>CM053606.1:104060023-104114817 GCA_028646535.1 Procyon lotor | reverse complement strand
GCCAGATTAGGGAAATTCTCTACTATAATTTTCTCCAATATACCTTCCTCCCCTGTCTCTTTTTCTTCTTCTTCTGGGATCCCAATTATTCTAATATTGTTGCATCTTGTGTTATCACTTATCTCTTGAATTCTCCCCTCGTGGTCCAGGAGTTGTTTGTCTCTCTTTTTCTCAGCTTCTTTATTCTCCTTCATTTGGTCTTCTATATCGCCAATTCTTTCTTCAGCCTCATTTATCCTAGCAGTGAGAGCCTCCATTTTTTATTGTACCTCATTAATAGTTTTTTTTTATTTCAACTTGTTTATTTTTTAGTTCTTTTATTTCTCCAGAAAGGGATTCTCTAATATCTTCCATGCTTTTTTCGAGCCCAGCTAGCATCTTGATAACTGCCATTTTGAACTCTATTTCCAACATATTACTAATGTCTGTATTGACTAGGTCTCTAGCCATTGGTACTGTCTCTTCTTTTTTTGTGGTGAGTTTTTCCACCTTGTCATTTTATCAAGATAAGAATATATGAGTGAGAGAGAAAAATAATCTGGAGCTCGGCAGTTTTCACTGATTGATTAACTAGGTCTTGGCGGGATATTCTTGCTGATCTTCTGGGGGAGGGGCCCATTGCCATGACTCTCAAATGTCTTTTCCTGAGGCGGAATTGCACTGCCCTTGCCAGGCGATGAGCCAAGCACTTTGGTCAGGTTCACTCTTGGGATTCTTTGTTCCCTGAGCACTTTCTGTACCACCCTGGCGGCCAGGAATGAAACCGGCGGCCTCCCAGTCTCTGGCCCAGAGGAGCCAAGTGCTGGGCGCTGCACTCCTCTGCACGCCCTCAGAGGAAAGCGGTCAATCACTCCCGTCTCCCTTGTCTGTGGCCTGCACTCTGTGCTCGGCTAGCCCGTGGCAGAGCACTTCTATCGTGGTGCACACGGCCCTGTCTGGAGTCTCCAAATGCAGCAGATTCCTGCTGCATACTCCCACGCCACTCCTCCCAGAGAAGGAAGGAGGGGGTCTCTCTGGAGCTTCCTCTTGTGGGGGTCCCTGGTCGAAGAGCAGTGGCCTGTTTGTGTCTCCAATCATGGTCTAAGGTAAGCCTGTGCTGATAGTGCACTGCATGGCTCCTTCTCTGCTGCCAGCTTCTCCGCCGCAATACTTGGGAGCTCTGCCACACTCGGACGCCCCCAGTCCTTCTGTGACCCTACAGGTCCTGAAACCACACTGTTCCCCCATTGGCTAACCCCCCCACTTAGCCTCTGGAGCGATGTCCCTCAGTGGAGCAGACTAAAAGTTCCAATTTTGTGCTTTGTGGCTCTGTGGCTGCCAGGAGCCTGCCCCTCCCCCATGGGGTCTCTCTTCCCGTCACTTTGGATTCACTTTTTCCACATGTCCTACCTTTCGGAAAGTGGTCAATTTTCTGCTCCTGGAATTGCTGTTCTTCTTCTCTTCTCTCTCCTGTTGAGTCTGCAGGCTTTAGAATGGTTTGATAACTATGTAGCTGAATTTCTGGGATCCAAGGCTATTTCAGCCTCCTACATGTCTGCCATCTTGCCAACCTAAGACTTCATTTTTTTTAAAAGGACTATTTCACCATATTCCCTTGTATAGATATGCCACATTTTGTTTATTCATTCATCTGTCAGTGGACATTTGGGTTGTTTTTGGGCTATTGTGAAGAATGGTGCTATGAACATATGAACCTCAAGATCTCACTTTCCAGTTCTTCTGGTATACTCCCAGAAGTGCAACTGCTATATGCCAATTCTAAGTCATAGTTTTTTTGTTTGTTTGTCTGTTTGTTTGTTTGTTTTTGAGGAACTGTCATATTGTTTTCCAAAGCAGCTGCCCCATTTTAGATCCCCATGAGTGTTCCAAACTCCAAAAAGAGTTGCAACATATTTTGGACCACACTGAGTCAAATGTAAATACTAATTTGTCAAGAGAAGTAGAGCCCTTGCCAGAACACAACTTCAACCCTCAAAGTTGTAAGGAGGTTGAGAGCAAGTTTGTCTTCAGACCCTGGGACAAAGGGGAGTTCAGTGTGGGACAGGGATTCACCTGTAGAGGGTCCTGATACACCTAGGAGGTTCACTCTCTGATACTGGGACAAGTTGACCAGTTAGTTGTCTTCTAGATGGAAATGGCCTCAGAGATCACATTCTTTTCAGGCTCCCAAGAATTGCAGGGACTTCAATAACCTGGTAACTAAGCTTGACCTGCTTTCTCTTCCTAGAGAGACCCCAACTAGTTTTTTTTTTTTTTCTTGTGTGTGTTTTTTTTTTTTTTCTTCTTTCTTTTTTTATTTTTCTTCTTCTTTGATCCTGGTGGAACCCACGGCTACGCCAATCACATATTTAGCTTTCATGTTTGTGCAAACACCAGATTTCAACCTCTGCTTCTCCAATTACACCTTTCTTAAAGTTTTCTCTTTTCCTCAAACTTTACCTAGATTTTATGTTTAGAACCATCTTTATCCACTAAATGTATCCAGACACCTACCAATTGAACAAATTACAGTCTGTCTTCTCTACCACCCATGTGCAGTTCTAATCTTTATTGAGGTTTTTGCCCAAATCTAGGCTTTAACTTTCCTGAATCCATCCCCTGATGCAATTTCAGCGATCTCATCTCCCTACCTCTCTAAAGGAGAGTAACTTGCTCCAACACTCCCTACTAGTATAAAGTATTTTTTAAAATCCCATTGTGGGGCACATGGATGGCTTTATTGGTTAAGTGTCAACTACTTTTTTCAGCCCAGGTCATGATCTTGGGGTCCTGGGATTGAGTCCCATGTCAAACTCTACACTCAGTGAGGAGTCTGCTTGAGTATTTTCTCTCTTTCTCCCTCTACTCCTGCCCCTGCTCTCTCTCTCTCTCTCTCTCTCTCAGAAATGAATAAATATTTTTATAAATCCCATTGCTGTACTTCTACATGAAGACACATGGCCTTCCAAGTATCTGGGGAAACTAACTACCACCTTGTGCACACAGCTTCAACTGCACAATTAAGTATGACAGAAGAAATACAATGAGATTTTGTATTTTGAGAAATAAAAATGAGAAATATGGAGAAATAGTTCAAGGCACAGGAAATACTTAGACTCACTCTTTGTCCTTATGGAGTTACCTATCAAATGATTACTACTAGAATTAGATACTCTAGGTCAGGTGTGTTTGAATAATAACCTGTTCAAGTTCAAGGATTATGCAGCCAGTTAACACTTCTGCTAAACTAAAACTGAAAATCTGAAAATGGAGGGGGCTTACTGAAACCCAGCAAAACAGGTACACTTCTGATCCCTTTTGAACCCAGCAAAACAGGTACACTTCTGATCCCTTTATCTGTCCCCTATCTGGGACAGATAGTCTCTGGCTCATATTTGTTAGTCAGTTCTACTTCTTGGGTGAGCAATGAGTAGATCAGATGATTTTTCTTGTACTGGAATATAATGATCGTGCTTAATCATTTCCACACTAATATCCTCCAACTGTTTCAATGGTTTCTCATACGACACGGTTTTCAGTCTCCTCAGGGGAGGAAATTCATATTGATTAGGGTCTGTCTTAAAGCTCACAGCTCAAAAGCAAGCTGGATGTTCCAGATGAGAACTTCTCGGTGAAGAGTTCTGTTAATCTCAGCATTGCATGGATGTAGAGCAAGGTAAGATTGTGTTGGCTATTTTTAGGAGCCAGAGACACACGTGGCTCCCATAAAACCTGTGAGCAACCATGAGAAACTGAAACCACTAGCCATTTGTACATTAATGTTGTTAAATGTATATTGTCTCCTCCAATGTCAGATAGATCGATAGATAGATGATAGAAATCATCTTGTCCATTTCTTTCTTTCCTGCAAGCCAACAGAAACGTTTTTAATTTTGGTAATGTAACTAAATTTATCTACAAGGCCTAAAATACCAGGTCATCCACAAACCTAATAAGCAGGTTTTCTGGGATTAGTAACCCTACCAAAAAAGGGAACATCACCCTAAAGATACAAATGTAGTGATTTAAGGGGGCACATGCACACAAATGTTTATAGGAGCAATGTCCATAATAGCTAAGCTATGGAAAGAACCTCGATGTCCAAAGACAGATGAATGGATAAAGAAGATGTGGTGTATATATATACAATGGAATGCTATGCAGCCATCAAAAACCCAAAATTTTGCTATTTGCAATGACAATAGAGGGTACAATAGACAATAGAGTACCCTCTAGATAGAACTAGAGGGTATTATGCTAAGCAAAATAAGCCAATCAGAGAAAGTCAATTATCATATGATCTCACTGACATGAGGAATGTAAGAAATAAGACAGAAGATCATAGGAGAAGGGAAGGAAAAAAGAAATAAGATGAAACCACATAGGGAGAGAAACCATAAGAGACTCTTAATCTCAGGAAACAAACTGAAGGTTACTAGAAGGAAGTGGGTGGGAGGGATGGTATGGTAGGGGGTGGACATTGGGGAGGGTATGTGCTATGGTGAGAAAAAAATAAATTAAAAAAAAGAGAGAGAGAGAACATTACTTAAGTTGAATGACTTGTTTTTAATGAACTAATGAGGTGTCCTAGTGATCACTACATTCTTTTCAAAGTACTTACCTTACACTCCCTGTTTATTAGCCCTCACTAGAGATTAATAGTATAATAATCTATAGTTGCTTGAGTTTATCTTCTCAATTTTAGAAATGAGGATCAAGATTGCTTATCTCTGACAATTAGTATGTTCAAAGACAAAATGCTTGTGAAGAATATATATATACAGTGACAGTGAATATAAGATCATATATTCAAACTCTTTTGAAGACCTGTTAGGTCTTCAAAGAAGACCTAACAAAGAAGAATTGTTAATTCTTCTATCTGAGATTTGACTTATTTAAACAACTAAGTACTTTCTCACTGTCTGATCTCTTATGTCAATGATGAAGAGTCTCTTCCTTCTGATCCAAAGTTCATTCTCTTACTTAGACAAAATCAAGCAATGAAGAATAGGTAGTTCTTGCTTTCTCATTGTAATTTTGTAACTTATGCTTATCTATCCCAGAAATGAGCCTATCACATCCTTCTTGTTATCCTTGCTCCAATTATCTTTGCAAAATTATTTCTTAAAATTTTTAACATTTTTCAAAACAACATCCCATTTTAGGTCTTAGACTTTCTGGCATTTTTAAAGGTTTCTTCTTCTTTTTTCAGAATCCTCACTTAGTTATGCACCTTTTCTGTGCTCTTTTTATATGCATCTCCTTTCAAAATGTCAATTTATTATGTGTTTACTCATATTCCCACAGAAATGCTTACTTTTCATCTTCATTAGGATCATTTGTAATTGTATAGTCAGGATTTGCTTTTTGAAAGTCTCTTATCCATTCATAGATGATCTCTCTTTTCAGAATCTTTGAACATGTATATGAATCTTGAAAACTTTTCTGATATCTTCTTTAGAAAAGGCAAGATTCATATCTGGAGATGCCCAACATTTTCTTTTCTCTCCACTGTGACTTCTACGTTAATAGCATCATGGGCTACTGAGGTTCCCACAGATCTAAAGCACCAATATATTTTCCTCTTTGGATAAAATTAATTCAACAAGGGTCCTATTTTCCTTCATATAAATGTCATTTTAAGTTATAGAGGACATAGACAATCCAAGCACTCTTCTTGTAGTGAACTGAACTTATAGTAGATGTCATCACATTAAAGCCTTCAATTACTACTCTATCCTCCAGAACTAATTTACAGTTTGTAATGGAAAGCATCACTTGTAACTTTATCTATCCAAAGCATGTGCTTGAACTGGTTCTTCAAGAATGTATGCCATTGTCACTTCTCTAAATGTCCTCAGTTCCCCTATTGTATACTGTCATTAATTACTAGAATTTTTAGTTTGACCATAGTAAATGAAAGATAAACTCGGATGTTTTAGCATTCACTTGCTTGTAGAATAAAACTGCTGAGAAGTTACTGTGCCCATTTCAAATCACAATCTGAATCATTGTGTGATGGTCACTGAATTATTGTACCTTGTGGGTTCTCTGAATCATGAAGAGCCCAGCTTAAATCTTATGATCTTATGATCTGCAGTGGTCTTGATGATTCCTGAGTGAACTGCTAATGTAGCACAACATATCTCAGATCCATCTTTCTGGTGGCATGTGGAGCCCAGTCCCCATAATATCAAAGCAGAAACATCTGGCAGACCCAGCAATAGCCAAGTCTTACCATTTACATACCTTCTGAAGCAAAATTGGAGAACTAATAATCGCCTACACATGAGATTCACTCACTTATTCTGTATGTGGATGATTTAGCCTTTGAAATGTATATGTGATTATTTCCAAGATCATTTTAATGCAAAAAATAAAACTCGTTAATAGGTAAATAAGTTTTAAAAATTATTGAAACTTCATATTTTATAGCCTATATGGTACACGACATAATTCCAAACTTCTTAGTTTTAACAGTGGTTCACTGCCTATTTAGCATGCTGGAAAACTAACTTTAGTCAAAACATATAGGCAACTGAGTTGCAGGATTAAAAATATAGCAATTAGAAACTGTAAAGTACCTATTAGGTCATGCAGTTCACCCTCTTGCATTGCCATTTCATAAAGAAAAGCAAAATATAGAGTGGAGAAAATACAATGCACTATTCTCCCCTAAAAGCCTATGTATAAATATTAAACTCTCTAGCTGAAAAAAAAATTCAAAGCAGAGGGCAATCTAATGTTCTCGTTTTAAAATGCCATTTATTGGTTCTACCCCCTAGTGTATAGAACTTTGAAATACCACAAGCATGGGTATTACTGTAATAAGAGTAATTCAAAATATAAATATCTTGAAATATGGTGCACATATATATAATACACATACATGACGAACATTAGTACATGACATGCTTATATACAGTATGGTTGCCATTTACCTCAACTGTTCTAAATGGGAGTCACAGAGAATGGACTATTTGATATTTACTGTTCCTCACTTCAAACTCACCTCAAAAAGTGCTTTATTTATTTGTTTTTCAGAGAAGTCCATCAAGATCCAGCTCAAGGACTATATGCCTTCTACCCACCAGCTTGGCTGTCAAAGGTATTTCTGAATCTCAATAATCAATCCACACTTCCATGTTAAAATGAAAGGCCTTTTCAAATTGCTTTTTTTTATCCTAAACTTGTTGACATATTCCCTAGTATCAGTAGCATTAACTTCAAAAATAATAAGCAACACTTGAGTCGTCATTATGCATTGAGCATAATGGCTCCCATTTCATTTATGAGAAATCAAAATGCGGTCTTCATACCACAGCAATTCTGCATTCATTTCAAAAGGCTAGTTCCTATAAACAGCACACTAAGTACAGTTTTTAGACTTTTGCTAAACAAGGGAATGTTCAACGTGACAATAGAATAATAACAGAAGTTTCGTGAAAAAATTTTAAAAAGGAGAAGCCATGGAAAATCACCAATCCACAAAGATATATAATAAGAGGGGGGAAAAGGTAACAATAAAACTATGAAACAGCCAGAAAGCAATTAAGAAAATGGCATTAGTAAGTTCTTACTTATCAATAATTACTTTAAATGTAAATGGAACGAATTAACTAATCAAAAGTCACAGAGTGGCTGGATAGATTTAAAAAAAAAGCAAACAATAGCAACAACAACAACAACAACAAAAACAAGACCCAACTATATGTTGCCTAAAAGAGACTGACTTTAACTTTAAGGACACATCTAGGCCCAAATTGACAGAATGGAAAAAGATATTCCATGCAAGTGGAAACCAAAAGAAAGTAGGGGCAGCTATACATATATCAGACAAAATAAACTAAATCAACAATAGTAACACAAAAAAGAAGGTCATTATATAATGATAAAGTCACTTAGGTCCAGTCCCATATAATAATTGTATATATATACACACCCATTACTGAAGCGCCTAAATATGTTGTGCAAATACTAACAGATACAGGAGAGGGACACCTGGGTGGCTCAGTTGGTTGAGCATCCCACTCTTGATTTTGGCTGAGGTTGTGATCTCACGGATCATGAGATTGAGCCCTGAGTCGTGCTCCACTCTCAGCGGGGAATTTACTTGAGGATTCTCTTCCTCTTCCCTTCCCCCAGGTCGCATGTATCCATAGACACACTCTCTCTCAAATAACTAAATACATCTTTAAAAAAAAAAAAGAAAGAAAGAAAGAAAAAAATGGGAGAAACAGACAACAACAGATAATAGTAGGGAATTTCAATACTCGCCTTTGAGCATTAGATGCAATCACTCAAGACAGAAAAGCAAGAAAACAACATTGGGCAAAGCTGGAGTCATTGCACTACCTGATTTTCTTTTAAAAAAAAATATGGAAAGCTACATGAATTTGCAGGTCATCTTTGCCCATGGGTCATGCTAACTTCTGTAGCGTTCCAATTTTAGTGTATGTATTGCCAAAGCAAACACTATACTTCCGGATTTCAAACTGTATTACAAAGCTATAGTAATCACAACCAGTCTTGTCTTGGCATAAAATCAGGCAGAGACCAATGCAACAGAATCAAGAGCTCAGAAATAAACTCTCACATATACAGTCAACTAATATTTGACAAGGAAGCCAAGAATACTCAACAGGGGAAGGCTAGTCTCTTCAATAAATGGTGTTGGGAAAACTGGATAATTTTATGCAAAGGAATGAAATTAGACCCTGATCTTACACTGATTACAAAAATTAACACAAAATAAAGACTTAAGCATGAAGCCTGAAACTATAAAATGCCTAGAGGTACACATAAGGGGAAAAAATCCCCTTGACATTGGTCTTGGCAGTATTTTTTTGGATATGGCACCAAAAGTACATACAATGAAAGCAAAAATCAACAAATGGGACTAAAACAAACTAAAAACCTTTCTCACAGCAAAAGAAACAATCAATGAAATGAAAAAACAAACTACAGAATGAAAGAAAATTTTTGGAAATGATATGCTTGCAAACCATATATCTGAAAGAAGGTAAATATCCAAAATATATAAAGAACTCACACAATTCAATAACCAAAAAAACCAATCCAATTAAAAATGGTCAGAGGAGCTGAATAAACATTTTTCCAAAGAAGATATCCAAATGACAATAGGTACATGAAAAGATTTTCAACATCGCTAATCACCAGGAAAATACAAACCAAAACCACAATGAGATAGCACATCATTTGTTAGAAAGGCTTTGATCAAGAAAATAAAAGATAGGAACACCTGGGTGCCTCAGTAGTTTAAGAGCCTGCCTTTGGCTCAGGCCATGATCCCAGCGCTGTGTCAGGCTCCCTGCTCAGTGGGGAGTCTGCTTCTCCCTTTCCCTCTGCCTACAGCTCCCCCTGCTTGTGCTCACTCCCTCTCCTTCATTCTCTCTCTCTCAAATAAATAAATAAAATCTTTAAAAAAAGAACATAAAAGAAAGCATTGGGAAAGATGTGGAGAAATAGCATTGTTGGTAAGAATGTAAATTGGTGCAGCCACTATAAAAAAAAAACAAAACAGTATGGTGGTACTCAAAAAAATTTAAAAATAAAACCACCATATTATCCAACAATCCAGCTTCTGGGTATATATATATCCAAAGGAAATGAAAATAGGATATTGAAAAGATATCTGCCATCCCATGTTTGTTGCTGTATTATTCATATAGACAAGATATGGAAATAACCTACGTGTCCACCAACAGATGAATAAATAAAGATGTCTCTCTCTCTCTCTTTCTCACACACACACACACACACACACACACACACACACACACGATTATTATTCAATAACCTTGCAAATACATGGATGGACCTTGAAGGCATTATGCTAAATCAGATAAATCAGACAAAGAAACCAATACTCTATGATATCATCTATATGTAGGATTAAAAAAAATTCCTGAAATCTCAAAAACAGAGTAGAATGGTCGTTACCAGGGGCTAGAGGGTGGGGGATGGGGGAACTGGGGAGATGTTGGTTAAAGGGTACAAACTTGCAAAAAGATGGAGGTGTTAGGTAATGCTATGGTGGGTAATGATATTGTGATATATAAGTGTATCAAAACAACACATTGTACACCTTAAACTTATAAAAATTATATACCAATTATATCAAAAGAAAGGAAGAAACAGACTAACTAACTAATGGTAGGTAGGAATCCAAGGGTCTAGAAAATAGCCTAGAGTGACAGTGGGGGTAGGTCACTGGGATGATGAGGCTCAAGAGTGCTGTTGATAGAGGTGCACAGCAGTCTGGGTTAGGGATGCTGACCTAGAATGTTCTTCTTTCCTTCCTTCTCCAAGACCAGAAGGGAATGAGTATTGGTTCAATTTGGGATTACAACAGGGATCCTTGACATGGTGTCCACTAAAGGATCTTGGCTGGAATTCTGGGATTCTGTCAACTTAAATGAGAAAATAATGTATTTTTATTTTCACTAATATCTAATTGAAATTTATCATCTTCAATTAATATAGGCAACAAACTATAGTAGTATTAGCACTATCTGTGACTTTGTTGCCAATAAAAATGACAATATTTTAATTTTATTTCACATGATCCTTATTATACTTATTTTCAAACATTGGTTATGCTACTCACCACTTTGGAATGATGGAAGTTATTAAGTCCTCTGATAAAGCTTGTTGTGTAATGCAGTAATAAAGAGGCACATATATTCCTGCCACATTTCAAAAACACTTTGATAATTGTTATTTCAATATCTCTGATTTCCTTTGTCATCCACTGTGTTTTATTTTATACATTTAAAAATACTACTCTGAGAAGCAATTCATTGGCTTCAAAAGATTGCCAAAGCAGCCCTTGGACAAAGAAGGTAACAAACACTGGGTTGCATGCTGTGGGAGGGACAAACAAATGGAGTAACTCTTACCCTCTGAGCCTAGGGGAAGAGGTTTTGGTCAAGGAGAAAAGTGAGAGGATACTCTTAGAGGTGCTAGGACCCAAGAGTTGGACTTAAGACCACCCATTACTGTCGCAGTCCATTCCTAAATGGTCCTCAGGCCTGCCTGGAAAATGGAGCTGGAAGGACTTGAGTCCCAAGAAAAAAAGTAAGGAGTTTTATGATGGTAATTTTATATATATAAATGAGAGAACCATGTTTTATTAGGAAAATAATTTTCACCTGAGTAAATAGGAAAATTTATATGAAAATAATGACTACTCAAATAATGCTGACTTTATGTCAGGCAGTATTCAATGTAATTTACAAATATTAGCTTCATTAATCCTTGCAACAATCCTATACAGTAGTACTACTGTTATCCCCTTTTATAGATGAAGAGGGGAGGCAAAGTGAAGTTAAGTCTGTTGCCCAGAGTAGCCCAGGTGTCAAGTCACAAAACCAGGATTTGAATGCAATGCAATCAGTTGGGACTATAGACTATGTACCCTGACGCAGGCTGCAAAGTGATTTTCTAAAGGATTATTAATAACAACCAATATTATTTCTTTGTCCTCTGCAATAATAATGATAATAAAGGAAATATGACATATACCAGCTAGAAATAACATTCTTTGCTTTTATTTTCCACTCTGAGTTCTCATCAGATGTGCCTTCTAGAAGCATATTCTCAGTTTCTCCCCCCAATGGCTATTACTGGAATATTGGCAGTTATATGAAAGTATGCCTCACTTCAACTTTCTAACATCTACCATGACTCCCATTGGATTCTAAGACAGCAAATCTTCACCTCTCAAGGGCAGCTCTTGGAGTGACTGATGGCTTCACCCAACTTTCGACATTATTAATATTCTTTTCAGAGAACATTACAAAGAGTGCAGACAGCTGTGCCATGCTGGCTGAGGCTGCAGTGGTGGAGATAACCCTTCATCCCTTCAGCGCGCCAGTGAGAGAGCAGCCCTGTAACACAGTGTCATCAGATGAGAAACATCGAGAACTCTGAGTATGCCTTTGTGTGGAAGTCTCAGGCTTCTCCACCAGGCAGGGGAGGGGGTGGGGGGGAGGGGGAGGACAACCTAATGTCCCTCAGTTCGTGACTGGGTGATATTCAAATGTATTGATGGATTTAGAAAGCAAGAACCCAAACACTTTTGCGACAGAGGAAAAGCTTCATGTAGACCGTTTCTACTGCATTGGTCTTTGTGGATACAGTCTGTAGGCAAAAGAAAACACAGATCTGTCCCAGATTTTATTTGATTTAAATATATAGGTATTCATACAAGACTGAACAGTTTTGAATGCCAATAAAATACTTCCAAATTTCTAAACAAATACAATAAAACAATTTTTTATTTTTATTTTTTGGTTTTTTTGCTTGAGAGTTAAGAGGTTTGATGAAGTTTTTGAAATTTGGGTCAAAGCAATAAAGACAAATGTAGACAGACATCTCTTTTGCTTCATATCCTCCTTTTACACAAATAACTAGAAACAGCTATTTTTTATTTTTCTTTAATGGGAAAAAATAGAGATATGAATGTTTCCCAATAATGATATAACGGATTAAAATTTGGATTGAGAGTTGGAGGACCCGAATTACAGTTTTGACTTTATCCCTAAGCATTTTTTTCTGAATAATTTATAGTTCAATAGCTTTCAAAAGGTGTTTGTGGAGCAGCTTACAATAAAAATGTGCATACAAAAAGAAAAAGAGAGAGAATTGAACAGGAAATCAGAAACAACAGAATGAAAAGGGAGAAAATTTCTATAATCTAGTTCATTTAACTCTGAGGCTCCTGGACACAAAGTGAAAAAGGGAAACATGAGGAACCTCATAGGTATCATTACTGACAAAAGAAGTAATTTCTGCTTTTGCTTTGCTTCCCTGCTATAAATTTTAGAAAGAATTTTTTCTGTTGGATCATTATACAAAAAGGGATCAATTTGGACTCTTTGGAAAATGCAAAAACTCTGGAGAAAGGCTAAAGGTATTTTATTGAATTGTACTCGAGTGAAGGTAGTTTATTTAGGGAGTTAATCCACATAGTTTAAGTTAATTGCTTTTGATACTTTACCTTGACTGAAGGAGTCACCAAGTAGCTCTGTGACCTCTCTTGCCTCTTAGTAAAATAAGGATTTTGATTAGATAAACTCTAAGGTTCCTTCTAACTCACAAGTTCAGTAATTTCTAGGATTAATTTCATTTAGACTTTCTATTATTGTTAACATGCTATTCAAGCCCAGATGCCCAAAATGTAAGGATTCCAATCCCTTTCTGTTTTGTCCTAAAAGTAACATTATAAATATATTTGGAACCAAATTATGTACTTTAAAGTAAGAGAGAGGGTATACTAGAGTTATCTGAAAAGCATCCCTGTTGAATTTATAAGTGAATACAAATATTTTGAAGTTCCCACTGTCACTTTTTTACCTTGCCTTTAAAGGTCTCAGATTGATTAATGGCTAACAAGTGAGTTGTCTGTATGTCCTGTGAATTCTAAAAAAAGCAACACAGAAATCTTGCTGTAGCCAACAGTTCAAAGAATAGCACCAAAGTACATGCAGCAATTTCTAGATACATAAAAATGTCATTATTTTAATGGGTAGTGAAGGGGAGCAGAATATGCCACCCCCAAAACACACCTCTTTGACACATTGTTTATTTTGAGCTGGTTATTTTTTAAAAATGGGCAAACAGGAAAAGCACTTAAAATGGAATACAAGTTATCCTTTTGTAAGAGGCATTTATGCTTATAAGGGAAATCTTCATTTGTAAGGATGTCTCCTTCTCTGTACCAGGAAGAGAAGAATGACTCTTAATCTCTAAAAACTTTTATCAGTGGAGAAGACTTGGACTTAAATCTGCATAAAAACCTTATCCTTGTTAACAGTATTTTTTCTGATAACCTCCCACGACTGACTCCCCACCCTCCACGTCTTGTTTTGTTTTTTGGTGGAGAAGTCACTGGGCCATTTTAGAGAGTTACTCTGTTTTCCTAGGTACCTACCCTGTACACAGGAGGTATACTGGTTTTAAACTTCTGTTTGCTTTTCTCCTCTTGGTCTTTTATTACAGGGGTGTTACAGCCAAGAACCAAGAAGGGTAGAGGAAATTTCCTCCCCTACAGTTTAAGAGGAAAAATGTTCTCTCTGGTTCAATCTCTACACAGCAGTAAAACTGAGCTTCTTAAAACATAAATTGGAACTCTCCCTCTCCTGTAGAAGCACCAGAGTAGAAGGGGGGAAAAATTCCATAGTCCTTACTGTGGTCTATGAGGCCCTGCTGGATGGGTTCCTGGCCACCTCCCTCACATTCCCACCTCCTACAACTCCCTAGCCTGACTCACTAGACTTCACTCACTCTGAAGTTCCAGTTCCCACACACAGCAACCATATCCTGATCATGGACTCTACCTACTCCCTGAAATACTCTTCCCAGTGATCTAATCACAGGCAGTTCCTTCTCATGCTTTTGTCCCTTCTTGTTACCTGCTCAGAAAGGCCCTCCCTGACCATTCTTTGTCAAGAACTGATTCCAACATTCTCAATTTCTGCTCATGTTTGTTCCTTTCATATGTTCTATCCCATTTCACAGTTATTTTGTCTGTTCACTTGTTTCTTCTACCTATCCTTGGAGAATGGAAGTTCCATGATGGCAGATTTGTGAGGTCCTGTTTACCATTGCATTTCAAGCACTGAGTAAACTCTTGTTTAGTGTTAAACTAAAGAATGGCTACATTGTATAATTGTCATAAGTAATCCTATAATAAAATTATTTTCAGGGCGCCTGGGTGGCTCAGTCGTTAAGCGTCTGCCTTTGGCCCAGGTCAGATCCCAGGGGCCTGGGATTGAGCCCTGCATCGGGCTCTCTGCTCTGCAGGAAGCCTGCTTCTCCCGCTACCATTCCCTCTGCTTGTGTTCCCTCTCTCTCTGTGTTTCTCTCTGTCAAATAAATAAAATTAAAAAAAAATTATTTTCATAGTCATTTTCCCCTTATTTTTTCCTAGTTCAAATCCTTAACATGAATATACAGTTTCTACACAAACTAGAAAAATTACAAACTTTTCTTATCATAAAATGGGATGACTTCTCAAGGACATAATGTTGTTTTCACCACCTACCAAAGTCAAGGTTTTATGGCTCCTTCAAACTACTGTCTTATCAGAGCAGCTCAGAATTAGCAGACACATCATTGGCAGAGAATCAAATAAGATATATCAAAAGATACTCAACATATGCTTTGTCAGAGAAGCCATTGGGCAAAGAATTGGTGTGAAAAGTTCTTTCATATTCCCGTATTAAATCAATTCCCAGATCTTCCTGTACGAATAAATTTTAACAATAAGTTATTGTGCAACTATGACCCACAAGACTTTTTGTCCTCTGCCTCTTCCAGACAGTTATTTTTCAAACTACAGATTATGAAATCAAACTGCAGTTGTGGGGGCACCTGGCTGTCTCAGTTAGTTAAGCATCTGAATCTGCTGCAGGTTGTGATCTCTGGATCCTGAAATCAAGCCTCACATTAGGCTCGCCACTTGGTGGGGAGTCTGCTTGTCCCTCTCCCTCTGCACCCCAATCAATGCATGCTCTCCCTCTCTCTGTCAAGTAAATAAATAAAATCTTTTAAAAATTTTTTAAAATGTGCAGTTGTGAAATCAATTCAGGGGACGATGGCAAGGAGTTCTAAAAATTAAATACAACAGAAACAATAGAAAATGGAAAATATCAAAGTACACTGCACAGGGTTAGAACAACTATCATTTGAAGAAATGATAGAAACATGAAACATGTTTTGTTTCAAATGAAGAAACATGTTTTGTATTTGAGTGTATATGACTGTGTGTATATTTTGTGCATCTTTATTCTGGGTCACAATGTAAATCATAGGTTCCAGTTAAAAACAGGTTGAAAACCAATATACTGGTCAGTAAGAGAGATAAAACAAGAGTTAGTGACTACTGGTAAAACACATGCATATATCCGGCTTTATTATACTCCTATAAGGGAACTAATGGGGTTTGGAACATACTACCATAAAATATAGCTTCTTAGCATATTAAGCTGAAGGAGTTTGCAAAACCAGCAGAAGCAAGTCAGACCTTCCCCCAACCTTTGTCCCCTGAATCAAATCCTAAAACTCTTATATTAGAGATGCCCTCCTTCTATTCCAGGAAAGGAATATTATTCTAAAAAAGAAGCCTTGCTGATTTTCCCCCAGTTTACTACATTAACCTCATTTCTACACAACCGCCTGCCCTTCATTAAACATAGAATAAAACACTCAAGTCTATTTCTTTAGGTCTTCATTTCCTTATGAAGGCTCCCATGTCACATAAAACTTATATTAAATAATATGCATGTATTTTTCCTGTTATCTTCCCTTGGCAGCTTAATTTTCATACCCAGACAGGGATTCTGAGAGAGTCGAGGAAAACTTTTTCCTTACTCACAGACTTTGTTCCTGTCCTTGATACATTTTATTCTGCTTTGCATTTGAGATAATTGTTTTCATACCTGTGTCCAATTATAACATAAGCTTTTTGGGGGCAGGAAGATGCCTTATACATCCGTGAGTTAAAATAAGATCACGAATTATGTTGAATTAAATATGATCATAAGTTATCTGACACTATTTCCATTAAGGGAGCCCATTGAGGGTCATGTCTTTTGTTTTCCAATCTGGGAGGGGTGGTCTGTGATTGTACAACCAATAAAAATGGCAGAAATGATGACGCAGTGCACGTTTCTAAGCTTAAACCTCACAAGGCTGGCAGCTTCCACGTACTGTCTTTTGGAGTACTCACACTTGGAGCCTGAGCTTCCATGTGAGAATTGAGACTACCACCCTAGAGAAACCATGGAGAGAGGCCCCGTGTCCACCTAGAGAGGGAAAGAAGGCTATCCTTCTAGCCATTTTCATGAAAGTAATAGGCGCATGTGTGAAGCCTTCTTGGGTCTTGAAGATTAAGCACTGGCAAACTGTGGCCCCTAGGGCAGCTCCTTAATTTTGTAAGTAAAGCTTTATTAGAACATGGCCACAGTCATTTATTTACATATCATCTGTAGCAACTTGCACATTACAACCACAGGGCTGACTAGCTGCCATAAACAGTATGTCCCATTGATTTCTACCTGGCCCTTCACACAAAGTCTGCCGATCTGGGTTCTAGGCCCCTCCAACGGACTACAGATGATTCCAGCTAGAGCAGAATAACCTCTCAGCCAAGCTCTGCTTGTAGTTCGAATCCACAAAAACCACAAAGTCTAATAAAATGGTTATTGTTTTAAGCCATTTGTTTTAGTGTAGATTTTTACACAACAGTAGAAAACTGGAACAGAATTCATGACCTGGTAGTGTCGTGTTGTATAAACCCTGTGACATGTGTCAATGGTTTTGGAATCAGGCAGCAAAGTGAAGCTGGAAGGGCTTCAAGAAGACTGTTAGTGGAAAGGACTTTAAAGAAACTGTCAGTAAAAGCTGCAAGGGCCTTGAAAAGAATGTTGGTGATGCCTTGAGGGTCAATGAAAATATGTCATTGGAAGCTGGAGAATATGGGGTACTTTCTTGATATTGGCTGAAAATTTGGCACGAGCATTGCATGTGATAATGAAGAAAATGGAAAAGGGACCTAATGAATTTGTGGACCCGGCAGAGAAGACTAACGGGCAGAATGGAGGAAGTGCCAACTGGCTTCTAACTGCCAAACACAAAAAATGAGAAGAGCGATGGGCTAACAGAGTTTGTGAGCAGATTGAAAGGAAACATTAAGGAGCTGGGGCAGGTGGGTGTGAAAAAGGAAACCTTCTCTCATTCCAGTCTTCGCCGGCAATGGACGTGCAAAGTCAGAAATGGCCCCATGACAAAGGACTACTACCACTACTATCTGACCGTGGGGTAAATGGTCTAGAGGGCTTCTAAGAACTTTAAGAGTTATACATCTTAGACCCTCTCTGCCAGAAAAGAGGGACTTTGTGAATCTTAACATATGCTTGGTAAGCCCTTTCAACTAGACAAAATGGTTTCTTTGTATAATTCCCTACATTTCATAAAAACAATGTGTGTGTGGCTTTTGATTGGTGAACTGGATTATCTGATACACAGGAGCACGATAAACTTTTTGCAGAAGACGGTTGACCCAGAGGGCAGAACCAAGAGCCACCACCACTTCTAGGGGAAGAAGTCCAGACCCTAATCAAGGAACCAGTGACCTGCATCTGGTTGGATTTCTAAATCAATGTAGAACAGTAACTGCTATGTGCCTCCCACTTTTTCCTTTTTGAAGAGGAGAGCCTAGGATTATCCTATCCCTATCTGAACATTATATATTAGAAGGAGTGCAGACCAATTCTCCCAATAGTTCACACATCTTCAGGCTGAGAAGAACCATACTTAAGAGATCTTCATCCACTCATAGCTTTGATTCAATCATCAGCTTGTTAAATTCAAGGCAATGTTGAAATGAGGTGAAATTTTTTAATGTAGGAGGAATATAAGCAATCTCTGGCCAGAAGGCAGACAAAGTCCTTCCATAGAGAGTCATCCCTCTCCCCCCCCAAACTTGGGGGTTCTCTGAGACTATACTGACCGAAAGAATGGGGTGGAAGCTTTACTGACCCAATTTTTGGACCTGGCCCTTAAAAGACTAAAAGTTTCTAGTTCCTCTCTCTTGGGTTACTTACTCCTAGAACCCTAAACTGCCACATAAAAACTTCTCAGAGATCATGTGGAAAGGTCCTGAACCCACAGCCTCCTAGCTGTGAATAAAAACCATCTTTGACCCTCTGGCAGAGTTACTAGCTGGATACCATCACTGATACCACA
Organism: Procyon lotor; assembly: GCA_028646535.1. NCBI lineage: Eukaryota > Metazoa > Chordata > Mammalia > Carnivora > Procyonidae > Procyon > Procyon lotor. The sequence goes on along the minus strand of CM053606.1, from coordinate 104,096,064 downwards.
TGGAGAAGAATTGCCCAGCCAAAATCCGCTTAAGTTTCAACCCACAAAACCTTGACATATAATGAATCGGTTGTAGTTTTAAGGCACTAAAGTTTTGGGGTAATCCGTCATATAGCAATAGATAATAAACACACATTTCATACTGGTACTAAAAATACACACATTTTCAATATACTTAATCTAAATCATTGAGTTGGGAAAAGTATGATCTCTGTTATGGATTGAATTACGGTCTCACAAAAAGATGTCTTGAAGTCCAAACTCCCAGAACTTGTGAATGTGACTTTATTTAGAAACAAGGTCTTTCCTGATGCAATCAGACGTTGGTTACGTCAGACTACATTAGGGTGTACCTTAATCCAATGACTGGCATCCTTATAAGCAGCAGACAGAGGCAGCGACTGGAATGGATCTGGAAGCATTTGCTTCCACTGGAAGCAAAGAATGAATCCTTCCCTAGTGATTTCAGAGTGAATAATCCCTGCCAATACCTCGATTTGGGACTTTAGCCTCCAGAACTGTGAGAGAATAAATTTTTGTAATTTTAAGACACTTGGTTGGTGTCCACAAAACTGAGCAACAGTCTCTTCCAGGAGGTAGCATAAGAGTAGAACTTATATGTCTATTACAAACACTGCACATAGCTTACAACACATCTTTTGGAATATTACCAATATTGGGTAATCTTCACATGGCCCTGCCCTTCTAAATTCCAAATATTTAGGATAATTCTCCATATTGTGCCAATGCTCTTTTTTTAAATGCAGATTCTTAAAGTCACAGGACTGGAGTGTTCTAGGCTTCTGGTCCTCCTGGCCCTTCAAATCCACTTAATGGCTTATACACTTTACACCTGAAGAAAGGCCAGAGCCATAAAAAAGGAAAAAAAAAAACTCCAATGAGGCAATGCTATTACTTGCCAGCGGTTTGGTGATGGATAACCGTAATTACTCTCTAAAATGGGATTTAGAAGTTTTCTATGGCTTTTAGTTACTCTTTCTTAATACTTTCAGATAATGATACTTGGGCCCAAAGCCATAGGTAAAGCATTTAATGATATACATTTGTGTCTCTATCAGCATTTCAGAATACCTATCACTCTAAAAACAGAAGGGAAGATTTCACTGCTTATTTTTACTGTATGATAATATGTATACAAATTAAGAAAAATGATACATCAAGTTGATGCTTAGTAAATCCTCTTCCAAAGTGGTTGTTTACATCTGACTTCAGGAAAAGACCAGATAAATGTGACTATCACAAGATTTCAGTAAGGGCATCGCAGTATTTCTTATTTGACATTAAACCTCACTTAAATAGCTGCTGGTACACCTCTGCAGAATGCAGAATTATTGCCTTTTTATTATTAAAAATGCATGTCATATTTCCAGATTGCTTTCATTTGGCCAATGGGACATGCACTATAATAAGCTAGTACCAGATTCACCTAAGCTATAAAAATAAATAATAACTACATGATAATCTTTTGATGTACAGCCAAGAATCATTTAATTTCTGGAGTCATAAAAAGGTGAAATGAACCACAAGTTCAAAAATGCCAATGAGTACTTGAAGGAAATATCCTTTAGAGACAAGTAGCTCTAGCTTTTTGACGCAATAAAAAAATTATTTCTTACGGGAAAAGTTGATGGTAAAATGATGTACTTCTATGCTAGTGTAATGGGAAACCCAAAAATATTTTTCAGTATTAGCTTATGCATTTTCATATACCATCTTATAAATGGTGCTAGAAAATTTTTTTTTATAAAGAAACTAATAAATAAAAACAGAAACAGAAAGAGGATGGCATACCAAGCAGAAGGAGTGATAGGAAACCTGGGTTCCCATGGCAGCTCACTGATAGATTAGTAGGGCTGCCCACCACATAACTTTCTCAGACTTTGGGCTCCTTATATGTAGAATGAAATGATATTATTACCAATATCACTGAATCATCATAACAAAATTTTTTAAAGAGTATGTTAATTTTCCTTGTAAATTTCAAAGCATTATGCAGATATTATGTTATTCATTTGTCTAATTGGGAAAGTAACTCCAAATTAAAAATGTTCATGTACATTCTCTCTAGCTTGAGGCTTTGAAATTTAGGTTTCAATCTGGTTTATGCTTAATTCTTTGGGATGCTGAGTTTTTGTTTGTACTCACAACATAAACTCAGAATACACCAAACCAAGTTACTTATGGAGAATTGGTATTTAGAATAGGAACAATACACTCTCCTGGAATTCAAAATCATAAGCTGTTAAAACATTCTTATTGACCTTTAACATAAAGTCTGTTGAGCAGAAACAAGGGGTTAAGAATGTAATGGACTGAAAGACATGTTCTTATTTCTGAAGCATTTATGATTTCACATGTTCCCTTTTCAAAGTCTTTTTAACAGCCCTGACAGAAGGCTCCATTGAAGTTGCAGCTGAAATGCAGACAGGTTGAAGGGCATAGAAGTAAAAAGCTTGCTATTAGAACCAAAATGGAAATAACTCCTTAATTGTTCCCTTCAAATTCATATCATGATCAGTCAGAGCATGTTTCTGCCCAGGTCATCCAGCTGGGGAGATCCCCCTGACTTCAGAGAATGCTCTGGAAAGACAAGGCTGAATCATACCTGAAATAAAGTCACGTGATCATTCTAAAAGTACTCCTCTAAAGCACCGCTTAATTGGTCTTTCACAAACAAAGACAAAGATTCACAATAACCTATCAATCCAGGAACTAAATAAATTAGTTGCTGATCGTTGAGTTGCGAGATGTTTCTCCTACAGCTCATTAATTCACTTTTCCAGTTCATTCAGGATAAAAACCAAACTCCTTCCTCCAGCTGATAAGAAAGCCTTACTCAATTTCTCCCAACTCTTAAAGAAGAACAAAGACTCAGGTCTTGATCCGGGGGTTGTGGGATCGAGCCCCACATTCAGCTCCCTGCTCAGACTCCCTGAGCAGTCTGCTGCTTCTCCCTCTCCCTCTGCCACTCCCCCTGCTCGCGCTTTCTCTCTCTTGCTCTCTCTCAAGTAAATAAATAAAATCTTTTTTAAAAAAAAGTGAAAGACAAATATGCCTAATTATATATGTCAGCGTCAAATTCTGCCAGTTGTAACCTATTAATATGCCTCAAAACCAACCTTCTCTCGTCCCCCTGCTAGTGCATCAAGGAAACCCTCCATTCCCCCCTCCATCAAGTAAAGCCTCCCACCACTGCTTCCTGTTACTGTGCCAGCATGTCCTTGTACACTGGAGTGAGTCCACTCCAGTGTCTGTCCTAGATCTTTAGGACAGAAGTCAAACTCCTTACAGCTTCCATACTTCTCCTCCACAGTTACCTCTTCACTTCTCCATCCTCAGCTCTCATCAGTTTCCACTGCCTCCCAGGGTGAACCCCATCCCTGGGAAATACTCTGCTTGCTTCTCTCTGCCCTGGGCCTTCACTCATCCTTTCCCTTCTATCTGGAACACCTAGTGCCTCTCATTCTCCAAGCTTCCCTCTGGTTTCCTCCTTGTCCTCATCTTTCCAGCCTCAGATTAATCATCATTTCTTCAGCTGTTTCTGGCCTCCAAGACTGAGAGGGGCTGCTTCTGTGTGCCCACATTGCACCTACCTTCAGTTTAGCAGTAAATCAGCACATCCCTAGTTTTGCTGAAGTAGAAGCTTCCTGAAGGCAGGGACACTGTCTTGCTCATCTATGTGCCTCTGGATTCGTTTACTTATTGCTGTTTGAAAAATGATACCCTATGTGCCAGGGTAAAAGAACAAACACTTATTTATCTCACAGGCTCTGCAAGCCAAGAATTCTAGAGCTGAGTTTTCTAGATGGTGCTGGCCCATGGCTCCTTGTGAGGCTGCAACCAACGTGCAGTTTGACAGGGTTTGAGGATCCACGTGGCAGGTCCCTCACATGACTGGCGGTGGAGACTCAGGTCCCTCACCACAGGCAGGCCACACACCCCCCTCAAAGCTGCGGATAATGTGGTTTCCCAGGCAGAGTGAACTAAGAAATAAAAAAGCCCAAGACAAGAGCTACATACAGCTCTTCCTACCTAATCTCAGAAGTGCCATGTCATGATTTCTGCGATATTCTATGAGTCAAACAGGCCAAATCTGGTGCAATGTGGAAGGGGACCAACTCAAGGGCAAGAGCAGTAGGAGGTGGGAATCACTGGGGAGCTCATAGTCTCCAATGTATAGTGGTGCAATTAGCCCTAGAAATCCTAATGGACGTCTAAGAATTAATTAATAAATCAGCAAGTGAATAAAAAAATAAACACGTTTATGCAAAGTTTTGGGTTAATTACTCTGGAGAATTTAAAGATGTAAAAGATTGATTTGTCATCTTTTAGACATACTTCTCTACAAAAAAAAAAAAGGATATCACAATCTCTGGATTGTTACGGTCTTCTTTTGCATAAGCTACCTGGAGCAATGAGGACTGGTTTAATGGCATATGGTGATTTACTCCCAGAAGGCTGAGCAGACAGGAAAGCTCAGCGAGATAATATCTACATCATCCCTTTACATCTTGAAAAGAAAAAAATATATATTGCTACCCATAGATTCTCATGCTTTACTTATAACAGGGCTTGTCTCATTATGGGTATTTTGATACATTTAAGATGATTAAAAAGCAAAGGAAAACAATGTCTGAAATAGCAGGTCCATTAAGCAAGAAAATGAGAACCATAAACAATGCAAAGGATATTAAACTATTTTACCTTTCATTGGACTTGTGAGTCCTATAGAAGGCAATGCTGAGCTTAGTGAGACATAATTCAAAAGCTGAATTATTATAATAGGTTTCTACTGACACTATTTTTTTAAAGATTTTATTTATTTATTTGAGACAGACAGAGAGAGAGGGAGAGAGAGCACAAGCAGGAGGAATGGCAGAGGGAGAGGCAAAAGCAGACTCCCTGCTGAGCAGGGGGATCCCCCACCACCATGCAAGACTCGATCCCAGGACCCTGAGATCTTGGCCCAAGCTGAAGGCAGACGCTTAATCAACTGAGCCACCCAGATGCCCCTCTACTGATACTATTTTCTATCTATTCTGCACTAAATATCATTTAACTGTTCTAACAAATTTTTAGCCCAGAGGCACAACTGATGAGCACTTCTCTATCTGCCTATAAATAAAATAAGCTGGATGAATCGATAAACAGTGCAACATTGTAATATGATGGTAATCTACTAAGAACTGAGCCAATGAGAAAAAAATCATTAAGGTAAGTGCTTTAAAATAACATTCAAAAAAAGATAGCTATGCAAGAAAAATTGTAAAACATATTGCTTAAACAAAAGGAGACATAAATAAATGGAAAGATATCCCATGTCCACGAATTGGAAGATATAATATTGGTAAAGTGTCACTATTTCTCTAAGTAAACTATAGATTCAATGTAATCTTTATCAAAATCCCATTGACCTTTTTGCAGAAATAGAAAAATCCACACTAAAATTCATTTGGAATCTGAAGAGACCTTGAATAGCTAAAACAATCTTAAAAAAGAACAAAATTGGAAGACTCATACTTACTGATTTTAAACCTTACTACAAACCTATAGTAATCAAAATACTGTGGCACTGACATAAAGATTTTCTGTCAAATGATTTTCAATAAAGTTCCAAGTACATATAATGGGGAAAAGAAACAGCCTTTTCAACAATGGTGCTGGGTAAACTGGATGACGTTGAAGAATGACATTGAACCCTCACATAACACTATATACAAAACTTAACTCAGATCAAAGACTGGGGCTCCTGTTTGGCTCAGTCAGTAGAGCATGTGACTCTTTATCTTAGGGTTGTAAGTTAGAGCCTTGTGGTGTGTGTATAGAGATTATGTTAAAAAAAATCTTTAAAAAAATGTATCAAAGACCTAAATGTAAGAGTTAAAAATACAGAACCCTTAGAAGAAAACATGGGGCAAAAATGCATTACAATACTGAATTTAACAATGATTTCTTAGATATGACACAAAAGGCACAGGCAACTGAAAAAAAAACCAGATCAATTGGCTTCATGAAAACTTAAAACTTTTGTGCATTCAAGGACATGATCAATAGAGAGAAAAAGCAAACCATAGAATGGGAGATAATATTTGCAAACCAAATATCTGATAATGGATTGATAGAATATATAGAAAACACCTAAAACTCAACAATAACAAAAACTCAATACAAAAATGAGCAAATAATTTGAATAGACAGTTCTCCAAAGAAGGTATAGAAAAGCCAATGAGCACTTGGAAAGATGCTCAACATCACCCATCAACAGGGAAATGCAAATCAAAACCACAATATCCCCTCACATCTATTAGGATGGCTGCTATAAAAGAAAGAAAGAAGAAAAAGAGAGAAAGAAAGGAAGAGAAGGGGAAAAAAGGGAACGGAGACGAGACGAGAAGAGACGAGAAGAGACGAGAAGAGACGAGAAGAGACAAGAAGAGACGAGAAGAGACGAGAAGAGAAGAGAAGAGAAGAGAAGAGAAGAGAAGAGAAGAGAAGAGAAGAGAGGAAGAAAGGAGAAGAGAGAAAACAAGTGTTGGCCAAAATGTCGAGAAACTCGAACCATTGTGGACTATTGGTAGGAATGTAAAATGATGTGGCTACTTGGAAAACAAGCTGACAATTCCTCAAAACATTAAAAATATATTTGCCATATGCTCAGAAATTCCACTTATAGGTTTATACCAAAACAACTGAAAGCCAGGTCTCAAAGAAGTATTTGTACACGTGTTCATTGCAGCATTATCCACAACAGGTAAAATACAGAAGCAACCCAAGTGTCAATTGACAGATGAATGAATAATTGAATGAATGAATAAGGAATTAATATATTCCTTTAAAAAGAAAGAAAATTGTAACATATGCTACTACATGAATAAATCTTGAGGACATTATTCTAAATGAAATACGCCAGTCACAAAAAGACAAATACCGTATCATTTCACTTATAAGAGATACCTAGAGTAGTCAAAATCATAGGGACAAAAAGTGAGATGGTGGCTGCCAAGGAATAGAGGGGTGGAGAGTTATTTTTTAATAAGTAGAGTTTTAGTTTTTTCATGATGGAAGGAGTTCTGAAGATGGATGATGGTTACGATTGCACAATAAAATGAATGTATTTAACACTATCAAACTTACACATTGAAAAATGATTAAGATGGTGACTTTTATGTTATGTATATTTTGCCACATTAAAAAGAATTGAAAAAAATACTCAGAAAGAAAAAAAACGCAACAGGTGGGATCTGTGTAGTGATGGAAATGTCTGTATCTAGACTTCGTCAATGTCAATTACCTGATTGTGCTATTGTACTATAGTTTTATAGGCTGTTACCATTGGAGGAAACTGAGCAAACTATGGATGGGACTCCATGTATTATTTCTTACAATTGTATGTGAATCTACAACAATCTCAAAATAAAAATTCTAGTTAACACCCAAAGAGAATCCTTAAAATTTGTAGTTTATGTTACTGGGTGTTAATATACATATTAACGTTCATAATATACATATCTGATTTAATTTTCACTCTTTCATTCAACAAGTACTTATTCAGCACCTATAATGTGCTGATTCTTATGGATCTTATGTTTTTATTTAAACCAATTATAGTTATCAGAAGGTGAAAACTAAAATTCCCATGACGTCCCTACAATAAGGGCACAGATAACACAGTGATGCTATATTTAATAAATGATATTTTGTGTTCAGAAAATAGGTTGTAATAGAGGATAAATTATTAAAAGGCTGCATTATATAGAATGAGTAATGTGTCAGCAATCTTTTCCAAGATTAAAAGTACATACATTTAGTCTTTTTGAATAAATTCTATCTGAATTCATTTTCATGGAAAGTTAAAATATCCATTATATTTGTATTCTTTAATAACTAGGGGATTAGGGGACAGAAAAACACTGCAAAATGACATTTCTTTTTATATACTATCTTTTCTCCTAGACTAGTAAAGGACATAAAGGTCCAAGATGCCCAAGCTTGCAGCCAAGAAAGAGAGAGAATAACCAATTTGCTACTTTGGACTATCAGCAAAATGGAAAGCTACATTTCATTTTCACGGGTGGGATGCTGTGACTTATCAAACTGTTAATCTTCAAAGATCCCATTCCTTTACTAGGGAGCAGTCAAAATGGTTTAAATGTGCCTTCTTGTTCTGTTGACTGGTTGGGAATTTAGTGCTTTCTTTCTGCTTTTTCTGGCTTTTTTTTTTCGGTTCATCATAAGGCCATTTAAAGGAGACTGGCACTTAAAGTTTTAGTTCTCTTGTGTAATGAATACCCCCCCCCCAAAAAAAATGCATTAGAATGTAACACTGTGTGTCAACTTATACCAAAAAAAAAAAATTAATGCATTATATAACAATTGATAAAGTAGCCCATCTCCAACATGCATGTTATTAATTCAACACATTGTTATCAAATCAATCTCAGTTTTTAATTACTGGTAGAAAGGTCAGTTTGAATTTAGGAGAGACAGAGAGTATGCAATCAGATTTTTAATGTAATTTTCTACACACAAGTATATTTTTTAGATTATAAAAGATTAGATATGGAAGCAACCCAAGTGTCCATCACCTTTATGGGTAAATTTATATAGGCATGTAGTTTTTTGTTTTTTGTTTTTTTTTTTCATTACCATGAATATATTCCTATTCACTCAGTATAAAAAAAAGACACATATCTAAGAAAGATCTAATATAAAATAAAAGATCTAATATAAATTTAAACTCTTAGATATAAAACTATTTAAGAATTAGAGAAAAAGCATACTCTACCTTCTAATCAATGGCAAATATATTTGATATATATTTTATAAGAAATAAAATCAATTGAAATTTTTTTGAAAAGCGATGTCTGGAAATTATGGCACATGAAATATTTGACCTTCCTTCTTGATTCTGCAGGATTTGGATCATAGTTTGCAGAGAACCAAAAGGGTTGCCTGTGATCTCGGTTGCTCCTTGCCCAGCCAATATAGGCATGTAGTTTTATGTGAAATTTCTGGATGATATATGATGTTGATCTCATCTTTGGTCAAGTGTCTGTTCAGATCTTTTGCCCTTGTTTTAATTGAATCATTTGTTTTCTTATTGTTGAGTTTTAAGAGTTCTTTGTGTATTTTAGACAACAATCTTTCATAATATATATATATGTATATATATATATATATATTATAAATATTTTCTCCCCTTCTATAGCATGATCCTTTTTTTTTAAGATTTATTTTATTTATTTGAGAGACAGCGATGATAGCCTGGGAGAAGGAGGGTGAAGGAAGAGGGAAGAGAGAAACTCTCGAGCAGACTCCCCTCCAAGTGTGGAGCCCAACACAGGGCTCAATTCCACAAACCTGAGATCATGACCCAAGTGGAAATTGAGTTGGACACTCAACTGACGGAGCCACCCAGGCAGCCTGACCCAATTTTATTTGCTTAACTAATTTTCTCATTCACCTTTATAAGACCTTCAAAACTTATAATAGGTCCATCATAGTGTATTTATTCAGCAAGTGTTTGGAGATGCCTATTTAAAGTACTTTCCTCCTTTAATATAGCTTTGCAGGAAAAAAAAATATTCTGCAGTAATCATTGAGAACAAATACTATTGTATTTCCATCCACTCTCCAAAAACAAAATTTGAGTTTGCTTGTAACAGAGGGAAGCTTGATGAAAATACATCAATCTGCTCTTAACACTACCACTCATTCCACAGTGTTACTGGCACTTCAGTTAAGAAAACTCATCTTTTTTAAAATTGGTCATCACTGCCAGTGCAGTGATTTACACTATTACATTGCTGCAGTAGACCAAGATGGCCACATCTTTGACCTCTGTCTTTCCCCAAGTTAATATGCCTCTTTCAGATATATTTCTATTTTACTTTTGGATACATTTTATATTTTAGGTATTGGAAGCACGGATACCCTCTTATTCTAATTGCTCAAGACAAACAACCTTCAAAAAATAGTTCCTTTGCTAAATCAACTCCAATGAAGTATTATGGACAGTTGGGTGACTCCAACAGCATTAAAGATCATCCATCTTTAGCATTTGTAACAAAGCCTAAAGGATCCCTAAAGCTACCCTGGAAATTGAGGTAAAGATGGGTCCTGGGCTGAAAGTGCTCTGGATACATGTAACAGAAATCTATAAAATAATAACATGCGTGATATTATGTTCACATTACAATTTGTATTTGTAGTAGAACTCCGGAAATGGACTATGCAAGAGCTTTCTATGAATTCCATTTTCAACAATATTTCCTTTTCTAGGTTCTTTTTTAAACAACTGCAATAGGCAGCTAAGCAGTGGATTATTACTTCAACAACGGGTGCCAAAACAGGTTTGCTATCCTTGTCAAAAGAAGGAAATGTGTCCTATTTGATGACTGTGTCTTTAAAAATCTATTAAGTCTTCTTTTATGATCTATCGACGCCAAACACCAGGCCATTCTATTCCCAGTGAAGTCCTCCAAGCTGAGCAGAGTTAGTAAAGGCAAGCAAGCTGGGCAAATCATCTCACCTGCAAATTTCACAAGTTAGGGCTCTCAAGATTTAATCTCCTGTAACAAAGACTTTTCCTTTTAGAGAATTCTGGGTTTAGTGTTCATGATTACAGAGCCTTGTCACATACGCGTTTGCTAGGATGAAAGTTGCATATTAAATTGCATATTAAAATATTGTAAATTGCATATTAAAATGAATATTAAATTGAATATTAAAATATCTGCTGTGAAGGACGCAGTGTTTTGATTATTGGCAAATATATTATTTGGCAAGACACAGTCATCATAGGGGTACCTCGAATGGACAGAATTCTCTTCAACTTAAGATGGCCCATCAAAGAAAATTCCCTTTCACAAGGAAAGATCAGCTTCCTTCAATACAGTTGATGCTGCCTAACAGGGAACCAGTAATCTAAAGTCAAGGGCAGGAGTCTCGTTTCTTCATATATGTTGGGGCTGTCATTAGAGCAAGACGGAGGCTTTTTCTATGGCTCACTGCAATGGGAACCATAAGACCTGACTTGAAGGCTTGGATAATGGCACACCCAAGTGACACTGACCATCATTACAGCCAGACTGCGACTCGGGAACATGTCAGCAGAATAACAGTTTAAAACAGCAGGAGAATTTTCTGGGGGGCTGTGAAAAATGGCAAAAGCTAAAATGTGCCCAGTAATTTAGGAAATTAAATTTTTTATCCAGTTCTGCTTTCTACACTTTATTCAAAATTGTATTAAACACAGAATATTTTAAATCCTCCCTTAATTTATAAACTTATTCTAAGTGCCTGCATGGGAACTTGAGAGAGGTAATTTCTCAGATGGATTCACCCACTAAAGGATGCTTATAATCAGTCTAACTGAGAGAGACAAGTAACATAAACAATTCTGATAACAGTGCACGCACACATTTTATTGCAATTCTCTTTAACTGAAAACATTGCTGTGTCGCTTGTGCCACAGATAGGGTTTTTCTATTGACAGCAATATCTCTAGTGCTTTATACACAGTAGCCCCTTGAAATATTTTGTGGATGAATAAATAAATAAATGCCAGAGCACATAAATTCAGAACCATAAGCAGCTTGATAGTTGGCCTGAATGTAGGCTTTCATACACTGTAAACAGGTGTGTTAATGTCTATTTCCTTTTACAAAAGGTGCTGGAATTCTTATCCATATGGTGTCTAAAAGGATAAGCTTTTATGCTTTTCAGAACCTGTGAGTGAAATATGTAGAAATTCCCCAAATAAAAAAAAACCTCCTTATACATTCAGCCCTCTGTGTCTATTAATCCCATTAGTAATATCTACTCTTTCCCCTTGAGCTCCTTAAAATTAATACTAGCTTTTCTAAAAATTGCTGACATTTATGCCTTGAGTACTTGCTCTTCCAAAGAAATATTCTGACTTACATCATGGGGAAGTTTATATGCCAGTTGTGTATCAATACCCGTGCTATCATTTTTCCAGCTTTCAGAATAAAGGGGAAAAAAATCGGGATGTTAAAAAATTCTGCAAAACTTTTTTTTCAAAGACACAACTTTCATTATTTAAATGACTTTTAGCAATGAGAAAACTTTGTTCAGTCTATAGAACTGATTTCCTGAAGGAAAAGTCTCAATTATCTATTTAATCAATAGTAGGGAGGACTTGAGACAGTTTACACAAATTTGTGTTTTGCAACAATTTCAAGGATCTAAACCACACATCCATAATTAGACTGTAAAAGACAAAAGAAAAAGCATTTGTTTCTTTGCTGGAAACACTTGTTGGTAACAGGATGGGGGTGGGCTGGGTAGAATTAGCTAATTTAAACTCCTTATATTCCCATTAGCTCATTGCTCACCTGACATTTATTTTCTTACAGCCCTTCTTATTCTATCAAGTATTCTCTCCTGAAAACTGGAGACAGAAACACATTTGACAATTCATTAGGAAGAAGACTTGAATAGTCAGCTTCAAATCTGCAGATTTTTTCCAATAGTTTCTTGGAAATGGCAGTCTTTGTGATTATAAACTCAGAACATCTCCCATAACCTAGCAGGCCTTTTAAAGTGCACATGCAAAGATAACATTGGGGAAGTAATGGGGCGGGTGGGATCTTTGTACATTTACCTCCTCTTTCTTTCCAGAGTTGATCCTATCTAGGTTGGTGAAAAGAAGATTCAAATGGGAGAGAAGTCATTCAATCCATGGACACCCAGAATCTGTAGCGATCATCGACATTTTTTTTCAAGATTTTATTTATTTATTTGGGACGGAGGAGCAGAAGGAGAGGGAGAGAGAATCTCAAACAGACTCAACGCAGGGCTCCATCTCATGACCCTGAGATCATGACCTGAGCCAAATCAAGAGTCAGATGCTCAACCAATTGAGCCACCCCGGTGCCCCCAACATTATTTGTTTATATAATCCCAATGTTTTTTTCCTCCAAACTCATCTATTTCTATGGATCTGACATCAAAAAGATTAAGAAGTTGCAAGAGATGTAATTATAATTGTACTATAATTAAATACTTTCAAGTACTTTAAAATAACACTTTAAAATAAAACTGTTGAGGCTCTTAACTATAAGAAACAGACAGGGTTGCTGGAAGGGAAGTGGGTGGGGGGATGGGGTAACTAGGTGATGGGGATTAAGGAGGGCACGTGATGTAATGAGGAATGGGTATTATATGCAACTGACATCAGTGAACTCTACCTCTGAAACTAATAATACATTATATGTTAATTAATTGAATTTAAATGAAATAAAATTTAAAATAAAATAAAATTGCTATGTTACTCTTCTAAATATGTCCATCCAATCGAACACATTGTGACATTTCACATGCCCCTAAAAATTTGATTTCCATGCATATTTTTTCCTGAAAACATTTTTCAATCTATTCTACTTCTCCACAAAATCTGCCTATAATTAAGATTTTCATTTTCTGTCACTATAATCCTTTCTCTCAATACTAACACCACTATTTTGAATGTTCCTTTCTTTGGCCCTCCAGTGATTTTTACCCCTTGGAACCACACACTACAATAAAATTTGGGGTGGGTGGGGCACCTGGGTGGCTCACCAGGTTAAGCAACTGCCTTCAGTTCAGGTCATGATCTTGGGGTCCTGGGATCCAGGCCCACATTGAACTTCCTGCTCAGTGAGAAGTATGCTTCTCCCTCTCATGCACCCTCTGTGTACACGCTCTCTCTCTTAAATAAATAAATAAATAAATAAATAAGGATAGGAAAGAGTTAATAAGCCTTTATTTTGCAGAATGGGAGAATGAAATTTGAGAATGGGAATGTGGGAGAGGCAGCCGATTTCAGCCACATGCATATTTCAGGTAAAACAACTTTATGAAAAGACTATATGAGAATTTGGAAACTGTTCCTCCTAAAAGTCTCCATGAGAAGGTACACCTCAAGTAGTCTTCATGTGTTCTGGGTGGCATGCCCATCCCCACGTGAAAACCACTAACCAACACAGCACAACACAGCACAATTTCTAGTCAAAAGGGAGGCTCCTTATATAAAATATAATATATAAATATAATATATAAACTAAAATAAAAATATAAAAATATATAAAGCTATACTTAGAAGGATAGCTTCTAAGGTGCAGCCCTCACATTTATCCCTCCTTGCTCCATCACCTGTAAGTCATCAAGATGGCCTCACAGAGTTGTGGGCTCCTCTCGTACTTCTTGGCTTCCCATGGGAATGCAGTCTCAGGCACTGAAATGATCATGGAGTTGGGAGTCAGATAGACATGAGCTGGAGGCGTAGATCTTCCACCTATTATCAGAATGAACTTCAAACTACTCCTATCTCCAGGCTCCAGTTTCCTCATCCTAAAAATAAAGCTCATGATACTGACTCTCCTGAGGAATAAATGAGACAATACATTTTTTAAGTACCTGGCATAGAACACACAGTCCGTTTACTCCCCTTTCTACCCTCCTCCACAGTTTATCCAGCATCCCTCTCTGCTAATCTCACCAAAACATGGATTTTAGTCAGTTCTGCCATGAAGTTAAGATATAAAATGGCAGGAAGCAACTTAAATGTTGCATTTTCCATATGTTTACAGTTTTTGTTGGTTGAGTTTTTTTGTTGGTTGGTTGTTGGTTTGATTTGGTTTGAATAAGTTTTTAAGATAAGTTATCAAAGCCTACATCTAAGCAATGATTCTTCAAGGGCTGAGATTTCAGGTATAACTCAGTCGTGAGATGAATCTGAGGGACAAAGGAGCCTCCCTTTTGACCAGAAACTGTACTGTGCTGATTTTTTTTCTGACTGTAGGTCTTGGGTGGTCTTGATTATGACTCTAGATTGGCTGATGAAATCCTCCAGGCATGGAGAGAAACAGTCCCACCTTCAGAGTGAGCCCGGAGCCACCACCATTGCCCTACCCACTCCCAGCTTCATGGCGAGGTCTGTGGCAGGGGGGTCACTCCCTGGTTCATGCTGAGTCTCATGCACACAACTTTGTTTCATTTCAGATGACAGCAGACCCTGGGTCTGTGCAGATCTTATTACACAACCCCTAAGGATGGGCCAGCAGAAGTAGCTCCTTTGCTTATTTAGTGGTTCATCAGATATTCCAAGTAAGGGCAATACCCACTTTTACTTTATTTGAACCTGAGAATCTTACAGACTAACCAGCTTATAAGCTAATATTTTTTTTTTTTAAAGTAAAAGGACACCTGGGGCACCTGTGTGGCTCAGTCAGTTAAGTGTCTGACTCGATTTCTGCTCAAGTCATGATCTCAGGACCCTGAGACTAAGCCCAGAGTTGGGCTCCCCACTCAGCAGAGATTCTGCTTGGGATTCTCCCTCTACCTTCATCCCTCCCCACCCACCCTTCTCTAAAATAAATAAATAAATCTTTAAAACAACAAATACATAAAAAGAGGAAGTCCGATGTACTCTAGCATCTACCATAGTGTAGTAATATTTACATAATGAGAATATTTTCTAAATACTTTCTAATATAAAATTGTTCTTTTCCACAGTTTAAGAATTCATATCTACAATCTGCTTTGTAATGTTTTAAACATAGGAGTCTTCCCTGTTCTTTAGCTCTTTTCCTCATCAAATGGTTTTAAAAGACCAATTTTCAGTGCTTAAAAAAGTAACCAAATGTTTGCTTTCACCAACCTCATCTACTCTCTTCTTTAAGTCTTTAAGTACTTTTCTTTTTTTTTAATTTAACTCTAACTTAAAGTTTTCCTTTCCTTTTAGCCTATAATCATCTCTCATACTAAGTTATTTTACAAGATTCAGTATAAAGAAGTCAATCTGAAAAAAGCATAAGCTATTATACTTTATGAATACAACAAACAAGTTATACTACTAGATCACGAGCCTGACTGTATGGAGAATAATTTTCTGTTTTATAAAAATTATCTTTAGAAGTTTTTTTTTTCATGGAGCCCTTGGGTGGCTCAGTTGATTAAGCATCTGACTCTTGGATTTGGCTCAGGTCAAGATCTCAGGGTCCTAAGACTGAGCCTTACTTTGGGCTCCACATGAAGCACAGAGTCTGCTTGAAATTCTCTCTCCCTCTGCTCCTCCCTTCCCCCTAAAATAAATACATAAATCTTTTTTTTTTAAATATTTTTTTCTTTGGGGTACTTGGGTGGCTCAGTGAGTTAAAGCCTCTACCTTCAGCTCAAGTCATGATCTCAGGGTCCTGGGATCGAGCCCCACATCAGGCTCACATCAGGCTCTCTGCTCAGCAGGGAGCCTGCTTCCCCTTCTCTCTCTGCCTACTTGTGATCTCTCTCTGTCAATAAATAAATAAAAACTTTAAAAAATATATTTTTTCTTTATGTATCAGGGTTTATGAAATTAATTTATAATTGGGGAATAATGCAAGAGATATAATTCGAAGAAACTATAGTTCCAAGAAACAGAAAAATTTCAGGAATTTTTTCTCCATTTTGTCTAATTTAGGGTACATAGCTTAAACTTTGCTTGGTATTTTTAGAGATCTACTGATATGTCAAAAATTTCATATAAACAACCAAGATGGCTTCAAAAAAACTAAGAGTCTTTGCCTTCTGCTAAATCATGATACAGAACATATCTCTATTTTCAACAGTACCCAAAATCTCAATGATCAATACTTATCTACATTCAACCAAAAATCATACAAATACACAACTAGAAAGTCCTGAAGTCTCATGGTTGGTTCTCTGGAGGTAACAAACTCAAGGCTTTGGGAGGTTATAGGTAGTAATTTAGAAGATGTGCAGCTCCTTGCTTTCAAGCCCTCCTAAATGTGACTTCTATTCACATTTTCAAAATAGGAAATATTCAGAGCATCTTTCTATCACAATAAACATAAGATGTTCCTTATAAACACATATGATTTAGCAATTCAAATGAAATTTTTTTCAGCAATTTATAACATTTTTTTAATGTTACACTTGCAACTTCTTAAATCATGATTTAACAAATTTGTTTCAATTTGCACATATGGGATGCCTGGGTGGCTCAGTCATCAGTTTGCACATATGAACAAATGCTACTATTTTTTAAATTCAAAATCCAAAGTAAAAAAATACAACTTTTATAAAACAAAGCAATTTTGGTATATAACCTGAGCCGTTTCATGATGGATATTTCGAGTTAAAGAATTATGCAACCTTTTTTCTTTGGATAAAACAGGATATTTTCTAACTGGTCTGAATCTCACTAATTTTCAAGTAACTTGAGGATAATAACAATTAGCCTTTTCAAATTTCAAATAACAATGCCTTTTCAAATTTCGATATATACTTACATAGATGCTTCACTTTTCCAAGAGTGAAGCAAAAGAATATGTATTTTATTATGATGGTAAACAAAGGACCTCCCCCTATTTGTCAGTGGGCTATACAGGTAGCCTTTCAGCAGTGGAATACAAGATTTCTCAGCAGATCTGAAAGTTCTGTTTCTGAATCGCTTTATGCATTTATTTCCCCACTTCTGCTAATGCTACCTTCCTTTTTAGAGAAGTTGGCTTATCACCTGGACTCTTGCTTCTCATTTGTTGCCCATAGTCAATTGATTGCCAAGTTCTATTGATTTCATTTCCATCATGTCCTGTGAGGATGACCTTTCATACAGAACACAATAATTCTAGTTGGCCATTCTCATACCTCTTCCAAAGAGGTGGCAATACACCCATAAAAGTCCTCCTGTATCCAGACTTGCTTTTGGCAGAATAATCTTCCTCAACTACAGCTCTTCATCATTGCCTTCTCTAACAAACATCGCCATACAAATTGACTTCCAATTCCTTACCTTGAGTTAAGGCTCTCATGAGTCCCTGACTCAGCTGTCTCAACATCCACGCTTGCAAGAGCTTGAATGAAATACATATCATTCCCCACAAACACCAAGTCCTCAAGCTACCACATCATCTCAGATGCAAAACTTGAGGAAAGCTGGCTATCTGAGGGGTCTATAAAGAAGACTTAGGGGTCGGAGAGCCTGGGTGGCTCAGTCGTTAAGCGGCTGCCTTCGGCTCAGGTCATGATCCCAGGGTCCTGGGATCAAGCCCCAAATCGGTCTCCCTGATGGGCAGGAAGCCTGCTTCTCCCGCTACCACTCCCTCTGCTTGTGTTACCTCTCTCGCTGTGTTTCTCTCTGTCAAATAAATAAAAAAATCTTAAAAAAAAAAAAGAAGAAGACTTAGGGGTCTAGCTGACTAGACCACTCCAGGCTTATACCCAGGGGAAAAAAAAGTGAAAAAAAATGAAAAATGAATAATTTTCTTTAAATAACTTTCAGAATAACTGGTTTCTTCCACAGCTATTTGAGGAAACTGCTTTTGGCTCTGGCTTCAACCTAGCCATCCAGCCAAGCCTGCCCTATCTCTTCACCCTAGACCACAGCTCCTAACTCAGTGCTCTGCTCTCCTGACCAACTACATGGGGACTGTCCTAGGCTGAGGGAATGTCCTCTCTAAGCCTTAGCACCTCAGTCACTTCTGACCAGCTCTATTTGCCTTACCCTATCTTGCCCAGACCCCTACCTTAATCGCCCTGATTTCACTCTGTTCCATTTAAATTCAGTTACCGCAGTCTTCCCACACAACCTAACACCAGTCACCTTATCCCAGAATACCTCAGCTGGAAGCGCTATGTCTTTTTGCTTACAAAAACATTTTGTACAATCCACATAAGATTTCTTACATTCTGCCTAGAGTTGTTTTTTCTTATATTTTCTGCATGTTTGATATCACAACAACCTAAAACCTGTTTTTTGCATTTTCCACAAAACCCAAGAGTGCTTGCACACAAGAGAAGTGTAATCCATACTTGTGGAGTTAAATTGAATTCACGCCACAAATGAAAAATATGTTTAACCTTTTACCGCATATTTGATTATGTATCTCTCTGCCTACAAGATTATACAGTTTTTGTATTTCTAGAATACAAAACTTAGAGGTTAGCAAACAGTTGTGCTCAAAAAAAAATGCAATGTGAAAGGAAGTCAAGAAGAAAAATAAATAAGAAAGGAAAGAAAAAGAGATAGAGAAAGAAAAAGAGAGGGAAGGAAGGAGAAAAAAAGAAAAGAGAAAAAATGGAGAGAAAAAAGGAGACAGAACATATTCATAGATAAAATTTTGACTTGTTAGTCTCCACTGAATTTCAGAACAATAAAACTCTTCATGCAGCATTTTTAATAGAAAAGAGTGAGTTAGACCATAAGGAAAAAAAGAGCTGATGGTTTCTTTTATTTTAAGATTTTATTTCTTTATTTGACAGAGAGGGAAAGATCATGGATAGGCAGAAAGGCAGGCAGAGAGAGAGGGGGAAAAGTGATGTGAGGCTCGATCCCAGGACCCTGAGATCATGACCCAAGCCGAAGGCAGAAGCTTAACCCACTGAGCCACCCATGTGCCCCTGTTTGTTTCTTTTAAAGCAATTAGATAAGAGGGCATTAAAAATGGAATCACCTAAAAAAAAAAAAAATGGAATCACCTGCGGGGTGGTTAGTTTGTCCCCATAAGCCAGCTGCTTAGCTACCCAAGGTCTCTGGAGTGGCAGCAGAAGGACAAGCCCCTAGGCTCCAGAGGCTCAGAAATGTGAGCACTCTACAGCAATGAATCATTTCTCCAGAGGGTATTCAAATTACCAAGCTCGCAAAAACCGAAGTGGTAGATTAGAATGCAACTTGACTCTTCTAAAGTACAGGGAGGAATAAGAATGCAGCAGAACTGATGAGGTCATGACCCGTATACACTCTCCCTGTTCATATTTCTTGATGAGTACTGGGATCAGAACCAGGAAGGTTCTACGATTTGAAAGGGTAATAGGCTTGGGGCTAGGACAGTTCAGTGTCTATCTGCTCAGTGTTTGGTCATTCATCCTGAACACAAAATTTTATTACCTGGCTCTTTGGCCAAGCCCATCACTTCACCAAAACTATCAGTTATTGAATGATCAGTGTCTAAATTTGACACTCTGATTCCCTTTTCTGTGTTCTATTGCCAAGCCATACCTGCCTCTGCCCCTCCCCCCACACCCCACAGCCTTCTCGTGATTGACACATCCTTTCTTTTTCTAATGAATATATTCAGTCAGATGTTTCTCTGGCTGGGAAAAACTCTCATTAAGGTTTTCACAGCTCAGCTCTTACTTCCTATATTCTGCTTTAACAGTTTACCTTTCACAGCTGTCTTATTGTTTTTAATTCTGAATTCATGGGAGATACCTCATCATTACCCACCTGCCGTGTATGGTACAAGGCAAACAAGTCCTTTCAAGAACCCCTTCAAGAATTTTCAAGGTGGTCAAAAAGTACTGACTTACGGTTATGCCATAAATAAGGCCAGGGGATGTAATGCACAGCATATTATTAACTAGTTAATAATACTGTCTTGTATATTGGAAAGTCACTAAGAGAGTAGATGGTCCAAGTTCTTGTCACGAGGGAAAAAGTGTGTCACTGTGTGTGGTGATGGATGATAACTAGACTTACTGTGGTGACCATTTCCCAGTACATACAAATATCAAATCATGTCAGGCACCTGAAAATCACATCATATGTCGGTTATTATCCAATAAAAATAACTCCTTGGCAAAAAATTATAAAATTTAATTTTCTATACTAAAATTCAGTAATGCAAAGAGTAAGAAAAAATTACCAAGCACTTAGAACAGTAAGAAATGTAACAAATACAAAGAAAAAAGTACAGAGACAAATTAATGACGAGTATACATTGAATCTTTCAACACAGAAACATTTAAAACTTATAAATGGAAAGGAAGCTCAATCACAGTATTTGATTACAGATGAAAATTCCAAGAGTGATGTGAATAGTTCAAGAAAGCTGAACAGATTGAAGTGCTAGGCTAAGAAGAGTCACCATCCCCTAATTCTTATGTTACTCTCTGCTGTGGCCAAACTGACCAGAACTCAGGGCAATGGCTGGGTCATTAGACAGCAGAGTACAGAGGGTTCAAGGCTCACATGCTATCCATTTGTCTATCCATTTGTCAAAGTGACACATGACAATGAATCAAGGTCCTCAAACCTAATAATATACCCCAGAACCACAAGTTCTTAGAACCCAGAAGGGGTTCTAAGGAGGGAATGGCCTTTCATTCTTTTTTATCCCTTACTACACATAGGCGCCCAAGGACAAAGAAGGAGGGCTTGGGGACATCATCGTGCTTAGACCTTGGGAGATTTACAGGACACTGGACAGGCATTTTAAAGGAAGACACGGAGGAAGAGGAAGGGTGTCCATTGTCTTTAGAAAGTTAATCAAAAGTTATTTATCTTGGGGCACCTGGGTGGCTCAGTGAGTTAAAGCCTCTTCCTTCAGCTCAGGTCATGATCTCAGGGTCCTGGAATCGAGCTTCGCACTGGGCTCTCTGCTCAGCAGAGAGCCTGCTTCCCCCCTCTCTCTCTGCCTGCCTCTCTGCCTACTTGTGATCTCTCTCTCTGTCAAATAAATAAATAAAATCTTTAAAAAAAAAAAAAAGTGGCCTCACTGGATGTTAACTAACAAAATTTAAATTTAAAAAAAGGAAAATAAAGATAAATAAATCAATAAAAATAGTGGCCTCTAGGAGTTCATTTGTTGGTGAGAAACAACGAAGTCAGTGGGCACTTTGTGAAATTTACCGGTACATGTCTTTCCTAATTAATAAACAACCATATTCTGCATTAAGGTGAGTTTTTAAGGCTGTTGCAGTTTTTGCAATATCCTCTTATCAACATAACCATCTGTATAAATTACGAGATTTCTTAGTTCTAATTCTCAATTTCTGCTGAATGATCTATAACCATCAAAGCTTTCAATTCATATTTAATAGAAATATCTGTTCTCAAACCAGTTACCAATAATTAAAACCGCAATAAAATGGATGTGCAACTCTGAGGGTTAAAAGGCAAGAAAATACTTCTTTATGATTTGTGTATAATCAAGGGTAAGACGTGTTACAGTAAATATAATGCTAAGAATAGTCCCTGTTCATGGAGAAGCTATTCTGTGCCGGGCAATGTGCTATTTCCCTATTTTTTGCTCTTTCCGCCACACCTGAGACTTTCCAAAGAAAAGTTTAGTCCACCCAAAAATAAATTTTCCTGTGACTTTGGAGTAACTTCTGCCAATCTAGGAACTTTCCCCTGAACATCCATATGTCAAGGACATGATCATAGGTCACAGCAGGATGCTGTCTGTCCCTCTCATCAAGTTGAACAGAGGCAGATACTTTTCTATGGCATCCAATGGTGCTTAAACTCCCGAAGTCAAACAATTAAATCAGAATATTATTCCTGGAATGTTGAAGCAATCAACCCAGGACACAGCAATAGAGTGAGACTACTCTCTCATACCTGTTGGGTCTCAACTTCTTTGTTCTTTCTTCATCCTATTTGCATCCTTACATCTCATTAAATATGTGTTAAGTGTCTACGTGTACTGAAATTGTAACAGTTTAGCAATCTATGCTGGTTATTTTTATTCTGTGCACCTAAAATCCTATAACATTAAAATTAAGACATAAGGCCTTGAGTTTTAGGAGCTGTATTTCTTTTATTAATCAGACAATTTTCCATATCTATTTTGTAAGATTCTGCAAATCTTAGCAACGTGAAATTTGAAGTTATCTTATTTTGCACACTGAAATTCTTGAAAAGAAGTTGATTCCTACCTAAGACGTATTATCTCCAATTCAAGAAAAAGTAACAGAGCGCCTGCCAATACTATTCTTTGGTAAGTCAACCGTATTTTCGCATAGCTTCCAAATTATGTATGCAAATCCATTCACCACATTAAGCTATCATTTCCAAAAGGGTCTTCATTTTAAGGCAATCTCTTCTACAAAATTAGCATTAGCTGGTCTGGATGAAACTCACTTGGGCACCCTGCAGAACAGTTAGGTGTTAGCAAACACCTTTTTGGGGGAAAAAATTTCATCAAAAATACATGAGGTAGGAAATGAGCGGACTAAAGAGTAGATCCTCAGTCACTGGCTATATTTCAAGAGTCCCGTGATGACTTCAGCAAATGAGACCAGGAAGCTTAGCTCACACACCGGAGCCCTCTCAGGGTTCCCAGGCTCACCGAGGCATCCTTCGAAGCTTCACACACTTCATTTCCATTGTTACAGAATTACTGACCAAAGAGCACATTGCTTTTCAAAACAAACAGTAAATCAACCACTGAAGAACACATTTCCCCGCTTGTCCCTGCTCTATTTGAATTCTAGGCCTTGCTTTTTAAACATCTCAAGGAGTCCAGAATCATGACCAGGGAACAAAACTGTGACATTGTACATTCACTCCACCCATTAGAGTTCAGGTACGCAGCTCAAGTGGCTTCCTGTGTGAACTTGTCAAGATGCTACTGTGTTAAGAGGCACGAGTGGGAGGAGTTAACAGCCCAAACCTTTGTAGATCACTGTTGTTAAGAGAAACCCCAAGATATGAATCTTTTGACAAAGATGCCCTAAATAATAGTTTATTATCATCACATTAAGTCCTACCATCATTGTTTTTCCCTTATGCATCTGTTTACTAAGAAGAATACGCTTTGGTTACTAAGAAGGAAATGAGCCCCTGCAGCATGTTCTTTGGTGATCTGCTATTAGTTTTTCTCACCTCTGCAACAATGGAGAGGATAAGAGTTACATCATGATGCAACAAATATTCATGAAGTAGCTTCTATGGATAAAAGCCAGAAATCACTACTAAGTCTCCAATGGACATGCCTGATGGTCACATGCCTGATGGTCAACTAACCCGGGCTAGTCTGTAACCATAACAAAGCGTAAGTTTAGTTAAAATGATATTTTAAAATTAATGTTTACAGTTTCCTCGCTATTGATACAACTTCTTTTAAAACCCTAAAGAGAAACAGCTTTTGTGTAATGAACTTCAATTATTTTTCTGTAAAGCACCAAGAAATAATGCCTCCTCTTTTGAAATCCTGACCTGTAAATTTCCCTTTGATAAAAAAGGACTGCAAAAGAAGTTGGGAACCCAGCTGAGGTAAAAGAAGAAAGGGTGCCTTTTATTCATGTGGTTCAGGGAAGTAGAAGAGTCTAATGAGCAAGAATAGAGAAGTGCTTTCTTTCTAATGAATAGGTAACCCACATGAATGCCCTTGGTTTACCCGTTTGGCGAACCTGAAATAGAAAACACTGCCAACTCATGCCTCAATGAATAGCTCCATTTGAGAATTCTGAACATGTCAAGGGGGCAGTGCTAGATGCACATGTTTTTATTCATCTTGGAAGCCTTGTAGGGTAATTAGGGAAGTGGGAACACTCACATTGAGTAAGGAGTGGCATTCAGGCTATGTTGGGGACAGCCTGTAGTGGCAGCTGCTGAAAACCAAGAATTTTCTAAAGGGTACAGGGGATTTTGTAGATGAAATCCAACATTGAAGGCCCTATTGACATCCCTGGTTTAATTTCAACTTCGGTTTTGCGCCAGGTAACCCTCATATTTACTTCCATTATATGCCATCCCTTTATATGCCGTTGTTCTTTTAAAGGACTGACTCAAATTGGAAGGACTGACTTTGAAGTTTTATTTTTGTCATATTAAGGCCCACAAGAACCACAGAGTGCGTGTGTGTGTGTGTGTGTGTGTGTGTGTCTGTGTGTACTGATGAGACAGAGAAAAAGAGAGGGAGGGGGCAGACAGAAAGGCAATCAGAAACAGAAAAATTTGAGGATCTTCCCATTTACTTCCCCAAGCTGAATAGCTTTAGTTCATCTCATGTGCAGCTTGAGGCATGGGAAGGTCCAATGAGGTGACTAAATCCTTTTTTTTTTTTTTAAGATTTAATTTATTTATTTGAGATAGAGAGTGAGAAGCAGGCTCCCCATTGAGCAGGGAGCCGGATGTGGGACTCAATCCCAGGACTCCAGGATCATGACCTGAGTCAAAGGCAGACACTTAACCTACTGAGCCACCCAGGCACCCCAGGTTTTGTTTTGTTTTTTAAGATTTTACTTATTTGACAAAGACAGACACAGCAAGAGGGAATACAAGCAGGGGGAGTGGGAGAAGGAGAAGCGGGTTCCCCACTAAGCAGGGAGCCCAACGTGGGGCTGGATCCCAGGACTCTGGGATCATAACCTGAGCTGAAGGCAGACTCTTAACCGACTGAGCCACCCAAGAGCCCTGAGGTGACTAAATCCTGATCCTGCTCTTTCCCCAGAACCTATAGAGAGGCTGTAAGTTGCAAGAAGCCCTACATCTCCTGGGAAAGGTAACCAGAGAGCTGCCAGGTGATGGGGGGTGTGTACTCTTCATGAGGGCAGCCCCCATGCCACTTGCAGCTTGGTGCTAGTTGGCAGCATGAGCACAAACACCAGAACAGGACAGTGATAGGGAGTACCAGGATGACAGAGAGTGCAACAAAAGGCCCTTCCCAGCATGCCAGAAGAGTCCTTTCCAGCTGAAGGTTGGCCTCTGTGCTCATCCCACCAGTGTGGGAAGCTGGAATCATAGACCTATACGGAGAAGCTCTAAGAGTTACAACCTCTGTGGGCCAAGCTAGATCACCTTGGCACTTAAGTCAGTTGTGTTTTTGTCTAACAAGTCTAGCCATATACTTCAGCATGTTGGGGCTATAATTAGAGGTCCCTGAACCTGTGATACTAACTACAAGGAGCCTATCAAATGCCAGCCATCTCAAGAAAGATCCCTGCTCACTGCTTGTGCTGTACTCCATACTCTGTATGTGTCTCTCTGATAGTCCTTATCTCCTTGGCTTCTCTTGTTTATCGGCTTCTCTTCCCTATCACCTGCGGGTTCACTGAAGATAGGGACTGCAAGATGTTCCTCTTTGTATAACCTCAATACGCGGCACACGCAGCCATGCATGAGGCACAAAACCTTTTGTGGAATGAATGGATGATTGAAGATTAAATCAGATTTTCTTCTTCTTGAACACTTCAGTCTCCAAAGAGTAAATGAAACCTTAGAGAACCAGAGAAAAAGATCAGTGCTGAGTTTGAAAAGAGATGTGTAGTGATAAGGATGTGGAGTCAGAAGCACATGAGCTCAAATCGCCCACCACCACTAGCAATGTGATCCAGTATCTTGTGGTGTACGTAACTTCTCTGTGTCTCATTTTACATTTTAAGCAATGTATGTAACTCTCTGTGTCTCATTTTACTAATCTATAAAATATCTATCTTACAGAACTAGTTGAGGTCTTAGATAATATTAACAAAACACCTTGTACAATATCTGGACCATAGAAGACACGTAATGTGTAAATGCTATTATTTACAAGATGCTTGAGGACAATGGGGGAGAAATACATCAGGGGAAACGTGCTTTGTGTATGAGTCTGAGTCCAGTGGCCCAAGGTTATTCTTTTGGGACCATTACTGACCTAGACCAAATGGCCACGCTCTAGAGTAACCCACTAAATCACTTTTATATGGGGAAGATTAAAGCCAAGTGCTGTGCAGAAAAAACTGCAGTGGGCCTCACTACAAGAATTAAAGGGCAATGTCTGTGATTATTTTCAGCCTTCTCAGCTTGTGCTCCTTTAAATGTATTTTGCAAATACTAAGGTCATCCCAAATTTCATATAACTCAGGATTAAAGATTCAAGCATTATATATATCTGGTATCATTCAAAAATCACCATCATATGGATTGACTGGACTGTTCAATGAGTTATTACTCCTATACTCCTGGTGATCATATGGATTGATTGGACTGTTCAATGAGTTATTACTCCTATCCTCCTGGTGGGCCACAGAACTTGGTGTGAGCAATATAAGAATTAGACACATCTATCTTCAATGAGGAAAAAAAAAAACAGGTTTACAATTTATAACTCTGTAGTGTTCTAAAATGTGGTGGATTGATGGCAGCCATGCTGTTTTTCCTTCAGGTGTTAGTAGAAACACCACTTCCTCCAGGAAGCCTTCCTTGTTCCCTACCCACAAAGCCTTGATGTTTCTCCTTTACATCCTGAACCATGGTCTGCTTCTCCAGGCTCAATCTTTGCCACTTGACTGGAGATTCCATAAGGTTAAGTTCCATGTACCTGGACTGCAACAGCTGCTCAATAAATGTTGAGTAAATATGAGATGACAGGACAGGAAAGTCAAGGGACGCAGAGGAGTGTCGAGTAGGACTGAGATGTCAATAAAATGCTCCAGGGAGTTCAAATCAGACCAGAAGGAAAAGAAAACTAAAAGTACCTACGGCCTTTGTTGGTAAGGAAGCATTTGTTATAGCCAGCCTTCAAAGAATGACAGGTAAAAGAAGACTGCATTTATTTGAGAAGTAAATAAAAGTGGAGGTAGAAGAGAGGACAAGTGGAGACAGATTTTAAGAACACATATATATTTTTTTTTTTTTTTTTAAAGATTTTTATTTATTTGACAGCGAGAAACACAGCGTGAGAGGGGACACAAGCAGAGGGAATGGCAGCGGGAGAAGCAGGCTTCCCGCGGAGCAGGGAACCTGATGCGGGGCTCGATCCCAAGACTCTGGGATCTGACCTGGGCCGAAGGCAGACGCTTAACGACTGAGCCACCCAGGCGCCCCAAGAACACATATATTAACAACTAGAAGGAACCAGGTGAAGGAGGCAGCAGAAAAAGGAAGGGGCTGAAAACGTACAAGAGAGAAACTATTAAGAAGTAAAAATGCAAGCCACACATGGGAAGAAATATTTGTAACATGGGTAAATACTAATAGATTTATATCCAGGATCCATAAACAATCTTCATATCAATTAATTAAAAAAAAAAAACCCTGAAAAATTGGCAAAGGGCTTGAACAGGCATCCTACAGGAGGGGTTTCAAATGGCCAACAGGCATATGAAAAGGGTGCTTAACCATGCTGACATCAGGGAAAGGCACATTAAAACAATAAGACACCACTACGACCCTACCAAAAAGGCGGAGAGAAGGACTGTGAATATAGATGTATCTAGAGGTCTGAAAATCAGCATTTAAGGCAGCTCAGGCCTGTCTTTTAGTTAGTAAGAGAAATGCTATTAGTGACATAAGTGCTTAAAATGATCCATTAAGATCTGGAATAATCATTCTGAGGAATGTGAATGTGTGATCTCTGGAATAAGAGTATAATTCCCATAAAAATTCTATAGGTCTAGCAAAATTGTAGACTTTAAATCTGTATCAGCAACAATCTATATACAACAGTGTCATTTTCTTTGCATCATTCAAAAACCCAAATAGGGGGGAAAAAGAGTGCAGGTGGATGACTAGACGGACACAAGGCTAATAATCTGTAGAGTAGCCAGGATGATCATCAAGAGTGGAGTTACTCCCTGGAGAAGGGTATCTTTGGCTTCCTTCATAAAGCAAGAATTTGAACCTCCCAGAGATTCCAGGAAGAAGTCTGGTGAGGACTGGGACAGCCACCCCCTAGGGCTCTGTACTTGTTCCCCTGTAGGGATTTCCCAGTGACTCCTGCTGCCATAGGCCTTGACCCAAGCTTCACCCCTTCCCAACTCTGGGCTAAGTGAGGTTGCTTAATTTAATCATATCTGGCTTTGCTGGGACTAGTTCTAAAATATTAAGACTTTATTAAAGACTCAGTGAGACAAAGAGAAATTCACGGAGTAACACGAAAACCAGATATTCTTTTTTCTTTTGTTGTTTTGTTTTTGAATATGATTTATGCATGCAACTTGGGGTTCCCTACATGAAGATTTTCCCCTGTCTAGTTCCCTGCTCCAAGCAAGTCAGTTAGGGTCTCTACAACTTAGTTCCTTCACCTTAAAAGACGATGACCGAATTGAGCCTTTCAAGTCTACTTCACAGGACTTGCAAGAATCAACTTCATAAGTTCAAAAGTATAGAAGCTTTTATTATTATAGAAGTGCTATGTTACTACTAATTTATAATACATCTCATTAAAATATTTTCATAAAGTATAATCTTTACTTTAAATTGTGATCTTGACTTTTACTTCTTGGAAGACATGGTAGACCAACTCTAATTTTACCTAGCACTTATCAAGCTTTAAAAACTCATTTTTCCTGCAATTTATACACCATTCCCAAACTGCAAGCTTCAGGCCAGCCATTTTCCCCAACTCCCTGTGGGAAAGTGACAGGAAGGCTCAAGCTGAAATGCTCCTACTGGAGAAATAAGTCCTCCAGAAATCTGTCCGTGGCTACAGTCACCATCATCATTGTCATCATTGTTAGTCAGAGCCTAGAGTTATAGCTAACACATTTAAAAGACAAAGCATAAATCTTGGCCGTAGTCAGGTAGAAAAAGTGCTCAGACTAACTCCCTTGAACCTAAAGTGGGACAAGGGGAACAGGACCGCAGTGAGCACCACTATAAGAAGCCATAATTCTTAATGATTCCCCAAGTGCACCAATGAGTATTTTAAATGGCTGAGTCAACAAATTGAGGAGTAGTAGCCTAATTTCATGTTCTTTAGCACTCAAAAGCTTAACTAATGGAATATCAAAGCTTTTAACCCTCTCAACATCTAGTTCATCTCTTAAACTGGTATTTCAGTGTGAGCTTGTGATTTCCAGTGTTCCCTTTCAACCTGCATGGTTTTGGATAATCTGTCACTGGACATAGAAGTAATCGAGGCCAAGAATCATGAATCACTACTCTTCTTCCTATTTGATTGGCATGTTTCATTGCAAAATATGCTAAAGGAGTGTACTTTTCCTAAGATATGTTTATTAAAAAAGAAGGAAACACAATACTTTGAAGATTAGCTATCGAAAAGGTCTATTTGCAGTAATGTGTATATAAATATGCCCACTCCAGTACATTGAACATTACCAGAAAATAATGGCAACTGTATCATTAACATATATAGATTCCCAATATGTACCACTTGAAGTACTACAAGATTCAGATAGTTGTTTAAGTAAAGAAAAATTTTTCCTGGGGCGCCTGAGTGGCTCAGTGGGTTAAGGCCTCTGCCTTTGGCTCAGGTCGTGATCTTGGGGTCCTGGGATTGAGCCCCACACCAGGCTCTGTGCTTGGCAGGGAGCCTACTTCCCCCTCTCTCTCTACTTGTCTTTAAAAAAAAAAGAAAGAAAGAAAAGAAAAATTTTCCCTGTTCCTGAAGGCATGACACATATTTTTAGTGCTATCTTAACTTTCCCTGAAAGAGAGAGCCAATCACAACATGTAAGACCAGACCAGGCCTACTGAACACACGCACACGTCATATCTAAAGTAGATAATTTCACTACTTGTCCCCTCACTACACAAATCCTTTTCAGGGTCTCACATTCCATCACTCTAGGATGATGACATTGCCTCAGTCTTGTCCACAGTGTGCCCAGAGCAGGCAATCAGTACATACTTGTGACATGAAGGAAAATATGTGCAGTTTCTTTATTCCTTATTTTGCTTCTGGAGCCTTCTAGCCCTGGCCTCCTTTCATTTCATTAGAACTTGGTTTCTCTAAAATCTTATCTCCTGGCTTCCTACTCTGAATTCACTCATCCTCTCTACCTTCCAAACTCCCTCCAGGACTTAGCTTCTCCTTGACTCGCCACTCTGGAAGTTAGACCTCAGCCTCCCTTCTGTAGCTTCTGGATTAATACGTAATCCCATAAGGTTCAACCTAACTCCTTGGCCCTACAGGCAACACCCAGAGTCTATTGCCAAGCACCCAGAGAGATTCCGTAACACAAAGGAGACATGAAGAGGAAAGACGTATAGAACAGACGGAGTCAAATTTCATTTCTACAGTTCTATTCTGTTCAGATGAGCTAAAGGACAGTGGACAATAAAGGAAAAAGCAGACTGTGGGGATGGTTCTCACACAGGGGGTTAAATGGGTCTATACGGAATCTGGCTGAGAGGAGCACGCTAGATGTGTAAAAAGAAAGACAAATAAGGACACCCAAAATTACCAGATTTCCCACCAACGGCACACTACAAGAAACATTCGTTCAGATGAAAAACAAAATAATCACCCTCTTAGCGCTAAAAATATAGTTAACAACTTACATCATCCACTCCTAAAGATATCACTTGTATTTTCTTGTGTAATAAAAGCATCTATTTCAAATTGATATTTAACATGATAACCAAATGGGAAATATTATATTTATGGGTACAGTATAACTTTTGAGGATAAAAATAATTATAAAAATTTTATGATTTTTTTCTCTGCTTTTTTATTTTTCAAGTACGTGAACTTGTTTAGATTCTTATTAGCAAACTTTCTAAGCTTATTCTTAATTTAGAAACTATAAAATGATGACAATGAAAGCTTTTCTAATATAGAAAAAATAAAACACGCTGTAGTCTTTATGCAACTTTTTTATGCAAATTTTATAATATGTGTGTATTCCCTACTTGTGTTTTAAGACATTTTTATACCTCATAATGAGATTACACCAAATTTGTGTCTTGCATTCTTATTTATTGCTGTGCACCAAGCATTTTTGTTTGTGGCTACCTATGTTTTTAATCATTATTTTAAAATACTGCCTATTTTTCTATGAAAAAGATAGTCTACAACTTATTTGAGTATCCCTTTTATTGTTGGATAATTGTCTTATCCTCATTTTTAAAGAAATATCAAAATTAAGCTTTTTGCATTCATTTATTAAGTTTTAATAAGTCTCATTATTTTTTTGAACTCAGTATAAAAAAATCTTCATTATATTGTTGCAAATATTAATCTTTTGCTTGACTTCTTAATTTTCACCACACAATTTTTACTCTTCAGGTAATCATAGATCCTTTCTTTTGTGATTTCCCAATCTTAAAAAAATCTTCCTGGAAAAACTGACAGGTTAAGGTAAAGTGTTATGTGGATCTTTCCCTAAATTTCCAATCAGTCCTGTAATACCACTTAGTAAGTAATCCTCCTCCATCTTCACTATTTTGTAATGCTTCTTTCAATACTTACTAAATTCCAAAATATAAAGAAATATTTCTAGGAAACTTACCCTGTTTTAGAGCTCTATTTCTGTGTCCAAACCAGAAAAGTCTGTGTTTAAATTAATTTATTTTTTAATTTATCTATACTAGCTTAAATAACATTCCACATTAATTTTTATTTTTATTTCACTACAGTTTACTTCAAGTGAACTTCAGAATAATTTCTCTGTGGGGTGCCTGGTTTGCTCAATGGCTCAGGTCATGATCCTAGGGTTCTGGGATGGAGCCCCTGCACTGGGCTCTCTGCTTAGCAGAGAGCCTGCTTCTCCCTCTCCCTCTGTCTCTTCCTCTGCCACACCCCTTGCTTGTGCTTGCTCTCTCTCTGTCAAATAAATAAATATCTTCTTAAAAAAGGATGATTTCTTTGAATTTACAGAATTTCCTCTTTAAAAAAAAAGAATTTCCTCTTTGAGACTGTGATTTAATTTCCTTAAACATATGAGGCAGGTTACAGAGAATTCATATTTTTTATATGTTTAATATTTGCAAAATAGAGCAATGACCAGCCTCCTTGTGTACTAAAATCTTTATTCTTTATAAAGTTTGGTAGTCTTCTATTTGTAGAACTTCACCATTTCTGTGAAGTTTACTATTATTATAATATATACTTTATTTTCTTCTAGTGCAGTCTCTTTTCCACTATAATTTATATTTCATAATGATTCCTGTATTAAAAGAGCTTCAAAATCTGGCTGAGGAGTAAAGAAAGTACACATTTTAAGGATCATATTAATGATTCAATGGACCAAAAATGCTCAGAGCACTTTCTGACCGCATCTCACACTTTCTGCCCCGCCAGAAATGTACCTTGCTAACTGAATTCTCTAAACATTTTAAATTATTTATATGAAAAAGGTATTTTGCCATTTTTCTCATCTGATATCAAACATTAAAATTAGGATAAATTCTAGAAATTATAATAAAAAGACTTATTTTAATTAAATAGGATTTTTTACTTTTATTTATCCCAATTATAATATTTTTATTTCATGAGTTCATTTTTTTTTTTTTTTAAAGATTTTATTTATTTGACAGAGAGAAATGCAGCGAGAGAGGGAACACAAGCAGAGGGAATGGTAGCGGGAGAAGCAGGCTTCCTGCAGAGCAGAGAGCCCGATGCGGGGCTCGATCCCAGGCCCCTGGGATCTGACCTGGGCCGAAGGCAGACGCTTAACGACTGAGCCACCCAGGCGCCCCGAGTTCATTTATTTTTAATTACTAGAATTATGTATTTTGAAGCCAGTAATAATAGGTTAAAACTGACCATGAGTTTTATTTTTTTTATAATTAGAAATAAAACTTTTTACTGAAGTCTGTCTTTGCTTTTCCATTTGAGTGGATAATCTCATTACGATCCATACCTAACTTTATTTAATTATGTTCCCCAGATAGAGATAAGAGATATATCAGTAGGATTATAATTTCATTTGTTGCTTCTCCTTTAATTTAATTTTGTTTATACATCTGTTCCAAAAGGGTTCTTCTCGTCTATTTTGAATTAAAATAATATAATTATGTTTCAGGTTATTATAACTTTTTTTTCATCTTTATTGCATAGCCACTT
This sequence comes from Procyon lotor, assembly GCA_028646535.1. Taxonomy (NCBI): domain Eukaryota; kingdom Metazoa; phylum Chordata; class Mammalia; order Carnivora; family Procyonidae; genus Procyon; species Procyon lotor. The sequence goes on along the minus strand of CM053606.1, from coordinate 104,062,576 downwards.
ATCAGGAGGGCTTTCCCCCATCCCTTCCAACCCACACACAAGGACACCACAGCCACAACCACACATACAAACTAGGGTCCAAATGGATGATACAAATGTTGCATCCAATCAACAACAGCAACCTGTTACAGCCACTACAGGATGGGAACGTCATTTAGCTACTCAGATCCTCCCAGTGAAAGGGAAGTGACCCTTTTTCTGATTATGGGTTTCAACACAGACAACACCATCATTCCTCAAATCTCTACTTTACAATTTCCTGATTCACACTCATGGTCAAAGTAGCACAGTTTTTAGCTTACAGCATACCCCCAGATTGATAACAAACTAGTGTTTCTTTTTAAATGAAGAAAAATGTGGCAAAAGTAATAAAATAAAGCCTTTGTACATCCATATATTGCTCCATTAGTGTCATATTTCTAAGAGGAACTAAAAAACCCTTCTTTTAATATACCATCTATGAACATCTTCATCCAGGTCTGTTACATAAAGGACACACCACAACCTAGAGTATTTCATAGATTTTGTTTTGAATTACCATTAACTCTTAAATTCACAAAATATGTCTCTAAAATTTAGATCTTGAATATAGATCATATCTATACATGAACGATCAACAAATTGATTGAAGCCAAACCTTTCTGCGAAGGCAGAAAAAGCCCTTCTGCACTTGTAACCCCAAGTTCTCCATCTGAGGAGCCTTGACTCCTCAGATGGAGGAGTCAATGGTGAATGGTGAATGGATAAAGAAGATGTGGTAGAGATACACAATGGAATAATACCCACCATAAAAAAAGAACAAGATATTACCATTTGCAACAACATGGATGGACCTAGAGGGTATTATGCTAGGGGAAATAAGTCAGACAAAGACAAATACGGTATGATTTCACTTATATATAGAATACAAAAAAAAAATGAATAAGCAAGCAGAAAGCAGAAACAAATCCATAAATACAGAGAACAAACTCATGGTTGCTAGAGGGAAAGAGGGTGAGGAGATAGGCAAAATGAGTGAACAGGAAAAAGGGGTACAGGCTGCTGGTTGTGGAATGATTAAGTCATGGGAATGAAAGGTATAGCACAGGGAATATAGTCAATAGTATTGTAATAGCATTGTGACAGATGGTAGCTATACTTGTGAGCACAGCATAACATATAGAGTTGTCAAATCACTATATTATATCCCCGAAACAACGTAGCATGGTGTGTCAACTATATGTCAACTAAAACCACACAAACAAAACAATGAGGCTCAGGTGACAAAAGAGAAGATGCATGCATCTTCTTGCAACATTAAGTCAAGCATGACTTATGTTGGGCAATATTGTGGTTTTCTGAATGCTTATGATGATGAGCTTCACAGGGTTAGACCAACAATTCCATGTCCTGAACTCAAGAAATTTGTAATCTGCATTTCTGCACATCTGAACAGACATGGTTTCCCTCCCTAGGCCTTGTACTGAAAGATGAGTGTTTGGGCCCTTTGTATCAACTTAACAATAGGGAAAAGAACAATGCAATGCTGGGGTTAAAAGCAGGGAAGCCAGTACAGTGCCTGGCTTAAGGGCTTGGGCTCTGGAAACCAAATGGCCGCTCCTTGTCTTAAACAAGCTACATATTAACCAGAAGCCTTAGTTGTTGAGGCAGTAAATTATCTGTACCTTGCATTTGGAGCTAGTTTAAAAGTTGAGTGAGAAAAAGACTGCAAAGTACATTGCACCAAACACCTGTTAGTTTATATATTTATATTTTTCCTAAGCACACATAAATTAATAATCGTAGAGAAACTATTTGAAAACCTCACCTGACATACTCCTGAGATCTATTTCATATGTGATGCATGATATTGACTAGCCAGCTAGATTAGCTTGTGCTCAATAACTAAACCAATTTTTGTTTTCTTGGCCTAAACAAATTAACTCTCTGGGTTAATTTCATAATGTTCTATTTTACAGCTAGATTTAATTAAAAGAAAATTCAGGGGTGCCTGAGTGGCTCAGTTGGTTAAAGCCTCTGCCTTCGGCTCAGGTGATGATCTCAGGGTCTTGGGATGGAGCCCCGCATTGGGCTTTCTGCTCAGCAGGGAGCCTGCTTCCCCCTCTCTGCCTACCTCACTGCCTACTTGTGATCTCTCTCTCCCTGTCAAATAAATAAAATCTTTAAAAAAAAAAAAAGAAAGAAAAGTCAGAAAAAAGGTTTTCTTAAAGTACTCTCAATGTATTTTGAGCAAAACATGACCTTCAGAAGTATCTTCACTTCTTAAACTGTTGGTGGGAAGGCAAATCAGTGCAGCCACTTTGGAAAACAGTGTGGAGATTCCTTAAGAAATTAAAAATAGAGCTACCCTATGACCCTGCAATTGCACTAGTGGGTATTTACCCCAAAGATACAGATGCAGTGAAAGGAAGGGCCATATATACCCCAATGTTCATAGCAGCAATGGCCATAATCGCCAAACTGTGGAAAGAACCAAGATGCCCTTCAACAGATGAATGGATAAAGAAGATATGGTACATATACACAATGGAATATTATGCCTTCATCAGAAAG
>CM053606.1:104026712-104051641 GCA_028646535.1 Procyon lotor | reverse complement strand
TGACACCAGTAGGCCCTTGCAGACCAAATCAGGACATGTATATAGAGGAATATGTCCTCGCCTAGGACATGGGGAGTATAGTAGATGCCTGGCTCATATGAGTAAACAAACTTTTATTCATTATAATTTATTATATATAACTACATAATAAATAATAAAAAAGAATGGATGTTCTGGCTGCTTCCATAATTGGGCTGTTGTAAATAATGCTGCTATAAACATAGGGGTGTGAGACTGAAGTCTTTGATAGGCTATTGACAGGTGAGGATGGGAAGAAGAGAAAGAAGTCATTAGGTGAGAAAACACATGGAGACTAGAAAGTACAGGTTTTGCCAAGGCTGAGCAAGCCCATATGGCTGGACCACAAACAGCTGGGATGAGATGTGTGTGCTTCGCAGGGGAGGTGGACCGGGACGTAGCGTGGGGAGGGTGGGTAAAGGGGGACAGAGGAAGCAAGATTAGAATCGCCTTGTGAAAGGAGGATGCCAAGTATTTGTACTTCTCTTTAGGCTATGGAGACTCACCACAAAATTTTTAATAGGTTGTGAGGCAATAATCCAGGAATTTCTCTATCCCACTTGAAATACATTGAGACTGCCCTTTCATTCTTTCCTGTGTTTTCTGAAAAGAGCTCTGCAAGGAATTTAGACATATTCCATAATAACTTTTCTAAAAACAAACAAACGAGAATAGAAAACATATGTCCAAGTATCTATATTCTAAGTACAGACAAAGGCTACTGACTTGTTTTCCATTAGCTCCCCCATGAAAACTCCCTTGCATCTCAATCTTATGCTGAAATGAACTGGCTTCTCTCTAGGTAAGAACACAAATCAGGCTCCTAATCTGCCCACCAATGAATGTCAACAGGGCCTCCTCATGTTGGGATTGTTTCTGTAAATCAGAAACCAAGACTAGCTGGGCTGCTGGTACCGGCTGGGGAATCGCAAACTGATTGGCACTGGGAACTTGCCAAGAATACTAATATTTGAAAGTGATAGTTTAACAGGAATCCTTTCATTTAAATTATACAAGTCCTATTACATTAAATTGGAATATAAATAGAAGATTCCTAGACAGCATTATCTCTGGTCCACAGAGGATCCCGGCATTGAAATACGGTATAGTATTGTGCCTTCTACCTTTGCAAGTACAGAAATAAGAACGACGTGCTTTAAAAATATTTCTTCTTTTATATAAATAGGGGGGGAAAAACCCACAGTCAAAGATACTGACCACTGTGTTTTACCATTTCTTCCTATTTGGCCTGCTAAGATAAATTTTATATTCTTTTATTTTCAAAATAAGGCTTATATGCTGTTCTGTCAGAAGCTAAATCCTGAACAATTTATTACAAAGGGAATACTGTGCTGAATTTAGGAAGCTCAGAGTCAAATTAATGGCCCAATGATAAGATTCTGTTGCATTCAGACATCTGGTATCATCACTTCCTTCCTATAAACCATCTCTGCTCTATTTTAAAATTCGATTTGATTTAACAAACATTTACTGAGTATCTACAATATACCAAGCACTAGGCTAGACATTTGGGATGCAGATATAAATAAGTATTTTATCTTGCACTTTAAAAAGATATGTAAGCTACCGCAAGTCCAGTAAATGGAAGAACGTACATCATAAATAAATATGCCCCCATGCATAATACACATTCAATTTTCTAGGAGAAAAGTTGTGTCGAATTTAGCCTTTCTTTTCCTTTTTTTTTTTTCTCCCAACATACAAGTATAGAAAATTGAGTTGATAAATCATGTAAAGCTCTAAATAAAGAAAAACTGTGATTGCTCTCAGGCTTCCTGGCTCAGGTATTTCTGCAGGGATGTATGTTAAACGGTCTATTGACTCCAGAGAAGGGACTGGACAGGGATGGAATCTAAAGGCCTTTGGGGGTTGAGTTTCATCCAAAATTCAGGAAATGACATCAAGAATGGGCAGTGGGGTCAATAACTGTTGTGTTGGCACAGAATGCTCTGAGAGCCACATGGATGGCAACCTAAAATCCTAATGCAGAGCCCAGTGAGGGACAGGAGAGGACAGACCACAGCACAGGACAGAGCCCAGGATGGGGCTCAGGGAACCTCTGATGACTCTGCTCCCCATAATATAATCTGCTCTGGCCTTGGCTCATCGAAGTTTCGGCCCCTTAAACTGTAATTCTCATTCCAGGGACACCTTAAAAGAACATCAGAGCTCCTGATAATGAGATATACAAAAGCCAGAATTACCAAAAAGGAGCTGACAGTACCTTTGTAGGTGAAGTGCACAATATACATCTGTGTATTCTTTCGTCTCTTCTCTGTCATAAAATATGTAACGTAGCAGAAGCAATATTTTGTCAAGATTTTATAGCTGGCAACTTCAGATCAATGGCTTAGAAGGCATACATTCTCAATTTTACATTGACTTTTTCTTCTTCAGTGAATACCCGTATTTTGGGGGCTTTCGATTTGTGAAGGCTGGGATATATCAGGGGAAAGATTAAAGAAGAGGTTTTATAACAGGTATTGAAGGATCCTAGAAGAGTGCCTTTTTATCTTCCAGATATAGTCATATACTTGAAATTACACAGTCATTCTAGTGGATTCCTGGACCAATGCTTTAAAATACTATTTTGCCACTTTTCACTAAAAAGAATCTGAAAACTAAAAGCTCAGTGTTCCCCAAGAGCTTGCTCATAGATGCAAGTATGTCTACCCCATTGAACTAGGATGTCACTGAGGCCATCTATATGGCAGTTATCTAGGAATTCTGATTGGCTTCTATTTAGCTAATGACATGTAAGATTTTCCAGTTTCGGAGTTTATTTTTGCATTCTCACTTATACCATATTTTACCCCCTTCTTCCTATTGAAATTCTCCCCACTGTGTTTCTTTAATTGCTGGATCTTGAATGAGCCATGAACTCGGAAACTAAGTACCACGAGAGTCCGCCATTTTAACCCTAAGAGCGAGGGCGACAGCAAGCACCACAGGAAATAGAAAAAGCGGAATGGCCACCACCGTGTCCCCCTAAATCCTAGTCACAGGGGTGATAATGACCAAAAAACAGACAACATCCCAGAGTTCCACAGTTTCCCGAGCCAGTTAGCACGAGCACCACATGGCCCACCCTGCCCGCCAGCAGAGACTCCCTTCTCAAACCCATTCAGGGCTGCCTCTCTTTTGGGGAGCCCATTCAGCTGCAGAGGAGGCAGGTGGCATTCTGGGCTGTGCAATCTCAAGGTCTAAGAGAGGAAAGTTGAAGAAGGAGCTCATAGCCCCTCGCAAGGCAGGCAGGGAGACATTTCAGCTTTTCCACGGACAAGAATATTATTTTCTTTTCTTTTTTTTTTTTTTTTTTTGACTGTTTTAATACCTCACATAAGTGGAATCATGCAGTACTTATCTTTCTTTGACTGGCTTATTTCACTTGGTATAACATCCTCAAGATTCACCTATGTTGTGGCATACTGCAGAATTTTCTTCTTTTCTGAGGGTGTATATTATTCCATTCTATGTATATGCCATGTTCTCCTTATTTATTCCTCTGCCAGTGAACATTTAAGTTGTTTCCACACCTTAGCTATTGTGAATGCTGCTACAATGAACACTGATATGATTATCTCTTTTTTTTTTTTTGGTTTATTTGTACGTGGGCATGCACGTGCGCGTGTGTGTGCGTGTGTGTGTGTTTTATGTTAGTCACCATACAGTACATTAGTTTTGGATGTAGTGTTCCATGATTCATTGTTTGCACATAACACCCAGTGCTCGATGCAAAACATGCCTTAATACCCCTCACCAGGCTAACCCATCCCCCCGCTACCGCCCCCTTCTAAAACCCTCAGTTTGTTTCCTAGAGTCCATAGTCTCTCATGGTTCATCTCCACATCTCATTTCCCCCACTTCACTTTTCCCTTCCTTCTCCTAATGTCCTCCATGCTATTCCTTATGCTGCACACATAAGTGAAACCATATGAATAGTATTTTCAAACTTTCATTTTCACATATCACCTTCATAATCCCTGCTACTTCTGTGCTGCCTGTTGTATGATTTCCCTTTAAATCAATCCACTGTAAAAAATACGGAAATGTATCCCTAAAGGAATCAAAGAGTTTCACGGGCCTGTTACGTTTATTTCTAAAGTATGTAAAACAGAAAATGTTTCAAATAAAGTGTTTGCCCAAAGGTCACCTACAATGTTGACTATTAGCAGTCACGGCTTGAAATTAAGAACTTTCCAATCTATAACCACACTGGCAAGTTTTTTGTTTTCAAGATTTTATTTATTTGAGAAAGAGAGAAGAAAGAGAGTAAAAGAGAGAGCACCTGCAGGGGGAGCAGCAGAGGGAGAGGGAGAAGCAGACTCCCTGATGAGCAGGGCGCCGGACAGGGGCCTCGATCCAGAACCATGAGATCGTGACCCGAGCTGAAGGCAGATGCTTAACCGACTGCTACCTGGGCAGCTATCCCACCACACTTGCAAGCTTTAAGCGTAAATATTGTCGGTTTATTCACAAACTCAGTAAGCAAAAGCATTCCAGATGATTGGTTTTTGGAAGCTATGTACTGAGTGCAGCTTCTGTTTGGGGCGGTTTCAGCAGGCCTAGTGAGGGCTCCATCGTGGGCCCATTCCTGCAACCCGCAGAGCCATTGAGGCGACCCAGGCATCCTCCTCACACAGGTATGCACCCGTGACCACTCTGTCAAACCATCTGCCTAGTAAACAAAGTATCCGAAACTCTAGCAGGATTATGTGTGTGTGTTCCCGATATCCAGAACAGGATCCTCAGTTCAAAAGACAAGAAAAGTCAGACCTTGAAAGGAAAATAGTCTAATTACCTGTTTTCAGGAGTCCATGGGAAATTTATTAACAATCAATTGGCCATCACAGAGAATGGACATAATGGTTAACAAGATGGAAGAAACAGTCTCCGCACTAACACGGCTTTTAATGAAAGGAGAAAATGCAGAACTGACTTAAAGAGTGCTGACAGTATAAAGTCTGTAGCCATGAAAATGAGGCACTAGGAAAGCTAATCAGCAGGTAACCGTGCAACACACAAAAACAATTTTTCTACAATTGGGAACACCAAAAACATTTAGACTTTTAGTGTATTTAAAGGGAATCTACAGGGCACCTGGGTGGCTCAGTGGGTTAAAGCCTCTTCCTCCGGCTCAGGTCGTGATCCCAGAGTCCTGGGATCAAGCCCTGCAACAGGCTTTCTGCTCAGCAGGGAGCCTGCTTCCCCCTCTCTCTGCCTGCCTCTCTGCCTACTTGTGATCTCCCGCTTTGTCAAATAAATAATAAAATCTTAAAAAAAAAAGGGGGGGGGGAATCTACAACTGAATACTTAAACATCTTTTGGACTGAAGAAACATTTATAGTGAAATGCAAAAATCTTACACAATTCAATGAGTTTTGACAAATGTATACACTGCTTCAGCCAACAACCGAGTGGAGATCCAGAAACTTCATCATTCCAGAACGTTCTCACTTGCCACCTTCCACTCAACTTCTCTTCCTCCTCTCCCAGCCATAAGGAACTGCCTTTCTGATTTCTATCACAATAAAAGTTCTTGAACTTTAAATAAACGTATTGTATAGTAAGAACTTCATGTTTCCTTCTAGAAGTTTCTTCTGGCTTCTTTCTCTCAATATAGTATTTCTGAAACTCACATTATTATGGTGTATCCATAGTTTATTCTCTCTCTTTGGTGTGTAATACCACAATTTGTTTATTCATTCTTCCATCGAAGGACATTTGGGTTGTTTCCAGTTTGGGAATATTATTAATAAAATAACTTCGGAAATTGTGAACAAGTTTCTGTTTTGAGATATATGTTCTCGTTTTTCTTATGTAAATACTAAGGTGTGGAATTCTGGGGTGGAGTAAGTGTATGCTTATATTTCCAAGAAACTGCCAGTTTTTCAAAGCATCTCTACCATTTTATATCCTGATGTGTGAGGGTTTCAGTTTTTCCACATCTTCACCACCATTAATCTGTCTTTTAGCATTAGCTATTTTTTTTTTTTTTAATTTGAGAGACAGAACAAGGGAGAGCACAGGAGAGAGAAAGAAAGGGAAAGAGGCAGAGGGAGAAGCAGACTCCCTAAAGATCAGGGAGCCCAATGGGGGCTCTATGTGGGGCTTGATCCCAGAACCCCAGGATCGTGACCTGAGTCAAAGGTAAACACTTAACAGACTGAGCCACCCAGGGGCCCTAGCATTAGCTATTCTAGAGGATATAAAATAGGATTTTGTTGTGATTTTAACTCCCATTTTCCTGATGAACAATAACTGAGAGTATTTTTCATATGCTTATTTGTCATTTGCATATGTTCTTTTGTGAGTCTCTTGTCAGGAAGGTATAATGCAAATATTTTCTGCAGTGACTGTTTTGTCTTTTCATTTGCAAGAGTTGTCTTTTTTTTTTTTAAGATTTTCTTTATTTATTTGACAGAGAGAGAGATGACAAGTAAGCAGAGAGAGAGGTGGAAGCAGGCTCCCTGCTGAGCAGAGAGTCCTATTGGGGGCTGGATCCGAGGACCCTGAGATCATAACCTAAGCCGAAGGCAGAGGCTTTAACCCACTGAGCCATCCAGGTGCCCCAAAAGTTGTCTCTTGATGAACATTTTTTTCATTTGATGAACTACCAGTTACCAATTTTTTTCTTTAAGGTTAATGCTTTTGTATATTGTCTTGCCTGTTCCAAGGTAGCAATGCTCTTCTCCCCTGTTTTCTTCTAGAAAATTATAAGTTCAGCATTTACGTTTGTCTATGATCCATTTCAAATTAATTTTCGTGAATGGAATGAAATAGGAGCTAAAAGTCATATTTTCCCATGTCTATCCAGTGTTCCAGCACTATGTGTGGGAAAGATTTTCCTTACTCCATTCAATTCCCTCAGTGCCTTTGTCAAAAATTAATAGACCAGCTACATGTGAATCTATTGCGTACTTTTTATGTTCCTTTAATCTGTATGTCTATTTTTATGCCAAGCCACACTGCCTTGATTATTAGGTTTATAGCAAATTTTAAATTCAGGTAGTATGAGTCCTCTAACTTTGTTCTTCTTTATCATGATTACTTTGTATATATGGGTCCTTTACTTTTCATATACATTTTAGAATCAGCTTATCAATTTGTTTAAAAAATTAAGATTTTTAAAAAAAAAAAAATAAAAAAAAAAAATAAAAAATTAAGATTTTTCATTGGGATTAAGTTGAATCTATATTTTGCAGTTTTTGAATATATTATTTTATAAATAACAGTTATGTTGATTTGGCTTAAAGTGTGGTTTAACTCTTTTACATCCTTATTGACTATCATTTTGTCTGATTTTCCTACTGTTTACTAAGAACTGTTAAAATAGCTGATTGTGAATTTATCTAATTTTCCCTGTAGTGCTAGTGGTTTTGCTTAATATGTCTTGAAACTGTTAATAACTGAATACACATTAAGGGGGCAACTGCTTGGTCAGTCTGTTAAGCATCTTCCTTCATCTCAGGTCATGATTCCAGGGTCCTGAGACAGAGCCCCATACTGGACTCTCTGCTTGGCAGGGAGTCTGCTTCTCCCTCTTCCTCTGCCTACCACTCTGACTACTTGTGCTCTCTTTCTGTCAAATAAATAAGTAAATAAAATCTGAATGCACGTTAAGATTGTTTTTGACATCTTTCAACATAAGATTAATTGACCCTTTCATCATTATAAATACCCCTTTGTAACTGGCAATACTTTTTTCCTGATTTCCATTGTGTCTAATATTTATAAAGCACACTAGCTTCTTGATGTTTGTTGTTGGCATAGTACATCTACCTTAATCTTTGATTTTTAATTTTTAATTTTTTAATTTTTCCATGGTACTGTGATATAATTGACATACCACACTGTTAAAAGTTTAAGGTACAGGGGTGCCTGGGAGGCTCAGTCATTAAGCAGCTGCCTTCGGCCCAGGTCAGATCCCAGGGTCCTGGGATCGAGCCCCGCATTGGGCTCTCTGCTCCGCAGGAAACCTGCTTCTCCCCCTACATTCCCTCTGCTTGTGTTCCCTCTCTCGCTGTGTTTCTCTCTGTCAAATAAATAAAATCTTTAAAAAAAAAAGTTTAAGATACACAGCATAATGATTTGACGTGATACACTGTGAAATGATTATCACAATAAGTTTAGTTGACATCCATCATCTCATACAGATAAACACACGTATACAAATGTTTCTTTTTCTTGTGATGGGAACTTTTAGGATTTACTCTCTTAGTAACTTTCAAATATACCATAAAGCAGTATGATGTATCTATACATCAACTTAAATTGTTTTTATTTGAATATAGTTGACACACAATGTTACATTAGTTTCAGGTGTACAACATAATGATTCAACAACTTTACATGTTGTTATGCTCACCAAAATATAGCTACCATCCATCACCATGCAAAATTTTACAATGTCATTGACTATATTCTTTATGCTGTGCCTTTTACTCCTATGACTTACTCATTCCATAACTGGAAGCCTAAACCTCCCACCCCTCTTTATCTATTTCACCCATCCCCTTTCCCACTTCCCTCTGGCAAACATCAACTTGTTCTCTGTATTTATAGGTCTGATTGTGCTTTTTGATTGTTTTATCATTTGTTTTGTTTTTTAGATTCCACATATGCTTGAAATCCTATGGTACTTGTCTTGCTGTTCTCAGTCTAACTTATTTCACTTAGCATATACTCTCTGGACCCATCCATGTTGTCACAAAGAGCAAGATCCCATTTTTTTAAATGGCTGCACAATATTCCCTGTGTGTGTGTGTGTGTGTGTGCGTGCGTGTGTCTTTATCCATTCATCTATTTCCCATCTTTGATGCTTTTTTTTAGTAAGCTCTACACCAACATGGGTCTTGAACTCACCACCCACGATCAAGAGTTGCATGCCTTATGAACTGAGCCAGCCAGACACTCCTCCCACCTTTGATTTTTAATTGCATATATCAAGGTTTTGCGTTTGTATCCAGTCTGACAACATATAGCTTTTAATTGGAGTGTTTAATCAGTTTATTTGATGCAATTATTGTGTGTTGAAATCTTCTATAGCATCACAACTTATTTGCTAATTTGTCATGTTCCTCTTCTCTTTAGGCTTTCTTCAGAGTCATTTTACTTTATTTTCTCTGCTGGTTCAAAGCTACACCTCTTTGAACTATCTTTCATATACATTTGTAGGGATTACAAATGCATCCTTTACTTATTATCACTGTCTACTTAAAAATCAATATTCTACTTCATGTAAGATATAAGAATCTTATTGCAATATAATTCCATTTATTCATATCATTCTATTTCATAGATTTTACTTCTCTATGTGATACAATACTCATAATGCAATGCCATTAGTTTTTATTTTTGTCTTTTAAGGAAATAAATTAAAAATATGTATCTAGATATTTAAAATTTCTGATGCTATTCTTTGCTATTTGTGGATCTGATTTTCTCTCTGTTATCATTCCTCTTAAGCTTCAAGAGTTTCTTTTAGCATTTCTTGCAGTGCAGTTCTGATGGCAACAGATTACTTTAGATTTTGTTTATCTGAAAATTGTCTTTATTTTATCACAATTTTTGAAGGACATTTTTAACTTGGTAAAGTACATTAAGTTATCACATGGCTTTTTCTTCTTCCAAAACTTTAAAGATGACATCTATTGTCTTTCTGGCCTTAACTGTTACTGATGAAGTATTAGCCATAATTCATATAGTATATATATATATTTCCTATATAATAATGTGTCTTTTTGTTTTTTTCTGGCATCTTTGAAGATTTTATCTTAGGTCATCAACAGTTTAATTATAACATGTGGTTCTCTTTATATTTATTTTTCTTGGGGTTTACTAATTTCTTGAAACTGTAAGTTCATTTTACTTCATGACATTGGGAAATTTCTGTCATTTCTTCTTTGGATATTATTTTTTTATTCTTTTCTATCAATTTTATATTGCTCCACATGTCCCTGAGGTTCTGTTCATTTTTCTTACAATACTTTATCCCTTTCCTTAAGGTTTTACATTTTTTACTGGTTTTTCTTTAAGTTCACTAGCTCTTTTCTCTTAATGAGCAATCTACTGGTAATCCCATTACAGGAATTTTTCATTTCTGATATATTACTTTTAAGTTTCAGAATTTGGTTCTTTTTTTACTTTCAATTTCTCTGCTGAGTTCTAGTCATGCATCATTGACATGTTTTCCTTTAAATATTCTTGAACACAGTTATAAAAGAGTTTTTAAAGTTTTTGTTTGTTCTTTCCAATACTTTAAATCAACCAGAAGTCTGTTTCTACTGTCTACACTTCCTCTAAATTCTGGATCATTTTTTTACTTATTGTGCTGGTTCTTTGGATATCTATATATATATATATATATATATATATTTTTTTTATTCTGGCCATCATGGAGTCAAGTCATGTGGAGTCTGAATTACACTGTCCTCCTTTAAAGGACATTAGTATTTGTTACACTAATGGCAGGATCTCTGTATCCTGCCAGGAATGGTTTTATGCTTTATACAGTAGGTCTATTTTGTTTTATTCCCTATTTGTTTTATTTTATTTAGAGTAATGACTCTTACTCCTGAACATGGCTTTTGGTGATACCAATTGCCTGAACGGTGCTCCCCAAGAAATCCAGTGTCTCCCCAGACTGCAGAACATCATCTCTATGTTCATCTCTCCGTCCTGCAGCAGCCTCTCTGTGCTGGGCTACATGAAGCCTTATTCTGAGCATGTGTTGCTCAGTCCACAGCCAGTGTCTTGAGACATAACCACACCAACTCCTTAGTTCCACAGTCTCTCTCTACATTCTGCTCCACAAATTTCAGTCCTTATCCCCCAATACCTGTCTCCTATCAGCAAGACTACTGTCGTCTGGGAGGCTCCTGTTTCACCTTCAGAAAACATCCCACAGTGTCTCTCTTCTCTCAAGGTCACAGTCCGGCACTGAGTAGTGTGTGAGTAGTGTCACTGAGTAGTGTCACCTCAAAACATTGCCTCATCTATTTTGCCCAGCATTACACTTGTTTATTTCAAAAGAGTAATTCAATATCAGTCACTTCATCGTGCAGAAGCAGAAGTCTACAGGTAATTAAAGCAGGATTTAAAAAATAAATAAAGTGAATTTTATTCAAGGCCATATCCTAAGCCCATGTTAACTTATCTTAATCCTTTCCATAAAACAAAAAAAATTTAAATCCCCTTGTTTTGGATTTCTAATTGGGGAAATAGCTTTATATAAATAAATTTCATCTCAAGCTTAAAGATGACCATATAGTAGTTGATTTCAGAGAAGATGATAAATTTTAATACCACACAAGCTATGTCACATAAAGGATAATGACTCATCTTCCTTTCCAGTGAAAGAGGTCAGTCATCATCCACAACCCACAGTCCACAGAGAGAGAGTTTGCAGCACTAGACTTGCCCAGAAGGGTCAGAAGTCTGTGTGACTGATACAGTCAACATCAATAACACTCATACACTTACACTTCTATACATCTCCACAAACCTGCCTGGGTCTAAATTTAATTATGGAGAAAACCAGATGCTCAAAAATACAAATCTCTTTCTATACAATTACAAACTAGTAATTACACATTTCAGAAAATACCCTAAGAAAGAGCTATTTTATGTATAGAATATTCTATCCAATATTGTTTTGCAGGTTCGTTAAAAAAATTGGCTGAAATACACTTATCCTTTTTTTTTAATTAATATATAATGCATTATTTGCCCCAGGGTACATGTATGTGAATCATCAGGCTTACATGTTTCACAGCACTTACCATAGCACATACCCTCCCCAAGTCCATAACCCAGCCACCTTATCCTTACCCCCCAACCCCCAGCCACCCTCAGTTTATTTCGTGGGTTTAGGAGTCTCTTATGGTTTGTCTCCTTCTGGATCCCATCTTGTTTCATTTCTCTGCCCCACCCCCCACGAATCCCCACTCTGCCTCTCAAATTCTTCATATTGAAATACACTTATTCTTTAATGACAAACTCAATAGTATTTATCCTTGATTTTCAAAAGTAGTTAATTTGGGGGCATTTTTTTTTGAAAAGTGTATTTTATACATCACTATTAAAATTGAAATTCAGTGATCAATAAAATTTAACTACCATTAACAATTAATTAAATTATGCAAATCAAAAGAAAAATATACAAGTCAAAGATCAAAAAATAGTATCTTATGTGGTAAAAGTATGGAATACTAAGAAAAATAAAATTCAGAAAAATAGTGAGAAAATATGCATTTATTCACCACTGAAAATAAACTGTAGAAATATTAGTTGGATCAAGGGTGCCTGAGTGGCTCGGTTGGTTAACTGTCTGACTTTGGCTAGGTCATGATCTCAGGTTCATGGGATTGAGCCCCATATCTAGCTCTGAGCTCAGCAGGGAGTCTGCTTCCCTTCTCCCTCTGTCTCTCCCTACCCTCATTCATGCTTGCACTCTCTCTCTCCCTCTTTATCTCTCTCTCAAATAAAGAAAATATTTTAAAAATAAAAAACACGGTCAAAATAATTATTTTATTGTGATGATTGACTTACACAACTCAAACCTATTCCTACTGAAGAAAGCTTTGAAAATTGCCATTCCCATTAATTTAGCATGACTGCTAGTAATTATAAATTCCTAGCCTTTTAATTTTAACCTTCTTTAGCACTCTATAGAATAGTGCCTGAAATATATAGATGAACTAATAAATTGGGAAATATGCCAACCTAATACACACAAAAAAATGTAATTTTAATAGACAAAGTTGAATATGTAGATAAGTGCAAAATTAATATGAAACATATGCATAGTGCACAGCACATCATCTCTGATTTTTAAAAATGGTCATTAGGATAGAGCTTGAGGTCATCTGAAGTACAGTAATTGCTTTATTTCTAGTTTTCTCTCGTTAAGTCCAGTGATGTTGCTTAGCAATGTACAGCTTTGTCACCACTCTAAAATACTTCTCAGTTACTAACTTAAGAAATAAAAATCAAAATTGACATAATAGACCTACACTAGTAATCTTCCATGCTCTTCAATCTGAATTTTTTTCCCCATACATAACTGATTGGGTCCTATTTAAACCCAGGAAAAAGATACCCTGAGTTTCTACACAACTAAGTTATGGCCTTGCATAGTTATTCTTCTTCAGCACCTAAGAAGCCATAGAAAATTCAAACAAAATAAATGATAATCTTCAAATTCAGAAAAGTGAATATTATTCAATATATTTTCTTGACTTCAACATTAAAATAATTACAAGGCTCACATTATGGTAATAGTCACAGAAATCATTTTATGCTAACAGGACTGTATTAGAAAAATTATATATTACAAAAAAATGTATATCGTGATTCACTAAATTATACTAAAGAATACTTTAAATATGTTACAAAGCATTCTTCTACTCCTTTAACATAAATAATATTTGAACATGTTTCATAGTGCTTGGATTTACTCCATTAGTTCTTCATGAAACGGGTCTTTAAACTGGAAAGGACAAGATTATATGGCTTAAAAAAGAAGAAACTGAAGTAACTATGTGGCAACGGAAGTAGCAGGCTTACAACTTGGGGAAAATGGCAGAGAAAACTCAGACAAAGTCTCAGGCCCAACTGAATTTTACCAGCGCTGAATCCCAGAGTTCTATGATCACAGCAGACTTCAGGGAATCATGGATCCTATACAGCACCCATCTCACAAATGATGAGTGAAGGGTAGTGACAAAGAATCTTTGAAAACTCTAGCCAGGTTCCTCTGAGCCTGCTTCTTGAATAGGCCCATCCACTGTGACCTAAAACAACTTAAACAAACACTAACATAGTTTCTAACAGCTCTAGGTCACATCTCTAAGATGACCCTCTTCTTCCTCAAAGTGCCCACCTGAGAAAACTCATGGTTGACAAAAGAGTTTACTGTTTGTTCCAGGAAACCCCTGAACATATGCATCTCCTAGTCTCTGTGGGAGGAGTGGAAATGGATTTCCATACGTGCCAGGTGGCAAACCCAGAAGGGATTCACGGGCACCAAACCCGCAACTCCTGCTTTTTGTAAATTTTCACTTCCCTGACTTTACAAAGTCTCTGCTCACCTCCACTCCTTATTCCCTCATTCTCCCAAGACAAACCATAAGAGACTCTTAATCTCAGGAAACAAACCGAGGGTTGCTGCAGGGGTGGGGGTTGGGAGGGCTAGGGTGGTTGGGTGATGGACATTGGGGAGGGTATGTGTTATGGTGAGCGCTGTGAATTGTGTAAGACTGATGATTCACAGACCTGTACTCCTGAAACAAATAATACATTATACGTTAATAAAAAAAAAAAAAATGCCCCATCTCAGGATGCCTGGGTGGCTCAGTTGGTTAAGCATTTGCCTTCAGCCCGCGTCCTGATCTCGGGTTCATGGGATGGAGCCCCTCATTGGGCTCCCTGTGCTCTCTCCCTCTCCCTCTCCCTCTCTCTCTCAAGTAAATAAATAAAATCTTTTTTAAAAAACTTAAAAATAATAAAATGCCCATTGCCTCTGTATAAATTGAACTTGAGTTCCATTCACACTGGAACTCAGTAACTAATAACAATAGTTATTACCAGTTAAGATTTGTCCTCATGATTTCAGTGTCAGGCTTCGTCTCCCTTTGACAGTATAAGTAACTACAGGCACACTTGTAATCTCAAGAGTCCTGATCTATCACGGCTTCAAAAAATTCCTTTTTTCAAATGGGACACAATTTGGCCTCAGAGTAACAGATAAGTGCTGTGTGTACGTGTGTGTGTGCGCGTGAACACGCACACACAAATTGTCTCAGGAAAAAAAGTTTAGGGTTTCTTAGTTTTTATATTTTACTCCTCATGGAAATAAAGAGCTCCTATGACTACCACTCTTCAGGCCCCTATATCACATAAATTCCTGGTTTATTTATAACAGGTAGTTGAAATAGAAAAAGAATACCCTTAATGTAAAAAATATTCTTAGACATGAACTTCTTAGATAATCTGAGACCAAATCTCCTTGAAATGTTAACAGGATGTCTAGTGGAGGTCAGCATTTGGTCCTAATGTCCTTGAGAAGGGCAGGAATGTCCTTTGAGAAGGACTCCTGTTAATTCCTTTCCCCCCTTGGGCACTACTGGATCCATAACTATAATCTCAGGATTGCAGTCAGACATTTGTGTCGTCATGCTACACATTTGGGCAAATATCTTAAAAGGAGCAGGTATAGGTGCTAGTCTGATCAGATTTACATCTCAAATTGCAAGGATATACGAGTAAACAGATGATTTACTAAAAGTTCCTTTTATATGAGCAAGATTAATTTTGTTGGCATTAACAGAGTGGCATGCAAGAACTTGTCAGAGACACATATCTTGATTTCAGGGAGAATATAGAGTACAGACAATCCCCTTTTGATTCTTGGGAAGAAAAGCAATAATCGTACCACATAATATAACTATGGTGTAGTTTCATGAATTAACTGTTGGTTAAACTATGGTAATCAAACATAGTTATTACTCAGACCGTTAATCATTTTAAACTAAAAACTAGTTACGTGGTACAGAACCACTTTTAGGCTTTATTCTGTTTAAGGTGTCTCTGTTTTGGTTTGGAGAACAGCTAGATAAAAGTATAGATGTATGTATTAGGTGACACAAAGTGAAAAAGAGTTTAATTTTTTATTGGATAACCAGAACTGGAATAATTAAAATTCAAGAGGTTCTCAGCTGGTTGGAATGACTGGCTGAAACCAATACAATAATACAGATATGGGGTACCTGGGTGGCTCAGTGGGTTAAGCCTCTGCCTTCGGCTCAGGTCATGATCTCAGAGTCCTGGGATGGAGCCCCGCATTGGGCTCTCTGCTGAGCAGGGAGCCTGTTTCCCCCTCTCCCTCTGCCTGCCTCTCTGTCTGCTTGTGA
This sequence comes from Procyon lotor, assembly GCA_028646535.1. Classification (NCBI taxonomy): domain Eukaryota; kingdom Metazoa; phylum Chordata; class Mammalia; order Carnivora; family Procyonidae; genus Procyon; species Procyon lotor. Next base: position 104,035,688 of record CM053606.1, on the reverse strand, counting down.
TCTCTTTCTCTCTGTCAAATAAGTAAATAAAATCTTTTAAAAAAATAAAAATAAATAATAATAATAATACGGATATAATAATAAAGTACTACATTTGGATTTTAACCAAATAATTCTTTTAAGTACAGAACAAGGTTTGGCAAACTATACCCATGAGCCAAATCTACCCCCCACCTGTTTTTGTAAATAAAATTTAATTGAGACAAAACCACACACATTCATTTATGTATTATCTATGGCTGCTTTTAAGCCACAAAGGCTTTGAGTTGTTACTGAATGGCCTACCAAGACTGAAGGACTTTTTCTGAATGCTATCTATCCAACAAGGTATTTGGATACTTAATAAAGTGATGACTTTTCTGTCTCTAAGCTTCCCCTCTGAGAACTCAGATGGGAGACTCGGTTCTCAATGGGATGCTGTTTAATATTTGATGCAAGAATTCCTCCTTGTGCAGGACTCCCTGTTCACTGAAGGGCATTCACATCTCGGCCCTTTGATAGCCCCTAAGTGCCGGTAGCCCTCACACACCCCACCACTCTGGACACCATGACAACCAAAATGTCCTCATACAAGTCTAAATGCCCTAGCTAAGCAGAAGGGTGTAGGACTGTCCCGGGCTAAGAACCAAGCTGCAATGATAAGCTTGTTGGAATTCCAAAGAAAAAATACTGACTACTCTGAATCTAGGATGCACTGCCACTCCCAAAGTCTATTGATTCACTCCCTCTTTCATTCACTTGTACAACAAATACCTACTGAGCCCCTCTTACACGCAAGACACTATGATCCCACTACTTCATCTGGGGCTGGCTGGAGGGCAGACTTTTTCCCATTGTTCAACCACCAGCTACTGCCTCTATCATTATCCACATCTTTTTATGAATTGTTTGGCTCAACTATGCAAGTAGAGCAACACTTCCACCCCTCAAATCCTGCCTCGAACCACAGCGGGGAGGCAAATTGCCCTGGGCTCACCACAGATCCTTGTGGACTTTGGCTAAGTGTTATGGAGAATAAAGCTGAAGAACCACAGGATTTCAGCCCACTGAAGAAACATGACGGCAGAAATCGATTCTGTGTTCTCAGAAGAAAGGGATTGTGGTAGATGACCTCTAAAGCATAATTAAAAATAAAAGGAAAAAAAAAGCAAAAGATTCTAAATTCTTTCCCGTGCTTTCACACCAATGGAATGCTTAGTATCCTAAAAGAATTAAAATATAGCTCTTGGGGTGCCTGGGTGGCTCAATGGGTTAAAGCATCTGCCTTCGGCTCAGGTCATGATCTCAGGATCCTGGGATCCAGCCCCGTGTCAGACTATCTGCTCAGCGGGGAGCCTGCTTCCCCCTCTCTCTCTGCCTGCCTCTCTGCCTACTTGTGATCTCTCTCTCGCTCTGTCAAATAAATAAATAAAATCTTAAAAAAGATATATATATAGCTCTTGATACTCTTCACTACATGGAAAATATAGCATTAAGAAAGCATTATGTTATTGACTTGATAAAGGGTAATTAAAATTCTTAGCTCATATTACCCTGCAAACCTCCTAAAACTACCAGCGCAGAGTTGGGATTTATTTATATATTTCGGCTTTTAGGCACACCCTGATATTTCATCACAGACTACAAAACCAAGCTATACTCAATTCTCTCCCTGAGTCAGTCCCACGTAGAGCTTTCTTTCTAAAATTCCCAATTTCTGGGCTTGCCACAAATCTCAGGCATAAAGACAATAGTAAGAACAGACAAGTCATAGAGTTTATTGCAATAAAAAAAAAAAACTCATTTGTGGCTCTATCTTGCTGTCATGAACTATTCTGTTGAAAGTTTAGGTCACAGTAAATCTTATTTATGCTACATTCCAATCCAGGTAGAAACAGATCCACTGTGATTTATAATTTCATTCTTTGACTCTCTGTATTGTTTTTAAGTAAAATTAAAGCAGGCTTGTAAGTACTTTGAGGTTTTTTTTTGGAGACAGAATAAATATGTTTCATGTTCAACACTAGGACTATATGAGAAATATGTATGTTCATATGGCATCGAAAATATCAGTTACTTTTTTTTTTTTAAGATTTATTTATTTACTTATTTGACACAGAGAGAGAGAGAGAGATACAAGTAGGCAGAGAGAGAGGGAGAGACAGGCTCCCTGCTGAGCAGAGAGCCCGATGCGGGGCTTGATCCCCGGACCCCGAGATCATGACCCGAGCTGAAGGCAGAGGCTTTAACCCACTGAGCCACCCAGGTGCCCCATCAGTTATGTTTTTAATACCAATTTTTAATCTTTTCAGAAGAATAATAAATTATTTCACAAGACACCCCAAATTTCAACATAGCCATCCTCATTACTGAAATACCAATATTGCAACATGTTTTCAAGGTAAACATTTGACATTTGAGTTACCAAACAATAGAAAAAACATGAAGACCTCCAGATGAGCTAAAATAAGATTAATTCATTAAACTTTTTTTCATTAGTTGTGCTTCAACATAAATTATTACTTTTATTTTATGCAACCTAAACTACACGGAAATTTTTAGAAGATGGGTAGACTTATTTTACCTCAAATGTTGATTTATAACTTCTCATGAAATGGTGAATCTGATGAGGATATTAAACTATACATTATGTACATGCTAGAGTTTTCCATCCAAAGGCAGTGTCAGCAACATTAATGAGCATCATCAAATGCCATGCATGTCAAAGTTGTTGTTGGTTCTTGAACTAACTTACAATTGAGTATAATTGAAAATAAATGGCTGTGATAGGAAAAACATACCTCAAGGTGGACACAGATAGCTTGATAAATGCTAAAATCTTCAATGGTAATAAAATGCACATATTTGGGCATTAAACATGAATGTTCCAAAGCTTATTTTCACAGGCCTATAACTATGCGGCACGCATTAACTAGAACAGAGTATCACCTGCAGAAAGGAACATGGTCAAAGATAATTAGGATCATATGCCCAGATCTGCAGTAGAATGGAAAAAAAAAATGGACTGCTCCAGAGATCTATCATCTAACTTATCTCAAAAGCAATTTTCTAGGGAATTGGAATATGAAAAACTATAGGACTCAGAGAAAACCCCATAAACTGAGCAATTTTCAGTTTACCAAAGAGCTTTGTTGTAAAGAAGTGTTTGAAAGTCGGGTGTTTGGTATGCTTTTGGGTTCAAGATGGTTTCTGAAAGTCCATGAGAGCCTCGGTAAACCACAATGCTGCTAATATATAGTATTGACATATTAGTAAAGTTTCAAGCTATACTTAGCCACCATGCACAAGAGTTTTAATGAGCAATAGTCTTTTAGATTGAAGAATTACAGAGAATACATCTATCTGCATATTAGGTCCAACCCTGTGACAAGAGAGGGGGCCTTTGACCCTTGGAGCAGCAACTGACAGTGACAGCTGTTGTACGGGGAGAATGCTCTTCAGACAGCAGCAGAGTCACTTCTCTCTGAAGGTAAGAAAGTATAGACCAATGTGCCAGAGAGCACTTGGAAACGTTAAGATAGTTCACACTACCTATTTAAAAGACAGCATCTCTTGGGGCGCCTGCGTGGCTCAGTTGGTTAAGCGGCTGCCTTTGGCTCAGGTCTTGATGACAGGGTTCCAGGATCGAATCCCGTGTTGAGCTCCCCCTCCCTCTGCCCCTGCCCTTGCTTGTGCCCTCTCTCTTGTCCACTCTCTCAAATAACTAAATAAAAATCTTAAAAATAAAATAAATAAAAGAGGGCATCACTCAGGTCAATCTCTTGGGTCAGCCCTTCTTGGGTTTCTGATATCACATGCACTGCCTGGTCACCCAATGGCACCAAACAAAACTAGCCTTTGTGGCACAATAAAAAGAACATGGGTGGAGATATTCGTGATGCAGGGCTGGATTCCTAGCTCTGCTTTACCTCCTAGGGATGTGACCTTGGGCAAGATGGTTAGCCTCTCTCTGTTTCCTTTTCCCTATCTGTAAAATAGAGTAACACTGAATATGTACAGGCTAGTTGCACAAAATACGAAAAATCACTAAAATACCTAGCATGATAGGCATTCTATCAACTGGAGCTATTATTATACCTCCCCACTTACTAAAATATTCTCAATTGTTGTGTCAATTTCTGATTAATGTTAGGTCTTTAGAGAAATGTGCAAAACAACCATTCCCCAGTCCTTCTTGCTGAGAGAAACCTGGCTTTGTTCATGCAGGGAGGTGGCCTGCCTAGAGAATGGATATTGCCAGACTGACCCTTGAGAGTTCTGTAGGGATTGACTGAGGGAGGGCGGGTAACCCTAATCTAGTGAAATAACCATGGGGAGAAAGGGAAAAGATTCTCTTTCTAGATGAAAAGAGAACTACAAGACACGAAAGGCTCTTCTTCATCTATCCCTTTCTTATCTGAGATGAGTACTTTCGTGGGAAAACATGAGACTTGGAACCACTAAAGGCATATCGTAACCGGGGTAGAAGAAAGGGATTCCCAGAAACACCAGCCTTGAGCCCTAACATTGCTAAACGGGGAAGCCAACCCCCAGCACCTATTTCCCTCTTGATTTCTTGTTGTGTGAGATCTATTAAGAAACATTCAGTATCAAAATATGTGCTTCTCAAACACTCTGTAATACAGGAACTGTCTCCTTTTCTTTTTCCCCCATCAGTTGAAGACAAAAACTGTTGTAAAATAAAGACAAATTCTTAGGATAATGGTCAGACACTTGAATGTCACGATAAATTCAAATTGCTGTGAATGTTTCTAAATATTTAGATAAATACTAAATACTTAGCTCCTTACAGATCAGAAATGAAGTTTGTGTGCTGATACCCATCTATGGATCACACTTTGCATAGCACTGTTTTAAGTAATTTTTACCTACACGTTTTGTTTTATGTAACCAAAAGCATCCTGATGTTACAGGAAACAATAACTCATTTATCCAGAATCAACAGACATCGATTGAGCAGCTTCTATGTGTAAATCAGCGTGCAGGCCCTGTGAGGAATACAAAAACAAATAGAACAGAAACCTTCCATCCTTACGATAGGGAGAAATACATACAAATAATAAAAAAATAAAAACTAAAAAGCGATAACGATCTGGAACATCAGCACAGACTAATAATTTAGAGAAGATAACCATTTTCAAACATAAAATATACTCACGTTCAGGTAGCATATTATCTGCCAATAGCAATGTGACAAATGGGGGAAAACATAGGAATCTGCCAATATTTGACCTAAAAACACTAAAATTCCATTGACATTTCACCAGAGCTCACTGATTTGTAATCTATTAAAAAGTAAACAAATGAGTTCCATGTAGGAAAAAAATGTGTGCAAGAAAATCGAATTGATTCCTTTTTACTATTGCTACAATTCTGAATAATCTACACAAGACAAAATTTTAACTGTGGAACACAAAAAGAAAGTTCTATTTTTTATCTGTTATAACTCAGAAAGCAGAGTCACTATACTTTTGAAAATAATACAACGTAGTAAAAATGTTTGCTTTAAATATAATTATTGGACAATGGCAGTGACAGATGTAGCCTACTTCACTTCTTCAATGGAATATGCATTACAATTCTCAAGAGTCCCCTAAAAGCCACACTGTGTAAATTAACTATTTCTTGCTATGTTCCCCTTTGAACATGTCTGCAGTTTTGATAATATGTATTTAAAATAATCATTTTCATTTCATATGTGTGTATATTGTTAAATAAACTTGCCATCATTTAGTGAGAAGGTATGCATGTGAAGAGAAAAATCTTAATTTTTTAAATCTGGAAACTTCCTAGTAAGAATTTTAATAAGGAAGGTGTTTTTTTTTTTTATTTTAGTAAATAAAAATAAATAATCTAGATTTCAATAAATCGACCACTTAACACTTCCTAAACTAGTGGCTTTCAGAGTCTTTTCAGTAGTAGAACTACTTTCCCAAATAAAGCCTTAGTTTGATGTCAGTATTTTATAAAACACAGAATCTTGGGGCACCTGGGTGGCTCATTGGGTCAAAGCCTCTGCCTTCGGCCCAGGTCATGATCTCAGGGTCCTGGGATCAAGCCCTGCATCGCATTGGTCTCTCTGCTCAGCAGGGAGCCTGCTTCCTCCTCTCTCTCTGCCTGCCTCTCTGCCTACTTGTGATCTTTTGCTCTCTGTCAAATAAATAAATAAAATATTAAAAAAAAAAAAAAAACAGAATCTTCACTGCTCTGCTGAAAATGTTCACAGCCTTTAGGTCCTACAGAATAAGATCAAGAGTGGAGTCCAGGGCCTCTTGATTGGGATTCCCTTATCACTCCCTTTGAGGAGCCAAGAGGCACCAAGACTCCCTTCAGGACATTTTAGCATATGTGTGAAGGTGCATATTGGTGCAACAGCATTTTTTTAATGTTCACATCTATTATTCCTTCTACTGGAGGAGATATGGTATGTTTTTGTGCTTGAAAACTCCATTGCTTATTGGTATTTCTCATTCTTTCAGTTATTGCTAGTGTTCCATGTGGCTTGACCTTCTACTTTGTTCACAATAATACCGTGCATGAATTATTTACTCATGACTATATTAATCAGTTAATCTTATCCAAACTGGTTGACACTGAGCCACCATCTTACTACACACCTTGTTCCAAGATGACTTTCTTCTGGAAGCCTCCCTGAGTGCCTTGCTCTTAACCGGGGTTGGATGCCTACTCACAGCCTCAGAATTTAGTTCTGTATCATAGCATATTACACTGACTTTATCTATTTACTTAATTGTCTCCAGTCACCAGACTATAAACTCTTCAGGATAAAGATGATTTTTTTAATAAAGTTTTATTTATTTAAGTAATCTCTGAACCCAGCATGGGGCTCACACTCACAACGCCAAGATCAAGAATTGCGTGCTCTTCTGACTGAGCCAGCCAGGCTCTGATTTTTAATCCTTCTCATAGACAGTCTCACATTAAGTATGGAAAGTAGTAAATAAAAATTATTTCAAATATTTTCTTAGGTCATGTTAATAATAACCACAATCTTACTATACCCATTAGCCAAAAACACCCAGACATTAAACAATTACTCATGTTATAATCCTCTGTGCTTCAGATATTTACTGCAACTAAACTATGTTTTATCATTACACACCCCAGTCCTTGAGGGGGAAGCTATGTCTGCCCTATTCAGCCAGTGTCAGAAACTGTGCAGAGCACATGGGTAGCCCTCAGTAATTATACCTGAATAAAATTATGAATAAATCAATAGATGTTTGGGAGAATGAATGAATGTAATGGCTTCTGAAATTTGGTTCAGAGCTATCTAATCACACTTGCTGTTGTGATTTCACAGATGAGGCTCTAAAAAGTCTCACAAATAATCTTGTTGGTAGAAATGAGTTAATTTTAAATGCTACAAGATATCAAATGGGAATAACAATGTACAAAAGTAAATTGGCACCCAGGAATAATATGTAACATTATAAAATATATCATTAACCTTTCAAACTCCCTTTTTTCTACACAAAGTAAATAGAAGGTAGAAAACAAATGTAAGATAGGAAAGGCAGAAGAAAGGACAAAGAAAAAGAAGAACAGATGAAGAAAGAGAGGGAGGAGAGAGAGAAAGAAAGAATGAGCTCCTCTTGAAGTAAAGGAGAACTCAATTTAGATCCATTTTGTGGGGCATGGAATATCCTGAGAAATATGTCCCCAGGGTGCAGTTATTTTTCACTGTGGTCATATATGATAATGCAAGAATTACACTGCATATCTGAATCCACAGACTTCCAGATACTTAAAATCTTAAGCCAAACTGACTGAGAAGGCAATGTGTAATGTTAAACGTTTGGAATTGTTTCAAATTTCCTTATGCCTCTAAATCTAAAGCCACCTAATTACAGTTTTGATGCCACATACTGCAAATGTATACTGAAAAAAATGCAACCAAAGAAGTTTCACCAATGTAGAGCTTCCCAGAAGACTATAAAATTTAAGTGTTAATAAAAAAGAAGGGAACTGACTCGATGACATCATTAAAATATAAAATATGCTTTATATCACATTTAAGTGAAATCACATAATTAAAATTTACAATTTTAAAAATAAACGACTGTCAAAAATGTTTGCTTTTGCAAGTGGAATATACCTATTAAATGCCTATAAACATTTACTGATTCTTGTTTTATCTTTCTGCCTCAATAATGGCTATATGATGGTAATTTTTATGTGTCAACTTGACAGGGCTAAGGGATGCCCAGATAGTTGATAAAACATTATTTCTCTATAGGTTACTATCCCTGATGAATACAGATGCAAAAGTTCTCAAAAAAATACTAGCAAACAAATTCAGAAGCACATTAAAAGGATCATTCACCATGATCAAATAGGAATTATCCCTGAAATGCAAAGATGTTTCAAAACATGCAAATCAATCAATGTGTTAAATCACATGAATAGAATGAAGGAAAAAAATCCAATGATCATTTCAAGAGATGCAGAAAAAGCATTGGACAAAATTCAACATTCATGATAAAAACTCTTAACAAATTGGTCAAAGAAGGAATCTATCTTAACATAATAAAGCCCATACATGACAAGCCCACAACTAACATCAAAATTCTTAACAGTAAAAAGTTGAAAGCTTTCCATTTCAGATAGGGAACAAGAAAAGGCTACCCATTCTCACCACTCCTATTCAACATAGTACTGGAAGTCCTAGCTAGAGTGATCAGGCAAGAAAAAGAAATAAGATATTAGAATTGACCATTCTCTTACACCATACACGAAGATAAACTCGAAATGGATAAAAGACCTCAATGTGAGGCAGGAATCAATCACATTAAAATATGGGCAGAAGACATGAACAGACACTTCTCCAAAGAAGGCATAAAAATGGCTAACAGACACATGAAAAAATGTTCATCATCTTTACCCATCAGGGAGATTCAAATCAAAACCACACTGAGATACCACCTTACACCAGTTAGAATGGCCAAAATCAAC
>CM053606.1:103943314-104026212 GCA_028646535.1 Procyon lotor | reverse complement strand
GTGGCACAGGCACTGTTATGTTGCAATATTCTCATCTCAATGGATAGCTCAAGAGATCACGCTGCAGCTGGGATTTGCAGGGTGAGGGTGGTCTGTAATGACAATTGGTCTATAAACTTCCACGTCTGCATCTTTCATGGTGGTCAGAGACTGATGTAGGAAGCACAGGCCAAGGACATAACTAAATATGGTGCTAAATTATATTGATAGGTCCAGGTCAACAATACAGGGTGGGATCAGTTGTCAGACTTAGGATCCACGAAGAAAGCTCTTACATGGGTAAGAAGCAACATGGGGAGCCTTTGGAAAGGTTATCTTTGACTGATACACAATCTTGCTATATCCTTGTCTTTCATTCTTTCCGCTTCTAAAGATAAAAGATATTGAAGTCTATGGTGGGGGAGTGGTATTTTCCTTTCGATGTTCTGAGACAGCATCTTTTTATACCAACAATTCACCATTAAGCTAAATAATCTGAATTCCTTCCTTTTACCTTCTGAACTGTTTCCAAATTAGCATTCCTTTAAAACTGACTGTACATTTCTCTAAATGCTTCACTATAAAAACATGAAACTCTCACATTCTTTTTTTAAATATATCTGATAGGGGTGCCTGGGTGGCTCAGTTGTTAAGCGGCTGCCTTCGGCCCAGGTCAGATCCCAGGGTCCTGGGATCGAGCCCCGCATCGGGCTCTCTGCTCTGCAGGAAGCCTGCTTCTCCCGCTACCATTCCCTCTGCTTGTGTTCCCTCTCTCGCTGTGTTTCTCGCTGTCAAATAAATAAAATCTTTAAAAATATATATATATCTGATAAATGCCGACAAGAGTGGATGGTTACATATCGTGTTTGTATTTATGCATTCCAATATTCGATGCTCATTCATCTTTTGTTTGTAGCTTATTACTGTTAAGATCTTTATCTCCAGGACTTTCTTGCAGATTGTTCTCGTTGCATATAATGGACTTCATACATGAATATGTAGTTTGGTTCCACCAAAAGCACCATTTCCCTTATGCATGAGTGTAATAGAAGAAAATAAGTCTGATTATCAGAAACTCCCAGAAATGTTCAATGATTTTAGTCCTTAGGCTTACATAGATAAAACGGATAAAATTTGCCATGACTTACTGCACTCTTTTGACTCACATTTAGTTCAATCTGGATAACCTGTTTCTAATATCATCTGACTCTGCTGCTAACTTGGGGTAAATTACATCACATTAAATGTTGTTCTTACAGCGCTAATCCTACCACCAAGTTGTGATTGCCCCTATGAGGTCAACTTCCAGGGCTCAAGAGCACCTTGGAGAAAATCCTGGCAGCTAACCATCCATTAGCATAATTCTGATGCCTGTGGGATAAGGGTTCTCCACTGCTTTTCCTCTCACTTTGAGTCACTGAAAGCACATGGGCATGGCAGGTGTTGCTTGACCCAAATCTAAATTTCAGATTACCTCCTAATTAAATATAATGCAAAGTACAGAGTGACCAAAGAAACGTATTTCTTTTTAGAAAAGAGCTTTAGCTACCATTCCCTATGGGCATTTTAAAACTTTCCTTGGTGGAATGGCCATTAATCAACATTTCAAAATCAAATCGAATTGTATAATGACTAAAAATATAATAAATATAAAGTTCAGATGTCTGAAAAATGTTTAAAAGTAATTATCTCATCACTTTCGATATGGTTCTCTAAAATATGAGAATCATATTATTTCTTCAGTATAATGGGACAAAAACAAAGCATCTTGAATTAGACCCCATTCATATTTTTTTCAACTATCAAGTAGGTTTGTCATCGAAAAATTTGTGAAGAAAATCGGAATCCTGTGCTTTGTATTAAAAGAAAATCAAGCTACTACTTATATCTTAAAACATACTCCACCAAACCTCTGCCCACCAATAAAAATAAAATCAGTGGAGAAAGAGTTAAAAAGTATGTATATAGATACTTTAGGCCTAGTCAAACAAACATATTAATAATAGATGACCAGTGCTCCTCTGCGTGATGTAGTCTGTGAAATGTTACAAAACGTTAAGTCTCCTACTTGTGAAATGCGTCAACAGAACCATGTGTATGAAGGACAGATCCCCGAGGACGACTCCATCTGTATTTCCAACCACAGCTCTCTGTCCAGATGAAAAGATTGTTAAAGGATCTTTGCGGGCTTTCTAATTGTTCAGAGGCTTCGTCTAATGATTCTCTAATTGGCCCTGTATTTAAGATTCTCAGTCAATGGTGTGACTGTAACATTCACATCTTTGACAGTCACACACTCCAAGGCCAAGAAGTTTCCCATCAAAGACAGAAAAAAAAAATGTGCCTTAAACTCTCACGGAGAGAAAGGATATTTGTGAGTAGATGTCCCAATGGTATAAGAAAGTTATATCTGGACAGTAAAAGCATTTCATAAGTGGTTTATCTGTTGAAGAAAATAGAGCATGCAAAAATTGTGGAATATCTGGTAGGCAGAACACTTGCATTTCATTCTTTTGTTTTAGGATAAAATGGGGTGCCTCCCGAGGGCCTCCAAATATAGTTATCAATCATGAGGAGGCTCCCTTCTACTAACAGAAGCAGAAGAGATATAAAAGCTGTTTCAAAAAGTTATACTGTCTCTTCTTATTACTTAAAATCACCTGGATCACATTTTAAAAATTACCTTTTCTGTAAAGAAATTGCTTGCTTAAATAATTAGTCTTTCCAGCAGGTTTGGCCTGAGCCCAGAAAAAAAGACTCTTTTAATCCAGTCACAAGGTAACACACATAGAATTTTGTTACCCACATTCCTGCATTTCTGATGGCTTAAGCCGTATCATAATAATTCCAAATACTCCATCTCTCCATGTTTCAGTTTGCTCATCTGAAAATGGGACTATGTTAATTATCTGCCTACAGAGACGTTAAAAGAATGAAACAAGGCAGCTGAGGTGCAATAGGATTTTATCCAATTTGTGACAATGCTTACTTCTTAAAAAATAGCTTTTAGTAAAAAAAATAAAAAATAATATCAGGGGCGCCTGGGTGGCTCAGTCGTTAAGCGTCTGCCTTAGGCTCAGGTCATGGTCCTAGGGTCCTGGGATCGAGCCCATCGGGCTCCCTGCTCCGCAGGAAGCCTGCTTCTCCCGCTACCATTCCCTCTGTTTGTGTTCCCTCTCTCGCTGTGTTTCTCGCTGTCAAATAAATAAAATCTTTAAAAAAAAAAAACAAACAAATAATATCTTTTAGTGTGTTTTCAAATAAATCTCCTTCCGAGAGCCTCCTTCAGGAATGACTATTGAGGACTCTCAATGTGGGGAGAACAGAAAACTGAAGCCCATCCCAAGCCTGAAGGAGCCAGATATGATGCAAAAAGGTATTTTGAGCTTTTTGCCATTGATTAGTTGGCATCCCTGTGGAAGGAGCTAATTAGAACCACTAACACTGCCAGGTGGCCAAGCTGGGCACTGGAGTAAGTCCTCCAGCACTCATGGGAGTCGATTAACACGCATTGAGACAGAAATGGCCATCCCTCCTAGTAAGGGATTCTAGAGCGTAGTCACCTAGAAATGAAATTTAGGAATGGTTATCAATTCTGGATCCTGTAGTCACAAATCAGTTACCAACTACAATGTACAGGGAAGTCTGAAAGCTATCATATGAAAGCGGTTAATATTGGAACTTTTGAAAACAAAAACTCCTCCATTATGTTTAAACAATTTTACAGATGCACTCAAAGCAATAAATAAAACATTTAGGCTAGGAAATACACTTTCTATTCATGCATTAATTAGTTACATTAAGGGCTTATAAATCAGTCCCTCCTTGTACAAGAAAACTGGCTTTCTTCCGAGGAAAGCCCCTGCCCGGTAGCATGCTGGTAAATGTTTAATATCTGCCTGTGAGGGGTGGTAGGAGGGCCTGAGTTGTCGTGTTTGTGTATTTTCTTGATGTAAATACTTCCACCACAATAGATTTTTAGCTACCAATATGATCTCACTAGACGCAGAGTTGAAAGGAGAGCACCCTGCTCTATAGAATGTTCTACCATACAGACACAATGGATAGCACAGTTCACGGTATGATGCAATAAAATAATCAGAAAGAGTTGAGTTTTTAATTTAATTTAATTTAAAATGTATACAATTAATTTTTAATAATGGCTGGGTTTAACAACTGGCTCGCAGCATTTCTAGAAATGTAATGGCGAACTCTCCCCAGCTGGTACAAGCCAACTCCAGGACCTCACTCTCTCCACCCGCTATTCCTCATCCACATAAAAGCCACGTGTATAGAAGAGAAGTTAGAAATCAAAGCACAAGAAATTCAACTTAAATATAGGGGCACCTAAGTGGCTCAGTCAGTTAAGCATCTGCCTTTGGCTCGGGTTGTGATCTCAGGGTCCTGGGATGTGATCTCAGGGTCCTGGGATGGAGTCCCACTTTGGACTCCCTGCTCAGCAGGGAGCCTGCTTCTCCCTCTCTGCCCCTCCCCTCTGCTCCTGCTCATTCTCTGTCAAATAAATAAATAAATAAAATCTTTAAGAAAAAAAAAAATAAGGATGGCTTTGCTAACAATAAAAATTTCCATTCTAATAGATATTTAAGAATCAACAGGAGACTCCTCAGTGTTGAAGAGTCATGCACAGTCCTGCCATGGTGCTAAAGACAGTTCTAGATAATTTCTTGAGCACCCCGCAAATCTAAGATGCATTATCTTTCATAAACTATCACTTGCAAGAGCTCCCTCATCAAGAATTTATATTTTAAATACAAATTGATAAAGAGTTGCCATTAACGAGAATTTTCTATTTCCTGTTATCTTAATTATGATCAGTTACAGCTAGTTATCAGTACAGGAAACATAACCTGAGCGTAGAGCATTCTTCTTTGTACCTTAATTAACCAATTTAACCAATCAACCTCTATTGCCTAGGGCTTCCCACATGCAAGCACTTATTATACTACATATTAATCAATAGCAAAATACAGCCATGTCTCTAATTACTGGAATTGAGAGAAACCGTCAGAAATAGATTTACGACTTATCATCATATCCATTGACCTCATATCTCTTACGAGAATCTGATAGCTAAAATCCTATTCCAATACTTCTTGTCAATAAGGGAACTCGGTATCCGTAGGAAAGCATTCATAATGCAAGCACCCATGAAGTGAGTGGAAAGAAGAAACTCAAACACTTAATTCTACTTTATAATTCTGAAATACAATTAATCAGGAAAACCATTCTAAAGAATAGTCCTCTATGCAGAAAAGAAAAAAAAAAAAACTAGAAAAAGAAGAACAAGATCATTAACACTGCTATAATCTTGCCCTGCTTCCCAACCTCTGTTGCCCACTGGCCTTCACCCTTATATCTTTTTCTCAATAGACAAATGCTTTTCCTCCAAATCAAGGAACTGGGGATTCTCTCACCAGCAGCAAACACAACAGCATTCTACTCGTTCAAAAGTTACACATTTCCTATGGCATTGAGTAAGATGCAATGCTTTCACAAGAATCGTTTATGCCCGCCTTAAGATATCTGTTCGCCAATTCTCTACGTAGACCATAAGATAAAAATGTTCTATCAAAGGGATTTAGGGCCTGTGTCCTATTTTATTTTAGTGTGTTTGCAAAATGTACCCAATTAAAAATGTAAATGAGTTTGCATGATGTGTCATTTGCTTGTACTACCGTTTAACTGTCATTGTGAATACTAATCATTGATGAAGTGTTACCTTTTAGTCTGATGGTATATTCTGTTGTAAATGCATGAAGATTCACACACATTAATACAGATTAGTGTTAATGGGGATTAGAAAGCATGAATTTTTGATGCACCTAAGAAAGAAGGTCTACTCGAACGTTATTAACTATTTGCCAAATAGTCTCCCTAAAACTGACATTCAGAACACCTCCAAAATGATGTTTGAAAATCTCACCTTTTAATATTAAAATCACCTTCAAGTGTGACATAAGAGGTATTGCAAGAAGGTCAAAATAAGCAATTAAAAAATAATCGTTAGCATTGTCTTTTTCATCTTCTCCTTGTTGTCTAAACTAAAGTCCTAACTTACCCGTTAACCAGCTTTCCTTTTGAAACAATTAATATATTTATTCTCGTATTCCATATCACCTCCACCACGACATTAGACAGCGAACTCTAAAAAATGCCAAAGTAAAGAGCACCCAATTCTGCAGCCCCATGTCAGGGTTCCATTTGTAGCAAGCAGAACACAGCACATAAAGGACAAAACCCTTAGTTAAGGCTCTGCTCTCTCAAATACACTCTGCTTCCTTTCTTCCTGGACTCTTCGATTGTGCTGGTCATCTGTTGGCTCCATTTTTTTTTTCTTCCTAGTGCTATTATTGTTTCATTTGGATACTGGGACCTTGGGAGAAAGGAAGAGACATTCTTCTACTTGTTTGTCATCTTGCTTTAAAAGCCCTCAAGTTTTGTGTTTTCTGTTCTGGTTTTTGTTTTTATCTTTAATAAGTCATTGTTACTAAGTAACAATAGAATCCTGCTATTTTAAGCAAAACATACTTCACCCGATAAAAAACAAATGCTATATATTTGTTATATGCTACATATAGATCTGTTCTTTTTTCTGCTTATGCATGCAAACTCTTGCAAAGAAACTCTGCAAAGTTTCTTTACTGTGCATTTTGTCTCTAATACCCAAAACTCAAGTAATATTAAGTCAAAATTTCTTATATTGAAAGTATCTGAAATTCTTCCTTATGTAATCAAGATAATTGTCCAAATTTTTCCTGGATACCCAAAATAGACATTGTAAAATTTGTGACAGAATGGTGTAACAGATGAATAAAGTACTTATTTTTTTTTAAATAGAAGTACTAACAAAGTTCTAGGGATAGAAAGTAATTTATTTCTCAGAATCTTATGATAAGGATTACCCTTTTAGGGGAAAGCAAAACAAAACAAACAAACAAACTAGGCAAAACAAAAACCAACGTGGAAGTGACCAGAATGAAAATGATTTGATTAAAATTGGGGAAAATTCCAAAAAAAAAAAAATCAATAGCACTTGACATTTTATGAAAAATAAAGTAAAATAGGAGCGCCTGAGTGGCTCATAGGTTAAAGCCTCTGTCTTCAGTTCAGGTCATGATCCCAGTGTCCTGGGATCGAGCCCCACATCGGGCTCTCTGCTCAGCAGGGAGCCTGCATCCCCCTCTCTCTCTGCCTGCCTCTCTGCCTACTTGTGATATCTCTCCTCTCTGTCAAATAAATAAATAAAATATAAAAAAAAATTACTTTACCTTTAAAAAAAAAGAAAAAGAAAGTAAGATAAGTACATACAAATACTTCCATGTTGGTGCACTTTGCTCATTTCCATTTTCTCAGTTTTACAACTTTGAGTCCAGTTGCTGGTTCTCTTCTCATCTATCCTTCCGCTCGCTCTCTCGAGTGATACCATCCAGGGCTTTAAATACCAATGTTGCTCACGAGAGTCAATTCTGAATATTCAGTCCAGTCTTACCCTCTGAGTTCCAAGCTCATAAACCTTACAGTTACTTGGCCTTAGGTATCAGAATCCCAAAGTGTCTCCATCAGAATCCCAAAGTGTCTCCATCAGAATCCCAAAGTGTCTCCATCAGAATCCCAAAATGCCTCCAAACACTCCTGCTCCACTTCCACCCCCACAACATCCAATTCTTGCACTTTCAGTAAAAAGCACCAGTTATATTCTGTTATACAAGATGTGTAGATCAGCAAGTCCTAGGCTTCCTACCTCCTAAATCATGTCTCAAGTCCATCTTCTCCCCATCTGTTCTGTACCAACATGTGCCTGACTCGCATTATCTCTTGCTCAGAATAACAGAAGAGCATCCTGTCTCCCATTTCCTCTGGTTTCCCTCTAATCTGTTCTCTGCTCAGCAGTGAGAGTATTCTGAAATGTAAGTCAGATAAAATGCCCCAATGGGGATGCGTGGGTGGCTCAGTGGGTTAAGCGGCTGCTTTCAGCTCAGGTCATGATCCTGGGGTCCTTGGATCAAGTCCTGTGTAGGGCTCTCTGCTAGGCAAAGAGCCTGCTTCCCTCTGCCTGCTGCTGCCCCCTGCTTGCGCGCACACACACACACACACACACACACTCTCTTTCTCTCTCTCTCTCTCTCTCTCTCTCTCTCTCTCTTTTGCTGACAAATAAATAAAAAGTCTTTGAAAAAAAGTAAAATACAGTTTTCCAATGTATCCACATTGCTTCTTAAATAAAGTCAGGTGTCAAAGTATGTGCCCTGTGCCATCTCACAGCATGCACTCTCTCCCACTGCACCCAGCCACACCGGACTCCTGTATACCTCAGAGCGTCCATGCTCTTTTAAAACTGGCGACTCTGCCCATCTGGTTTCCTCTGCTGAGAATGGTTCCCCTCTCTTTGCATAACCAACTCCTGGGCATTCTTTCCGACTCGGCTTCCAAATTCTGGGAAGTCATCCTGACCACCCAATAGAAGAAGTACACTTTTCATCTCCTTCATGACATTGAACAACATCTGTGATTACTTAGTCTTTGTTCACATATTTATTGACAGCTCTTCAGCCCTCAGATAGAATTCACACCAGTATGCCCCTTGCTTAGGAACTCTGTGAATATTTGTTGAATGTTGTTGATTATTTCAGGTCCAGGAAGCATAGAACAAATTAAAGAGAGTGCAGACTCAAATCTGAACACTGTTTCCAGCCCTATAGCTCTGGGCATGTTACTCAAACTCTCTGTGCCTTAATTTCTCAATCTCTAAAACGAGTGGTAGTGAGAACAATCTGATTTCGTAGATATAAAGCACCTAGAATAATGTCTGGCACATGAAAAAATTCAGTAAAGTTTAGTATTCATCTATGCATTGATTTATTCTCCAAACATTTACTGAGTGCTTACTCTTTGTCGGGTATAGTGGAAGATCCTGTGAGTAAATCAAAGTCTTTGCCCTTTGTTTTTTTGGTGTGTGTGTGTGTGTGTGTGTTTTAAAGATTTTATTTATGTGACAGAGTGAGAGATGACAAATAGGCAGAGAGAGAGGGAAACAGGCTCCTTGCTGAGCTGAGAGCCCAATGGAGGGCTCGATCCCAGGACCCTGAGATCATGACCGGAGCTAAAGGCAGAGGCTTTAACCCACTGAGCCACCCAAGCACCCCAAAGTCTTTGCCCTTTGTGCACTTAAAGTCCAGTAAAAGAATTAGCACATGCACAAAGAGATAAACACAAAGAAATATATGATTAGTGTCCTAAGAAAATAAAAAAATAAAAATAAAAGATCAGTATTCATTGGCTAGGGCTATCATAATACAATAGTACTGAGTGGCTTAAACCCCAATAATTACATGGTTTCATGGTTCTGGAGGCTAGATATCTGGAGGCTAAACTAATACCAAGGTTTTGGCAGGATTGTTTCCTTCCAAGGGCCAGGAAAGAGGCTCTGTTTCATGCTTCTGCCCTAGCTTCTGGTGATTCACTGGCAAACTTTGGCTTGTAGAACCACCATGTTAACCTCTGCCTTCCTCAGCATATGGCATTCTCCCTGCATGCATACCCGTGTCCAAGTTTCCTCTTTATATAAGGACACCAGTCATATGAATTAGGGACCTGCCCTACTCCAATATGACCTCATCCAACTAAGAACATCTGCAATCACCCTTTTTCCAAATAAGATCAGATTTTAAATGACCAGAGGTGAAGACTTCAAAATAAAAATTTGCAGGGGGACACAAGTCAACTTATAACAAGACCTAAGAATAGAATACTTCCCAAGCAAATTCAATACTCTGAATGTATACTTAATGTATACATTAGTATACATTATATGTATGATGTATACTAAATGTATATATATATACTAAATGTATATATATATACAGTATATATACTATACTGAATGTATACTTAAATAACAAGATAGCAAGATCCATAAATGGATCTGGATTTGTAAAAAAAAAAAATTGCTAATGCAGAATATTTTAAGGATTTCAACAGCAACCACATTATAACACCAGTCTCATTATTAGGCATAATTTCATTTCCTTAACCTTTCCTCAGTTTCATAAAATGAACCAGAGTTTTTCAATAAAGAAGAGGAATGGAAACTAAATGATTAAGAATTACATTTCACAGGACAAAAGAAAGCTGATAAAATGAAAAACATGTTAAAGGGGTGCATGGGTGGCTCAGTGGGTTAAGCCTCTGCCTTCGGTTCAGGTCAGGATCTCAGGATCCTGGGCCGAGCCCCGCATCGCAGGGAGCCTGCTTCCCCCTCTCTCTCTGCCTGCCTCTCTGTCTACTTGTGATCTCTCTCTCTCTCTATCAAATAAATAAATAAACTCTTAAAAAAAAACATGTTAAAGCAAAAGTATTAGTATATCTACATAGCAAAATAAATGTATCTCCGTATCTGCTGCCAAATATGTAGGCCAGATGAGTGCTATATTTCATAAAACTAAGTTTAAAACATGTTACCACAAGGACATCATCATCATTCAGACACTTCTCAACACATTTTACCTCAGCATGACTAGGTCACAGGTGGTGATGAGATAGCTTGGATGTAGTATGGAGAGAAAGTTAACTTGGTTTTCATTGTGAGGGGGAAAAAAAAACAAAAAAGACTAGTTTTCTTTAATTTGAGAGGATGTTCTCTAAAATAAAAACACAGAGCCTATGAATGTGTTCAAAGCTATGTATTTCCTAGAAATCTTCTAAAGGTTTCTGTTACTATAGATCTGTGAAGTGAAAGTTTTAAATTTTGTTCCACTGATTACTGGGCCTAAAAGGCATATGGCTGTCACCTTTCCATAAAGCGATGCAATGAATCTCCTCTGGTAATACAACATCCAGGGACAAAAATTCTGTTGAATGTGTCTTCAAGTCTCCTCTGTGATATGAAGACAATGTCTTAAGCTCTGTGGGAACAATATCTGCCAACCTAATAAATTCAACACTTCAATAGGGCCACTATGAGAAGATGACTCTTTGGCGTGTGAAGTCAATTTTAGACTTTAAAAAATGCAATTAAGACTTCTTTAAATGTAGTGACTAAAAATGATTTACTAAAAGCCTATGATCAGGTTATTTCTTTTTAATTCTAGATTACACATACATGATCATAGAATACTATACATTATTTGAAAATGGGGAAAATGAAAAGTATCCTTACAAAAAATATATCTAAAAGTCCTAAGGTGACTTGATGAATCCCTTACACAGTGGTGAATGGCTTTTTCAGAAAGGATTACTTGGCACAGTTTTCTATGGATGTGCATTCAGGCTTCTCAATTTCTCTTTAAATTCATTTAGCAGAATTAAGAACAGGAATGTAAAATCTGGGGGCAAATGCACAAATTTGTTTAGGGGTAGAAGCATGGAGAAAAAGTAAGGATGGGAGGTGACCAAGAGAAAGGAGAAAGGAGAAAGACCGAGACTTTCGCAAAGCAAAGCTCACCCAAATACAGAAGCCTGGAAATGACTTCTCTCCATTTCTTATTCCCAACCTGATTTTCACTCTGGAGCAGGGTTTGGAGGAAATGTGAATGAGATAATAAAAACCTTCCTTTGTTTCTTTAACTTTTAGAGGGAGCTAATGTGCCATCTTTTAATGACCTGCACAATTACCCTTAGTCATTAGCATGTAGATTCTTTTCAGCAAATGTGTTCTCCACATGTCATTCCCTTCTCAACACCCACTCTTATTTATTGCTTCACAACCTCCAACTTCCAACAGTTGGTGGGAGCTGGAAAAAAAAAAAAAAACATGAGAGGGGAAAAAAATGACAGCTGGTTGCAGTGGAAAGAACACTAGATTCTTCTTACCCGGTTTTTACCAGTTCTACCTGGTGGCATGTTGGAGTTGGCTTATTCTGGCTCAGAGAGTCGGTTACATTTTTACGATTTTGTGAGCCAGTTGTTAAATTAGAGTCATTATTAAAATTAAATAATATAAGCTTAAATTTAAGTGAATAGTATTAAAACTGAGGTACTAAATATTTATTTTTTTAAGATTTTATTTATTTGACAGAGAGGGATCACAATAGGCAGAGAGGCAGACAGAGAAAGAGGGGGAAGCAGGCTCCCTGTTGAGCAGAGAGCCCAATGAGGGGCTCGATCCCAGGACCCTGAGATCCCAACCTGAGTCAAAGGCAGAGGCTTAACCCCATTAAGCCACCCAGGCACCCCAGAGGTACTAAATATTTAAAGCGTATCCCTTCCTATTTTACTGTAGTTTATTTTCACCATGCTTTTGAGGTTATTTATGCCTGTTTTATCTGTATGCTAGAAATACTATGTAATGGTGTACCTAAAACTCGCCAAGGTGGGAATATTTACACCAAAGAAATTGGCAAATGCTAAAAATCAAGGTGTAACTCTGTTCTGTTGATGATCTAGGCTTGAGAAAGCCATGGAGAATGTTTTCTAGTAATACATATTAAACCTAAAATGTTCTATGTCATTATCCTGTCAATAGCACACCAAAAAAACTAAGGAAATTTTCCAGCATGTGAAAACAATTACCCAACTCAGCAAAGAAATCTGCTGAAGGAGGAGGTCATTGAGAGGATGTAACCACCAGTTGACCCTCAAGCTGGACCAGGACTATCCAAGCCTCCTTACTCCTTCCCCTGTCCTTGGAATATACATCTTGCCCACTGTGGGAGTCATTTCAAGGACATAGCCTTGAGAAAGCAGTGTGCTGTTCAGACTATCGAGATGATATATACATGAGTGAACCCAGTGAAGGACTCTGTTTAAACTTTTAAGATTCTAGGAGGCAGGGGCGCCTGGGTGGCTCAGTGGATTAAAGGCAGAGGCCTTCCGCTCAGGTCATGATCTCAGGGTCCTGTGATCCAGCCCCCGCCCCCCATCAGGATCTCTGCTCAGGAAGGAGCCTGCTTCACGCCCCCACCCACCCCTGCCTGCCTCTCTGCCTACTTGTGATCTTTCTCTCTGTCAAATAAATAAATAAATAAATCTTTAAAAAAAAAAAAAAGATTCTAGGAGGCAGCAACTTCGTATGTAAGTTACCTTGCTTATGAAATCTACCACCTACCAATCTGGACTGGCCTGCCTCTTTCTTCAGTCTCTCCTCCTTTTCCTGTAGGGGGCCAGTTCTAAATTTCACCCTAGAGGTTTCTGAGATTGTGAACCAACATCATATCACTGATGGAGTGAAATTCCAATACTGGCTTCCTTGTTTCACTTGCTTTTACTCCTCAAAGTAAATAAAAACATCACCCAGCATTCATGTCAGAACTACAGAACGAAGCATTAACCAAATTCTATAAAAAGATTCTGCCAGCGTTAAGCTGGTTATATAAAATTTATCATAAAGAACATTACATATATTATTATTATTAAAGTGAATGCCACACAGTCTTTAAATACACTCTATATAATGTCTTATACAATATCATAATGTAATAGTGTATGTAATATACTACATACTTGTTTTGTTTGAGATCTAATTATTAAAGGTTTATCATCACCCCTGTCTCTACCATGAGAAAACTACTGATTTGGAAAAGTTGTTTAACTCTGAGTATCACCTTCCTTATCTGCCAACTAGTAATATGAGTGCCTTTCTCAGAGGATAATTTTAGGAGTAAGATAAAACAGTTTATGCTAAAATCCTGTATGGATTGCAAATGTTAATTACTATCAAACATTCGGCAAATACATTTCAGCTCCTACTATGAGCTCTCTTAAGAATTCTCAAGTTTTGCAAGATGAATAATGTTTAATCCTTCTCCTCAGGTTGCTTACAGTCTAGAGATGAGAGAGGTAAATAAAATGATTTAAGAAGATGAAATATGATCCAACAGAGGAAAAAGCAAAGTGCTATGCAATTCAAGGAAAAAGAAGTGAGTGATTTTACCTGAAGCACCAGGGAGGACTTCATTGAGAAGGTAGAATTATGAGGTAAGTTTTGAAGAGTAATTTGCATTCGTACCAATTGAGATGGTGTATGTGGAAAGTGGAGGCACTTCAGACTGATAGATGAACACTAAACATATTATCATCATATATATTATAATACTAAGGAAATCATAATTGTATTGATAAATCCACTGCCTCAAAAACTCTCACGTGTTATTTCCATGTACAACAGAAAGAATTATGCCATTATACATTATACAATCCAGTGTGCCTAATGACAATCTTGCAGAGTCAAGAGTTGACTAAATATTTATTCAGTTTTTTCCAATTTATAAGCCATGTTCATTTCTAATCACCAAAGTGTAAATTATCCTAAGACCTTCCTTCCTTAGTGAAAGAAGATATTCCTGTAGAGGTGATTTTTTAAATTAACTTTCAGTAAACTCCTCTGTATAATATGTCCTACTTAACAGGACACAAGGTTCTAGCCTACAGACATAAAGAAAACTTGCTACTGATTGCCACTGATTGCAACTGTATAAATACAGAAATCACGCACATATTATGTAAACAATGAAGAACACATCTAAAGTGAGGTTTTAATGGGAGAACAGAACACTGAGGCAAGAGAAAAGCGAAACCTTTTAATACATTCATGGGAACAAGGACTAACTATCAAAGAAAGAGCATTATTATCATCTTTCAGTTAATGAGTCCTGCGCAGGTTGACTTACCCAGTCAAGTTCACTGCTTTTCCCCTTGCTAGTCAAAATATACTAGTTAATGTTTGTGACTTTAAAAAAACAACACTTTGAAGAAAGCTTGGCCGAGCATCTACATAATTTAAGTGTAAAAAGAGAAGATGTCTATGAATCTTTCACACATAAAAGCCTGACACGATGGATCTGTAGCCTTGACCTCAAGTGACTATGGAACAGACCACAGGGCCGATCTAGTTTCCTATGGGACATATGTTACAAAAGCATCCCCCCTCACGCATACTGAAATGAAAGCCTTTTTCCCCTTCACTCTGGATCTCTCACCTCCCAGTGCAAGCTCTCCCTTGGCAAGCCACCCTGCCAATGGAGCCTTACACTCTGTTCTCTCCCCGATGACAACTGTCAGTCTGTCGCCGTCTGAACATGCAACGTTTCAACAAAATCTAAAGGGAAATTGAAAGCGCAGGGGCTGAATACTGTTTAAAACCACACAGCCAGACCTCCTTTCTGGAGATCCAAGTCTTCTCAACCACCACCTTTCAAACTGCTGAAGGTAAGAATCACCCTAGTCTTAACTCTAAGAGTTAAAGCGGTTTCTGTCTGCTCAGAACCTGAGCACTCGAAAGCACCTTCTAATTAAACAACGTTACTGGAAATCATCCCGAGAAGAAAGAGCCCACAAGCCCCGGGGAAACTTCAGCAGAAAAGCAGAGGGTGCTAAAGCCAGTGGTCCAACCCGGGGTGGGGGTGGGGGGACAGGGAAATCCCTCACTCTCCCGCGCCTCGGCAGCGGCCCCCGGACCTCCAAGGCGACGCCCGCGGGGTGCGCGGTGACCCCCAGAGCGTGGGGCCAAGAGGGAGACCGCGCCCTCCCTCCTGGCAAGGGAGACCGGCTGAGCGCCCGGGGCGGGAGGGCAGTGCGAGTCCGGACGGCTGGGAGGCGGGGACCGCCGGGAGCTCGGAGCTCACACGCCCACCCGGCGCCAGGAGGTGCGGGTCCCAGGGCCCGCAGAGAGGCGCCGGGGAGGCCCGTCCCAGGGCAGGCGCAGGTCCCGGGACGGGGGCGCGCGGGGCACTCACCAGCTGCAGCGCGCAGAGGCAGATGAGCGAGCAGCGCCCGGTGCAGCAACCCATGGTGCCGGCGGCGTCCGAGCGGTGCGCGCGGGGAGAGATCTGCGTCCTCCGGCGCCGCGGCTCCCGACTCCGGAGCAGCTCCCGCCCGGCGCTCGCCCGGCCCGCGGCTGCCGCTCACCGCTCTGGGGGTCTGGGTTAGCGCACCGCCTTTGTTAGTTTCCCGGGCGGGCAGAGGTCAGTCCCGCGCGCTGGACCCGAGCGTCTGGCGGGGTCCCTGCCTCCCACTGTGCAGGTCTGCTTCTTGGGGAGGGGGAGCCGGGCGGGCGGGGCGGGGGGCGGAAGGGAGGCTACAGATGGTGAGTGGGTGGAAGTCTGTTTAGGGGAGGGGAGTATGAGGAGGTGGGCGTCTGAAAAGTGGAGTGGGCCGTCTGGCTTGTGTGTGTGTGTGTGTGTGTGTGTGTGTGTGTGTGTGTGTGTGTGTGTGGTGGGAGGCGATGAATGAAAGGGAGTGCCACTGAGGAGGCTCGGCCTGTCTTGTTAGGAGTCTTTGGAGAGAGAGGCAGAGGGAGAGAGAGAATGAGAATGAGGATGAATATGAATGAGCGTAAACTGGGGCGGCTGGTGGTGGTGGTGGAGACCTTTAGGCGGCCGGTGTAAGCTGGGGAGACATGGGCTAGGCTTCCTCTCTGGGGCTTGTGTTGGGCGTGGAGAGGGCCCTCGGAGGCTTGTGTCTAGAGGAGGGGACTGGGTTTTGCTGAGCTGCCCGAGGGCTCAGCGTCCAGAGAAGCGGGTCCCAGAGGCGAGCAGCCAGGGGCGGGCGGGCGGGCGAGCGCCGCGCAGCGCCGGGCGGAGCTCCGAGACAGTGGGGCTGTGAGCTCCGGCGGCCAGATACAAGCCGGCGGGCGCTGCGCTGCGCTGGCGCATCTACTCCTCCTGACGCTGAGGGTGCGGCTCTGGGGTCCCGGGGTCGGGGTCGCTCCTGCCCGCCGCAATCGGTTGCTCAGAGGGCGCCCCTGCTGGAGCCTGGGAGCCAAAGTTGTAACCAGTTGGTGTGGCGAGAGGCGAGGAGGCGGCGGTGAAGAGTAACGCCGGCTGGAGCGCGGGGGTGAACTGGGACTCCACGAGGAGCTCTGGCTTGGGTTTCCCAACTAAAGGCTCTTTGAAATTGTCGCCAGGGAGGAGAGGAGACAAGGCGAGAGAGAAGAGGATGCGTGGCTTTTTTCGAGGAATGGAGATTATTTCCGCGATGAGGATGTGATTTCTCCTCCGAGAAAATGAAATTGTTTGAGAAAGGGCTTGGAAATAAGACCTGGAGAGAGTCCTGGAGAGAGTTAAAATCCAGGACTAACTCTCCATGAATCCCAAGGAGACTCTCTGGCTCTTGCTCACCTAATAGAATAGAGCAGAGGAGGTCTGGGGCGGATCAGATTTCATCGGGGCCCAATGTCAAATTTCATGGGCACCTTTGCTGTACCTGGTGGAACTACGTACGCATCGTTCGAGCACTCTGGAAAAGCAGAGAGCAAGCCTCCGGGCCATTTGTCACAGAAGAGGCTTTCTTCGGAACTTGGCACAGAAACCCCATTTCTAACCTACTCCTGCCCTCCTGGGTCCTTCGTGGTAGGTTAGCAGGAAGAGGAGAGATCTTTGCATTTTTAAAACATTCACTCTACACACGGAAACTATGCTCGGGTCATTCCTGCAGGCATGAAAGGGAGTTATGGTGGTTTTTTTGTTTTGTATTTAACTGCCTTTTTCTGAACTGTTCCTCCAGGACCTATGTTTGTAACTGAAAGCAGTTATAGCTCCAAGAAAAATCTCTGCAAGGTAACTTTGAGATTTTAGCAAGGACACACAAATAACCTCAGGATCTGGGTCCATGAAAGGGCCCAAACACTCATTGTTTAGTTTCCACTTCTGTCCATTATTGTAGAGAAGGGAAAAATGGAATCAGAAGCCTTTGTTGTTATTGTTGACCCAATCTTTAAGACATCAAGCGATGAAGGATCAGTATTTCTTTTATGAACAATAAATGTAACCATCACGATTTATGATGAATGAAAACAATAGGGAGAAATGGACCCTGACAAATAAATGATTTAGCATATCTTAGAGGGCAATGCAGAAAGTTTCAGGCATCAACCCCTCTGAAAGCTATAGGAGGCATCTGAAGAAGCAGAGGACATGAACAAGCCTATCTACAACTTCCAGAAACTATCATAGTCTCTTCATCTCCAGGGATTGTGATAGATGATGATAATAAACAAAATGTCCCTGCTTTCTCTCCACATTACATATGTTCTCCTCAAAATACATTTTTTCATCATCATTTTATTTACTTATTTAGGAGGGATGAAATTTGCAGCTAGCAGGCCCTGGGTCCTTGCCAGGCACCAGGCACCAGTGTAAGTGCTTTATGTATATTTCACTTACTTTATCCTTGCAAGAGCTAGGAGATCTGTGCACCACCTTGAGCATCCCCAGTAAAAGGATATGGAAATGGGAACAGGGAGTCTCATGGCTACTGAACGCAAAGCCAGGAATGCAAAGCAAGGTAATCTGACTCAAGAGCTCCTTGATTTAGGCATTCACCACTGCCTCTGAAACTTAGGACCCAAGTAACCCCTCCCAACCCCCCTTCCCACCGCCCCCCCCAAGCCAACTGCTCTCCAGGAAGTAGGTATAATAATTTGCATTGACTCCACCTCCAGAGTCAGTACCATCCAGGCAGTGCCCTTCCAGGGGACCAATTCTGTCTTCCAGCACCTTTCCCTTTCCCACTGCCCCCTCTACTGATAGACCCAGATTGGAGTTTCTTCCTCAAATCATTGAAGACAGTTGAGAATGCATTTAGCTTTAGAAGAGGGGAAGAGGGAAGAAGCAAAGATAAGAGGATGCTATAACAAGTCTAGAAATTGTGTGAGGCTACCTTTATTTTTCACTGCAGTCTCTCAGTCTCATTTTCTAAATTGAACTGCATCATAAACTAAAAGTCTTCCTCCCTTCCTTTGCTTCCTTCTTTCCTCAATCCTACCCTCAAATATGTCTTACTTGCTTCATTTCTACATTGCTTATTATGTCAAGGGCCATGCTGGCTGCCAGGTTTGCAAAGGTAAATGATATATTCCTCCCTTCCCGTCAAGGGCTTGGCAGTGGGAAGGGAGAGCAGCAGAGTGAATGGAGTAGAGCCCACTCTGAGAGAAGTCAGCACTGAGTGCTATCACTGAGTTTTCTTTCTGTGAGGGTAAGGGAAGATTTAAAAGAATCACCTGGCTCTTGGGGGGAGAGGTGGAGAAGACAGTAGCAAATGATATAACAATGGAAAGAGTGAGGTCTTGAGAGGACTGTGGGTAAGCTGAGGAGGAAATGATAATCAAAGTAGAACAGCTGATCTTGTTGTGTGGTTGGTTATGCCACTTCCTAGCTATAGAATCTCACAGAAGTCACTTTGTTTCCCTCAGTCTAGCTTGCCTCTGTAAAGTAGGCATGACAGCGTGACTTGCCCCAGAGGACTAAGCCTTACGTTCTTCTCCATCTTCCAACCACATGTGTCTTGCCCCTTCGCCTCACATAGGTCTCAGCCTCATGTCACGTCCCAGAGAGGCCTCACTGACCACACTGTCTGAAATAACACTCTAGCCACTCTGCTGCATTTTCATTCAAAACAGTGATTTGTTTACTTTATAATTTCCAGTTGAAATTATAATTTCCAGTTGAAGTTGAGTCTCCTCCACTCAAAAATAATGTTAATTTATAATGGACATTTTTAGCATCAGACTTCCCACATCATGTATACATATATATTTATACACACATAAATGTAGTTTATAGTAAGTACTAAACATATGTGTATATATATGCATACAGGACATTCTAGTCTATGTCTTTCTTCTTTTTTTTATTTCTCAATTTCTTAGTGAAATCCTTTTTTTTAGTTTAGTTTTTTTTTTTAACTTACTTAAGTAAATAAGTACTCTACACCCAACGTGGGGCTCCTGACCCGAGATCAGGAGTTGCATGCTCTTCTGACAGAACCTGCCAGGGAGGTGCCCCTAATAAAATTTCTTTTGAGAAATACTACTCCCATCTCCCTTAAAGTCCAGAGAAAATCAAATCGTCTAACCAAGACTTAGAGGACTGGGTGGGAGGGAGCACATCTAGAGACCAAACCTAAAATGTAAATTTCTAAATTTCTTAGGACTTTCAAACTTTCAAACACAGTTGACCTTTGAATAACTCAAAGGTTGGGGCACTGATGCCCCCCCCCAGTAAAAAATCCAAGTATAACTTTTTTAAAGATTTATTTATTTATTTGAAAGAGAGAGAGAGAGAAAGCAAGTGCATGAGTGGGGGGAGGGGCAGAGGGAGGGAATCTTTAAGCAGATTCCACACTGAGCTCAGAGCCTGTTAGAGGTGTGACCCTGAAATCATGACCTGAGCCGAAACCAAGAGTCAGATGTTTAAGCAACTGAGCCACCCGGGCACTCCAACTTTTGACTCTTAAGTCTACTAGTGATCAGAAGCCTTAGTGATAATATAGTTGGTTAACACATATTTTGTATGCAATATGTAATATATACTGTCCTCTTACCATGAAGTAAGCTAGAGAAAAGAAAATGTCATTAAGAAAAGCATAAGGAGGGGCGCCTGGGTGGCTCAGTGGTTTAAAGCCTCGGCCTTTGGTTCAGATCATGATCTCAGGGTCCTGGGATCCATGATCTCAGGGTCCTGGGATCGAGCCCCACATCAGGCTCTCTGCTCAGCAGGGAGCCTGCTTCCCCCTCTCTCTCTGTCTGCCTCTCTGCCTACTTGTGATCTCTCTCTCTCTCTGTCAAATAAATAAATAAATAAATAAATAAATAGGAGAAGGTACATCAACAGTACTGTACTGTAAAGAATCCGTGTGTAAGCAGATCCCCAGAGTTGAAACTCATGTTGTTCAAGGGTCAACTGTACAAGGATTGGAGACATAAGCTTGAAGGGATTAAAGTGCCTCCTTAATTATTTCTCTTTTTTTTTTTTAGTCTTCTAGTTCCGAATTTTTGCTCAACTGAGATAATGTACAGTCTACTCAGGCATTTTTCTATCTTCACTGAGAAAAGTTGCTAAATGTGCTACAAAATATGTGCTTTTTCTTTAGTACCTGCTTGATGGTGAGCCCCTCCTTTGGTACCTTCTTGGAGCCAGCAAATTATAATCATCTACACCTTTTCCTGCAACTGGCTTCAGTTCATGATTAGAATAGACACGGCCCTAACTGACAGACACTGTACCAACAGTATGACTTCTCAGTTTGAGCAAAGATCAAGTTTACACTGGAGCAAAATTTGGAGACACATGTGTGCAGGGTTTGAAGCCCAGTTGTGAAGGATTCAGTACACTTGTACGGCCCAATGTCTGTTGAGTTAGGAGTGATTTGTGGTATGCATAGCAGTGAATGTTCTAGAATGTTGAGGGCAAGGGTAGAGGGGGCAGGTATCATTTCAGTATTCCTTTTCTCCCTGAAGAGAGAGACACTTCTTGCTATCAAAAGCACTTTACTTCACACCACTTAAAAGTGATCCCCCAAGGGCTGTTTTATTGGGAGGTGAGGTGAGAAAGAAGGGGGAGACAGATACGTGGTCTGGGAGTTTTGAAGGTCACTGGAAAGCCTGGAGGAGGCAAGAATTATGAAAGAGAAATAGTGAGGGAATTCCTTTGGTATATCTTGCTTCAAGGAATGTTGGTAATAACCAGTTTTAATATGTGAAAGGGACAACTAAACACCATCATTGTAATTTCTGTTTGGGTTACAAAATAAGCCTCCATTAATATTTATCCTAACTCTTCAGCGATCTAACAACACTGATCGTGTTGTTGCTATTATCATAATTAGTACTGCAGTGATATGCATTTAGAGTTTTGCTAATGTCATGCACTGAGCAGCCCCGACCAACACCAGCAAGTTCAAGCTTTTCTCACTATTTAA
The DNA here is from genome assembly GCA_028646535.1 of Procyon lotor. Taxonomy (NCBI): domain Eukaryota; kingdom Metazoa; phylum Chordata; class Mammalia; order Carnivora; family Procyonidae; genus Procyon; species Procyon lotor. The sequence continues at coordinate 104,004,582 of CM053606.1, read as the reverse complement.
TTTACTGCTGAGTATTAGCAACTATTGTTGATTTCTATGCAACAAACATTACTGCATGCCTCTTATGTGAGAGTCCTCGAATTGGAGCCAAACACTTCCTTCCTACCATTAACATTTGCTCTCCTGCCCTCTGTTTTTCTCAAGGTTTCAGAAGATCAGATCAGATTTCTCTGCACAGTGGCTTAGCTAGACCCCTAACAATTGGCCATAACAAAGGAAGAGAAAAGGTAGCATAACTCAAAGTAAACAGAAAACATTAATAACAAAGTCTTAGCAAATCCTGATGCCACCAACACATTTCAGTATGTACGTATGCATACATCTATCTATCTGCCTATATATCTATTGGATTGCATTAAGTGTTCCAAAGTAAAGAGAAGACTTTTTTCCTTTTTTCTCCCATTTTTAGGAGGGCCAATAAAAGGCAGACTATGAAACGGATCCTTCCCATGGGCCAACAAAGGAAGTCAACAACAACAAAAAGATGTTTTTCTCCATTGCAGTACCATATATGGAGAGGATTTGTCTCTAAAGATAATGAACCCTTACAGTTTCCTCACATCTGTCTGTTTTAAGGATCAGTCCCATATTATTGCAGAATGCTCATGCACGATGGTAACATTAAGGAAAACATGAGATCTTTCTGATTTACTTTGGCACCTTTTTTGTAAGTCTAAGATTATTCCAAAATAAATCATTAAAAATAGGAAACAATCACATAAAATGTGACACACGAAGAGTAGGCATATGCAGTATGAACAGGTTTTCCGTCAGAAATGTAAAACCTAACATAAAGTACATTAGTTCATGCTAATGTGGGGCAAATTCTTTTTTAATAATATATGAATGATGGATTTTTTTTATTTGTCCATGGTAATTTAATATGCATCTAAAAATCCCTCAAAATTATACCAGTGGACATAAATATACATTTGTGTTATCTTAAAAATCACTGATACGAGCTTACAAGCTTACAATTCACACTGAACCACCTTTTGCTTTCTTATGCATTTTTTAAAGACTTTATTTATTTGACAGAAAGAGAGAGAGACAGTGAGCGCACAAGCAGAGGGAGTGGCAGGCAAAGGGAGAAGCAGGCTCCCCACTGAGCAGGACCCTGAGATCATAACCTGAGCCAAAGGCAGACGTTCAACCGACTGAGCCACCCAGGTGCCCCTTTTCCGTGTATTTTTATTTAAGAAATCTAAACATTTTTAAACAATATAGTACAATCCTATAATTTCCCTTTATTTTTTGAATGGCAAAATAAAATATAATTGGTAGTGAGCAAAAATGAATAGTCATTAGTAAGATCACTGTGATATTCTGAGGCAGTCTTAAAAATTAGGGATGGCATTCAAGGCCAGTTACCATCGATTCCCTTTGTATTCACTAGATCCTAAATGTGCCTTCAGTAAGGCTATGGTCTCACCTGAAAGAGATGCAAATCATCACAAAAGAAAAAGAAGAAGAAAAATTATATATATAATGTATATATTTATATTATAAAATCTATATATAAATATAGAATTTATTTATAATCATTATATATATATATATATATATATATATATATATATGATGACCACAGGAGAGCACATTTTATTATACAGTGTCCTTTTCCCTTAGGTTCGCCTAGTATGTTTTCCACACTGTGTGTATACTAAGCCGTGGTAGGGAACTGACAGATTTTGAGTGCAGTTGTAAATATGGTACAGTTCAGTTTTTAATGTAAGTCATCTATATATAAATACATTGATTAAAATAAAAAGTAGAAGTCCAATTTGGGGTTATCAACAACCCTGAGGAGGTCCTCGGGTTTGTGGCCATATCACTGGTGCTGGGACAGAGTGGGAAATGCGCCAAAGTAATTTTCCCACGCTGTACATCCAGCATAGAGAAAGCCTTGTTAAAATGGCATCCAACAGGGGTCGCTCTGTTGGATCAATATGAGTCGCTCTGGTTGTCTCACCCCCATCCCTTCGCCCCTCCCATTCAGTACACAGGGCTCCAGTGTCCTCCTTGCAGCTCCAATACTTCGCATATGAGGCAGGCATACGAGGCAGTTCTAGAAAATGTAGAGCAACTCTGGGCCCTTGGACTGATAGGAGTTGGTATGTAAATACCTTAGCTGCCTGGGCCCTCCGAAAAGGTGACTCCGAGGTGCATATTCTGTACCATTTCCAGAGTTCCCCAGCTTCCTGGCCCAAGGGAGTAATCTGTTTCATCATCCACCTTTAACTGGCCCTTCCCCTTGGTTTCACATTCAAAATCCCCTGCTGTGGTTTCCAGGAATTATCTCCCAAACAACCTGCCTGCCCTCGCATTTGAAGTCTCATCCAGGGATCTGCTTCCATAAAAGCCCAAACTAAGACAGGCAGATAATGATTTCACCCACAACACAGGATCAGAACTGCATCTAATTCACGCTCATTAAACCAAGCATTGCAATATACCACATAGAGAGATTTTACAGTGGGAGTGCTCACAGGAATTTCTTATTTCCTCCTTACTAAGGATTAGAAACACTCTTAGCGAGAGGTGACTATAAAAACTCTCTGTTTCGGTTGCGTCTATATTTCTCTTCCAGCACTGATGGGTTATGCCAAGCCTACTTCTAGATACTCTGCATCACAATGATCTCCTGTGAGTCATCCTGCCCTTGTGTCAAAGAGTCTCAGTCTCTGATTGTGTGAAGTTCAAATTCCACTTTCAATACAAGGTTATTATCATCTGTATTCAGAAAAAGTTGCTTCTGAGAAGAGTTCTCTCCTGCTGGCCTCTCATCGGTCCCTTCTATCTCCAACGAGGGCTTCTCTATTTGGCAGAGTTCAGTTCTATCTGTGAGTTCTAATTTGGAAGAAGACAGGAGCCTTTATGTCTCAACTCCTTTTGGCAGGAAGGATAACTTCCAGATGGTGTCTTTGAAATGGAGGCAGAAACATACACCTGTGATACTTGCTATCCTATCAACTGAGGGGCTTTACCGCTTTACTATTTAATTGCAGTCATGTGATGATGACATACTGATTAATGAACTGGGTTTTCTTCCTTAGTCTCACGGATAATAGACACTTCCCAGGTTGAAAAATGGAAAGAGAGAGGCCCAGCTCAGCTGCAGTTTAACTGGAACCTTTGGGGACACATGTCAATGCACATTAGAAATAAAAAGGCTGCCAGAAGAACAGTGTTGTCACGGTTCTTCTGCCATAAACACATACAATCAATGATTGTGCTTGACTGACAGTCTCTGCAGCGTGAACCGCCTCTTAAACTGGGCACGATCCCATGTTAATGTTTTGTCCAGATTTGTAATTCTAAGGCGCTATTATATCTTTTAATTCACTTGGTTCTCAAAATAACCAAAGGTACCTAGAATAAGGGACTAACACAGCTAGTCAATGATGGCTCTCTCTTTTACTCCCTCCTAGCCCTCGCTTACCACCAGCAAGCACATGTAGGCTCTACAAGGTAAGACAAGACATACTAGCCACTATCATAAACAAATCCTAAATTTCAGTGGCTTACACAATACAACTTTATCTCTCCCTCACACAAATGTTCCTTGTCGATGGGGAGGACTTTCCACACGTCATCCAGTAATGGAGGGATCCAGTAAAGGACCCATCCATCGGGTCCTTCCATCGTGGGGCGCCACCCTCCTCCCATTTAGCTGATGGAGGGGGAAAGCCTGAGAAAATGGGGATTTGCATGTGGGAGGTTGTAAGGGTCAGACCTGGAAAAGAACGCACCATTTCTGGGCTCATTCTTTGGTCAATACTCAGCCACAGTCAAGGGCAAGGGAGGGTGGGGGAAGGTAATCTAACTCTGGGACCCAAAAGAAAAGAAGCAGGATTGGAGAACACAGATTATTCTTTTCCAAATATAATATGCTGCTTCTAAATTCCCCATTTTGTCCTGTAATCTCTACCTAGAATATTCCCTTCCCTTCCTGCACTTTCTTCCTCTAGACAACATTCACCCATCATGGCAGCTGAGGTCAGATGTTGCTTCCTCTGAGAAGCCTTCCCTGATACACTCATTTCCATCCTCAATATATAAAAGGTGCCTATTTCCTTGTTCCCTTTCTACTCTTAGCCTCTGTTATTGACTTACATTGGATCTATTAACATTTTCTATCTTTGGATAGTGCGTGTTAGTGACAATAAATATTTGCTGAACTACTGAAGGAATGGAGCCCATCATTTCTCTTGCTATGACATATTGTCTAGTGGCACCAAATGGCAATCCTCTAACAAGTAATAGGATTGACTTCATTGAAAGTCCCCTGTAGAACTGTTACATCTATTCCCTCAGCCCTCCCCAACCCCCACCTCACCCCCAAGTGATCATTACTCCTCCCTCTCCCCTTGGGCAGAGTATACCTTTCAACCTCACGGCCTTGGGTTTCATCATGTGACTTTCTTTGACCAATAGAATATGGGCAGAAATGAGGATGGTCAGTCCAAAACTGGGCTTTAAGGACTGTCACATGTTTTTATTCCCCTTTCTTCTGCATTCTGCCATGAAAACAGCAGCCCCACATGGCTAATGTTTCTTGGCCTGTGTTCTAAAATGAGAGACATGTGGAGCAAGGCTGAACCCAAGCTCAACCCAGCCCAGCTGAGCCCCCACTAATCCATACACCTTATGAGCAAGAAAATAGTGTTTGTATGCCACCTAGCTTTTTTTTTTTTAATTTTATTTATTTGACAGAGAGAGAGGGAGACCACAAGTAAGTAGAGAAGCAGGCAGAGAGAGGGAGAAGCAGGCTCTCTGCTTAGCAGAGACCCTGATGCGGGGCTCGATCCTAGGACCCTGAGATCATGACCTGAGCCAAAGGCAGAGGCTTTAACCCACTGAGCCACCTAGGTGCCCCTGCCACCTAGCTTTTTAGCAATGTTTGCTACAGAGTTATTGACACAAAAGATAACTAATAAACTCTCCCAACCCAATTCTTTTATAATGAATCAGGGTGGAGCCTAAAAATCTGCATTTTTAAAAAGCCCCCAATGTTGTTTGGATGCTCAACCAGCCACATGCAGAAACTACTGTACACACCAGTCTCCTCCGCAATAGGAGAAACACCCACTATTTAATCCCATGCAAGAGGTCATCCTTACAGACTCTACCGTCAGCCATTTTCCCAATCCCATGCCAGAGAACACGACTCCAGATGGAGTTCTGGAGTTGATGAACCCAGAAGTTCTCGAGTGGCAGCTGAACATGAACCCTGCTGCAGTGGGGGGTTGGGGAGGCAGAAGGAACTGGAAGTGTATACAGCTGTACCCGCCAACCTCAGTGTGGGCAATGGTGCCGTACAAACCTGGGTAGGATGTAGGCTGGTGTGTTGTTCCTTCAGCCTAATTCACTCTTCTGTCACAGTAGTAACGTAGGCCAGATTAAGAAATCTTCTATGATCAGTTTATTCTCTCTAATCATTAGGTAACATAATTTAGAGGCAAAATAATTATGTCCTGCGTACAGTCTTGCAATAAGAGATATGGTTAACTGTGACTAGCAATCATTACTATTTCATGTCTTCAAGGGCTGGGTTTTTTTCCCCCTTGTAAGTCTAGCATATAGGATCACTGGCCATTTTTTAAAAAGATGCTTAGATGATTTTTTTATGCTTCTTTTTCTGCCCTCTTAATTCGCCACATTCCAGTTGTCCAGTTATGTTCTCTGTCCGTGAACTGAGGATTTGCATTAGGCACAAAAGACCCTGAGTCCATGATAGATGTTCTTATGTACTATGATTCAATAAGTGACAGGAATTTGAATTTTGCTATTTCCTTGACAGAGTAGGGAAGGTATAGGGGGGAGAAACATATTTAACTCTGTAAATACTACGTCTTATTTCCTTATATCATGGTAGAAAAGGAGAAGGAGGCAGTTGTAAGAACACTGAGAAATCTGTCACATCCATGAATCCCATTAGGTTGGGGGATTAAAATACTTTTTTTAAAAATAGTTGACAGCAACGATCATGTCACATACTGAGAGCTATAATCCCAAAGGACAGACCTATTATGCCCAAGTTCTCTAGAACTCCTTTGGAGTGTCACAGACAGCATCCTGGCTCATTCTTTGTACTGCCTTCCTCCTTATAGTTCCTCATTTTATAAACATTCCTTGAATGAGTGCATGGGCAAATGGACAGTGGTGCGAGGGGAGATTTCTGCTGAGCAAAAATGGGAATCAGCGAGGATGTGAATCCAAAAAGCTAAATCAGTAGTTAAACAAAACATTTGCTGCCAGGAACTTTTGCCCTCTGTCCCTGTGCAAGGAAGGGGTCATGCTCACACCCACTGCCTGGGGTACTTGAGATGCCCCAGCAGGTAAGTCTTCTAGACCACCGTGTCACTCCCTAAACACTGGCTGGCCCCATTCCTGATACAAGTACTTTAGAAGATTTTTGTCTGCTGTTATCTTTGGTATGGACAGCGCTGAATATTTTATGGCATCATTGGTGTTTTTGGCAAATCCTATTTTCGATAAAGCCTCTCAAAGACAAACATAAAGATGATTTAATTTTAAATTCACACATGCTTCTATCTTATGCTGGGAAAGAACATTATTCGTTGAAATTAATAGTTTATGTAAAATGATGAAGTTACTAAGTGCTTGTAAGCAAACAGAGAGGATGTTTTATCAAAATGCTTTGCAAAAGGATAATGGAGAAAAAAAGTGCAGTCTTATCATAACCAACATAGGGACTTGCTATAAATCTGTGTACATTTAACTTATTCTGCACAAGAGAGGAGTGGGTCCCCTGAATTTAACCTAAAGAAGACAGGCAGTTTTTTTCTCATGTGATTATTTGGGCATAGGCACAAGAATTCAGGCAAAATTTCCTTTCACCACTATTGAGTCTAAGTCATAGGATGAGGGTAAAGGTAAATACGACAAATATTCTTGAGTGCCTCATCATCATTTTAAGCATAGACATTAGGCAATCAAATAACATTAGATAATCAAAAAAAAAAAAAAAGGGAGGGAGAAAGGTAGATGCCTTTAATCCTCATATTACAAAGCACATGACAGTACTAATTTGTGATACTGAATGAGAAAGGAAAACTCTGGGCACTCCAATCCAGATTCTAACTACAAGTTTGGCTTCAATCTTCTTCTTCTTCTTTTTTTAAAGATTTTATTTATTTATTTGACAGAGAGAGAGAGAGAGATCACAAGTAGACAGATAGGCAGGCAGAGGGAGAGAGGGAAGCAGGATCCCTGCTGAGCAGAAAGCCTGATGCGGGGCTCAATCCTAGCACCCCAGGATCAAGACCTGAGCTGAAGACAGAGGCCCAACCCACTGAGACACCCAGGCGCCCCTGCCATCTTAATGTTGCTTATCTTTTAATGCCTGAAACAAAAGCCTAGCTAGTGATGTCCAGCAGCTCTGCCCAGAAGACAGTGTATTTCTAAGACATTTTGCTCCCTAGTTGAAAGTTGTCACAAAGTTCTCAGTTCAGGGATGCAAGTTTCACCAAGGGAGACCAGGCTGAACTATGCTTTCCCAACAGGAAATTAGAAATTCCATTGTCTTTGGGACTTCCTTTGGGAATCCAAGGACTTGAATAGGTTAAATCTGGGCCACTTATCCAAAACTATCACTCCTTCCTAATACAAAACACCAAAAGCTACTGCAAGCTGCAAATCTGGTTTCCTCTCCTTCCATGCCTTTTTCTGAGATGGAGACACCATGACCTGAGAGAAAGAACAGGAGCTTTGCAATTGGACACATCTGAATTTGTTGCCTTTCTTCCATTGCCTGGCTGGCTGAGAGAGGGGCCCCTTCAATGGTAGCTATCATGGCCTACAAATCCCATTGCTTGCCCTGCATCTCTGTTTCTTCAGAATCTCTCTTCAACACTGGACACTTCTAACCATGCCTTCTTTCACTGGTTTCTTCTACATGTGAGAGCATTCTTTTCTAGTATATTCCAATACAGTGTTCCTAAAAATAATGCCATGACACCAGTGCTTGGTCAAATTGTTTCTGAGACTGTGCAATGAACCAAGCACTGTAATAAGTGTTGGGGGACACAAACTTGCCTTTGTCCTTGCTCTTTAAGAGTTTACAGTCTGAAAGGAGAAGGAAGATTACAAAAATGATTGCAAACCTCCGAACATATAAACAGTAGTAGATAGTAATAATAGCGGTAGTAGTGGTAGTAGCAGTAGTAGCGAAAGTCTAGTAGGAAGATACAATTAGTGACTAGATTATTAAACTTCTAGAAAGCCTGAATGAGTAACATAAGCCTGAGTATACAGGTCAGTTCTTAAACAAGCTTTATTATGTACCATTATAAAAAAAAAAGACACCTGAGAATATGGGTACCTGGGTGGCTCGCCGGTTAAGTGTCTGCCTGTGTCTCAGGTCATGATCCCAGGGTCCTGGGATCGAGTTCCCCATTGGACTTCCTGCTTGGTGGGGAGTCTGCTTCTCCTTCATGCCCCCGCCACTGCTCATGAGCTCTCTCTTTCTCACTCTCTCTCTCAAATAAATAAATAAAATCTTAAAAAAAAAACACCTGAAGATACACTAATGAGTACACATGCACAACATATGCAATCTTCATTATTCACACAATTGATATTTGCAAATTCAACAACTAGCCAAAATTTATTTGTAATCCCAAGTCAACACCCAGCACTGTTGCAGTCCTTTGTGGATAAGTGCAGAACAGGGGAAAAATTCAAATGCCTGAAGCACAGGTTCCCAACTGAAAGCAAGCAAGGTGATGCTTTGCCTTCTTGTGTCATTTCTCGTACTGTAAACAAGTGACCTTTTCATAGTGTATTTTAATGCCATATTTGTTGCTCGTTTGTGCTTCTTGCTGGGGCTTTTGCTGTTTGAAATGGCCCGAAAGCATAGTACCGAAGTGCTGTCTAATATTCCCAAGCCCTAGAAGGCTATGATGTGCCTATGGAGAAAATGCATGTGTTAGAAAAGCTTGGTTCAGGTGTAAGTTATAGTGCTATTGGCTGAATTGAAAGTTAACAATTCAACAATTTATATTACATAAAGTGTCTTTAAAGAGAAGCACACATAAAAACTTGTTTTATCTGTAGAATTGTTTCAGCTGAGTGCATAAGGACAGATTTTAATAACGTGATGTAGATAATCCAATTATTTTTTCATGTTCAGTTGACTATTAAGCCAAAAGAAACGTGTCTTTGAATAAAAATTTTTGGTGTAGTCTAACCACAGCAAGACCCTGAAATTTCACCAGTTGTTACTTCCATAATACATGCTTTAGAAAGTCGCCATCCTAAGCTATTTCCTATTGACAATTTTATTAGGTATTTATCCTCTATTGTGAAATTTCTATTAGTGATTACATTATGAAACCCTGGCACTGTCTGCTGGAGTCTATATAGGAAACAAGACTCTACTATCCTCAACAAATAGAATTCAGAGAGACCAAGGAGGAGACTCTCAGAGGGAGGGACATGGTGGCAGCATAAAGTGAGAAAGAAAGGCCAATATTTCAGTTGGAAGAAGACTAGAGAGCATCCTTAGCAAGATCAATTTCTGTGGAGCGCTAGACACAGCAAGTGTCCTAGGTCATTCCAAAGATGAGGGAATGCTGGCTGATATAAAGGTCCTGATCACATTCATGGGAGGGAGGGAGAAAAACGTTGATTAGAAATGGAATAGTTAGGGTGCCTGGGTGGCTCAGTCATTAAGCGTCTGCCTTTGGCTTTGGTCGTGATCCTAGGGTCCTGGGATAGAGCCCCGCATTAGGCTCTGCGGGAAGCCCGCTTCTCCCTCTCCGACTCCCCCTGCTTGTGTTCCCTCTCTTGTTGTGTCTCTCTGTGTCAAATAAATACATTAAAATCTTACAAAAAAATATAAAGAAATGGAAATAGTTAGACATCAAATGTCAAAGAACTCTGCCTCCCTGAAAATGACAAGAATTAGAACGGCAACAATAACAACAAAATCCATGAACCAGGCACTAAACTTCTTCCTAAAGGTAGAAGCGTGACCCAGAGACCAAAGTCATAGAGAAATGGAAGGAAAGGTGGTATGACATCCTGGTGCCCTGGACTTCAGTTCCTTTTTCTTTTTTTTTTTTAAAGAATAGAACAGTAATTGTTTGAAAAGACTTTGGATGGACTGCTCTAGGTTGAGAAATTGGCAGTAATATAGGGCCAGGGAGCAGATCCCACCTTCCAGGAAATCTTTTTTTTTTCTCTAACCTATTGATTTTTTTTTTCAAAGATTTTATTTATTTGACAGAGAAACACAGCGAGAGAGGGAACACAAGCAGAGGGAATGGAAGCGGGAGAAGCAGGCTTCCTGCCGAGCAAGGAGCCCAATGAGGGGCTCCATCCCAGGACCCTGGGATCATGACCTGAGCCGAAGGCAGACGCTTAACGACTGAGACACCCAGGCGCCCCTGATTTTTTTTATTAAGTTTTTAATTTTAATTCCAGTGTACTTAAAATACAATGTTCTGTTAGTTTCAGGTGGACAATAGAGTGATTCAACACTTCCATACAACACTCCGCGCTCATCACAAGTGCTCTCCTTCATCCCCATCTCCGATTTAACACATCCTCCCACCCTCTTCCCATCCATAACCATCAGTGTGTTCTCAATAGTTAACTGTCTGTTTCTTGGTTTGTCTCTCTCACTCTTTTTTTCCTTTGTTCATTTGTTTCTTAAATTGCACATATGAGTGAAATCATGTGGTATTTGTCTTTCTCTAAGTGACTTATTTCGGTTAGCATTGTACTATCTAGATTCATCAATGCTGTTGCAAATAGCAAGGTTCATTCCTTTTTATAGCTGAATAATATTCCAGTGTGTGTGTGTGCATGTGTGTGTGCACGCACACTTGTGCACATATGTGTGTGTGTATGTCATCTTTATCCATTCATCTTTCAAGGAACACTTGGGCTATTACCATAATTTGGCTATTGTAAATACTGCTACAACAAACACATGGGTGCATGCATCCCCTTGAATTAGTGTTTTTGTATTTTGGGTAAATACCCAGTAGTGCAATCTTTGGATCACAGGGTAATTCTATTTTTAACTTTTTAAGGAAACTCTATACTGTTTTCCACAGTAGCTGCATCAGCTTGGATTCCTACCAATAGTTCAAAAAAGTTCCTTTTCTCCACATCCTCGCCAACACTTGTTTCTTGTGTTTTTGATTTTACCTTTCCGATTGATATGAGGTGATATCTTTTGATTTGCATTTCCCTGATAATGAGTGATGCTGAGCATCTTCTCATGTGTCTCTTGGCCATCTGGATGTCTTCTTTGGAAAAATGTCAATTCATGTCTTTAGCCCAATTTTAACTGGATTGTTTTTGGGTGTTTTATCAGCTTTTTATATATTTTGGATACTAACCCTTTATCAGTGATGTTAGCTTCACATGTCTTCTTCATTCAGTAGGTTGTCCTTTAGTTTTGTTGATTGTTTCCTTCTCTGTGCAGAAGCTTTTTATTTTGATGTAGTCTCAATCTTTTATTTTTGCTTTTATTTCTCTTACCTCAGAAGAGGTACTTAGAAAAATGGTACTATGGCCAATGTCAGAAACATTATTGCCTATGCTCTCTTCTAGGATTTTTATGGTTTCAGGTCTCACATTTAGGTCTTTAATTCATTTTGGGTTTATTTTTTATTTTTGTGTATGGTATAAGTGGACCTGTTTCATTCTTTTGCATGTAGCTGTACAGTTTTCCCAGCACTATTTGTTAGAGACTGACTTTTTCCCACTGTACATTCTTTCCTCCTTTATTGAAAATTAATTGATTGTATAATTGTGGGCTTATTTCTGGGTTCTCTATTCTGTTCCACTGGCCTATGTGTCTGCTTTGTGTCAGTACCATACTGCCTTTATAACTACAGCTTAGTAATATAACTTTAAGTCTGAATTGTGATACCCCCATTTTGTTTCTTCTTTTTCAAGATTGCTTTGGCTATTGGGATGTTTTGTGATTCCATACAAATTTTAGGATTGTTTGTTCTAATTCTGTGAAAAATGCTGTTGGTATTTTGATAGGGATTGTGTTAAATCTACAGATTGCTTTGGATATCATGGACATTTTAATTATATTTGTTATTCCAACCCATGAGCATGGAATGTCTTTCCATTTCTTTGTGTTGCCTTCAGTTTCTTCCATCAGAGTTTTATAGTTTTCAGAGTACGGATCTTTTACTTCTTTGGGTAAGTTTATTCCTAGGTATTTTATTATTTTTCTGCAATTATAAATGAGATTGTTTTCTTATTTTCTGTTTGTGCTGTGTCAATATGAATGTATAGAAATACAACAGATTTCTGTACGTTGGTTTTATATCCTGTGACTTTACTAAATGTCCACTGTTTTGTGAAGTCTTATCTAACTGTTCCTTCCCTCTCCAAGCTTTACCAAACTCCTCCTTCTGGCCTCAAAGTTCCCAAAATACTTCAATCAGACCGAAGTTGACCTGGGGAGGAGGGTGTAGGACAGATTTAGATAGAATTAGATAGAATTAATGTACCCCGAGATCCCTAAAGGTGTATTTTTTTAAAGATTTTATTTATTATTTGACAGAGAGAGAGAGAGAGAGAGATAACAAGTAGGGCAAGAGGCAGGCAGAGAGAGAAGGGGAAGCAGGCTCCCCACCAACCAGAGAGCCCAATGCGGGGCTTGATCCCAGGGCCCCAAGATCATGACCTGAGTCAAAGGTAGAGGTTTTAACTCACTAAGCCACACAGGCGCCCCACTAAAGATGTTTTTAATGTGCATGTCTAATTGAGAAAGCATTAGCAAAGTGTGATTGTGAATAAACATGTAAACATGTATGCATGGCAAAAGAGCCAACAATGTGTTGTGGTAAAACCTTCAAACTCCTACTGCCTAGGCTCATATCCCACTATCAGGGATTAACTCCATGGAGTTGAGAAACAGATTACTTCTGTTTCCTTTTCTGTAAAGTGAGAATCATAATAAAGGTATTTAACACAGAAGTATTATGAAGATTATATGAGTAAATTAACATAAAGCCATTGGAACTGCCCCAGACCCATGGTGAATATACAGTAAGAGGTAGGTATTATTTTGATTAATACAGTTTTCTTTTTAAATTCTCTTTTCTTGTTCATTATTTCATACTTCTGTTTTTCTCTTTCTTTTGGAATAATTCCAGCAATAAAAAATAAAGAAAATCATTAAGAAATACTCTAATTATTCCCTAAGTTTGATATAGCTCATGCTTTTTGTCAAATTATGATTTGATTTTTTTTACGCTTAACAACAAACACAAATACACACACAATAATACTTTAAATATAATTTTAATTAGTTATCGAAGAGCTTATCTCATTGTATTCTACCAACAATCCCTGGAAAAGAGATTTCTAGAAAGTATTTTTAAATGAGTCAGGAAAAACAAGAATATGTTTAGAGAGTATATTTCAATTAACATGAATCTCTCCTTTCTCTTACCAGTTCTTACTCTTACAAACCTGTAAATTATTTTAGACAGGGATTCCTTACTTGCACTTCTTATTAGAATCATGTGGGAATGTAAATACTGGTACCTTTTCAGATGAAACTTCAAAGTGAAAGGTAGTCTGTGCTTTAGTGAACCTTTACCCCACTCTTAAAATAGCAAGTGGAAGATTTTAAGACTTGAGGTCTATTTATTAACAGGCTGCTTAGGACAGCATTTGTACTGTCCTTTCCTGGAAATCTTACTAACTCAACACTAGCCAATCCATCATAGCTACACAAAGGAGACGATGAAAAGCATGCCTGTCTCCTGCACTTAAAAAATTGAAATTAGTCTGATTGGATTGCACAAAGAGTCCTCTTGCAGTCAGCCCTGGTTGACTTCAAAGGATTCATAGACATGGAAGAAAAAAAAAATCCAAAGCCAAAAAGAGTTAGGAATCTGGCACAAAGAATGTCATTTTTTTTTTTTTTTACTTAAGCTTAAGACAAAAAGCAAACAAAACAAAACAGAAAACACCAACAACTACAGCAAAACCCTGCTGTTACCGATTAATATTAAAACGACATTGATGTGATCAATCTAATTACTTGTCATTTAATAGCTACAGGTGGCTCTAAATGTTTCGACTCAAGTTTAAGTCAATTTACGTAATGTATAAAATACATCTTGCTTTGTAAGTGAAGAAAATAAATAATATTCCTGGAATTCCTCTATACTTGTTGACTGTTTACAGTGGTGGGGCAAATAAAAATGTGTGCAGGATTGGCGGGAGGTGTGATATGGAAGCAGTCTGGTGGGGGAGTTGGTGAACTGGAGAGGACAGTCGTATTTAAAGGGCAGCCATTACTCAGCATCATCCAATTGTTGCCTTGCAGGGAGCTGGATCAGCATTGCCCACTCTTGAAGACTGTCAAGAGAAGGCTGAAAACTAGATTTTTATGTGGTCTCTCTCATTTTTTCGACAGTTGCAGTTAAATAAGAATTTAAACACTGGGTAGGCTAACAAATGAATCATATTCATCACATTTCACAGAGAAATCAAGATACAAGGGTGTCTGGAACAAAAGATGAAAAGGTCAGGTTGTTCAAAAATTCGTAACAGCAAGAAATCTCTGGTTCTTCTAATTTGTTAGCGTGTGATGTCGTCCCAACGTCAGCAGCAGGTGCCTCAAGGCTTCAGAAGTCCAAGTCCCACTTCTTAAGCAGGAGCCTAGGAAAGTTACACTTCCGGGGCGGCCATTACTGCTGTCGTCAGCACTGCCGCCATGAGGACTCGCACATCACGGCTCCAGCTGCAGCGAATATTGTTATTACTTCCTAAATTATTCCGGTTGCTGCCCCTCTAGCCTCCTCCGTGGGGGACCCCGCAGCGCTGCTGCTGCTGGAAGCAATGTTGTTAGCACTTCCGGAACGGTTGCCACTGCAGCCTTATTATGTCTGCAGCCGCCACTGGAGATAGCTTTCGACACCGGGAGCAGAAAGAGAGTCACGTCCCCCTCTAGCTGTGTGGTTTTCAGTCCGTTTTCCCCCAGGCAGATGACACAAAAATGCTATGCCAACTTCCTTAAGAATATAGATGCAAAATTCTCCTCAAACTGTGAGAAAACTACATTGGCGTCTATACTCGGTTTGGTTGGATGGATGGACGGATGGAAAGATGTACGGATAGATATTTCAGTGATACAGAATAATGGCATTGCTTGTATCCAGTAATGCAGGAATGCTTTAACAACAGAAAGTCTTTTAATGTTACCACACTAACAGACTGAAGGAGGGAAACCATAAGATGGATCATCTCAGAAGATGCAAGAAAAAATACAAGAAATCTAATACCCATGTATAGTAAAAGCTTCCTACCAAAGTAGGAATAGAAGACAACTTTTTTAACCTGATATGTTTACCTATAACAACACCATCAATACTATCATGTTTAATGTTGAGACATAATTAATATTTTCTAGAATAGCTAGGAAAAGGAAAGAGCTGTCTGATGATGCTGCCTGTATTTATCAGTGTTCTGGAGATCCTGGCCAGTGCGGTAAGATAGGACAAAGAAATTTCAAAAAAACAGAAAAAGACACAAATTATTGTTTGGAAATGTTAAAATTCCCCATAGAAAAACTGTAGTTAACACTATTCAAATCAACGAAGGGTTTTTTTGTTTTTTGTTTTTTTAAGATTGTACTTATTTATTTGCCAGAGACAGAGCACAAGCAGGGGGAGCAGCAGGCAGAGGGAGAAGCAGGCTCCCCACTGAGCAAGGAGCCCCATGCAGGACTTGATCCCAGGACCCCAGAAGCATGACCTGAGCAGAAGGCAGATGCCCAACCAACTGAGCCACCTAGGTGTCCTTTAACAAAATTTTTATATATAAAATCGAAATAAAAAAAAACCAATGAAGTTGTTATAAAACAACAGTAATCAATGAGAAAACATTATTTTAAAATGTAACGTTTATAACAGTCTTTGCTATGATTCCGGATAGTGTAACATACTTGAGTCCTAACCCAAATCCACAATGCTGCTTCTTAACACAGGATCTTCTTTCTAAACAAAGCGGTTAGGCAGATGGTTGGAAACGTGACAGTTGTGTGAATTCTGGGAAATGCTGCTTCATCATCATCAAAACTACCTCCCAATACAATCACACAATCCACTCTAAAGAGACTGCAAACACTGAAGTGGAGGTGCTCCCTTCTCTAAAATTGATCACTATATATACTTGTTAATTAAGTACATGAACACCATTTTAATTATCAAGTCGAATATTTTAAAAGGGGGGAGAGAAGAACATTTTTTTAAAACAATCTCAAATTTTCATCCAGATTCATTTTGGTTTTGTAAGTTCAGCCACTGTATAATACCAGCTTCTTTTAGTGACTCTCAGTACCATAACCCATTTAGAAATATGGAATGTTGTTGTGAGCACATGAGTAATTAACCAAATATTAGGCAATAGATCAGTCAATTATTCTAGGGCATAAGCTTATCTTGGAAGGAAATCTGATCATTAGAGGGTTTTGGATCATTTCCCCCCCTCTATTTTTGGAGTATCAAACTAATTCCCCAATGAAAGCTAATGTACTAAGATAATCTGATTTGATAAAAGGACAAGCACCCCTACGCCATTTCTAATGAAGAAAATTAATTTTCCTGTTGAAATATCAGAATTCATACCCACAACCTCTATGAACTTAAAATAAATAAACTAATAACAAATAGTTAAAGGGGAAAACTGAAATAGTAGTATCAAAGGGGTTAAATGTTAATGACGTCCCCTTAATAAATAAAAATTTTTGTATATTTTCCTAAGAATAAATTCATCAAGGAAAATAGAACATATTAACACAGGACAAACAGTCAAATGGAATAAATGAATTTCTTTTCCTCTTTTGAATAAAATAGCTGTTAAATAAATATCTGATACACCCAGTTAGATACAGGGCAAAAAAGAATGTGATTAAACAGCTTCTCATTTGGGTGCACTGTTTACATATTCAGTCCTGATGATAATGTACTCCAACACAATCGATCACTGATTTTAATTTCCTTTATTGTGTTACCGACAGATGAAAAGGAAAGAATTAAATGAAGGAGTTGTTTAGCCAGGCTGTGCACCATCTCCCTAACCAGATGGCACACACATCCTGTGTTCTTTGCAACAGGAGTGTGACTAAAGCAGCAATGGGCCCCCTATTCCAGCCCACGGAACTCATAAAGCACTTTCTTAGGAAATGGTGTGAGAAAAGCCTTATTTCCTTACTCTTTATGTATTTAAAGGGGCCATAAAGCAGTAAGAGTCATTTTCATGAGTTATGTGATAAGAAAAAAGTCTCATACTCTGTATATATTACATGTTCTAAAAATTACAAGATCAGGGGAGCCTGGGTGGCTCAGTTGGCCGGGCATGATTCCAAGGTCTTGGGATCGCCAGCATGGGGCTCCCTGCTCAGCAGGAAGCCTGCTTCACCCTCTCCCACTCTCCCTGCTTGTGTTCCTGCTCTCACTGTGTCTCTCTCTGTCAAATAAATAAATAAAAGCTTTAAAAAAAATAAAAAATAAAAAAATAAAAATAAAAATTACGAGATCAATAATAGATGCCTTCAATGCTATTAGGGACTCAATGATCGAGGGTGTCTTTGCTCATACTTTCCAGTATAATAGGGTTGGCAATTCCTGTTTTTTTTTTTCTTCTTCTGTCTCTCTTTCTAACCGTAAGAACATCAGTCAGAATGTGTAATATAAAGCGAAGAAAATTATTGTGTAGAGATGAGAATAATAATTATTTTTTTCTTTATTAGATTGAGTATTTTCTACAAGAGTAAAGTAAAATCTGAAGAAATTATCTGTAATGAAAAATCCGACATCTCTTAAGCTTTATGTCCAATGAGAACACAGCATTTTAAAAGCACTCTATTCTGCATCTAGTTTTACTAGCCAAGCACCATCAGTTCTGAAACCTTTAGCTTGAGAAATTTTTCTTGTTTCCTTGTTTCCTTGTTTTCCTTGTTTCAAGGAACTTCCTCATAAGGCTTGATTTTTCCTGGAAATTCATCATACAGCCTCTTAACTTGGACATCTGTCAATACAACTGCTTTAAAAAGTCAAGTATATAGTGACTAAAACAAGGATCTAAACAAGGATCCCCTTTCCCAGACAACCTTTCCTATACTCAAAGGGAGGCAACCCCTCCCTTCTGTGCCCCCCAAGCTCTCTACCTCTCATTCAGTACTAAATATCCAACTATTCATTTCTATGTATCTTTTCCTGTTGACTGTGTGCTCTTCTGGGGATCCAGCCATGACATCTCTATCCTTGTATCCCCCCAGGGCCAAGCACAGTGCCTGGTTTCTGAGTCCAATGTAGTGAAAAGGATAGTTGAGAAATCCTCCTATTAAAAGCAAAGCCACTTTTGTATCCCTTGTTATTGAGGTCTAGGGATATTCCTCAATAGTTCAGAGCACACTTAAAACATTTCATGCTGTTCTGTGTTCTTTTATGTGATGATCACCCATCCAGGTGTGGCCTGACACAGGAGACACAGGCAAGATTTGGGAAAACTAAGGTTTTTATACTCACAGGTGCAGGCATGGCACGCGTTACCATGTGGGGAAGATGCAGGGTGGCAAGGAGGCTGAAAGCAGGAGCAGGGGAAGCTAGGGTTAGATCTTTTATTGGGAGTTCAGGGTAAAGGCAAGGCAAGGAGGGGGTAAAAGATTTAGGATTGGCTGTTTGAATGATTTCCAGTAGGTTCCATAGCTTTAGGGGTGGTCGCTAATTGCCCATGACCTGGTCCTGGTGTGATTGGGGCAGAGGCTTATTGCCTCCGGGGGTGCACGAACCAGAGAGAGGAGGTGGGGCTCTGGATTGGTTAGTTTGCATATAAAAGACATGCTTTCGCCTGGACCCTCCTAGCTTTAGGAGGTGCAATCTCTCCTCAGCCGGAAAGGTTTTTAAGATGCCGGAACACCTTACAATATATAAAAATATACAGAATATCCAGAAGCACCTAAAAAAAAATAACCAGTACACACATCCTGCTGGAAAGGCTCCTGTAAGGCTGGAGCAGGGAAAAGTACTTTCAAGGTCACAGCCACTTCTCTGCACTACTGCCCAGTTTTCCTCTCCTTGCCCAGGATGAAACCTCCTGGTGTTCTCTCACTTATTCCCCATCTCCCTGTAATGAGACCAGCAGGGGCAGAAAGGTGCAGGGTCTTGGAGGTAGGGAAGGTGGTTTATCAGCTGTGGTGAGATTTGGGTGCATTAGAGGGTAGAAAGATTGGGCATTTGAGAGGTGAGGCTCTCTCTTCATCTTGTTGAATTCACAGCTCCTTTTTTTTTTTTTTCAGGACCACTGGCAAAAGCGCTAACGTATGGAACCCTGTGAATTGGGATGACTTCATCCTAAAATCACAGTGGGGTCTCAGGTCCCAGACCATCAGCAGCAAAGACAAGGGAGCTGATAGAGGCTTTGGCCGTTTTGGCTTCTCTGTGAGCTTTTCACCAGTCCATCCCCAAGGCTCTTTTCTACCTCCCACGACTTTTTTCTCTAACACACGTCACCCAGTTCAGGGACCTCCTCCTCCCCACAACCATCAGCTTGGTCAAGGGCTTCCAAAGCAGTCGCAGCCGGGACGACCATTCCACGGGCAAGCACTTCCAACCTGCCCCATGCTCCTTTTCTGCTCATTCTGCCGCTATCACTGCTCCACAGTGCTCCACAGTCCCAAAACCCCTGCTGACAGACCAGATGTGACCCCTGGCACACAGATATTCTCCATAGTGTAATGCGTCAAGTAGGAGAACCCAGTCACAATAAGTTTCCTCTTTGGGGACACTGTGGGACATCAATTATTATTTCTGGATTGTTACAATTCAGTGTGGTCATCCATTGAAAGGGATTATATCACAGAATGATTGTCTTCCCCAAAGCACTGCAATCTTTGTTTTTGATCTTAAAAAAAAAAAAAAAGTCACTCTATATTAAAAGTGGAAAGGCGAGTAAAAAAATAAAGGCTCAGAAATAAATTCTGATAATTTCCTCTCTTCTTCTGCAATGTTTTTATAAAAGCCTCCCGTCTGAAAATGCTTTTCCTGAAGGTGTTTGCCTGGGCCCATACCTGTGATGTCAGAATTTGGTGTACACTATTCGAACTTGACTCCAGTTTAAACTCTAGGGCATTGAGAATGTAATCTAAAGAGGATTAACCCTAAAAATGCTAACTTGTAAGGAAGTAAAACCACCATGAAAAATTAAAATCTACTTCAGTGTCTATAAAAGAGTTAGAAGAGACTTCCTGCCACTTAACCTTCAAGGACAAATGATAAGAAAGTAAACAGCTGCATCCAAGATCACAGGTACCTTCTCCATCCTCACCGTGGTATCCACCCTGGATACCAGATTTAGAATGGTACTGAAACCTATGCAATCAATAATAATAATAATCATAAAACGTGTGTCCCTATAACTCCATGGAACTACTCACCATAAATTTTCACTTAATGGAATTGAACAGTGAGTGGGTCCAAGGCGGTCATAGTGTTCTCATTGTCATGTGGGGGACACAGTGCTAGAAGCCCCCTTAAATATCAGACCTCAAGGTCAGGGAGAGGAGAACACTGCCTTTGTGTTTCCTCCCAGCCTGAAACAGTGTGCTAAGTGGCCACACTGATGGAAGGCAAGAAACAAAGAGCCAAAGCAGCAGGCATTGTTCCCGGAAGAACAAGGCTGAACATGCAATACAACGCATATAAAATGTATCCGAAGGAAAAAGACAAAAAGCTCTTTTCTCTTGCTGTAAAGAGAATGAAAAAGCCAGCAGAAGAAAAGTGCACGCACATTGGAAGACCGTCTGTAACTCGCGACTTATTATCTATGTATTTTTGTCAGTGATACACTACTCTTTGATTCAGGATGCCACAGTTGGAACCTAATTAAAAATAAGATGGTGTAGAAAAAGAAAGGTGACAACAAACATTATGTAGAATGATCAAACTACTTTCATGCAAGTAGAAGTGCATCCCTTTAAATCACCATCTCAGACCCGATAAAGATTATGCCTTTAAGCTTCCATTTCCTTTTCTACCTCACAAATTGATTTGAAAAACAATGAACTGCTGTTTGTGAGGCACTTACATCCTTAAATAATGATTGTAGTGAGAAGGGAGATGGTGGTCAAAGGAGGAAGTTATTCTTTTCAATGCTGAACGGGTTTTAACAAGTGACTTCATCTCTGAGTTTCCAGCTACCTTGGTCCGGATGACACTCTACTACCTGGACCTCATCTCTTAGGAAGCAGTAGAGTTACCCACAGAAATTCTCAGACCCTGAGAGCTTGATCTCCCCGACAGATCGAAGCTGCCACTCACAGCTCTCTTTTGGGAAGTACCATCAAGAGTCATTTGTGCATCCTCACCCCCCAAATCGAAAATTAGTTAGCTATGTCACTCCATCTAAAAGAGAAAACTCATGGCATTCAATTTGCCATGGTAGAGGATGTTGAAAAGATAAAACCTCTCTGTGTCCTTGGTTATCAAAAAGAAAAAAAACAGATAAATTGCGATTGACTAATACTGGAGTGTCGAGTCTCAAAAGTGCCAGGTTGTTTATATTTTCTGCAATGCTCTTAACACTAAATTAGGAAAGATACTAAATAGCATTGCAACTGACAGACTGTAGAAAGTGATATCAACAGAACTGCTCAGAAATAGAAGGAAGTCTTAGCTTTAAACGTCAAGTCCAAATTGATCTGTAGATAGAGAAAGATTCCCTCCTGGAAAAAAAAAAATTGCAGCCAAATACTCATCAATAGAGACAAAAGATGAGCTTGGCAAACTCATTATAGTGCCAGCGAAGCTGTTTGATAAACCACAGGACAGAGACAAAGCTCTCTGTTAAAAGAGCAGTCTGAGGCTCTCCACTCAACCTGCCAACTGCAGCTAACATGAACATCTCTTAACAAGAAATGTGCAGGGGGTGGAAAAATGAAGGAGCGATTCACTGAATGAGACAGAAAGCTCGAGATCAGTCAAAGGCATTGCCTGAAATGCCTGGACTTGGTTAGAAGCCAAAGCCCAATGATGCAGCAAAAACATCTGCAATTGCAACTGCTCAGAAGAGATCAACATTCAGTATACCCCAAACTTGGCTAACTATTCATTTAAAATTCTACACATCTGGGGCAGGGCAAGCCTGAACAACGAGCTGGGCCAAATATCATTCATGGGAGAAATAACAAGTGCTGAATATCAGAACGATCATCTCTTCCTGCCTGACTCAAAACGTCCTTGCAGATCAAGCTCTGCTCAGATCATCTGGGACTTCGCATGGGGTCTAGATGTGTAGGCCTATAACACTTCGCTCGGAAAGAGTCCCAGTCTGCTGGGCTCGACAAATGCTACTCTAAGCTATTGAGAGACTTCGAGCCAGGAATAATATGTGCTCGAAGATGCAAAATGGGAGAGTACTGCTTTGGAAAGAGAGAGGCCTGTGACAACCTTGGAGAGGATCCCTTCTAGAGAGCCTCCTGAGAACCTCCTGCGGAGGACTGACAGCCTCCAGCTGCTATACTTTGAGGGCTCAGTATGCATGCTGAGGCCCTGCTTCCCCCTCCTACCCACATCAGTGCTGGAGAAGGGCAGGGCCAGCAGAGCAGGCCACCTATGCCTCCTGTGGGAGTCCTCTTTGCTCCTATCAGAGTGGTGATACTGATACTCAGAACTGCTTGGTGGCCTGAGGCCCTTCCTACCCACCCAACCCTTCCAGTCCCCTCTCATCTCACAAGGGGCCACCCTTAAAGGCTCTTTTCTCCTGCGGCTATTCTCCTCCCCACCCCCTTCCTGACATTTCCTGAGTAAATCACGTGCATGTCTAACCCTGCCCGGGCAACTGGTTCTTTGAGGACCCGAGCTAACACAAGCATGCATGCCATCTACAAACCAGAGGGGGCCATTAGACTTTGGTTCTACAAACTATAGCTTCTACCTGTGGAAGAGACCAGATAGGTTTATCAGAATGTTTGCTGAGAGGTAGATAAGTATAGCGTGGGTCTTCTGACGGTAAGACGTGTCAGTAAGATTTAAATGATTTTTTAAAAATATTTTATTTATCGGGGCGCCTGGGTGGCTCAGTCGTTAAGCATCTGCCTTTGGCTCAGGTCATGATCCCAGGGTCCTGGGATCGAGCCCCACATCGGGCTCCCTGCTCGGCAGGAAGCCTGCTTCTCCCGCTACCATTCCCTCTGCTTGTGTTCCCTCTCTCGCTGTGTTTTTCTCTGTCAAATAAATAAAATCTTTAAAAAATATATTTTATTTATTTATTTGACAGACTAGTAGGCGGGGGGGGGGGGAAGCAGGATCCCCACTGAGCATCATAACCCCACTGATGACCACTCATCTCCCCCTGAGATCATGACCGCAGCTGAAGGCAGAGGCTTTAACCCATTGAGCCACCCAGGCGCCCCTAAATGATTTTCTTTTACAATAGGGTTACTAGCATGATACAGGGGACAGGCGGGGGGAGGGGGAAGCGCAGAGGACATTTGTGTTTCACAAGGCATCTGGCAACATGTCACGTATGATGACAGGTGTCTATGAATGTTGTTAGCACTGTGTGGTGACTCACCCTGACTAAGCCCATCACAGGACTCTTTGGAGGGAAGGCTGTGAAGGATGCATGGGAGAGGTGCATTGGGGAAGACTGGGCAGACCCAGCAGGCCAAAGCTGCCATCCACGGGGATGTTTTCAGGCCATTTACAATGCGCCAGGCAGTGTACTAAACACATTGCATACCATATGTACATAAACACATAAAACCAAAATGTAATCCTTCAGATAAGCCTCTGGAAGAGGTAGAGGAAACAAAAGCCCTGGCAGTTTGTTCAACCTGACAGAGAATGTACCACTGGTTAGGGCCCAGGATGGAAAACCAGGTCTCTCACGCTCAAGCCCTGTGCTAACAACCGTAACCCCCCCACCCCCCACCCCTAGTCTTTGCGGAGGGATTTCAAGTTCAGTGTGGCCAGACCTTGACCTTCGATGTGAGTAGTGGTGGGAAATGAGGCTTTCCTCCGTAAGGTGGTTTTTGCACAACTTCCAAGACCTGCAACCCCTTTGTACATGTAGCCAGTGTCCTCTGCAGGGCAGTCCCTGGGAGTGCAGAATACGCTGGGAATCTTGGACTGCTCGCCACACACTAAAAACGCAGCGACCCCCAGTGCTGGGGTGGTATCTGGGCAAAGCGGCCATCAGGATGAGGTTCACCATGGGGAGGGTGCTAGGTCAGGTGATGGGATTATTCCTCCCCGCAACGCCACGTTGACCCAACGCATCACAGTCTCCCTTCACAGCAGCTTCGTTGGTTTTGACTGTGGTAGGCAGTTCCCTGGAAGCTCAGCCTGCTTTTGTGCCCCCAGCACAGAAGTCCACCTGGTTCTCTCCTAAGTTCTCATCCGATTCGGCGCGATCTAGTTTTAGTCTTTGACGTGCAGCCTAGAAGGGCAGAAAACGTAGCGGCTGATTACAGTAGCCTTCTCGATTATGTGCCCTTGTATTGGCTTTTCATCCTTGTCTCAATTTCCCTACTTCCTCATTCCCCTGAGATCGTCTCTGAAAAAAGAAACAAACAAACCAAACAAAAAAGACACGCCGGTGGGCTCTAATCCTTGTCATAGGCTCTCCTATCAGGGTAGCTTAAACGGAGACAGGTACAGGAAGTGATTCTTCGACACACTGAGGAGGGGATCTGGTCAGTCACAGATCATCACCCCGTTTCTGATTAGGTGGGGGCCGTAATCCCTGGAGTACTTGCATCAAGATTACTAGAGCATATGTGAGGTGACTGGGATGAGGGGTGGGAGCTGGCAAGCATCACGTGACACGGTAGCTCCAGGACCTGGGCAGTACGAGCCCATGGGAAATATGAAGACTAAGGATTTACCTGACTTTTGCCAGCTGCCTTAGGTTAGAACGCTCCAACGGAAGAGAGAATCTAGGATCAGGTTAGTCAGCTCTCAACCTGGGGCTGTGGCAGTCAAGACTCCAGGCAACATTGAATTATCTCCTGCAGCCATAGACCATAATGTACTAACAGTGCATCCCAGTATTCATTTTTAAGGCTGAGAGCTCGTTGGAGGCAGAATGTGAGGCCCTGTAGGAAGTAACGGCACCCTGAAGCCTGGGATGGGGACTTTCAGACATCTGCATCAAACACAGGTACAAGCACAAGTGCCTCACTCCCCCTCACATGCAGCAACACACCTGCAGGTGAGGTGAGCTACAGATCTAAGGGCCCCCTGGATTAGAGGTCCGGGGCAGAGAGGGGAAGCAGCAACAAACATTCCACCAAGGGACAGTGAGGGCCAATTTCCCCTGACGCTAGAGCTCTGATCCATAATTTTAGACTCCTTAATTCAGCACAAAAATAGTGTTTGGTTTTTTAGTGTAATTGTTTCTGGTTACTATCAGAAGCTCAAGGGGGAGTATGGCTGCAACTTGGGGATCCCCCGGGGTCTTTCTATATCTGATGATTACTGGGTAATTGTAACAACCATTGCCAAAAAAAAAAAAAAAAAAAAAAAGGGCAAAGCAATCAAGAATGTGGATCGCTCTGGATGAAGGTCTGTATCGCTCTACCAGGTGAGCAACTGAGCTCTGCAGTGGGTGAGAAATCTAGAAGACATGGCCCAGAGAGATGATAAATTCCAACAGTGGAGTTGACACCAGCTGCAGTAGGGAGGACAGAAGCTTGTTCTGCTAAACCTGGCCTCCATCAAACTGTTGGAAATTGTAGCCAATCTCCACCTTGAAAATGTCCTGGCTGAGTGGACGCAGTGCAGTGAGGGACACGCTGCAATCTTGAACAGTGCAAGAGGCTGGACTGTAGCAGTTACCACTGGTACATTTCATCTCTAGCCACACCTGCAGTGGACAGAGGCATGAGGACTCTGACTCACCTTGCTGTACCTCAAAGGAGCATGGCCTGAATTAACGCTCTAGAACTTTCTGAGATGCCAACAGAACTTGGTTGGTCTGCTTGTAGGCACAGCCCGAAGCCAGTACCCTTGGAAGCGACCTTCAACCAATGTGAGATGAGTGCCAGTGGAATACAGGCTTCAGCCTCTTGACTTTCATGAGGACATTTCTGGAAAGTATCTGTTCATTTCACAGAGATTCTGAACAAATTGCCTGGCTGCCATTGGCATTGGAAATAGTAATGCGCACTTCTATCCTTTTTGTCCTGTGTCTTTCTGTCTCCCTCCCTTCCTCGCTCGTGCTTCCTGAGGTCACCTCTCAGATAAACTACCTGGCCTGAAACCCCTTCTCAGGCTCTGCTTTCAGAGGAAACCAAACTAAAACACACAAAATGTCTCCAGAATCTTCAGGTGTTCTACTGATAACAAATGTGCTCGTGCCTGCTGGAAGGGTAGCTGGATTGAATATTGGATAAGGAATATTTATTATTTAGAGCCCAAGAGCAGTTTGAGCTGGGGTAGGTGCCAGATTTCAGATTTCCACTGCTCTGCAGAATCTTCACCATAAAACTTGGTGGAGATGCTGAAAACCCACAGTCACAGCCAGACGAGTTATTGCTACTGAAATTTTTAAGTCACTCAGATAACATATTTTTAGAAAAAGTCTACCCCAGAGCAAAATTGGAAGCATTGGAAGGAAATATACCTTATAGCCCTATAATTTTTTACCTTTCAGATTCCCTTACATATCCAGTTCAAGCTATCATTAATATTGCTTTGGGGTACTCCGAGGTGTCCCCAGGGGGCAGTCTGCTACTAGCTCTAACCACTTTCTAAGAAACATGAAGTTCAAGCGGTGTCTAAAAGCTTAGATCAATGAGTCATGAAGAAGCTAAATGGGATGACTAGCCTTCACCGAACTCCCAGACCCAAGCGCAACACAGAGGAATGCTGACAAATGCTCTCCCAAGTGCCGCAGTTAAAATAACACCTAGCACTTAGCAGTTCCCAGTCCCAAATTATTTACTGAAATCTTATATATTCCATAGTCATGCCTTTGAGATAGGTGATATGGCTCTTATTTCCTAAATAGAGAAAAAGGGATGAAAGGTGACTTATTTCTTTGTTAAAGTGGACAAAAATATTTTATATTGTCATTTAATAGGTCCTGAGTTCAGGACATTTTTCCTGTGGCTGTTTAGAATTCAAACTGGACTGATATGTCATCCAAGAAGTTCTTTTTTTTTTTTTTCCCTATATGCTATTTCTTGCAGTTTTCTAGAAGCACATGCCATCAATGAGTTCTTTGAATGGAGGCATTGGGTTCAAGGTTTTGAGAGTGAGAAATGTTTTTGTTGCACTCCATAGGCCGAAAGAAGTCATGGAGAACTCGAAAATCATTGCTGAAGACAATAAAAGAATACTTACTATTCCTTACTAATTTTGAATTGACAAAAGA
This sequence comes from Procyon lotor, assembly GCA_028646535.1. NCBI lineage: Eukaryota > Metazoa > Chordata > Mammalia > Carnivora > Procyonidae > Procyon > Procyon lotor. Next base: position 103,977,183 of record CM053606.1, on the reverse strand, counting down.
GGAGTTTCAGATTGAAGGAGTAGATTGACAGGAGCACAGAGGGGAACCGACATCTTATTGTGTGCCCACAAGTAATCCAAAATGAAGGTATTCCTTTATGAAGCTACTGAGTTGAATAACTTCTCATTTAGAGTGCTTAATGCAGAAGGTGTGTACAATGACTCCCTTTTTTATATATTACCAATTTTCCTTTCAAATGTGGTTAAAATGAATCCATTAATTAAATGATTTTAAGTTATTTTTTCACATAGATGTAATTCCTGAAATTCTGGTCATAGTTATATCTGCAGGAGACTAACAATTTTCTCAACGTGTATAAATCGAAGGAAAACTAAAAAGTATAGAACTTTACCAACGTAAAGTAAATTACACTAATATAAAGGAAATTTAAAATAAAGCACTGAGACTTAAATGTCATTGTCTTAAAAGTCCCTGGGATGCTTATTAAAAATATAGGTTTCTGGACCTCACCAAGGACCACTGAGTCAGAACGTCCTAGGGTAAAGCCCAGGTACCTATACTCTTTTTTCTTTTTTTTTTTTTTTTACTTTTTTTCATTATTGTTTGAAGATTTTTATTCACTTATTTGACAGAGAGTGTGCGAGAGAGCAAGTGAGCACAAGCAGGGGGAGTGGCAGGCAGAGGGAGAAGAGAAGCAGGCTCCCCCCCAGCAGAGAGCCCGATGTGGGGCTCGAACCTTTATCCTGGGACTCTGGGATCATGACCTGAGCCCAAGGCAAATGCTTAAGCCTGAGCCACCCAGGCACCCCTAGGTACTTAGGATCTTAAGCAAACTCCACTCCTACCCCTCCCCTCTACCCGCACACGACTCATCTAGGAGTCCTAGGAGGTGGAGTCCTAGGAGGTCTGGAGAAACAAAACCCTGCGCCTTGTACCCTGGCTCCCCATGTGTGGACAGGACCAAGTGGCATGAGGTCTGGTTTATAGCCAAGTTGGGATTTATTTTCTCCCATATCAAAAGACTGCCTGTGGGTGCCTACTGGCTGTGCTCCAACAGTGCCGTGATGCTGGGGCCAGCGACGGCAGGACCTCTTGGTCTCTTCCTCAGGATTGTCACTTGTGGCCAGTAAATACTGGCCGGCTGACAAGGAAGGTGCCTGTGTCACCTCTCAGAGGGTGCGGCCAAAGGACAGGAGCAGTCTTCCAGGGCTCCAGCTATGGGAACAGGGTTCTCTTTGTCTCTTTCTCTGATCTCTCTGTTAAGCTGCCGTACCTCTGATTGTAACACCTGTGGCAGTTCTGCTGCACTAATACTTGACCATTTGCTCTATTGTTTTCAGTAAGGCCTTGGGGCATACATTTCTCGGAGGTCTGCTAGCCGATGGGGATATTTATTTTTTGAGGCCAGTATTTGAATTCTGTTCTCACCCCAGGAGGACACTTTTTTCCCCCCTCTTTCTTTTTCTCTGGTTGTCTCTGGTGAGGTAGCTGCCCTTCGATTTAGCTTGCTGTTCTAGTGCAGCTACCAGCCTCCTCTTACTAGCTTTCCAGAAATGGCTCCATTGTTTTTGAAAGCAACCTTACGCTCGAAAAACCGACACTCAGCTCCAAATAGATTTGAACATCCCCCCACACAGCTCCAAATAAAGTCTATTTCTTTTGGGAAAGCCACGGAGCTCTAACTTGCCTGCCTCTCTCTCTCTCTCTCCTTCTCTCTCTCTCTCTTTCACCCAAATCTCTGAGCCCCTTCTCTTGAGCTGGGATAGTCCTGATTCATGAACGGGATGCCGAGTAGAGGCAGCAGACTTAGGTCATCTCAGTTGGCCTCTTTCAGCTTTGAACCTCCGCGTATGAGAGATCTGGGGAGTAGGTGATTAGGACCTGCCAGTCCTAGAGCAGAGACTTTGCTCCCTCAGTGGGGTCCAGGTCAAGGAAAGCTGCAACCCCCGAATCTTACTTGGAATTTAGCCTAGGCAACATGGAGCTGAGAAGACAGTAAGAAATTCTGGCAACCTGTTTCTCCCCCAGAAGATACCACCACCCTTGATTAGGAGCTGTGAGGAGAGAGAGTCCTATTTTCTTTCTTTTTCTTTTTTTATTTTATTAACATATAATGTATTATTTGCTTCAGGGGTACAGGTATGTGAATCATCAGTCTTACACAATTCACAGCACTCACCAAAGCGCATACCATCCCCAATTTCCATAATCCAGCTATTACCCCATCCCTCCAGCAACCCTCAGTTTGTTTCCTGAAATTAAGAGTCTCTTATGATTTGTCTCCCTCACAATCCCATCTTGTTTCATTTTTTTCCCTCCCTTCTCCCCACGACCCTGCCCTGCCTCTCAAATTCCTTATGTCAGAGAGATCATATAATTGTCTTTCTCTGACTGACTTATTTCACTTAGCATAATACCCTCCAGTTCCATCTACGTCGTTGCAAATGGCCAGATTTCATTTCTCTTGATGGCTGCATAGTATTCCATTGTATATATATATACCACTTCTTCTTTATCCATTCATCTGTTGATGGACATCTAGGGTCTTTCCATAGTTTGGCTATTGTGGACATTGCTGCTATAAACATTTGGGTGCACGTGCCCCTTCGGATCACAACGTTTGTATCTTTAGGGTAAATACCCAGTAGTCGATTGCTGGGTCATAGGGTAGCTCTATTTTCAACTTTTTGAGGAACACCCATACTGTTTTCCACTTTTCTGCAGTGGTTGTACCAGCTGCATTCCCCTCAACAGTGGAGGAGGGTTTCCCTTTCTCCGAATCCTTGCGAACACCTGTTATTTATTGAACTTATTAATTTTAGCCATTCTGACTGGTGTGAGGTGGTATCTCACTGTGGCTTTGATTTGTATTTCTCTGATGCCGAGTGATGTTGAGCACTTTTTCATGTGTCTCTTGCCCATTTGGATGTCCTCTTTGCAGAAATGTCTGTTCATATCTTCTGCCCACTTCTTGATTGGATTATTTGTTTTTTGGGTGTTGAGTTTGATAAGTTCTTTATAGATTTTGGATACTAGTCCTTTATCTGCTATGTCATTTGCAAATAACTTCTCCCATTCTTTTGGTTGTCTTTGGGTTTTGTTGACTGTTTCCTGGGAGCCCTATTTTCTTAACCACATTTACCTGAGGAGTGGAGCATCTCTCTTGCAGAGTTGGGTGGGGAGGAAGGAAGTAGGTCATTGTCAAGTGACACAGACTCTGTTCTAATCCAGAATTAGTAGATTTTTTAAAAAGATATTTCTTTATTTTTTATATACCTTTAACACAGTGTCCAGAGATTGTGTGTGTGTGTGTGTGTGTGTATGTGTGTGTGTGTGTGTGTGTTTAACTAATATTCACCAGTTATGGTTGTATTGCAGGGGAATGAATCTGTGGAGCCACTCACACTGCCATTTTGGAAATCATCTCTTTTCCTGACTCTTTAGACCTGTTAACACATTACAGCATTTGCATCTCTATGTGTGGTATTAGTTGCAAGCATTTTTTCATCATTTGTCTTCTTATAACAGTGTGGTATATTATTCTGGCATGAAAGTTTAAAATGAAATTGTATGCATCTTATTTAAGCATTTCCCTTTATTGGATTTTGAATCTTAGTTAGAAAGGCATTCTTCACTCCCACGTTATAAAATAATTCACTCACCACTTATACATGCACAATTTAATTTATACATTTAGATTTCCAATCATTATTAGTTTATTGAAGTGAGTTGTGTGAGGTGTGATTTCTAAATTACCTTGTTCTAAATGGTCTTTCAGATGTTTCAAACTAATGATTAAAAATTCCATCTTCTTCTCAGTACCTGAGATTGCACGTATTTCCCACGTTTTAGTTGTTTTTAGATTCCATTCTGTTTTATTGGTGTATCAATCTATTTATGAGGTGTACTCTTTTAATCACAGAGGTTTCATGTTTTTAAATGGTTGGTCTCCTGCAACTCAATTATTCTAATTTTTCAGGGTTTTCCAGAAGGTTCTTGTTTATTTATTTTTAAATATTAATAATTTTAGAATTAGTTTGCATAGCTCCAGAACAAGAAAATAAAATTAAACTTGTTGGAATGTGTTACCACATGACATTTATATATTAACTTGGGAAATACTGACATCTTTTGATTGCATTATTATTGTAACAGCAACACGAAATATCCCCCCAAAAAAATTTTTTTTAAGATTTCATTTATTTAACAGAGAGAGACACAGCAAGAGAGGGAACACAAGCAGGGAAGTGGGAGGAGGATCAGGCTTCCTGCTGAGCAGGGAGCCCGATGCGGGGCTTGATCCTAGGACCCTGGTATCATGACCTGAGCCGAAGGCAGACGCTTAAGGACTGAGCCACCCAGGCACTCCCCCAAAATATTTTTAACAATACACACGCAAAGTCTAAATGAGGAAAAAATCTAAAATATCACTGAAAACCAGAAAAAATGGGTTCAATCAAATGAGTAGACCTTCTATAATTTTGAATTCAGTAACTGGTAATTTTTCTCTTCTAACATACTTTATGCGTTGTTTTGATCTATAAAAGGGCTATTGATTTTTTTGTGTTTTAACTTTATAACCTGCTGAATTACTGATTCTCCTGTTGTTTGTATTAATTTCTTCATTGATTGCTTTTGATTTCCAAGCTATACTATGATAAAATCTACATATCAAAATAATTTTTTTCCTCTCTTTTAATTGTTATGCCTCAAATTTTTTATCTTGTCTGAAGGATTGGCTTATTCTTCCAAAATAATAATTAGTGGTAATGGATATTTCAGTAACTCTTGCCATGTTCATGACTTTAGCAAGAATGTGAAGGATATTTTCAAGATTAAGATGCTGACATTGAGGGACTCCAGGGTAGTTCAGATGGTTAAGTGACCTACTCTTGATTTAGGCTCAGGTCATGACCTCAGGGTGGTGAGCCCAAGTCCCATACAGGCTTTACGTTCTGCGTGGAATTTGCTGGAGTTTCTCTCCCTCTCCCTTTGTCCTTCTTCCCCACTTGCATGCTCTTGCTCTCTCTCTCTCTCTCTCTCACTCTCTCTCTCTCTCACTAAATAAATAAAATCTTGTTTAAGAAAAAGATGGTGATGTTGATTTGTCTTCATTTTCCTGGAATAAACTCCACTTAGTCATGATGCATCTTTTTTATGGTACTGTTGGATTCTATTCGCTACTGCTATTTTATAAATTTCATCAATATCTATGTGATTGATCTGTGATTTGGTTGTTTGTTGTTGCAATCATTGTGCGATGATTTGGAGTGATTTGGAAATCACTATGCATTCCCTCCATGAAATTAATTTGGAAGTTTACTTTATTTCATAAACCCTGAAATAGCTTAATAGCAATAGCATTATTTGTTTTTTGAAGGTTTGCTAAAAGTCCCTGTGAAAACATGAGTGAAGTCCTTTCTGGGGTGCAATACTTTGATATAGTTCTTCACTTCTTCTAAGGACACTGAAATTCAAACTTTCCCTTCTTCCTGGGGTTGGTTTTGGCAATTTTGTTTTCCCAGAAATTTAACTTTTTAATCTATGTTTTCAAATGGATTTACAATGAATTGTGTAAAGTCTTCTCTTATGAATTTAACATGCCTGTAATTTCAAAAGGTGTCTTCCTTGCCATTTTTATTTTGTGTATTCATGTTTCTTTCCTTTTTTTCTTGATTACCTTAGCTACTGATTTGTCTATTAGGTTGATTAGTTCAAAACACCAGCTTGTGTATTTATGTATATTACATGTTCTTGTTTTCCAATTTGTTAATTTCCCCTTTTATTTTTCTTACTATATTCTTTCTGCTTTCTTTGTGTTTATTTCTTTGTATTTATTTTGTTCTTTTTCTTGCTATATGAAGTGGATTCCCCCTTCATGCTTTTTTTTTTTTAAAGATTGTATTTATTTGAGAGCAAGAGATTGAAGGAGAGGAAGAGAGAAAGAACAGGGGAAGGGCAAGGGGAGAGGTAGAAGCAGAAGGAGAATAGGGAAAAGCAGAGGGAGAAGCCCCTGACATGGGCCTTGATCCCAAGACTCGAAGATCATGACCTGAGCCAAAGGCTGACCCTTAACTGACTGAGCAACCTCTTAAAAAAAAAAAAAGGCGGCTCTTTTAGGTTTTTGTTGTTTTTGTTTTGTTTTTTTAAGATTTATTTATGTGGGGGAGAGAGAGAGAAAGAGAGAGAGAGAGAAGGCACGCGACCAAGGGGAGGGGCCAAGGGAAAGAGAGAGAGAGAGAGAGAGAATCTCAAGGAGACTCTGTGCCAAGCAGGAAGCCCAATGCGGGTTTCAGTTCTACCACTCTGAGTTCATGACCTGAGCTGAAATCAAGAGTTGGGAGGATTAACCAACTGAGCCATCCAGAAACCCCAACCCTTCACATTTTTATTATTTGTAAAAGAACCATGAATTTGTCTCTGAACATTGCTTTAATTGATTCTATAGATTCTCTTTTGTACAGTTTTAATCATTTCTAAAATAAATTCTTCCATTTTAATTTGTTTTTCCCTTTGACTCAAGAGATATTTATAAGGAAGTTTTAAAATTCTGGTTATAAAGAATTTCCACTCTCTTGAAAAATTAACTTCTAGTTTAATGTATCATGATCAGAGAATATTGTTTGCATTACTCTTTTTTTAAGATTTTATTTATTTATTTGAGAGAAAAACAGTGAGAGAGAAAGAGAGAGAGCATAAGCGAGGGGGGAGAGGCAGAGGGAGAAGCAGACTCCCTGCTGAGCAGGGAGCCCAATGTGGGCCTCGATTGCAGGACCCCAGGACCATGATCTGAGCTGAAGGCAGATACTTAAACAACTGAGACACCCAGGTGCCCCTCCATTAGTTCTTTTTTAAAAAACATTCAGATTTGTCCTATCTTTATACACTAGAACTTACATATCCTTATTTATTAAGTTTTGTTCCAATTACTTACTTGTCTCAGCTTGCCAATATTTTGCACAAATGTCTTATTATTGAGGGGATTTTGATTTTTTGCTCTGTTATTTATTATTATATTTTATTATTTATTGCTATGTTATTTTCTCATTGTCATTCAGAAATGTTTTTTATAGTTACTGCAAAGTTATGCATTTACTAAAAACCACACTTATGCAACACTTAAGGCAATTCACATTTACAGAGAAGAGCACAACTGTCCCTCATGTACCCACCACCTGGCCTGCATGGTTGTCCACTCAAGATAAGTATTCTTCCATCTGTATCCTCCCACCAGCCCTCCACCTGTCTCTCCTGCATTATGTTGAAGGAAAGCATAAATTAAAATTGGAAAATGTTCTTCTGTTTCTATACTTTCAAATAGTTTAAGTTTATCTAATCTTTATTTATTATTTATTTATTTATAAAAACATTTTATTATTTATTTGACAGAGAAAGAGAGATCACATGTAGGCAGAGGCAGGCAGGGGCTGGGGGGGGGGAGGGGGGAGCAGGCTTCCTGCTTGATCCCAGGACCCTGAGATCATGACCTGAGCCGAAGGCAAAGGCTTTAACCCACTGAGCCACCCAGGTGCCCCAGTTTATCTAATCTTTAAAAGTTTGTTAGGGGGCACCTGAGTGGCTCAGTGGGTTAAAGCCTCTGCCTTCAGCTCAGGTCATGATCTCAGGGTCCTGGGATGGAGCCCCGCATCAGGCTTTCTGTTCAGCAGGGAACCTGCTTCCCCCTCTCTCTCTGCCTGCCTCTCTGCCTACTTGTGATCTCTCTCCTCTGTCAAATAAATAAAATATTAAAAAAAAAAAAAGTTTGTTAGAATTCCCTCTCAAAACCATCTGGGTCCAGTGCTTCTCTGTTGTTGGTTCAGTCTTCTACTTCTTCTTCGGTGACTATTCTGAGGTCAAATTTGGTGAATTGTAATTTTTCTGGAAGACCATGTGTTTCATCTAGTTTTTCAAGCATATACAAATAGTATTATAAAACATGTGTCTTGTGGTTAAAAAAATCCTCTACTTTATGGTTAATTCCCTTTTTGTATTTCAATATTATAAACTTTTCTCTTCTGCTTCTTCAAAGCCACTTCTAAGAGAATGAAAAGATAAGCTTCAGACTAGGAGAAACATTTAGAAGCACTCTATGTTATGTATTCAAATATATAAATGACTATCAAAATAATAAGAAAATAAGCAGTCCAGTAAAATAAAATGAACAAATTTTGGACAGATTCACAAAAGATATATGTGAATATCAGCTAAGCACATAAAAAGTCTTGATATCATTAGTTGTCATGATTTGGAAATCTAGGGGCATCTGGGTGGCTCAGTGGGTTAAAGCCTCTGCCTTCAGCTCAGGTCATGATCTCAGGGTCCTGGGATCGAGTCCTGCATTGTGCTCTCTGCTCAGCAGGAAACATGCTTCCCCCCCTCTCTGCCTGCCTCTCTGCCTACTTGTGATATTTCTCTCTCTCTCTGTCAAATAAATAAATAAATCTTAAAAAAAACCCACAAAATGAATCAGAAATCTAAATCACAATGAGATGCTAGAATGACCAAAAAACAAAACAAAACAAATAAAATGCCAACCGCAAGCACCATAGTGAGAATGTAAAGCAACTGAAACCCAAACATTACTCAGTGCAACTACAAAAGGCCACAGTTACTTTGTAAAGTAAAACATCACTTACATATGACCCAGCAATAGCACTCCTAGGTGAGATTCACACCTGTATGGAAGTTTATAGCCACTTATTTATAATCATCCCAAAGTGGAAACACCCCTCATGTCCTTCAAATGGTGAATGGATTATTTTAAATGTGGCACATTAATATTACAAAATATAATGGAATAATATAATGAATTATAATATAATGAAATACTTTTCAGTGATTCAAAACAAATGAACAACTGACATGTATCATATGGATGAATCTCAAATATGATCTGATAAGTAAAAGAAGCCAGACTTCAAAAGCTATGTATGTATGTATGATCTGGGATAAATACAATTACAAGGGAAGAGAGTATGTCATTGGTGACCAGCCTGGGGGATTGGGAGAAGGGGTGACTACATGAGCAGGTCAAGGGGATGATAGAATGCTCTGAATCCTGATTGTCATAGTACTTACATAACACTATGCACTTGTCAAGACTCATAAAACTGCACCAGTAAGAATGTATTCATTGTAGGGGGTGCCTGAGTGGCTCAGTTGTTTAAGCAGCTGCCTTCGGCTCAGGTCATGATTCCAGGGTCTTGGGATCAAGCCCCACATCGGGCTCCCTGTTCTGCAGAGAGCCTGCTTCTCTCTCTCCCTCTGCCTGCCACTCTGCTTACTTGTGATCTCTCTCTCTCTGTCAAATAAATAAATAATCTTTAAAGAATGTATTCATTGTATAGAAATAAAAAAATAATAAAGCGGATAGGAAGCAGGAAGGTATAGAGTAAAGGTAAAAACACATTCAAGGAAAATAAAATATAAATATGTTGGATATCTCTGTTTTTTGTTACAAAATTCTTATTTGTTCACACCCTTCTGTGTGCCAGCAGGCTGACCTTTTTAGGAGACATCAACATATTCCTTTTCCATCAGTCTTTTGGTGGACGTAGGTAGCCACGGGGAGCTCCCATCAGGAGATCAAAGGAGGGAGGAAGGCAATGTTAGGGTATTGATTCTCCTGGCTCCTTCCCTGTTGGACTACCTCAGGCTGCCTGTGATCTTCCACCAATCACAAAAACTCTTCTGGTCATTCTAGCAACATGAATCTCCCTTTGCAATTTACAGCATTTACTTTTCCCTCTGATCCTTTTTGATCTAGCCATGGTCACAATTCCCACTGATATTGGCCCTAGGGAATTACTTTACAGAGGTAAGAGTTCCTTACCTCTGTCCATACTTTTGTAAGTACTCTTCCATTAAAATCTTTCAAATCACCCAATTTAAATCTTCCATCCATTTCATGCAGAGATCCTAATAATACAGTGAGTGAAGACTCATGAGAATGAATGTTCTGGGTACAGTAAGCAGGTCAGCTTGACTGGGATAAGAAGCTATATAATGTGAGTAAGTGAGAAATAAGGTAGAATACATAGAGTGAGGTCATACTCAGCAAGATCACAATTTCTAACACCAGGTCACTCTTATTATGTGGGAGAAAAAGAAATCACTGGAAACTTTTGAACAGCAAATTAATATTATTAACATAATACTTAATAAAGATTGGCTGTATGCAAGATGGATTGGAGCAGAAAACATGGAGTTTAGACGAACAATGAAGGAATGATATATGACATGTAAGGTGAAGGAAGCTGCACAATCATTATGCAGTGGAAATGACAAGCATAGAAAATTAGATCTTGGAAAATAAGCAGATACAGAACAAGAAAGAATAAGAGGAGCCAAAGATGACCTTGTAGTGCGAAGTCTGGGTTACTAAAAGAATAATGATGTTATTAAAAGGTGACATTTGTTGGGAGTACAGACTGATTTGTAAAGGAAGATGCTTGAAAGGTAAGGAACTTACGCCCTCATACCACCATTTTAGGAGTTGGTTCTGGTTGGTAGATTTTATTTCAGCTTTGAATTTTTTTTCTCCCTATGTTAAAGGAAACTCTAAAGCCACTGAGACCCAGCAGATGGCTCAATGTGCAATATTCATAGGAACTGATTCCAGGGACCATTGGGAAGAGAAGCTCAAATCCCAGGAACAAAATAATAATTTCTATGACTCAGACAGATTGATGGTTGCACGCAAGTGAAAGTTACTTGCATTAGATTGGAACAATGGAAAAAACTGTCCAAAATGAAAGGAAAACTGAGAGTGAAAGCTTATCGAGGAGAAGGTGCACCACACACACGGGTAAAGATGAGGGGAATCATGATACTACATAATTTATTTACTTAGTAATTTACCAGGCAGACCAAGGCTAATTACCTAACTGAAATTAGTTAGCCTGGGAAGAAGTCACTTCTGCTCCACTTTTTTTTTTTTTTTAAGATTTTATTTATTTATTTGACAGATTGAGTAAGCACACAAGCAGGGAGAGCAGCAGAGGGAGAGAGAGAAGCAGGCTCTTCACTGAGAAGGGAGCCTGAAGCAGGACTCGATCCCAGGATCCTGGGATCATGACCTGAGGTGAAGGCAGACGCTAAACTGACCGAGCTACCCACTCTGCTTCAGTTCTTGGTCTGATTTGTAGTGTTTTAAATTTGGTGCACTGTGTGGGCACCCAACCATGGTGATCAGATTACTGAATCGGACATTTGAGGAACACAGTTTAATGGTATGCTTAGGTTTCTTGTGTAGTTATTGATAGTCTAGCTGAAAATGTGAAATTTGGCTTGAGAACTGAGGCACGGAAGAAGATAGAGATGGAGGACACCTTTGAACTCAGGGAAAGTGAAAGGAAATTACAGAGGAAAAACACTCCAGATTCAGAGTTGTGAGGAGACTGTTTCTTCTTCTTTTTTTGGTCTTATAACTGGATTTACAGAAGATGCTCATTATACACATGTTCAGTAGAATAAGTACTCACCCATACTGAAGGCAGTCTTACATACCAAGTAGTATATGTAAGACTTTTGGCTTGAAAAAGCCAAAAACCTGTTGGTTCAGGGAACCAACAAAGATGTTTAAGTTCCGAAAAAATCCAGTTTGCTTCCAGAATCATGGAGTGGAATTCTCAAATATGTAAGGGCAAGTAAATGTCCTTTAGATTCGAGATAGCTGATACGACAAGACAATATCTACAGCTCAAAAAACACTGAAGGAATAAGAATGGATAGGCAGACTGAAGTTACTACTCTATATTTTTCAAAGAAATCCCAGTGGGGATGAAGATTTGAGTTAAGAAGGCATATCAAGAAAGGTTCAACAAATCCGTGATTTCTCTAGCTTGAAATTGAAACAAGGATAGTGCAGATCTGTTCACAAATACCTACCTGATGAATTTCTTTCATCAAAAGATTAAGAGTAGATACTAAAGAGACATTTCAATAACTGATTTATATTCCATCACTTTCAAGTGAGTAAAGGCACTGTAACAAAAAGTACATGCAAAGATCATCGTCTGAAGCACATTGCTGAATTATTTCTTCCTTGGATAAGCTTCTCTGACAGTGTTGCCCAGTGGTCAGAACCTCATGCCTCAATGTTGACTGTAAAATCTTGAGTTTATATTTTTATTTGTTTATTTGAAAAAGGAGAGGGAAAGAGCGTGAGTGGAGGGTGGGGGCCGAGGGAGAGGGAGAAGTGGTGGGGACTGTCCCAGGACCTCGAGATCATGACCTGAGCCTAAAGCAAATGTTAACTGACTGAGCCACCCAGGCTCTTTGAGTTTGTATTTTAATCTTTGAATCAGAAGGCTCTAAGGAACTGCTAATGGAGACTCTAAAAGGAACCTAACCAAAAAAATCTACCCGTATTTCTGGAATCTCTTGTTAGTATATTAGAAAGTATCCATATCTGTGATGCTGAATTTTTCAACTGTAAAAGATATCTTTGTCTTTAGGTTTGTTTTTTTTTTCATTGTCTCTGCCCAGGAGGAAAAAATAGTATATAAGCAGTTTAATTGGGAGTAAGCCCCAGAAAAAATGAATAAAAGGATATTCATTAAAACATCTTTATTGGGGCACCTGAGTGGCTCAGAGGGTTAAGCCTCTGCCTTCGGCTCAGGTCATGATCCCAGGGTCCTGGGATCGAGCCCCACATTGGGCTCTCTGCTCGGCGGGGAACCTGCTTCTCCTTTTCTCTCTGCCTGCCTCTCTGCCTACTTGTGATCTCTCTCTCTGCCAAATAAATAATAAACAAAAAACACCTTTAAAAAAAATCTTTATTTATTACCTGCAATATATCACAAATGGATTTCTAAGTATTCCTGACAATAGGTGTTATTACTGATATTTTAATTATGAGAAAAAAATGCGCCCAGAATATATACCGCATACCTTGAGGGTAGAATCACTCTTACTTGTTCTTAATTTTACTGATACAAAAACTGAGGCCTAGGGGCGCCTGGGTGGCTCAGTCATTAGGCATCAGCCTTCAGCTCAGGTCATGATCCCGGGGTCGTGGGATCCAGTCCCACATCGGGCTCCCTGCTTGGCGGGAAGCCTGCTTCTCCCGCTACCATTCCCTCTGTTTGTGTTCCCTCTCTCGCTGTGTTTCTTTCTGTCAAATAAATAAAATCTTAAAAAAAAAAAACCAAAAAAACCGAAGCCAAAAACAAAAAAAACAAAAACAAAAAACTGAGGCCTATCTGTGCGGTGCCCAAAGTCACAGAACAAGCTAATTCCCATACTACCTGGAGCAATAAACTCACTCAACATTCAAATACGCAGCCTCATTTTTCATAAAATAATACATCAATAAATAGTTTTTATTTTTACATCATTAATAATAGTAAACAACTTAGCTATATTAAGGTATCTATAAAAATCGCTATGAAATGGAATGAAGCAACACCTCCCAATATCAATATATTTTAGCAGACAGTAAGGGAAATTTTAAGTGGACAAGTAAATAGGTATTTATCCAGTTCTTGATATTTCATTAAATTATTCAAATCACAAAAGCTTTAACAAATGCTTCCCAGCAGGGATCAAATACATAAAGAAACCTAATTGAAGAGGCGTTTCATTTAAAAAAACAATATGCATTATCTTATTTAAACGTTTATTAATAAAAATCTGAATTGGTTCTTTTCTTGAGGCTTAGAGAAGAGTAGAAGTTCCCAGGGGAAATTTTCTCAGCTTTCCTCAAGGCTAAAGAACTTGGTTTTATATAGATTAATAACCTTAGAATTTTATCCTCAAAGAAATGTTTAATAACCTGATGGATTATAGTATAGTGCAAGTGATTTCTATGAAATGTTATCTTCCACTTGTTTTCAGCCCCGCAAAAAGGGATCTCAAATAATTGTAGTCTCCTTTCTTCAATGTAGTTCCCATTACTCTCTGAGTTTATCAAGAAGAATAATGATGCTTTGATTAAAAAAAAAATCAGTGTTGCTGTAGTCGGACCTCACTAAGGGCAAGCCTGCACATCATTCTTCGCTCTTTTCCCTACAACCATGACAGAGAACAATGGTGAAATCCATCAGATTATGGCAATTGTGCAAGGACTACTGTGTGTTTTCAGTCCCTCATGAAACATTCACAAAACATTTCTAACCACTGCCTTGTAGATACTTATTCATCTTCAGGGTTTCCTCTCTATAAATATGTAGAAATATGCTAAAAGAGCCAAAGTTGGCCAGCCTCTAGCCCATCAGCCCTGAGTCACCAACCCATTAGCATGATTCTAAGATCTAAAATAGAAAGGGCAACATGAGAAATGTAGTATATTCTATATTTCCTCTACCTTTGAATGCTCACTATCACTCCTCTGGTTCAGTTCCTTTAGGCCTGCTGTATTGCGATGGTCTTAGAGTGGATTTGCTTCCTTCTTGTGTCTTGCCTCTGAATTCATTCTTCACATGTTTCAAGACAGCACTTCAGCTCTACTCTCTCAATCTCAAAGAATTTCCAAGCCTTTTAGGTTGTTGACTCCCACCTTCCCTTTCCAAACATGGGAAATATCCTCTGCCCCCCATTCTGCCATCAATCTCTTTAGATTTCAAAACCTCCTGGGGCACCTGAGTGGCTCAGAGGGTTAAGCCTCTGCCTTCGGCTCAGGTCATGATCCCAGCGTCCTGGGATCGAGCCCCATATCGGGCTCTCTGCTCAGGGGGGAGCCTGCTTTCCCCCTCTCTCTCTCTGCCTGCCTCTCTGCCTACTCGTGATCTCTCTCTCTGTGTCAAATAAAAAAAAAAAAAAAAAACCTCCTTCACCTTCCCATCATTATATTATTCTGGGACTCCTTTTGTTTCCTGTCCAAGATGTGTTGAGTGTGATTCGATAAGAATGCTTCATTGATAAAACTTGATGATTTCCAGTGGGCTCAGGATAATTCATCTTGCAGAAATTTCATGTGACTCTGTTTTAAAACACTGGGATTACCTGTCTTTCTCTTTTTAATCTTCAATGATATTTCTTTCACATTATTCCAGTGAGACAATTTCTGGTAGCTTTAAAGGCTAAGATCTTATATCTTTTTAATCACTTTAAGCATATAAAAGGCAATTTGACTATTCACAATGTACTGTAAGAGTATTTTTGAACACTGGAAAGATTTCTGGGCAAAGTGAAATGCCCTGTTCCCTGAACTGACATTGATCTTGCTTTTAACATAACTAATGTAAAAGGTTGTGAATGTTCTCTGTATGTGGGGTTCTACATACTACCGCAAGAAATTATATAAGTGCAGAATTGGTCATATGGGCGTCTTGTCTAGGATCTATGTTTGGAAATGGTCCATATGTGAATGATTGATGCTGTACTTTATGGAGAAAACAATGAAATGATGTAAATCCCATTGATATTGGCTCTGACTTTAGAATATCCCCTGCCCCCCATTCTTTTAGGTAAACTAAGTGTACAAAACTACATCTGAGCAGAAACTGGTTTTTCCCCACTCTCTTTACCACTTTTTTCTCATAAAAGCAAAATTTTGAAAGCCATATACATTCAACAATGTAGAATTTGTTGTTCAAAGCCACTCTACCCCAGAGCATATACCATGCTAGATGGTATTTGTACGTAGCCCTTTATTCAAACCAAACCCTTGGGACCAGATGTGGTTCTGAATGCAGAATTTTGCATATTTTAGGAAAGTAAAGCAGTGCACGCATCTTCCATTAAAAAAAACGTACTTCTAGGGGAACCCTGAGCAGTATCCTATAATCACACACATGAATGTGTCAGCAGTGAAAATTATGACTTTTCGCTTAGGAATCATGATGTTTATAAATGGTCTCTTATAAGACAGACAAGTTTTTGCAGCCAAATGAAGAATAGGGACAATTTTAATTTTTTTAGTTTTTTAAAATTTTTTTTTAAAATTTTGTTTTATTTATTTGACAGAGAGAATCATAGAGAGAGGGAACACAAGCCGGGGTAAGTAGGAGAGGGAGAAGCAGGCTTCCTGACGAGCAGGTAGCCCGATGCAGGGCTCAATCCCAGGACCCTGGGATCATGACCTGAGCCGAAGGCAGACGCTTAACGACTGTGCCACCCAGGCACCCCTTAAATTTTTTTTTAATTTCAGATTTGCAGATCAAGGCTTTTGGACCTGTGGTGTTTAATGAAAAACAGAACATAGATTCTGCTCTCAAGCTACCCAACGAGTGTTAATATTTAGCTAGTTCATACTGGTAGGCCGATACTGGTGTTAAAATATTGAAATACTTTTTTTTTTAAAGATTTCATTTATTTATCTGACAGAGAGAGAGAGAGTTCATAAGAAGGTAGAGAGGCAGGCAGAGAGAGAAGGGGAAGCAGGCTCCCCGCTGAGCAGGGATCCATTTGCGGCGCTCGATCCCAGAACCCTGAGATCATGACCTGAGCCAAAGGCAGAGGCTTTAACCCACTGAGCCACCCAAGCACCCCTGAAATACTTCTTTCTAGTGGTTAAGTGGTCATTATCCCAAGTCATTCAAGGACTCTCCCTTCCAAGCCATCCATCTTTTGGATCCCTGGTGCTTTCTTTGCACCTACCGTGGCCCAACTGAAAGACTAACTTTGGTCCTACGGCCAACCTCTGCATGGTTGGTGGGGGCCTGAACGGTACCAACTGTTACAAAATTTTGAATACCACTCCTAAAGTCACAAGATAGTGAATTTTTTTCAGTAGAGCCAGAGGATTTTGACAGAACGAGGAGAGATTGAGAGAACTGAGGTGTCCCAGTTCCTTCTACTTTTAACTTTTATAGATCAGATGTTTAGGAGAGCAGAAAGCCAATGAAATCACCTGCAATCTTAAGTTTCTATTGCTCCAACAAGGACAGCCAGTCCCTGAGAGGGCAAGCAGGAAGGGGTGATCCTGGGAAAGAGTATCTACTAATACCTCTCATCAGTGGCTTTCATAATTATATTCATTATACTTGCCTCTGATATAGAAAATTCTCACTGATAATTTTTTCAACAGAAAATAATTTTTCACCATGGCATAGATGGAAGAGAACATGATTTGATGAAAGACCTATTGTTCAGAACCTCTCCTTTATTTTTTTATGAATAATGTCCCTGAGCAAATTCCAACCTCACTGAACTTTATTTTTATTTTTCATCTGTGAAACGAGTATAATAGTTCCTATCTGATGCCAGGATGTTTGTGAAAATTAAATGAGAAGATATATAGTGCTAAACAAATATCAAGACATTACCATTTTTTTTTTTTATCAGATTGAAAGTGACTCTTTTAGATTCCTGTTGTTGTTCTCACTGAATTTGATCAGCACTGATGGCCACGTTTCTAAATGAGAAACATTGATCTGTCCTCACCCTGCCCAGGAGGCCAGAGGTCAAGGGGTTGAGTGGATACTAATTAAAACTGACATTATAAAATGCTCCCTCTTCCAATTTGGTGTGAGAGGCAGTGCAACAGAGTGGTTAAGAGCATAGGAATATGACTGGAACATGACCGTCTTAGTTCAAATCCCAGCTCCTGCACTGGCTAGCTTAAGCAAATTCTTTAATCTTTTGGTTCTTCACTTTCCTCATTGGTTAAATAAGGATAATAATTGCCCCTATCTCATAATATGGCTATAACTATTAAAATTTAAACTATTAAATTACTAGATGTAAATCACCTAGTACAGTGCCTAGCAGAGATAAGCTTTGAGTGCTGACTGTGACTGGAAGGACACCTGCCTCCAGGAAGCACCCTTGTCCCAGGTTCTGCAGAGTTGTTCCTTATGTGAGCCCAGCTAAGGCTTTAAGAGGCTGCTCCCTCCATCAGAAACTGTGGACTCTGAGCAACAAACTGAAGATTTTGGAGGTGGTGTGGGTTTGGGTGATCCTGGTGGTGGGTATTGAGGAGGGCACGTATTGCATGGAGCACTGGGTGTGGTGCATGAACAATTAATCTTGTAACACTGAAAAAATAAAAGCATTTGGGGGGGAAAAAAAAAAAAGAGGCTGCTCCCTGTTCAGTTTCTCCAGAGCCACGCGATCAAAGCAGACATAGCCATTACTGCCGCTGTCCTTCTCCTCCTTCTTCTCCTTCCCTTTCTCCTTCTCCTCATTGTCCTACACTCCTTTTCCTCTTCTTCCTTATAAAATTCAATCTATATGGCTTATCTGTTAGTACTGTAGGGATCAAGGGCAGGCAGCCCACTGTGGCATAAAGATGATTCCGAGCTGAAGGCCATCGAGACCCTATCAGCTCAAGAGAAACTTTTGCCTCTTCCTTAACTACACAGAAGAATGAAAATTGAGGACCTTCCCAGAAGAAGGATTATTAGCAGAGATAAATTTTATCTGAGTGATCTATCTATATGGCAGGCCGAACATCTAATTACCAAACATCTGCTCTTCTTCTTACTGTTCTGTGAATTGCATTCCTTTTCCTCTGAAGTCCCAGACCCCTAATTCCTTCTCCTAATTTCAGGATGACATATATACCTCATTTTGCCTGTCTTTGCAATTTCCATGCCTGTTCGGATGCCCCATACATACTCTAATAAATTTGATTTTTCTCTTGTTAATCTGTCTCATGTTAATTTGATTCTTCATCCAGCTAGAGGGATCCCTGAAGAGGACAAGAATTCTTGCTCCCTGACAGTACAGAAATGTGTGTAACCTGCGATTATTTTTTGCTCTTCAACCTCTAAACTTCTGATGCCTAAATTCTCCCACTGCATCTTGATGATACTGAAATAGTTCATCACACACACACACACACACACACACACACACACACACATCTCCATTTACTGTTATCACTTCTTCAGATTTTGCCTTCTCCTCATTGGACATTTCTAGTCTTATTCCTTCACACAACTAATACTGTGACCATTATACAACCCATTATAATCTTTTTCAGAACCCCAAATGGAGTACACTTCACCAATCAATATGTTGCCCTTCCCCTGGCTTTTCCACCCAGCCACAAGTTTAGCAGTGTTTATTAGCCTATGTCACAGCATGCTGACAAAGAGTCTCCAATTTTCTCTCTTCTTGTCTAATCCCTATTCCTAATATACCATTTGAAAGAAATATTCTCAAGGTCACAGTACTTAAATGGCAAGCAAGAACCATCTAAGTTCATGGAGTAAAGATTCTGATACGGTAATTTTTTTTATATGTTAAAAGGCATTAAGTTCACAGAATATTCCCTACAGAGGTTTTCCCATATCCACATTTTTGTTCTGTTTTATTTTGTTTTGTTTTTTTGTTGTTATTGTTTTTTTCCATATCCACATTTTAAGCCAAAATCTTAGATAACCAACTGCATTTTAGGATAACATGCAAAGTCAGTAGCAAAATTTATTATCTTTGCTAACCTGACTTTGTTAGGAGCTTGGATCTTCTTAATACCACTTCTTTTACCTGAACTTTGAGAAAAGAATAACCATGAAGCATACAAGAAAGAGTGATTCAACTCTTTTTCTTCTGTTTTGATTTCTTCTGTGGCTTTTCAAGTAACAATGGTTGCTTTTGATCAGGTTCACCAGCAAAGAGATATCAAGATAAAAGCATATATGCTAATATTTGACTGATTTAGCAATCATAAGGCAATGTGATGAAGGAACCAGGAAGTGGAGTAAGTCAGCCGAGAGTCCAGGAATGCCCCAGCCTCTAGAAACTGGAAGAAACAAGGAACTGATTTTCCCCAAAGCCTCCAGAAGGAATTAGCTCTGACAGATAACACATTAGCCCAGTAAAAGTAATTTTATTCCTCTGACCTTCACAAATATAAAAGGACAAGTATGTGTTGTTTTAAGCCATTGAGTTCATAAGAATTTGTTATAGTAGCAATAAGAAACTAATACATATTTTGGTACCAGAAGTGAGGTGTTGCTATAACAAATACCTAAATCATCAGAAACAGAATTTTGATAGAAATGTGAAAATTAAGCATACTGTTGGTGAGAACTCAGAGGACATGAGGAACATGTTATTGGAAACTAGAGGAAAGGATATCCTTGCTATATAGTAGCAGAAATCTTAGCTTAATAGTGTCATGTAGTTATGTGCAAAGCAGAACACGTAAGTGATAAATGTGGATATTTGAGCAAAGTTTTGAAGATAGGGTCTGGTTTCTTCATGTTGATTATAGTCAAATTTGAAAAGAAAGAGGTAAACTGAAGGAAGAACTAGTAAGCAAAAAGGAATCTGGATTTGATAACTTGGGAAATTCACAGCTTAACTAGATTGTAAAAGATGCTAACATTAGGAGATTCACTGTCAGAAAACAATGCTCTGGAGAGAAAGCCTGGAGTGTGTCTAGACAACCTTTTGCCAGTTCCTGGGAAGAATCAAAAGGTCAAAGTATTCAGCCGCATGATAAACTATTTTATGAGATAATGCATATGAATCATGAATCCTTTCGGTTATATCAGCAGAAGCCAGGAATAGAGATGAAATTATCCAGAAAAGACCTTTGAATGACCCTTTGTCTAGTGGAGTGAATACCTATGACACATGCGGGAAACCCACAAGGTTTTTGTAACTTTTATATCAGCAGAAACATTGCCAGCATGGATTGAAAGGGACCGAGAGGATGAAATTTAAAAATGCTGTTGGATTTCATAAATAGGAACCAGGCTGGTATAGCTTACTGAGCTACAGCTATGTTCCTCTTCATTAAAAAGGAGGAATGAGGGATGCCTGGGTGGCTCAGTCAGTTAAGAATCTGCCTTTGGCTGAGGTTGTGATCCCAGGGTCCTGGGATCAAGTCCTACATTGGGCACCTTGCTCAGTGGGGAGTCTGCTTCTCCCTCTGCCTGCTGCTCCTTCTGCTTGTGTTCCCTCTCTCTCTATCTGACAAATAAACAAATTAACATCTTAGGAAAAAAAAAAAAAGGAGGAATGACTCAGAGGGCATATGGAGGCCTACAGGGTAGAACCTCATTCCTAGAGAGTGGAGCCATGGGCCAAGTAGATGGAACAGAGAGGTATAGAGGATTATTCTCAGGCCTGGAAACTGATGGAGGTTTTCATCTCAAAATTGGATCTCAAAATTGCTTGGGAATAGTAATTTCTTTATGCCTTCTATTTTCTCCCCTTTGGGATGGGAACTGGATAATTTATTCCTTAGATATTTGGTACAATTTATCAGTGAATCCATTGGGACCTGATGCTTTCTGTTTTGGAAAATTACTGATTATTGATTCAATTTCTCTACTAGATATAGGCTTCTCAGATTGTCTCTTCTTGTGTGAGTTTTGGCAGATTGTATCTTTCAAAAAACTGGTCCATTTTATCTAGTATTTGCCCTGTGACCTCACATATTTTCTTAATCTAAGAAGAGTTCTTCAGTGTTTTTCTTGTTTTTAGAATGGAGCAGCAATGTCTAAGGTCCTTGCACACTGGACTGAAAACAGAAATCTCACAAACTACTTTTTTAAGCAGTGTAGTTGAGGTGTGAAAGAATATATGAAGATGAAGGTTTAGGGATTTTATTCATTCATTGCTTGAGACTTGAGCTGCACAGAATAAGTCAAGAGAGGGAAGAGGCTGCCAACAGAGAAAACAGGGAACCACATAGAGAACCAGACAGGAGGGAACACAATCTTGAGCATGGATGAAAAAAGTATTCTTGAATTGAGGAATGAAACATTCCTCATTAGAGATTGCTGATTCCATTACTCATCCATAGAGATGTTTAAACATAGGAAGACTTGATGCCAATCTCCTTTTAAGTGGACAACTAAACCAGAAATATAAGATAGTGAGAAGTGCTAATAATGTGTGATGTTCAGAAGACAAATGGGACAAATAATACCTTAGCCCAAAAAACCACATAAACTTTCAATATTCCTCTTCATAACACTTTTCTGATCTACACATCTGGAAATTTTCTTCTCCCTCCTTTCCCCCTCAAACTATATGACATTTTATTCTACTTTTCTTGGTACCAATATCTTTGTATATTGCATTAAAATAATACTTTCTTTTTCATTTTTTGAGATAAATATTGATTGACCGATATTTATTGAGTACCCAGTATGCCTTATATCTCTTCTTATGATTGAGATTGGGAACTTTTTAAAATTAATTCTTGATTCCACCAAAGGGTCTGAACCAGAATTTTATACTTATGCAGATAATAACCAAATGTTTAGTGAATTAAAAATAAATGAAGTTACTTTAGTGTTGACATGTTCATGCTTGCACACATTAACTGGTAGAGATAACAGCTAAAAGGACTATGCTTTCCTCATGAATTATGTCACTTAATCCTCGTGCAAACTCATGATGTAGATATAGTTATCTCTATTTTACTGTGGAAGAAACCTAGCTTTAAAAAGGTTAAATAATTTACTCAAAGCTACACAACTAATAAGGACTCTGCTCCATGACTAGCCAACTCTAGTAGCTTATTTTTTTAATCTACACCTTCTTCAATCCATAGCGTCTATTGCCTGTTCACATAAACTCTTGACTTTTCACCATTGGACTTTGTCAAAAATGCCAAGGTCAAACATGAAGAAAAAAAGAATTTAGAGGGCAAGCAAAAAAGAAGACCTTCACCTGAGAATACTTAAGTTGTGTAATCACAGTAATGCAGCCTTATGAGAAACAAAATTTCTAAGAGGACAGTCTTTTTCAGCGATGTTTCCTCTTGCGGAGCCTTGGCTCAGCCTGTCCTTGTCTGCTCTGACATAGTGTGTTTGCTGAGATCAGCATGGAATGCCTGCCTGGATGCATAACTCATCACCCATATGGCTTGACCACAATTTGTCTGACTCCTTGTCATGGCTCATATTTTGCTTTCCGTGTTGGCCTTGGTACTTAGGCTGCTCACAAGTGCTCTGAAGGGCTACGCCAAGACCATTTGATGACAATCATCCAGGCTGCTGCAGCACAAGCACTTTGTGGAGTTGAAGGCACTTGATTGAAAATCACTTACTCCATCCCTGAGAAGTAATATTTTCAGTTTATTTCACACAGACAACACTTTCTCAAATTCAGAGTGGATGTCTGTTTCCATAGCGCAGGTAATTTATTCCAGTTATTTAAGATTGAACTCTAAATCCATGTGCTGTTGGTAATTTAGGATGGATATAAGGAGGAATTTCCTGAGAGCCTTATGGGTTATTAAACACTGAAATGTGCTACAGAAGAAAATTGAAGGACCCTCTTCCTACAAAGGTGTTCAAAAACAGAATCAATGAACATTATACAGAGTGGGCTAGGGTGAACCCATATGAAGGCAAGGATATGGGAGAGATGACTTCTCAAGGTCCCTTTACAGGGCTGGCATTCTATGATTCATTTGCTTTAAAATCAATGATCTGTGTTGAGAAAAATTATATCTTATCAGTATGTGAAGAAAGCAAACATAAAATATTCTAGAGGCAATGATGAACATTTACGGTGTACTAAACCAATCCTACTGCCTTAGAAGATATTTACCAAGTTTCATTGATTGCAAATGTGGCACTGATGCTACATTCTGGAGGGGGAAATATACCAGTTTTTAATGTAGCATTTAAAACCTATGCAGTTGTGATGTGATGAGCACTGGGTGTTATATACAACTGGTAAATTATTGAACTCTACATATGAAACTAATGATGTACTATATGTTGGCTAATTGAATTTAAATAAAAAAGTAAAACTCATGCAGTGAGAATGGAGATAGTCTTCCAAAACATGTGACCTTAATTTACTGCCTACATTCATACTGCCTTGTTCAGTAAACAAGAGGGGTTAGGAACCTTTCAAAATGTCCCTCCATTCATATTATACATGAACCTGAAAATGTAAATGAGGTTGTACCATGCTATTTTTAAATGGCATCTAGCCTTTTTATTCTTTCATTCTCATAGATTGTTTAGGCAGTATTCCATTTAGCATGGCTGTACTCCAAAATCTAAGGCTTTGGGAAATGAGAATGCATTTTTATTGTTGAACAATGTTGATTCATTTGCCTGCTGAGCCTCCAAAAAGTTATTTAGCCTAAAGAATGAATATAATGCTGCTTTAACCTTAACAATAAATGAATGAATGAATTGGAAGTAGGTTTTTGTGTTGCCTTTTTTCATTTTAAACCATGGAATTGGAAGAGGTAGAAGGACATTTATGTAGAAACACTGCAAAGTACGTTTTGGCATTTTCATTGGCTTTGCTACTTGGTGTGACTGAGTACCTTTGTCATTTCATTTTAACACTTTCTACTTTTTTTCCTGTGGATGGGTATAACATTATTGATAATTTTCATTTAATTTTGACGGTATCATTTTCCACTTATTTACTGAACAAATAATTTCTGAGCACAAAATGTGTTCCAGGCACTGTTATGGCTGCTGGTGTAGAGTAGTGATCAAAGAGATGACGCCCTTGTCTTTGCAGACCTTACAATGCACTAGAAGAGACATATTGACAGGAGGATCATAATAGAACACTGTTTAAAATGTGCACATGTGTTTTAGGCAGGAAGGGCTGGCCAAGTGCAAATTCAGAGGGAATTGGAGAGAAAAAGGGGAAAGGAGCCTGGGATGGAATGAGGATGGAGTACAGGCTAAAAGCAATGAGGACACATTGAAAAGAACTAAGCAGAATATTTTGTTTAGCATATAGATAAAAAAGAAAGGAAACGACAGAGAGGAAAGAGGGAGAGACAGTTGGATAGGCTTTCTTCAGTTACCTGGGAGAAAATGGGAAGTGGCAAAGAAGGAAATGGGTCACGTACGAGAAATGAAGGAGAGTGATGCTGGAGGATGATAGAGGGGTGTGAGTCAGTATGAAACTGTTTTTATAAATAAAAATGCTTGTCTACTGGATGTGCAAACTTCTGAAGTTGATGCTGCCAGGACCTTGGAGTACAAGCCTGTTTTCCAAAGGCTTTCATATGTCTGACTCATAGCATGACGTTAGGTTATGAAAATAAACACTGAGAGAAAAGCAAGACCAGGGCTGTAAATAACATTCCTTCTATCAACAGGTGGATTCTATTTCTTCTTCTTGTGAATCTGGGCTTTATCTGTAACTGTTTGACCAATAGAGTACAGTGAGAGTAATGCTATGCCAGTTTGGAGTCATTTCCTTAAGAAGACTGGCCATTTATGCCTTTTGCCTTAGATTCCTAAACCATCACATTAAGAGATCTGACTACTCTGCTATAAAAGCCACGTGGAGAGGCTCTGAGAGTACATGAAGAGGAAGAGAGGCTCAAGGGAGCCCAAGGTTCCCAACAACCCCTCCAAGGTGCCAGGCAACTGAGTGAGGCTGACTTGGACCCTTCAGATAAGCCTCCCCATTAGCTGAATACTACTGGCTGATCCCAAATGATGGCCCCCAGAACAAAAGAATCACGCAGCTGAGCCTTGCCTAAATTTCTGACTCAGAAAATTGGGGTAAGGGGTTGTTGTTTCAAGACACTAAGTTTGGGTACTTGTTCCAGAGAAAGAGATAACTGGAATGATATTTGTCACCAGGAGTGAAATGCTGCCATGCAGAAATCTAAAACTAGCGGCTTTGGGACCTGGCAGAAAGAAGCTAGAATGGCCTCAAGGAGACAAGCTATGAAAGCTGGAGGAGCCTTGGGGAAGTTGTTCGTGAATACCTGAAAGAGATTGAGGAGAACATTATTGGAACTGAAGAAAAGGAAACTTTGGTTATGTAGTGCCAAGATGTTTGGCAACACCTATGGCCTGCAGAAATTAAATGATTAAAAAAATGTACCTATTGAACTCATTGATCTAGCTAAGTGGATGTCCAGACAGAATGCAGAAACGTTTGTTGACTATGCCAGCTATGATAAAATAGTCTATTACAAAATATAAAAAAAAGAAGTGGATATTGTTCTGTTTTTGAGAAGAATTTAGAGAAGATATAGAGTTCCCAGGAAAGTTTTTCTATCCAGCAAAAGACTCTCAAAGTAGGAAATGGTCTTAAAAGCAAAATTCAAGCCAAAGTCAGTAAGACTCAGTCTCTGGGCAAGGTTGAAGTTAGGATGAAGCTTACAGACGCCTTGTTTAATAATTCAGAAAAGTATAAGGGTATGCCTCACAGATTGTTTTTCTTGGGCAATAGTATTTTTAAGAATGTTAAGTGTTTTTGTTATTGTTGTTTTTTCCAAGACCCTCACCAGTTGCCCAAGACAGGTAAGTGGCCATCTTGGGAAGTAACATAAGTATGGCTTTTATCTAACAGAGGGAAATATAATCTGATATATTAGACACCTAAAGAATGTTAAGAGATTTATATTAGCTGAAAGACAATTAAATCAGACAGTACAAAATGAAAAAGAAAAATTCTGGTATTTGGTCTCCTAACAGTTTATGGAAAGGAAGCAGTCTGAGAAAAATACCTAGCATGCATCTGGTACATTTCTCATGGGAAAGGAAGATTTACTCAAATTCACAAAGGGTGGATCTAAATAGCACTGAGGATATTTCCCAGGAATCTGGAACTGGCAATATGCACCTGGCCAGATTCACAGTCAGTATGGATCAGTTATATGCCTCCTATTTTCCCCCATTTTGAAGGCAGCTGTCTATTGTGGTTGCCATAACTGTCTCACATTATATACTGAGTGTACAGGGTATAGATTACACATTATATACTGAGAGGATGGGGTGTAGATTACACATTATATACTGAGTGTATGGGGGGCAGATTACTTGTCTCTTTAGCTCACAGGCCTTCAGAGCAAGAGGAAGCATACTCAAGGAACCATTTTCGAGGAACTTCATCCAAACCTCCTGATTTTAGATAACTAGATTGTGAACTTCGAGATGATGCCATAATGGGATGAAACTTTGGGCATCTTGTTGGAGGCAAATTAATTCTGCAAGAAATAATGTAAATAGGGCCTCCTGGGTGGCTCAGTTGTTAAGCATCTGCCTTTGACTCAGGTCATGATCCCAGGGTCCTGGGATCGAGTCCCGCATCAGGCTCCCTGCTTGGCAGGAAGCCTGCTTCTCCTGCTACCATTCCCTTTGCTTGTATTCCCTCTATCGCTGTGTTTCTCTCTGTCAAATAAATAAAATCTTAAAAAAAAAAGAAATAATGTAAATAAATGTAAATAATTTGTGGCTACAGAAAAGATGGTAGCAGAGAAACCATATTTGAATTACTTAAAATTTCCCTTTGGGAGGTTGGATCTATTTCCCCTCCATTGAATCTACACTGGACTAGATTCCTAGGAGCATTATGGCATGATGGGATGGAATGATATTATACCAGTGTAGCAGGCCTAGACTTTAAAGGGACTGCAAGTTTCTGTCTTGATATCTTAAAATCTCCGAGTTGTCATTGTAAAATCTGATTTCCCAGTTGGAGATACCACAGGAAGATCTAAGACTATATGGGGAAGGTGAAGAGCCCAGCTGAGGTCAACTTTCCGGATATGCCCTTTCAATTGGCAAGCATGTGAGTAAAGCCAGTAGACTTTCTAGAACAGTCCAGCTGAATTCCACTGAAAGATGACAAAGTTATATAGAAAAGAACCACCTGGGGGCGCCTGGGTGGCTCAGTGGGTTAAAGCCTCTGCCTTCCGCTCAGGTCATGGTCTCAGGGTCCTGGGATCGAGCCCCACATCGGGGTCTCTGCTCAGCGGGGAGCCTGCTTCTCCCTCTCTCTCTGCCTGCCTCTCTGCCTACTCTCTCTCACTTTCTCTGTGTGTCAAAAATAAATAAATAAAATCTTTAAAAAAAAAAAAAAAAGAAAAGAAAAGAACCACCTGGCTAAGCCTGCCCAAATTCTGATGTACAAAATCATGAGACATAATGAAATGATTTCTGTTTCAAGCTACTAATATTCTAAGTTAATTTAGTTTTGCAGCAGGAGATAGCTGGTACAGCCCCTTAAGAAACTGACTTGGGAGGAACTGAGAAATATGAGTGGAAAGCTTGTATTTGTATCAGTGGAAGCATTAACTGAAGGAAAGATAAAAGCTTTGAGGATTGAATATGAGGCTAGATCTTTAGTGAGAGGGTACAATGACCCCAAGACAATGAAGAATATTTATAGGGTTATAATCCACATAAGCAAATAGCTGATGACTGATAGACCTCTGGCAGGCCATATGAGTAACTAATATTGGTGAGTATAATGGATGATTGTGTATATCATTGTAAGAACTTTGAAGTGGCCATAGTCCTGGATGAATTTGAGGAATGAATTAGGTAGGTCTTTTAGGGTTCAGATCCTAGGGAGCAATTGGCTTTTCTCCTGAGACAGACTTCTCTCAGAGGTTTTCTGAGAAAATTCTTACTTAATTCATTATATCCATTCATTTAACAAGATTTATTGTATCCCCTGCCTATGTACGTACATTCAGTAAGAAGTTCTGTTAGGGATAGAAAGGAAATGCTATCCTTGCATTCAAGGGATTTACTGCACGATCAGACAAGGATCAGATAAGGAACTGAAATAGCTCTAATGCAGGAAAGAAAATAATGATTTCCAGCGTTTGGAGAGGGTCAACTGACAATATTTTGGAACCTAGTCAAGGAGCTTTCCAAGTTTAAGAGGTAAAAACTTAGTTCCTTAATAGACTCAGGTACCAGACAAGGACAAAAGAATAAAGCAAAAAGCTGGTTGCTGGAAAACATTTTACCAAGATCTCCATGCAGTTTGAAGTGATTATATTCTTATCCCTAGCTTCTTCCCTAAGCTTTTAGAACCTGGAACATACTAGAATCTACCTATTAGAGGAATTGCAAGTAAGTGCCAAATCACTCCAACTAAGAAAATCAGAGGCCCACTTGAGATTAGAACCAGTTACAATAGATGAGATGCCAATAACTCCATGAAAATGTTGCTTCCTGAAATTCCAATATAATTCCTATCGAAAGAGTGGGATACTGAACAAGTTGGACACAATTTGTCCATGACTTTATGATGGATGCTGCTGACTGAATTCCAGAGTCAGAACTCTCCTTATTCTCTCTCCTGCTCTCTTGTTTTCACCCAATCCTCCTCTTTCTACAAATTCCTTGTGTCCTGTATCACTCAATCTAAAAGACTCTTCCCCTGCCTTCCCACCTTGCCCATCTCTCCAACAAGGTATGGTAGTTTGCATTGTTCAATAATAAACACACTTTTTAAAAAAGTTTTGCTTTCTTAAATGATAGTCCTTCCTCCATACTCACTTTCCCAGACGCTCTTACCAGTGTGGTTTAGATAAACTAGTTTATCAAACATTTTTCTCCAAGGAGACATAAGAAAATCTCCACTGGTTAGATAGGTAAGATAATTTGTTTCCTTCAAAAAGAGGTTTCTTAAGCTGCCTCTTTTCCCTTCTTTCTACCTTGAAAATAGATGTGATGTCTAAAAACACAGAAGACATCTTTCAACAATGAAGCATGAAAATGAAAAGCCAACACACCCAAGATGACAGAAAAAGGAAAGAAAGATCTGGGTCATTGATGACATTGTTGAGTTTCCAAATCAACTGTGAGATCTCTTGTTAAGGACATAATAAATATTCTTACTTACTCTACTGTTGGACAGGTTTTCTGATACTTATAGAGGAATAAAATGCTAACTGATGCAGTTATTTTTTATTTCATTAAACACGTAATGAAACTGACTGTAAGTTATATCATTTAATTTTATCATTATTTAATATACTACTGAGCAAGAAAATAAGCTGCAAGTTGCATGAAATAAAATGTTTCTTATCATTTGTAATTTTATTTGATACTTCTGAAAAAACCTCTTTTCTATTTAAAAAGACATGGATTTTTATCATTGATTCCGTCTGTGAATACATTAAAGAAAATAAGTGAAGGAAATTCCTTAAAGTGCACTAAAACATCTTCATATTCAATGTACAGTTCTACTGAGTAATTTTGTTACCCATAGTCTTCTATTTCCATGGTTCTTCCTACATATATCATTCTTCATCATCAACAGTGTGGATGATGCAGTATTTCTTAAATGAATTCATAAAACAATGAATTCTAGTGTTTGGGCTCTTGAGCCTGCTTTGCATGTATGTAGAGCAAATCAATTTTTGGATTTCCACTTCAAGACTATCCCTGGACATATATGACTAACAATTTCTAGGACCTTATCTCCATTGTACCGATTTCCTAGGAGTTATGAGAGTGTGGAACTATTGTCCCTAGAATTTTCTTCCATGCCACTGTTACTCATTCTGAAAGCTTTTACTTGCTGGTGCTTCTGATACTCATACACTTTGTGCAAGGAAAGAGTACTATGTCAGAACTACTATCTTTCCACCAGCAACTAACTGGAAGACCCAATCCAATGAATTAAAGATTCATCTTTTCTTACATCAGATTTCTCAGAGGCAAAGATTGGATGAAGTGACTTATTGAAGTATACAATGATTCTCAGCATCTATAGCTTTTATGTTTAGTGGGACCTTCACTGGGACCTTCATTGTGACCTCCTTTGGGACCTGAGATCTCCAGAGCTGCAGAGCCTAGAACTGTACCAAAAATTCACCAAGTCAGTCACTGAAATTGATGGTGATTCAGCCACTCTTACCACTCTGCTTTGATTTTTTGAACCCATGTATTTTAAGTGTGGATAATATATCATGTGCAGGGGACACTGATTTAAAGTGTATACAACACACTGACAAAGAGCATAGCACAGGATGTCATTTCCAAGCTAGCAACTTCAAGGGAACATTACACTACATCAAACAAACACTTTATGGTGCAGTATATGTGGAACCAGAGGATATCATAATCACATGCCCACTGTTGCATCTCCTTTGCCAGAGCAATGTTATATGAAGTGCCATGATTGCAATCAGATACTCTAGGAATCCTTCTGGTAGTGGTCCTGACTGAGGTACTGCAGACAAGAAAGACAAAACCAGGCCTAGAATAGGGGCCAATCTGATCACAATGAAAAACTATCTATTAAAATGTAGAGGATGTCAGGTATAATCAACCTGCTAGCAAGTTGCTGGTTTTACTTCCTTACAGAATATACTTTAACCTGGCATTGGTATCTAGAAGAAAAGTAATGCTTGAAAGGGAAAATAAGCATGGAAATTAAAAGGATTTTGGCTAAAGAGCTGGGGAACAAGAAAGTGAATGTGTGTCAAGAGAAACTGTAATGATAAAGGTCAGGAGAAAGTACAGTGAGATAGGTGTTCTCCCATCCATTAAAACCGAAAATTTAAAATTTTCAACAAAATTGGGGCACCTGGGTGGCTCTGTAGGTTAAGCATTCAACTTTTTTTCCCCTCAAATACTTTTATTTTTTCAGTGTTACAAGATTGATTGTTCATGCACCACACCCAGTGCTCCATGCAATATGTGCCCTCCTCAATACCCACCACCAGGCTCACCCAACTCCCTCCCCCCTCCCCTCCAAAACCCTCAGTTTGTTGCTCAGAGCCACAGTCTCTCATGATTCATCTCCCCTTCTGATTTTCCCCCATTCACTCTTCCTTTCCTTCTCACAATGCCCTCCATATTTTTCCTTATGCTCCACATGTGAGACCGTAAGATAATTGACTCTTTCCGCTTGACTTATTTCACTCCGCATAATCTCTTCCAGTCCTGTCCGTGTTGATGCAAAAGTGAGGTATTCATCCTTTCTGATGGAGGCATAATATTCCATTGTATGTATGGACCATATCTTCTTTATCCATTCATCTGTTGAAGGGCATCTTGGTTCTTTTCACAGTTTGGCGATTGTGGCCATTGAAGCAGCTGACTTTTGATTTCAGCTCTGGTCATGATCTTGGGGTCATGAGATTAGGCCCCCAGTTCGACTCTGTGCTCACTGTGGAGTCTGCTTAAGATCATCTCTCACCCTCACCATCTGCCCCTCCTCCTGCTCGTATGCACATGTGCTCTCTAAGTAAATATATAAACAAATCTTTTAAAAAAATGTTTTCAGCAAAATTACTTTGTATTGAATCAACCGAGTATTAATACCATTTGACTTTGTAATTCCAATTCTAAAGGTAAGAAACAGTAGGATCACGTGGTACAAAAATATTTTAATTGATTTAAAAATAGAGGTAAATTAAATAAATGGTGTTCAATTCATAGACTGGACTATTATACTACTGAGTTATGTTTCAGTAACAGCAGCAGCTAGATCTGCCCTGGTAAGAGGAACAATATATCTTGCCACAT
The DNA here is from genome assembly GCA_028646535.1 of Procyon lotor. NCBI lineage: Eukaryota > Metazoa > Chordata > Mammalia > Carnivora > Procyonidae > Procyon > Procyon lotor. The sequence continues at coordinate 103,945,144 of CM053606.1, read as the reverse complement.
TTATATTCTCCAACTTCTGCTAAAATGGCTACTTCATTCTGGAGGTCATTGTTTAGGTACTGGGATGGCTGATAACATAGGCTGCCTGACATGTACCAGATTAATCATCCTATCCATTTCAGTGTCCAATGCCTCTTCTACAGCAGAGGCTCTCATGAGTACTAACCTGTGACACAAACATTTCCACACTTTGTGTTCATTTTCATACATCCAACCAATCTTCAGTGAAGGAAAGTTTCTATAGGCTCTTGGAGGCTTACTCCACAGCCCGTCTCTCACTGCCCATCTGCTTTCTCACCCAGATGACCTTTAAAGTTCAGCCTCCTTACCATGATGTCTGCCAGACATATCTGTACATTGTAACTGTGTATCTGAACCCTAATTGTAGGTAAGACTCAACATTGTCATTGTCTATCTGAACCTCAACTATAGGTAAGACTCATTTTTAATTTCTGCAAATTAGGAGATGCAACTGGTTATCAAATTAATGTCCTTTAGCTATGCAGAGTAAAGATAACTAGGGGACTCCATTGCCTACTGTTTCTACTAATTTTCAGAGTTTGCATTTTGGTTAAAGTAAGAGATGTTTTGTCTGTTACCAGAGAAATGGACCTACGAATCATGTAAGGTGCTTGGCCTAGATCAGTAGCTACATGCATGTTACTCCTTTCCTCTTGTCTGCCCTACTCAAATCATAGTTACAAAATACTATCATCACCTACTGCTTGTGTGTAATTTAGTTATTCTATTATTTTAGGTGATGATATTATTTTAGTCATCTTCCCAATCTGGGTTAGTTGTGTAATTTCTAGGGATGCTAAAATAAATTGTCTAGTGGCTTGTGGGATATACTGAAAATTTTAACTTTTTATTTTGGTCTGTAATAATGAACAGCCATGTCAGAGCCTAGAAATGGTTTCATCACCAGAGAGAGAAATTCAATTAGTCTAGTTTTGGAAGGACCAATCATAGGATATATCTGTTTATTCCCTTCTTCCTTCAGGCCATCACTCAATCCTATTGCTTCATTTTCTTAAATTATAATACACAGGTTAAACATATTATAGACAATTTAGAAAATAATAAGGAAAAGGAAAAATATAAAGTTTATCTCTACAGAAATAAGCAATACTAACATTTTTGTATATTGTTTATTTTTTAATTTTTTTTAAAGATTTTATTTATTTATTTGTCAAAGAGAGAGAGAGCATGCACAAACAGAAGGAGCAGCAGGCAGTGGGGAGAAGCAGGCTCCCTGCTGAGCAAAGACCTTGAGATCATGACCTAAGTTGAAGGAAGACACTTTTCTTTTTTTACTTTTCCCAAATATGTTTATTTTATTTTTTCAGTGTTGCAAGATTGATTGTTCATGCACCACACCCAGTGCTCCATGCAATATGTGTCCTCCTCAATACCCACCACCAGGCTCGCCCAACCCCCCACCCTCTCCCCTCCACAACCCTCAGTTTGTTGCTCAGAGTCCACAGTCTCTCATGGTTCATATCCCTCTCTGATTTCCTCCCATTCACCCTTCCCTTCCTTCTCACAATGCCCTCCTTTTTCCTTACGCTCCACATGTAAGTGAGACCATAAGATAATTGGCTCTCTCCGCTTGACTTATTTCACTCCGCATAATCTCTTCCAGTCCTGCCCATGTTGATACAAAAGTTGGATATTTGTCCTTTCTGATGGACGCATAATATTCCATTGTATATATGTACCATATCTTCTTTATCCTTTTGTCTGTTGAAGGGCATTTTGGTTCTTTCCACAGTTTGGCGATTGTGGCCATTGCTGCTATGAACATTGGGGTACATGTGGCCCTTCTTT
>CM053606.1:103912368-103933895 GCA_028646535.1 Procyon lotor | reverse complement strand
TGTTGCTCAGAGTCCACAGTTTCTCATGGTTCATCTCCCTCTCTGATTTCCTCCCATTCCCCCTTCCCTTCCTTCTCCTAATGTCCTCCATGTTTTTCTTTATGCTCAGCACGTGAGACCATAAGGTAATTGGCTCTCTCCGCTTGACCTTTTTTACTCCGCATAATCTCTTCCAGTCCTGCTCATGTTGATACAAAAGTCAGATATTTGTCCTTTCTGATGGACGCATAATATTCCATTGTATATATGTACCATATCTTCTTTATCCATTCATCTGTTGAAGGGCATTTTGGTTCTTTCCACAGTTTGGCGATTGTGGCCATAGCTGCTATGAACATTGGGGTACGTGTGGCCCTTCTTTGTACTGTACCTGCTTCTTTGGGGTAAATACCCAGAAGTGCAATTGCAGGGTCATAGGGTAGTTCTATTTTTAATTTCTTGAGGAAATTCCACACTGTTTTCCAAAGTGGCTCCACCAGCTTGCAATCCCACCAACAGTGAAAGAGGGTTCCCCTTTCTCCACACCCTCTCCAACATTTGTTGTTTATTTTCCCATTGATTTTGGCCATTCTAACTGGTGTAAGGTGGTATCTCAGTGTGGTTTTGATTTGAATCTCCCTGATGGGTAAAGATGATGAACATTTTTTCATGTGTCTGTTAGCCATTTGCATGTCTTCTTTGGAAAAGTGTCTGTTCATGTCTTCTGCCCATTTTTTTGACTTATTTCACTCCGCATAATCTCTTTCAGTTCCATCCATGTTGATACAAAAGTTGGGTATTCATCCTTTCTTGAAATGCCTATGGAGAAAGAAAGTTGGAGGCAGCAAGTCATTCACAGCAAAGTGACACCTGGCTGAACTGTTAACACTTCCCAGGATGACTGCTACAGATACCTCAGCACGAATCACAACTGCTCTACTTCCTCATCTGCCTTCCCCCACACTAGGGCTACTGCTAGAAGTCAGTCCACCTTGGCATATCATGTATATTTCTGTGTGCATTATTCAAAATTCCCTGGTGGGCTCCTCTCACATATATAGAACCAAGACCAAGTCTCTCTCTAGGCCTAGACATCAAAAGGTCCTCCTCTCACTTTGCATTGCCTGAGTAATCATCCTTTGAATTATTTGCACTCACTCACTGTGGTAAGGTATGTTTTGACATATGACACTTTCAAAGGCGAGAGAGCTGGCCAGATTGGACCTTAACAATGGTAAACTCCAAGATGTATGTTAATAAATCCATAAGATTTTTAATGATTTAAAAAAAAATCTTTAGGACTTACAGGCAAATCCTTTTGACTTACAGGCAAAATGATCAATAATTTAAAAGGACAAGAGAATTAGACCAACAATGGATTTCTTAAAAGCAACATAAAAAGCAAAGGAAAAGAAAAAAGTAGCATTTTTCCATGAAAAGAAAGTGAATCAGGGCGCCTGGGTGGCTCAGTGGGTTAAAGCCTCTGCCTTCAGCTCAGGTCATGATCTCGAGGTCCTGAGAGCCTGCTTCTCCCTCTCTCTCTGCTTGCCTCTCTGCCTACTTGTGATCTCTCTCTCTCTCTGTCAAATAAATAAATAAAATCTTTAAAAAAAAAAAAGAAAGTGAATCAAAGATTTTATACTCAGAACACCTGTCATTTAACGATCAAGGGTATAGAAAAATGGTTTTACATGTGCAGGAACCCAGGTTCTACTTTAATTTCAAGCTCTTGAATAATCTTCTAGAGAATGAGCCAACCAAGAGACAATTCAGAATCTTCAGCAAAAGGAAATTTGATAAGCATTTATTCTACTGAAGTGCAGAACTAAAATTGAGGGTAAGGTACAGAGGAAGGTGAAAGAATGGCAAATAAGTATTATGTGTTCTCGCAAAGTGAAAATAATGCAACTAAAATAATGGAAGAAGGGAGAGCAAAAGAGGAACATGGAATAAGCTCATTGATTTCTGTATAGGCAATAGGCAAAGTCAAAAGGTACTTTTAAAAATCAACAAACCAGGAGCTCCTGGGTGGCTCAGTTGTTAAGCATCTGCCTTTGGCTCAGGTCATGATCCCAGGGTCCTGGGATCAAGCCCCAAATCGGGCTCCTTGCTCAGTGAGGAGCCTGCTTCTCCCACTCCCCCTGCTTGTGTTTCCTCTCTCACTGTATCTCTCTCTGTCAAATAAATAAAATAAAATCTTAAAACAAATCAACAAACCAAATAATAAAAGAAATCAGGATACTAAGCATTAGAAAGGGATAAGTACAAGGTAATTACTAGAAAAAATGTCAACTATTCTAAATAGCAAATGAAATGTAAAAATGGAAAGCAAAGTAAAACAATCAATGCAGCAAGTATTGACATGACACACAGAACAAGTGTATAATTAAATACATAATTGTATAAATGTATAAAAAATATAAAATATGTGTTATCAGCATATCAGTAAATATAGGTGGGCTTAACTCAACTATTAAAAGAAAACTTTTAATTTTACTAACAAAGTAATGCCAAGCTGCAATTCCATACATTAGTAACATACCTACATGATACCAATTGTGTCTTTACATTTTTACTTATCTATTATGAGCACAAAATACTTCATGTATTTATATAACTCATGTTATATAAATGTATCAAACCCCAAATACTAGTACAAATACATGAGATAAATAATTATGAAAGGATTATTTACAAACAGATCAACAGCAAGACCTTAAATAATAAGCCATTATAGTACATTTACTTATTATGAATAATTCCTGAGATGGTTAATGTACACATAAATGTATACAAAAAGAGAAGCAAGCAATTAAGATCTATATACATGAAGAATATGCACATCATGTTCACATAATACCAGACATCCTTAGTAATGTTAAAGTGGTCGAATATTTTCTTATCTGTATCAGTGGGGACTTTCTAGATCATAATCAGCTGGAGGACAGGTAGAGGCTAAATTGAACTTTCTTTGCCTTATATTTGTATAAACAAATACATTTGTTTAATATCTTTTTATAACGAAAAGATATTAACGTCAACAGGTTGACTTGGTATTTTCTGAAGTTTCGCCAAACTAATGCTGTTATTCACGCGTGAAATATACTGAAAAATATCCGCTGCTTTGTCTGTTATCTGCTTTCCCTCTGGCTGACTGTGTCAGGGAACAATTGGGTTCTCCATCCTCAGGGCTCCATGGTCCACACTGTTCAGGTTTAGAGAGAGCATAAGCATTGATGGTATAGAAAGCCCAGGAGAGTAGCTTCTCAGGGTCATGAGGGCCAGAACAAGAGAAAAGTGTCTCACTCAGCTACTGTGTGGTCAGTGAATAAAGGGGGCAATAGTTCTAAGAAATGCACTTGACTTTTAAAAAAAGTCCAGTCCTATTCTAACCTTACCACTGGGAGAGAAGGCAGAGGGCTTCTGCCAAAAACTTCAGGTGAATGAAGAGGTGTTCTCTATTCCAAGCAACATCAGAAAGAAGGAGGGAATGTCCACTCTGTTCTTAGCCATTCACCTGCCAAGCTCCATCTGTGAGGAGTCAGCATTTTCTGCCCACAAAGAGATACCCTACCTCTCTAGGTCTGAAAAGATGCTCTGAAGAAAACAGAGCATTGATGGGGAATTCAAAGGGCAGCGGAAACAATAAAAGACATAAAAGGTCAATTGATTCAAACGTTCTGGCAGCCAGAGCTTGCCAGCCCCTTAGCGTTCATTGGAGAGCACGAAGGCAGTTACGAAGTGCACTGGGGTCAGGGCATGCTTGAAGTGACTGACAGGGGAAATGGTTCCTCTTCCTTGAGCTCTGTGTATTTGCCTCCAGCACAGGGACCTTGCTTAGGAAGATCTTCCCTGTCTGCTGCACAGTGTCTTGACTTCTTAACAAATCGTTCTTCAGGCACAAACTGTCACATAGATTGTTGATTACATTGGTTCTTTGAAAAAAGAACAATTTCTTGAAGAATCTTCTTGTTTCAGGGGTACAAACATCTTAAAGATCCACCAGCACTATCTTATACTGGTTAAATGGACAGTTGCTACTACCTAGGCACATGAATGAATGGGACGCACACGGAAGATGCTTTTTCATTTCCCCTGGAGGTTCTATCATGGAATGCAGTTTATATTGTCTTAGAGAACAGTTCTACTTTTATAGCCCATGAAACCCTAAATGTTTTCTGACCTTCTCTTTTGAGCTGTACCACATCTTCATACCTTTCCCTGCATTGCTTTGAATTACTGATGGAAGGGGAAATAACTTACTAATTCTATGCAAAATCATATTGTGTGTATTTCTGTGTGCACTTGTGTGTGAGACTGCTTGTGTATATGGAGCTCCTATACTCTTAGTCAGTTAACAAACATAAATACCTAGAACCTTAAAGATGTTAAAATGATGGTAAAATCCATTGGAAAATAACTTTAAAGTGGATGCTATTAATTTCCCATCTTTATGACTGCATTTGACTTTCAAGATTATTTTGAGTTTGTGGCAAACTCTTGCTTTTGTCATAGTACATGTAATTCCACAGGGGAGAGAAAAGAAAAGGAGATAGAAATAGGGAAGGTTAGGAAAATGCACATTACAGTGGTGTATTTCGGTGGAGATAATGTAGATTGCGAACTCTGCAATTGGTTGTAAGAGGGTTTTGGGAGGGAGGGGGGTTGGGTGATTCTGGTGGTGGGTATTGAAGAGGGCACGTATTGCATGGAGCACTGGGTGTGGTGCATAAACAATGAATCTTGGAACACTGGAAAAAAAATTTACTTTCAAAATGCCTGTTAGATTTCCATTTGTAATACTGGCATTAAAAATTCTGAAAGTGTATTTTTACTTCCTTGCTTTTTTAGTTTTTAAGGAAAATCTTTATTTTTATTGTTGAAAACATGCATGATTAATCTAGCAATATATAACAGAAGTTCAGAAGACATAACTTAAAAAAAAATCTAAATATCCAACATACCTATAGTATCTGACATAGATCATAACAGCATAGAAAATGACTATTCTTAGCCTGACCCCTAGTGTTAACAACAAATAAGCATGCAGTCTGACAGTATTAGACCAAGACAAAATTGTTTAAAAGAAATACATAACAATATTTTTTTTTCATTATAAAATAATTCACCCTTAATGAGTAAATACAGAGCAGGGGAACATCAATCCAGAATGAGCTCAGAGATGAACATCTTCATTTGATAAAAGGGAAACCTGAAGTCTGATTGTTTGGGGCATGAAAGAATTAGTCTGAATTAGTTTATGGAGCTTCATTTCAGTCTTTGCACCCACTCCACTGGCCATAAATCTATTTTACAACTGTGGAAAGACAATCTCTGACTTTTAATCCCTGTCGTCCACCAGTCCCCGAGCATAACTATGGCTAAGACAAGCGTTCACTCTTTGCCTGCTCTGAAGCTGGCAAGCAAGTTCAAGTTACTCAAAAGCCACAGCAGAAAGGGCCAGAGAAAGAAGTTATTCTTTTTTTTTTTTAAGATTTTATTTATTTATTTGACAGAGAGAGAGAGATCACAAGTAGGCAGAAAGGCAGGGAGAGAGAAAGGAAGCAGGCTCCCTGCTGAGCAAAAAGCCTGATGCAGGGCTCCATCCCAGGACCCTGAGATTATGACCTGAGCTGAAGGCAGAGGCTTTAAACCACTGAGCCATCCAGGTGCCCCTCTAAGATACTTTTGATAAAACTTACCAAGTTGATTTTTCACCAGAAATCTGAGTAGTTACTGTTCCAATTACCACTCAATTGCTTACCTTGAGAGTATTTTTTGGGGGGGAGGGTAGATATTTATAAGCTGATTAAAGAAGGTCATGCTTAGAGGTAACGTAGTAGTTATTAGTTTTAAAATAACACAATTCTCATTGTCTTAGCTATTCATTCTCTTCTCTCTCAGTGTATTGATGGAAATAACTGAATAAAAAAGTGATTACAGAAATGTCAAAATAAACTTGCAATAACACTTTGCAGAATTTTTGATAGAGCAATTACAATGGAGCATACTACATATATTTGAATTTTTTGCTGTGTTTAGAAGATTGCCAGGATTAAAGAAGCAAAAAACATGATAAAGATAATAATTTTTGAAAGAACACTAATTCTCCGATCATGAACTATCGTGACTCAGATCCCCACAACCCCTCTTAACTGCTATCCTTTCCACCTCCAACTTCAGAGATCCTTGATTCCTGTCTGTTTTCCAAACATGGGGCCCAGCAACTTAACCATTCAATGAGCTTCTCCAATAGTATTCTGATCAATCCCTTCATTTTTTAATATTAGTTTCTGTTGCTTGCATCCAGAAACTCTAATTAACCCAGGGTAGCAACATTACAAGTGACAAGCAAAGGCTGGAATTGGTTCCAGGCGAAATAAGGCAGGTGGCAGTGACAATCCCTATCCATAAACCCAGAGAGGCAAGTAACACTCCATGGAATGAAATGGCTAGATTAGTTAATTAAATCACCACCTGTGCTTATCCAAAATCAAATTCCTATTTATAGTAAGACTTTGGGAGATTGCACTGTTCTGCTATGGAGAATAAGAGGAGTTCCAGACCCCAGGGTGACAAAATGCCAAGCCACAGCACTGTATGAGGCAAGCACGGTTATCATAAGAGACAGTAGGACAGGCACACTAAACACATTTTTTTTTAAAGATTTTATTTATTTGACAGCGAGAAACACAGCGAGAGAGGGAACACAAGCAGAGGGAATGGTAGTGGGAGAAGCAGGCTTCCTGCCGAGCAAGGAGCCCGATGTGGGGCTTGATCCCAGGACCCTGGAATCATGACCTGAGCTGAAGGCAGACGCTTAACGACTGAGCCACCCAGGTGCCCCACTAAACACATTTTGATTCACAGTATTGCCATGGTCAATTGAACATAGTTTCCCGGGAGAAAATCAAAAATAAAAATAAAAATTCATGTCTGGGGAACAAAAGTGTGTCATGAGCCATTGTAACAAATGGGTTCACTCTTCCCTCATTCCCCAATCCTGAAACAGTTCACAGACAAGAGTTTCTATAACAAAGGAAGGCAAGGTGGACTTCAAAATGTACCCTGAAATATATCCATTGTGTATGCCCTGTGAGATTTTTCCTAACCATAATCAAAGGGTCCGAAAGCCACCTACTAGGGTAATTCCTTAGTGTGATGAAAATACCAAATCTTTCAAGGGTTATCATGCACTGTCTCTGAGCTAACTGCTGGGAACCCCAAACTTTATACCCTCAGTTTTTTTTTCTTTAAGATTTTATTTTTTTATTTGACAGAGAGAGACACAATGTGAGAGGTGTGAGACACAAGTAGGTGAAGTGGGAGAGGGAAAAGCAGGCTTCCAGCCAAGCAGAGAGACCAATGTGGGGCCCGATCCCTGGACCCTAGGATCATGACCCAAGCCGAAGGCAGACTCTTAATGACTGAGCCACCCAGGCACCCCCATACCCCCAGTCTTATTTGGGGCTTATGAGCTACAGGAGAACAGTGAAGTTTTCACATTAGTCTCCTGCAAAACTAAAAAACTCCAATCCCATTTCATGGTAATTTTTAACAGTTCCTTAGTGTATAGCTTGAAAAGACAGTTTTAGAAGCAGGCAGCATCCCTACATTGATGCCATCGGCTAAACCATTGATTATATAGGGCCAAGTCCCTGGACACCTCTCTTTCTATTGAGCAGCACATCATAAATCTCAATACTCTACCTTGTTAGGAAAAATAGCAGGGACTAGGGGAACCATCACAAACTTAAAAAAATTAAGGGTGGTAATTTCACATCCTCATTTAATTACACAGTTTGATGCAAAAGTGAGCAGGCTTAAAGTAGCATGCATTTGGGGGTTTGGATTATCTAAAAAAGTGCTCATTTTGGCTTGATTCTTGAAAGATCATTTCTCTGGACATTAATTCAAGGTTACTAGTCATTCTCTTTTAGGACACTAGAGAATTCATCTAGCTGTCATTTTTGCTTTAGAGAAGTCACTTGTCAGCCAAAAGGCTGCTACTGTGATTTTTTTTTCTTTGATTTTCTACAGTTTCACTATGATGATTCTTGGTATGTGTTTCTTTTTATTTAACCTGCTTGGGTTCATTGGGATTTTGAATGTGAAGACTGAGATCTTTCATCAGTTTTGGAACATGGTAAACCAGCTATTGCCTTTTGAAATATTGCTTCTGCACCATTCCTTCTTTTCTCTCCTTCAGGAAATCATGTTTGGACCTCACTGTCTTCTGTTAGCTTCTTAACCTCTTCTCTATTGTATGTCTTTTTGTCTCCTTTTATTCTGGATGATATTTTCTGATCTCTTTTGATTTTCTCTTCAGTTATATCTAATTTGTCATTAAATGTTCATCACATTTTAATTTAACTTTAGTTAATTAAGAGAACTTATTTTTATAAGTTTTAGATTTACAGAAAAATGAAGACGCTAGTACAGAGTTTCCATATACCTCACACCCAGTTTCTGCTATTATTAAGATTTTACATTATTATAATACATGTGTTATAATTAATGAACCAATGTTGGTGCATTATTATTAATTAAAGATGAGAGTTTATTTAGATTTCCTTAGATTTTTCCCTAATATCCTTTTTTATGTTCCAGGACCCCATCCAGGATTCCACTTTAAATTTATTTTTCTTCTCTCTTCGGCCATGAGAGTTTTTTGACTTTCCTTGTTTTTGTTTTTAAAGATTGTATTTATTTATTTGACAGAGAAAGAGAGAGAGAGAGAAAGAGAGAGAGTGAGCACAAGCAGATGAAGCAGCAGGCAGAGGGAGAGGGAGAAGCAGGCTTCCCACTGAGCAGAGAGCCAGATGACTCGGGGCTTGATCCTAGGACCCTGGAATCATGACCTGAACCGAAGGCAGACATTCAATGGGCTGAGCCACTCAGGCGCCCCTTGACTTCCCTTGTTTTTAATGGCCTTGGCAGTTTTGCTGAGTATAGGCCAGGTATTTTGTAGAATACCCTTCTATTGGAATTTGTCTGATGTTTTTTTTCTCATAATTAAGCTGGGATTATAAGTACTTGGAGGAGGATCACAGAGGTAAAGAGCTGTTATCATTACATCATAATAAGCACACATACTACCAATGTGATTTATGACTTGTTGACACTGGCTTTAATCACCTGACTGAAGTAGTGTTAGCCAGGTTTCTCCTGTGAAGTTTAATCCCGTTACCACACATTTTGGAAAATCACTACGTGCAACACATACCTACAGAGTGTGAGTTGTGTTTCCCCTCCTTAGGTAGAGAGTATTTATTTAAATTATTTGGGGGACGCCTGGGTGGCTCAGTGGGTTAAAGCCTCTGCCTTCAGCTCAGGTCATGATCTCAGGGTCCTGGGATCGAGCCCTGCATTGGGGTCTCTGCTCGGCGGGGAGCCTGCTTTTCCTCTGTCTCTGCCTGCCTCTCTGCCTACTTGTGATCTTTCTCTCTCTGCCAAGTAAATAAATAAAAATATCTTTAAAAGGATTATTTAGGATTCTCTCTGCAAGAGAGATTTGTCTCTTCTGCATTTATTAATTTATTCAATCACTTATTTATATATGTAGAAATATGTGATATTTATTTTATTATATTTTTTAATAATCCAGTATTATTCATTCTGTTGCTCAAACTGTTTTGGCTTTGGCCACTGGGAGCCCTGTCAGTTGCCCCTTGTGTTCCTTTGATATTCCTATCAATATATATACGTGTGTGTGTGTGTGTGTGTGTGTGTGTGTATTGTAATGTATATATATAATATATAAATATAAATATATATATTTATATATATATTTTAACTATTTCTTATTTTCTGGCACTATAAATGCTCCAGGCTCATCTTGTGTATTTTCTTTTTTTTATTAAGATTTTATTTATTTATTTGACAGAGAGAGAGAGATCACAAGTAGGCAGAGAGGCAGGCAGAGAGAGAGGGGGAAGCAGGCTCCTTGCTGAGCAGAGAGCCTGATGCGGGGCTCGATCCCAGGACCCTGAGATCATGACCTGAACTGAAGGCAGAGGCTTTAACCCACTGAGCCACCCAGCCGCCCCTCATCTTGTGTATTTTCTGTTCCAGTCTTAGAATCAGCCATTTCTTCAAGGAGCCCTGGTTCCTTTTTTAGAGAATAGTATTAGAACTTAGAAATAGTATTACTATTTTTAGAGAATAGTATTAGAAACCAAAATGTGGATGCTATATATGCATGTTGCAACAGGAATGTCATTCTTTTAGGCCCTTTTATCCAAAAAGCAGAAAATACATGTTATATACAACCTGTATATTTAAACAGATCTATAAATATTTCTATACACAACCAACTGTACCTACATTAAGCTAAACATGAATTCATTTGATGTGTCCAACTCCAATTGATTGCTACCATGGGTATTTTTAGGCCCCTCTATTCACTTATTTGTAATCTCCCATTCCAATAGTGAGAAATCTGGCTCCCACTATCTATCACACATTTACTTAATTGTTCTATTCTGGTATACATGTATAGCAGTGTCAGAATTGGTAACACATAATCCCATGGGAAACAACTTTATCGATTAGAATACAGTGCTCCTGTGTAGTTCCTTATATCTTTAGTCTCATAGATGCCACTCATTTCTAAAAATACTCAGCTTATCACCTTTCTCCCAACTCCTTCAGTGAGATTCCTTCAGTTGTTTGTAACAGAATTAGACCTCTTTGTCACAGTCTGCACTTCTTCCTGGAATACCTCAAACTCCTAAATGATAATTAAAATTTTTGCATTCATTAAGGGTTTTTTTTTGTGCTCTACAGTTCTATGAGCCTTTGTGGGAATTGTATTCACAATTATATTATCACAAAGAATCACGTTATTCCCGTAAAAATCCACTATGCTTGACCTATGTCTTTATAGTTTTATCTTCTCTAGAATGTTACATAACTGGTTTCTTTCACTTAGTAATATGCCTGTGATATTTCTCCATCTGTCTTTGTGGTTTTATTGCTCATTTCTCTGTATCTCTGAATAAAGTGATGAATCACATTTTATCCATTCAGCTTTTTTTTTTTTTAAAGATTTTATTTATTTATTTGACAGAGAGAGAGAGAGAACATGAGAGGAGAGAAGGTCAGAGGGAGAAGCAGGCTCCCCACAGAGTTGGGAGCCCGATATGGGACTCGATTCCGGGACTCCGGGATCATGACCTGAGCCGAAGGCAGAGGCTTAACCAACTGAGCCACTCAGGCGCCCCTCCATTCAGCTTTTAAAGGACGTCTTGGTTGCTTCCAGTTTGGGGAGATTACCAATAAAGCTGCAATAAACATTTACATGAAGGTTTTTGTGTGGGTTTGGCTTTTCAAATCAAGTGGGCAAATACCAAGGAGCATGTTCAATGGATCATACGGTAAGACTGTGTTAACTTTGTAAGACTGTCAATCTGTCTTCCAAAGTAAACATACCACTTTGTAGTCCCCCTAGTAATGAATGAGCATTCCTGTTGTTCCTCATGCTATTATCTTTGAAAAAGTTTTTGTTTATTTCACATTTCACAGTTGTACATACCCCAAATTGATTTCTATATATGGAAGTGTGTATGGATCCATGTTTTTATCACATGAATTTTTAGATAGAATATTTGATTTTTTTGCAATTATAAATGACAAACTTATTTCATTTTTAAACACTATATTGATAACATGTTGAAATGCAAATAATTTTTGTACATCAATATTTTATTTGGCAACATTACCTTAGAAATTAATTTTTATAAGTTATCTGTAGAGATATATAAATTATATTTCTTTTTTATAGAGATATAGTTAACACACAATGTTACATTAGTTTTAGATGCACAACATAGTGATTCTACAACTTTATATACTAAGCTATGCTCACCACAGTGTAGTTACCATTTGTATAACCATGTGACTCTATAATACCATTGACTATATTCCCTATGCTATACCTTTAATCCAGAACTGTAAGCCTCTATCTACCCCCAATCCCCTTTACCCATTTTGCACATCCCATAACCCTCCTCCTTTCTGGCAAACATTAGTTTGTTCTCTGTATTTACAGGTATGTTTCTGCTTTTTTTGTCTATTTGTATGGTTGGCTGGTTATTTTTTTTAGATTCCACATATTAAATGAAACCATATGGTATTTGTCTTTCTCTTACTTATTTCACTGAGCATTATGCCCTCTAGGTCCTTACATGTTGCTGCAAGTGGCAAGGTTTCATTTTTTTTATGGCTGAATAATAGACCATTAGATGTATATAGACATCTTCTTTATCTATTCTTCTATCAATGGACTCTTGGTTGTTTCAATATCTTGACTATTATAAATCATGCTGCAATAAACATAGGCATGCATATATCTTTTTGAATAGTGTTTTCATTTTCTTTGGATAAAAACATAGCAGTGGAATTACTGGGTCATATTATATTTCTATTTTTAATTTTTTGAGAAACTCCATACTGTTTTCCACAGTGGCTGCACCAATTTATATTCCCATCAACAGTGCATGAGCATTCTCTTTCCTCCATATCCTGGACGACACTTGTTATCTTTCTTGTCTATTTGATATATATCCATTCTGATTGGTGTGTGGTGATGTTTCATGGTAGTTTTGATTTGCATTTCCATAATAACTAGTGATGTTGAGCATCTTTTCATGTATCCGTTGGGCATCTGGATGTCTTCTTTGGAAAATCTCTATTCAGGAACTTCTGCCTGTTTTAGTGAATTATTTGGGATTTTTGGTGTAAGGCTGTGTAGGTTTTTATATAATTTGGCCACTAACCCCATATCAAATGTATCATTTGTAAATATCTTCTCCTATTCAGTAGGATGTCTTTTCATTTTGTTGATGGTTTCCTTCACTGTGCAAAAGATTTTTATTTTGGTGTAGTCTCAATAGATTATTTTTGCTTTTGTTTCTCTTGCCTGAAGAGATATATCCATAAATATGTTGCTAAGGCTGATGTCAAGATTACTGCATATGTTTTCTTCTAGGAGTTTTATGATTTTGGGTTTCACATTTAGGTCTTTTGTCCATTTTGAGAGTTTCTTTTGTTTTGCTTTTTAGAAAGAGAATGTGAGTGGTGGTTGTGGTGCAGAGGGAGAGGGAGAATATTAAGCAGGCTCCACGCCCAGCATGGAGCCCAACACAGGGTTCAATCTCACCACTCTGAGATAGTGACCTTGAGCTGAAATTAAGAGTTGAACCCTTAACCAACTGAACCACCCAGGCAGCACCTAAGTTTATTTTTGTGTATGGTATAAGACAGTGGTACAATTTCATTCTTTTGCATGTACCTGTCCAGTTTTCCAAGAACCATTTATTAAAATGACTATCTGGGGCACCTGGGTGGCTCAGTGGGTTAAAGCCTCTGCCTTCAGCTCAGGTCATGATCTCAGGGTCCTGGGATCGAGCCCCACATCGGGCTCTCTGCTCAGCGGGGAGCCTGCTTACCCCTCTCTCTCTGCCTGCCTCCCTGCCTACTTGTGATCTCTCTCTTTCTGTCAAATAAATAAATAAAATCTTTAAAATGACTATCTTTTCCCCATTGTATATTCTTGCCTCCTTTGTCATAGTCTAATTTAACATACAGATGTGGATTTATTTCTTGGCTTTCTATCCATTTCCTTCCATCTATATGTATATTTTTGTGCTAGTACTATACTGTTTTGATCATGATAGCTTTGTAGTATATCTTGAAATCTGAAATTGTAATACCTCTAGCTTTGTTCTTTCTCAAGATTGGTTTGGCTATTTGGGGGCTTCTGTGGTTCCATAAAAATTTTAGGATTACGTGTTCCAGTTCTGTGAAAAATGTTATTCGTATTTTGACAGGCACTGCATTGCACTTGTAGATTGCTTTGGGTAATAAGGACATTTTAACAATACTAATTCTTTCAATCCATGAGCATGGAATATCTCCCCATTTGTTTGGGTCACCTTGAGTTTCTTTCATTGTATTTTACAGTTTTCAGAGTATAAGTCTTTCATATCCTTTGTCAAATTTATTCTTCAGTATTTTATTCTTTTTGGTGTGATTGTGTAAATTATCTTAATATATAATTTATAATTTATTGTTAATAATTTAATATACAATTAAATCCATCTTTAAATACTGTGAGTGATATTTGTACTTTTCCCATTTTCATTTATTTTATATATTTTTCTTGCATTAATGCATAGATTACCACCAACTGTACTGTGTGGAACAGAAATGGTAACAGTAGACATCCTTATCTAATTCCTAATCTTAGTAGAGTGTTCAATATTTCCTTAATAAGTATGTTTTTGGCTGGCATCTAAAATAATTATAAATCTCATTACTTGCAATAGTCACAACTAATTACAATTAATTAATAAATAATCAATAACTAATTATTAATTAATCTATTATTAACTAATAATTAAGAGATTATTCTCAGATTAGATACTTGTTCTTATCAGATTAAGGTAGTTTCCTTCTATTCCTACAGGGATAACGGTTTTTTCTCATTATTATGAAAAAATGATGAATTTTATCAAAAGTGTTTTTTTCTAGGGGGAAGAAAAAAGATGTCAGAGGAGTAGGAGAACCTATTTCAACCGGTCCCCTGAATTGAGCTGGATATCTACCAGATTATTATGAATACCCACAAAATCAGCCTGAGATGTAAGAAGGTATATCTAGATCTCTACAGACAGATTTACTCCAGCAGTTGGTCTCAAGGTGTGAAGCAAGGATCCATGATTCTGCGGGCAGATATGAGAAGATAAATGGAAGAGGGAGGGAGCCTCTGTGATCTTGAGCCTGGAAGGCAAAGCCTCCCACACGTGGGACCAGGCACAGACTTGCAGACTGGCAGCTGTGGGGAGAGGACTTTAGGGCAGCCCCCAGACTGAAACCTGAAGCTATGGGGGTGCACATGTGAAACAGGATTGGTTTGTGGTTTTAGAAGTCCAAAGGGCAGAGATGTGTGTGGCCCTGGGAGCGAGGGCTGGGAGTGCTGCTGTGGGGCACACAACTGAGAATGCTGCAGTTTTTAGCAGCACAGACAGAAAGAGACACAACGTGGCCTGGAGAGCTCAGTGAAGATCAGATTGCGATCTCTCTGTTCTAAGACAAAGGTTTGGATATAGTCAGTCACTCCTGCTCTGACTCTCGGAAGAAATGCAGAAAGCTGCCAGGGAAAGCCCACAGAGAACAAAAGTCCTAAAAAACTCGTTTTCATTTAGCCCATCACCCTCCCACCCACAGTGGGCAGGGCAACTCTGCCCAAACATGGTTGCCTGAGTAACAGTGTGGCAGCCACCCTCCCCACCCCCCAGAAGAAAGGCTGGAAGAACAAGAGGCTGACAACCTTAAGGTTCCTATAAAACAGGTGCATCTTGCTTGGGTTGTGGTCAATACTTTGGACTCTGTACATTCCCTCAACTACCCCTCAACAGAATGACTAAGAGGAGGAACCCCCAACAAAGGAAAGATTCAGAGACTGTGGCCTCCACCACAGAACTACTGGATATGGATTTAACCAAGAAGTCCAAGATAGACTTCAGAACAATAATTATGAAGGAAATATCTAGGCTCGAGAAAAATATTAATGATAATGTAGAATCTCTAAGGGTGGAGATGAAATCTAATCAGGATTGAACTTAAAAATGCTATGAATGAAATGCAGTCTAAACTGGATACTCTGCCAGGGTAAATGAGAATGAATTAGTGAGATAGCAGATAAAATGATAGAAAAGAAAGAAATTGAGACGGCAAGGGAAAAACAAATTAAAACCCAAGGGATCACACTGAGAGAGATTAGTGACTCAATGGAGTGTTCCAATATTAGAATTATTGGGATCCCTGAGGGGATGGGGAGAGAGAGGTCTAGAAGATATATTTCAGCAAACCATAGCTGAGAACTTCCCTAATCTGGGGAAGGAAACAAGCATTCATGTCCAAGAGGCAGAGAGGACCCCTCCCAAGACCAATGAAAACTGACTGATGCCATGAGATATAATAGTACAATTCACAAATCTTAGATCCAAGGAAACAATCTTGAAAGTGGTGAGGGGAAAGAGATTTTTTTATGTACAGAGGGAGGAACATCAGAATAATGTCAGACCTGTCCACAGAGATCTGGCAAGCCAGAAAGGGCTGGCAAGACATACTCAGGGTAGTAAATGAGAAGAAAATGCAGCCAAGGATAATTTATCCAGCAAGGCTGTCATTCAAAATGGATGGAGAGACAAGGAGCTTCCAAGACTGATAGAAACTGAAATAATATGTGAACACTAAGCCAGCCCTGCAAGAAATATAAAAGGAGAAAGACGCTGAGAGTGATATAGACCAGAAATTAACTGAGACAATCTACAGAAACAAGAACTCCACAGGCAATGATGACAATGAAATCATATCTTTCAATAATCAAACCCAATATGAATGGCCTAAATGCTCCCATGAAACAGCACAAGGTTGCAGATTAGATAAAAAGACATGACCCATCCATATGCTGTCTACAAGAGACTCATTTTGAACCTAAAGATACATCCAGACTGAAAGTGAAGGGATGGAACCATCTTTCATGCCAACGGACCTCAAAAGAAAGCTAGGGTAGCAATTCTCTTATCAGACTAATTAGATTTTAAGCTAAAGACTATAGTTAGAGATACAGGAGGACATTGTATCATTCTTAAAGGGTCTATCCACCAAGAGGATCTAACAATTTTAAATATCTATGCCCCCACCATGGGAGCAGCCAACTACATAAGCCAACTGTTGACCAAAATAAAGAGACATATTGATAGTAATACATTAATAGAAGGAGATCTCAACACTCCACTCTCAGCAATAGACAGATCATCTAAGCAGAAAATCAACAAAGAAACAAGAACTTTGAATGACACACTGGACCAGATGGACCTCATAGATATATACAGAACATTCAATTCAAATTATTTTTCATCTACATTGTGATTCTTCTTTGATTCAAGAGTTAGTGATATGTTGCTTAATTTTCAAATAAAAGCAATTTTCTGGTTAACTTGTGGTCAAATAACAAATTGTGTATGTGAGACCTGTAGAAAGTTGCAAAAGGTGCATCAAATTTTTGTAAATATTTTACATATACTATGATTGTGAATTTGCCTACTTTATTTTTTAATATGAATTCTTGCTTCATGTCTTTACAGGCTATGTTATCAGATTTTTTTCTGATGTAATATTCAGTTTACTAATTCTCTTTATGGTCATGTCTAACTTACTTTACATTCACTGACTAAGTTTTTACTTTCAGTTATTGTATATGATCATTGTAGAATTTATTTTTACTTTTTATGGTTACTCAGCTAAATTCTCAATCTTCTGTTTCATTTCCCTGTGCATGCCAATCATAGTTATTCCAACGTAAACAGAAATAATACTTACTAACTCTATTATCTGAATTTCTTGATAGTTTCAGTTTTTATTATTTCTCTTAGTTTTTGGTCATGTTTTCTTTTCTTTTTTAGGATTTTATTTATTTGCTTCACACAGAGAGAGAGAGAGCACAAGCAGAGGGAGTTGGAGAGCAGAAGGCATTGGGAAAGGGAGAAGCAGACTCTCCACTGAGCAGGAAGCCCAATGCAGGGCTCAATCTCAGGACCCTTGGATCATGACCTGAGCTGAAGGCAGATGCTTAACCAACTGAGCCACTCAGGCACCCCTTTGCCATGCTATTTATGTACTTATGTATTTATTTTTACTTATGCATAGATATTAAATATGAATAGTTGGAAAGGTCACTGGCACCTGTAATGGCACCTGTAATGGATAACTGGCATTATCTCTCCCTAGAGAAAATTTGTGCTGACTTCTGACAGGAGCCTAAAAACCAAAGATATCTCATATAATCTCAATCCAATCAGGGAAGAAGATGATATTCACCTAGTTTAAATCTTTAAGGAGGTTGATCTGTTTACAGTTTAGCTTTTCTTTTAGTGTGATTTTCAGAGCCCTAGACATTTACGAAGAGCCTTTACAGACCTCGACTCCAGTTTTTGCTCCATGAGCCTGTGAATTGATTGAAGATTTCATCACCTTCTTAGGCATCCAGGATCTAGGAGAAAGTTGGTCCCTCCTAATAGCCAAATCACCTCTTGGGTATTTTTTGTTTTCCTAGACATTGGTCCCTTAATTCTCCATAAACTTGATAGCTCTTTGATATCACTCAAGATTATATTAAAAAAATCTTATATATTTTCTCTAGTTCTTCTTAGGTATATTATTGTTTGAATGTCTGATGCATTCTTCCTTGACTCAAGACAAAAAAACTTCTATGTTGGAATAAAAAATATAAAGGGTATTGAGAAAGGGAAGAGATGGTTGGTTTATTTTTCTCAATTTTGTTTATAAAATATAAAAGATATGAAGCAATGAAACTATAAAGAGAAATATTCAAGGGCGCCTGAGTGGCTCAGTGGGTTAAAGCCTCTGCCTTCGGCTCAGGTCATGATCTCAGGGTCCTGGGATCAAGCCCTGCATCGGGCTCTCCAATCAGCAGGGAGCCTGCTTCCTCCTCTCTCTATGACTTCTTGTGATCTCTCTCTCTCTTGTCAAATAAATAAATAAAATTTTTAAAAAAGAGAAATATTCAAGGAAATTAGAGTTACATGGAGAGTCCTTTCTTAACTTCAATTTAACATTTCTCATCCTTAATTTCATGAGAAATTTTAAAGCAAATAGAGTTTAAGTTTAAACTTTCCCTTAAAATTCTATTTTGTCCCAATGTTACAAGATCAATTATACTTCTACACGCAAACTGGCTGCAATTCAGAAAGAAAGTACAGTCTGTGTTATAATTAAATCATTTTAATGCAGATCATGTGAAGAAAATCCCACACAAACAGATCACCCAATCCCTTGGAGAGACCTGACCAATTCATCTGCAGGAGAATGAAATAGCAAATATTGCTGTAAGGAACATGTAGGAAAAATCTGAAGTGACACTAGAATCTCATTTCCTCAAAATTGAAATGGTTTAGCTACTAATATTTTTCTCTCACCTAGGATTCATCAGATGCCTCCAGAAGTTCTGATTCATTTATGTAGTTTTTAATTTTCAGTGTAATGACCCTGTTACTTGTGTCTTTTAAGCATAGATTAAGAGTCAGAGCCTCTCCCCTGCCTTCTTTTCTTTAATTACTCTGATGCCCCTGAAAATATGTTCAGCTCTTGAGCCAAGAAGCTCAGTATCTAAGTGACAGTGATTTCCATGGAGCAAGCAGTGTTCTGCTGAGCTGTCAAAAACACAATGTTTGATATGTCACATTATACCTTCTTTTGAAACAAGGGTAAAATAGTTTGGATGATTGTTCCCAATGGAACATTAATATCACAAGTATTTGAAATAGTAACAAGGATATCTCCATAGGGTAAAAAATACTGTATCAGAATGCAAAGCAAATGCTGGCAGTTGACACATACGTTGTTTCCTTTTAATTCTTCTTTTCCCCCCAATAAACTTCAAAGAATAGGAAATATAAAGGCAGGAGAAGAACACAGAAATGAAGATTTTCTATCATTCTGCATTGAGCAGCTACAAAATGAAGTTATCAAGCAACTGATTTAAGAGAGCAAGACAGTCTCTGAAAGCTGCTTCTCTAGAAACTGAAATATTTTACAGAAAATTAACACTATAGAAAAATTATATTTTAATGTTGAAGATTTATAGTGTCATAACCTGATGAATCAGATTATCTTTTATTTTTGAATTGATGTCTTGACTTTTACCTGCTTAAAGTCAACTTAGGTCCAGAGGATGTGGTAATATTGGAAACTGGAATATTCAGACCTTCAATCATCTATAAAGTTAAGTTGGATTGAATATGTATACTCCTCTATCTTGAAAGTTGTGTATGGGGGGATAAAATTCAACCTAAATAGTATCTTTTGTCTTTCATTATAAAGGAAAATTATGGAGTAATAACGTAATATACATGTTATTCCACCTAGTCCTTTACATTTCTTTTATCCTTTTCCAAATTATACTGTTTGTCTTCTATGTTTGAATTCTGTCAGCTTTAAAAAAAAAAAACAGAAAGACCAGTATAAAATAATATTTCAGGCAATATATCCTATTAAAAAAAGATGGAATTTTTGCAACAAGGAAACCGCAACAAATTGTGAATTTTAGCAATGCAATCACCTTGATGTCTCAGGAGTGTAATAACATATCAGTCAAGGGCTTTATGTGTGTCACTTAAAAAATATAGATTAGTGTCCAATGTCACCCTGAGAAAAGCCCTTCATAAAGGAAGCTCAAAACCTACTGACTGAAGAGATACAGTCTCCAATGCAGGAATGCTGGTTCTTTCGTGTTCCTTATTGTCAGGGAGACTAAAGGAGACGAACTCAGAAGACTATTTTCACATACAGTTCCAATGGTTAACCCTGATTTTACACTCTTTATTCAGTCTTTAGGTCCCCAAAACATCACCTTGGCTACATGTTAATTTCATTCATTCAACAGTATTAGGTATTTTGTAAAAAATGCTTGAAATACAGATACATTTATGTTATTATCAAAACACTACCACACTAAAAGTTTTGGGTTTGTGAATTAAATAACCTGTGTATTTTCTGACTCAAAACCATTTTATAAAAAGTGATTAAAGCTATTATAATTTAGAAGCCAACAGAGGGTACTTCAAAACTAACTGAAAGTTTAAGAATTAAGATATGTGAATTATAATTCTGACTTGTCTATTAACTTTCAGCAAGATGTTCTCCAAAGCACTTAATCCTTTTCAGTCTCAATTTTCTCATTTGTAAAATGAAGAAGATTAAGCTTGAATATTTCTCAGGTCCCTAATACTCCCAATAATGTATTTGAGATAGAGACCATTGCAGAATTCGTGAAAGTTCTGTATTTTGGAGAATGAAGGAAGGCAGTGCTATATGGAGAGTATCTGGAATTGATCAGGGCACTGCAACTGGGTCACACCTAGTTATGCCTTCAGGATCAGAAGAAAAATTTGGCCTACTCATTTGCTGTAACAGCAGTCTTTTCCAAAATCTGTTTCATCACTGAGGGTGCAATCAAAGCACACCATGCTCCAAGAGCATTTCCTGATCTCCCAGCAGGCATCACAAGCATGCTGGGTCTAAACACAGGGATGCCTCTAGAGTTTCTATACTCTTTTTTTTCTTTTAAAGATTTATTTATTTATTTATTTGACAGCAAGAGAGGCATCACAAGTAGGCAGAGAGGCAGGCAGAGAGAGAGGGGAAAGCAGGCTCCCTGTTGAGCAGAGAGCCTGATGTGGGGCTTGATCCCAGGACCCTGAGACCATGACCTGAGCCCAAGGCAGAGGCTTTAACCCACTGAGCCACTCAGGTGCCCCTAGAGCTTCTATACTCTTATAAGAGGTGACAGACAGTCCCAGCAAGCTACTCTTTTACTTCCCCCTCACTCTTGGCCTTTCCACCACTGCCTTCTTTGAATTGACAAGGACTAACTTTGTTCAGTCTGATTCTCCTTGTCTTTGGTCACTACAGGAAGCCCCAAACCATCAGTCAACCTCCACTCTCTTATTGTCTCTTAT
>CM053606.1:103864658-103911868 GCA_028646535.1 Procyon lotor | reverse complement strand
GAGCTTCTATACTCTTATAAGAGGTGACAGACAGTCCCAGCAAGCTACTCTTTTACTTCCCCCTCACTCTTGGCCTTTCCACCACTGCCTTCTTTGAATTGACAAGGACTAACTTTGTTCAGTCTGATTCTCCTTGTCTTTGGTCACTACAGGAAGCCCCAAACCATCAGTCAACCTCCACTCTCTTATTGTCTCTTATTGTGCCCTTCCCTTTATCTGAACCTTTTTCCCACCTCTAACTTCTGAATCCTTTCCACCATGCCCTCTAGACCTCACCTTTCATCATCAGCAAATCTCTTGACATGCTTAGCCCCATCTCTAAATCCTCCTTGCCATGTTCTGAAGTTATAAAACCTGGCTCTCCCCCAAGGACCTTACTTCCTCTTAACCCTTTCTTACCTTGTGCATTATGCCGGAAGGTGGGGCAGGTGACTAACTTGTTCTTTCTTGCTATTTTCAAACTACTTTCACTTCCTTCTAAAGACTCAAGCTTTCAGTCTCATGTATCAGATAATTCTCTTTATAACCTTTTTTTCTTTCTTATTTCTATTCTTTTATATTGATTTTAGCTCTTAGCTCCTTTTATGAAAGAGACTTTCTACCATTTTAATTCCTGACAATTTCAGCACACATGTAGCTAATTTTCCCCACACTCTAGCCTTTCAGTCACTGGATCACCTCTCCACCATGGTCTCATCTCCCCACTCTCCTTAGACACTCACTCTCACAGCCACACCCAAGATCTTGTCATTACCAATAACTGCAGAACAAAATGGCATCCTCTCTTCACATCCTAATCTAGGTCACTAAATATACAGGGAAATCAGCTGCCCTGGTCATAAACAGATACTGATGTTCAACAACAGCTAAGGACAAGTCCCCTGAGAAATTGAGAATTCAGGTTGGCTCAAACTACTCCCCCTTTTAGAACATGAAACATGGAACCACTGGACATCTTTTTCACTTGATAAAGGGAACCAAAGATGTGCAGTAAGACTATTTATACCATTTGTATATGTGCTGTTTTAATATGAACTATAAAATCCATAAGCTTTGAATATAGACATGTACACTGCAGCACTGGAAAAAAAAAAGAAAAGAAAAAGAAGAGTTATGGAAGGAGTAGATTTCCACGGGGCTAAAAAAAATTAAGGGCAAACAAAGTAATAGCTCCTAGTGAAATCCACTCAAGAAATTAGGGATTTGGATTTACTTTTTCAAAGCAACTAAAATGAGATTGACCAGGTTAGTTTGTTCAAATTAGGGCTGTGATTATCTAGGTTACTTAAATTTAAATTTTGAATGCAAGTTATTGTCAAAATGCAAGGGATTTAGTTTACCCTAGCAAAGAGCTCTATTTGCTAATTACAGGCTTAATGTTAAATTAGGTCCTGTTTCTCTGCAGCAGCAAAGTAATCAGACAAGAATCCCATGCCTCTATTAAACATTTACATTAGAACTCACTAATTATACTGCATTGTTTGGGTAGCACTGGCAGATGTCCTGAAAGGATGTGGAAAAGGCAATCACTGTTTCACAGAAGATGGGCATGAATGTAGCACAATCCTGATATCAGAGCAAGGTATGGGGAGTGCACGTGTAGAACAACAATAACAAAAAATGCACTGGGTACTTCTCAATATAATTATAGTTGTAATTATATAATTTAGTACAATGGATCATCTAAACACCTGTGCTAAAGGTGTTTGTTCTCCATCTTTCTCAGGACAATACTGCCTGGATTCACGAAACAAGCCCCCAAATCTTTTGGCTTTTCAAAATTCAGTGTTGTGGAAACAAAAAGTTACTGTAAACAGAATCCTAATGTTAGAAAATAAAATTCACATAGGTTACTTTTGTGCCAAATGACCACACATTTCCTCAAGCTGTTTCTACCTGCATAAAGACATGATGGATGTAAAGCTATGACATTTTACTGAGATAAGCCCTTGTGGTTCATAGTTGAGTGGATGATACCCAGCCAATCACTGCCACTTAAAAAAGAGTGCTGCTGGCTCTGTTTTCTCTATTTCACTTTATGATGCCATGCTCATAGGGTTAACTGTGGGTAGGACAAACCAGAGAAGAGAGGATTGGTGCTGTATATAACAAATGACAAAGAAATAAGCTCCTAGTCCAGATTTACTCTGTGTCTTCTCCTGCTCCTCTGCCTGAGACCCAAGACAGGCCTCATTTGTTAAGTTCTCTCTGCTTATTAAAACCTCCACCTAGGAGCACCTGGGTGGCTCAGTGGGTTAAAGCCTCTGCCTTTGGCTAAGGTCATGATGCTGGGGTCCTGGGATCGAGCCCCGCATCAGGCTCTCTGCTCATCAGGGAGCCTGCTTCCCCCTCTCTCTCTGCCTGCCTCTCTGCCTACTTGTGATCTCTCTGTCAAATAAATAAATAAAATCTTTAAAAAAAATAAAATAAAACTGCCACCTACCAACTTGGTGTGGCCTGCCTCTTTCTTTGGCTTCTCCCTGCCCTCTGAGTATAGGGGCCAATTCAAGATTATACCAGGGAGGCTCTGAGGGTTGTGAACCAATAACACCCCAGGGTTCCACAGAGTGTGGTCCAGGCAAGACTGAACCCCTTCACATGGTCCCAATTCTCCTTGAGCCTGACTAAATTTCTGCAATACATAGAGCCCAGGACTCCCACATTTTCAGGAAGGGGGTTCACATAATACCTATATGTGAGAATGTTTTAATGTGGGACTTTTGCAAGTTAGTTATTAATAATAATGGGACTAACATTGTGCAGTATTACTTTGAACATAAAGTTTACCCTCTTCTCTAATCCCCATTAGGGCTTTTCCAAATATGTGCAGAATTCATTCTTTGCCTTCCCATCTGCGAGTGCTGAGAAATGGCATCAAGGGAAATCCTGCCCATTGATTTTTTTTTTAAATTTATTTGACAGAGAAATAGCAAGCAGGCAGAGAGACAGGCAGAGAGAGTGGGGGAAGCAGGCTTCCTGCTGAGCAGAGAGCCTGATGCGAGGCTGGATCCCAGGACCCTGAGATCATGACCTGAGCCGAAGGCAGAGGCTTTAACCCACTGAGCCACCCAGATGCCCTCTGCCCATTGATTTTTATTACCTTAATTTATTATCCTATGAAGGATCTCCTCTGTTGGCTTCATTCTGTTTGCCATCTTTAATATCACAGAGCTCTCTTAAAAAATATATTCTGGATAGTATCTTTCTACTTCCACTAATTCTCAAGACATTGTGGCATTGCCAATCATTTCAAGCTCTTTTTAGTGGGAACGGTTGTTTTCTGTTTGGGGTCCAAGTCCCAGAATCATCCCAGTCAACTGCTCCCACAGCAGCTGTGGTCTAGGTTAATTCCTGCTTGATGCATGTCCCAATTACAGTGTCTATGGCTGCACACTAGGCTTCTATGCCTGTGGCAGCGTGACTGTGCAGGTGGCCACTGCGACTACTCGTTCATTCCATCTGCTCTTCTCTGATCATCTGCATTCCCTCTAGGCTACGGGCTCTTTTCCTGAATATTTGATCATAAAGTGCGATTTTGATGCAGGTTCTAACCCAACCCCTAACATTTTCATGCAGTTGCAAAGACTGGCCCTACTGAGGAATCATAAAGGCTGAGAACTTACCTTAAAAAAATGAATGTGGCAATGATCTATCTAACTATAAAAAAATCACACCTTCATGCCAGTGCTAAAGGAACAAAGGGTGTGGCTTAATTTCCACTCTGCCTAAGTGTATCAGGCACACTTAATTTTTACTTATTTCCCATCTTATTACTAATATATGTAATGATGCTTGGGAAGAAGCCAACAGGGACATCCCATAAGGAACAACAGCAAATTTTCCTGACTCTTGGAATTCTATTTTATTCTATGAAGACAGCATTTCTGATCAAGTTCTAAACCAGGGTGGTCATGACGGTAGATTAAACCATGCTTTAGGAAGTATGGAAAAGAAAAATGAGAGAAGCAAGTCTCTCTCTGTTGAGCTGAACTGTGTCCTCTAAAAAAAAAAAGTGTTGACATCCCTACCCCTTTGTGCTGCAGAATGTGACCTTATTTAGAAACAGGATCATTGCAAATGCAATTAAAATAAGTTAAAATGAGGTCATACTTGAGCAGGATATGTCCTAATACAATATGACTGATGTTCTTATAAAAAGATGACCATGTGAAGACAGATACACAGGGAGAACGCTTTGTGATAATGAAGGCAGGGATTGGAATGCTGTACCAGCCAGCCAAAGAAAGCCAAAGTTGCCAGCAAACCACTAGGAGTTAGAAGATGCAAGGAAGGGTTCCCCAATAGGTTTCAGAAGGAGTATGGTCCTACTGACAAAGATGTCAGTCTTCTAGCCTCCAGAACTGTGAGACAAACAATTTCTTTTGTTTAAACCAACCACTTTGGGGCATTTGTCCCTTCGCCTCACTCCCAGAGCCAAGCCAGAGTAAGTGCTGTTGCAATCTGTGGTCACTGATGCAGCCGTCGGGAACTGGTCTCAGGGAGGCAGCACGGAACAGTAGTGCACCGCCCCAAAGTGCAGCAAATAGCCATGAGACTGCCTGCCAAATACTGAAGCTCCCATCCAAGTATGGTATTTAGGATTTGCTAGGAATCCAAGGCTGGGGAGAACAAAATGAGCCTCATGTTAGAGTTAGATCTAGGCTCTGCCAATTTGGCTTCTGATCTTGAGTATGTTCCCTAATCATTTTGGTCTTCTGTGTCTTAATGTTTGGAATGTGGCTAATAATATCTGCCTTACAATATAGTTATACGATTTGAGGGAGAAGTGGATACAAATTTTTCAATAATTTCTATCACAGTAACCATCAAGAGTTCAAAGTATTTATAAGTCACAAAATTAAATGCATCAATTAACATCGATCAATTGCTTTGTTGAAACAATTTTCTTAGCTTGCCTGGAATGTTCTCTAAAAATACCTCTCAGCCCCCATAATTACTGATAACCCATTTTACAGTATTATCTATAAGTTGCCTGGGCCTCTACAGGTGGGATCTGGTTTTGTGACCAGCGATCTACCCTAGGTTGGACTCTGTGCTAACATCACATAAAAGGGTCATCATTAACCCAAGAAAACTGAGAGCCGTCCCAGCCTTATTCTACAAAAGAACAATGGCCATAACAATGGCCATCTACACTGCCATTGGGTGTAGACTGTGGGTCAGGCATTAGAGTGAGTTTTAAGTCCATTGTCCTTTTCTGTTCTCACAGCAAGCCTATGGAATATCACTATCCCTCTTTGGGGATGATTAATTGGAAGCCTGTTTAAGGTTGCTCAAGCACACTCCCATAGCAAGCGGTAGAGTTGGGACCCTAATCTAGTTCACTTTAATGCCAAGTCAGACTTTTAACAACTCTGTTAGTCTTTCTAAAATGTATTTTTAGGCAGTACATCCTTTTTCTTCAAAATATCATCCAGGCTCTTTTTATCAAAATGTTTCACAATCCTATCTTTCATCATATTCTCCAGATCCTTAATAAACAAAACAAAGAAATCCAGCTGGTGCAAAGTCAGCTCAGAACTCCAGGGCCTGCAGAATAAATTGAAAGCATTCACTTCAGTAGAAGCTGCTTCCCAGGAACTACTTGAGAAGTATAAACGGGCTATACACCGTCATGTGATATTTAATGTAATGGGAACAGCAGTGCTGTCTTGGCACTGCCTGGTCGCCTGCGTGCTTTTGCCACTCCTGTGTTGACTCAGCTGAGACAAGCTCATGGTACCATCCGAGTGGCAGCAGAAGCCCTGGCCCCTGGGCTTCCACCAAGAAAGTGAACATGGATCACTTGCTTTCCAACTGGGAGAATTGGAAAAAGCAGAATGCAGAGGAAGAGTTTTCAGAGCATTAAAAAAACAATGTGAGACTGTTGTCTCAATTGCATGTACTGAGAATTCCACACATAATTTGGGGGTAATATTGCCACTCCCCGAGGGAGCTCCCCATCCAGTAACAACTCAATACGAATTTCCAGGAGTCTATGCTAATGTATCCAGTGCAGTGTACTGCAGATTGATGCTATTCAGAATGACCAATTTGGACATTTCCAACTTGTTTGTACAGCTTTTCCTCATTGTATTGTTTCTAAGGACTCTGTTTCAGCCTCTGGTTTCATTTTCACTGCTTTTATTCAACTGCAACATTGCTAACATTTGATGATGAAATGACCTATTTTTTTTTTTTTTAGAAGCTGGAATTTACTGATTATCCTCTGAGAACGTCAGCTCAATGACAGCAGCTATGCCCAATGCATTCTGTCCTTTGGTTCTCCATGAGGTCCAAGAGGATCTCCAGTTTCTTTGGTGATAACATGAAGAGGTCCTTCTTGACTATTTGATGATTACAGCTGTTTTGGTGATTACTTCTAGAGCTGTGCTGAAACTCACAGTCCTTTGTTTAGCAAAACTGCTGAACCACCTTTATCCTGAATGTCAGTATTTGGCAAATAGCAGGTCAAATGACATGAACTCTAACAACTCATGTGCAGATTCACTTCATATATCACATCTCCCTTATCCACTCACCCATATACAGACATTTAGCTTGTTTCCAAGTCTTGGCTATCATAAATCATGCTGCAATGAACATGGGGACATAGGTCTCTCCTTGAGAGAGTGTTTTCATTTTCTTTGGATGAATACCCAGCAGTGGAATTGCTGGATCATATGCTAGTTCTATCTTTAATATTTTGAGGATCCTCCACACTGTTTTCCACCAATTTACATTCCCACCAACAGTGTGCAAGGGTTTGCTTTTCTCCACATCTTTGCCAGTACTTGTAATCTCTTGTCTTTTTGATGACAGTCATTCTAAAAGGTGTGAGGTGATATCTTATTATGGTTTTGATATGTATTTTCCTGATTATTAGTGATGTTGGGCATCTTTTCTTTGTACTTATTGGTTATTTATATGTCTTCTTTGGAGAAAATCTCTATTCAGTCTTTTGCCCATCTTTTAAATCAGATTGTTTCCTTTTTCCTTTTTTTTTTTTCTTAGGATTTTATTTATTTATATGACAGAGAGAGAGAGAGAGAGAGAGAGATATCACAAGTAGGAAGAGAGGCAGGCAGAAAGAGGGGGGAAGCAGGCTCCCCGCTGAGCAGAGAGCCCGATGTGGGGCTTGATCCCACGACCCTGAGATCATGACCTGAGCTGAAGGCAGAGGCTTTAACCCACTGAGCCACCCAGGGGCCCCTCCTTTTTTCTTTTGAGTTGTATAAGTTCTTCACATATTTTGGATATTAACCCCTTATCAGATGGAAGGTTTGCAAATATTTTCTCCCATTCCACGGATTGCCTTTTCATTTTGTAATTGCAGATCATTACATCTTTGGATTAAATTACTAGTAAATTACTGTGTTCCTTCATGCTTCTTGGATTTTGTGCGTTCTTTAAGGTCTTCACATTTGAAGTAGCAGTCACCTTCTATAGTCTTTACTGTCTAACTTCTGGAGAGAAATTTCGTCAAACTTATCTAGAGATCCTGAGACTTTCTCAGATCTTCTGTGGATATGCTTGCTCAATACTTTTCACTTCCTCCAGTGGCAGAATTCTTAAGCATACACGCTTTTTCTCTACTCTGCAAAGCCAGACCAGGTGTTGATAACCTCCTTTTTGCTTTCTGTAGGGCAGTATTGTGTGCTCAAGTTTTGCTTCCCCTGCCCCCCGCCCCCGCCAGGCCTGAAGATTCAGGCCAGCATTTTGCACATGCTCACTAATCATCTGCAAAAGCTCTTGCTGTCATTGAGAACATGCACAAGGAGTCTGTCATGTGACAGGGGTTTGTGTGGGTGAGCCACACAGAAGGCTGGGGATGCCCATGGGCCAGCTGGGAGAATTCACAGGTGAGGCATCCCCAGAAGTTCATGGGTGGTACTCTCAATAGAGGCCAATAACTAATTAGTGGAAAACAAGTCCCTTTGATACATTACATTCTGGGCCCTGATAAGTACGGCCTGTTTGGCATTACCCTGCATGGCCAGGGAAGATGGGCACTCACATGCTCACACTTTTCCCTGCAAGATAAATGATGAACTGAGAAGAGCTCTCACTGCATGGTAGCTGTGCTGCCTTGGGGGAGAGGTTATTCGAGGAAAGTCAGACTGTTCCTCATACCCTCTTTGAAGCATCCAATCTCAGATATTTTTCCTCCAACGCTGTGCTGGAACTTCTCTGGTAGCCTCCTCAACTTCCAAAAGGCTCTTTGGGTGACTGGCTAAATCTGTGTTCTTCAGGGGCTCCTGGACCATGACTGAGAAGGGCCGGGGCCATTCATAGGCCATTCAGGGGCCACAGCTGGGATTAAGGTCTGTATGCCTATTATCCCATGAAGAGATGGGTGAAACTCTTCCTGAGTCCCATGGCTTTTGTGCTGGTGATAGAATTAAAGCCAGATGTGGTGTGTCCAAGTCCTTAAGGGTATAGCACTGTTTCTGGGTCTACCATTGGGACCATGATTGGTGAGTCAGCTACCTGGGTGTGGGCATGCCTTCTCAAAATGGCTCTCCTCAGTCTTGGACTGCACCAGGGTTTCACAATCCCCTACTTGGATCCAAAAGCTCCTACAAAGCACTTTTGTGCATGGATGGATACCTAATTATTGCTGTTGAGGGGGAAACATGAGTGATGGACATCTTATTTGCCCATCTTGCTGACATCGCACTCTTTTAATAGACCTTAGAATGTTAACCTCCAAGGTATTTGTGTGTATTTTCTTATTATTCTTCATAACTAAGTAGAAAGTATTATAGACTGGAGGGGTTTAGGACCCAGAAATTTATTTTAGCCCATCTTCCAAGTGATGTGCTAACAAGTATGATTTGCAACCAGGAATTACATAAACATTGATTCTAAGAATTTTATTACCTTCATTAAATTTTAGAGCTAATTATATACCTATTAAAGAGAGCAGGAGAAGAAGAAAATGCTCTTTCTTTATAGGATCTTCCTGAGTAATCCAAGAAAAGCAACAGAGAACCACTGCCTGATACCACATGTAATCATACTTATGGACAGAGAGAGCTGCGAAAGCAGGTGGCTGAAGGGGGCTCCCATTCAAGGTTGCCTTAGATGGACTGAAAGCCAAGGGCAGCAAGGGACAGAAGGCAGCATCCTTTCAATTAAACATGCAACTAAAGCTCAAGTTTTCCCAAGCACAACCATCAACTCTGACAGAGACTGGAAACATAAGGATGGGATTGTAAGGACTGTGTGTGTGTGTGTGTGTGTGTGTGAGAGAGAGAGAGAGAGAGAGAGAGAGAGAGAGAGAGAGGAGAGAGACACTAAATTCAACAATAATACTAGCTGACTTTGACTCTTTATTCCTTTGACCTCCACTTTCTACTTCACTTGTAAAATTGACCACAGTGAAATACGAATAAAAGGGTGATTAGAGCTTTAAAAAAGAACTGTTTACTCATTAACAATTACTTGAATAAATAGTGTCCAACCTGTCAATGTGCCCTTGAAGTGAGCATCCTTTATGGAATTGACATAGTTTTCAAACTGAATTATCTGTTCTTCACTGAACAGACCCAAAGCTTTCCAAAATCTTTGCATTTACTCACGTTCCTTCTGCCACAGCTGAAATTCACTCTCCTTGACTGAGTGTAACCAAAGCCTTCCTAAATTTAAGTCTTTAGATGAAATGTCATTCTTTTCTCTGATGCCTTCCTTAGTTTCCTTATCAGGAAGGAATGCTGTCATTCTTTGCATTCTGAAAATATTTTTACTATACTTCTTTTATGGCATTTAATATTTTTTTTATCATGAATTATATTTATTTGTCTACATGGCTTAATTCATTTATAAGCAGTAAACCTGAAAAAGATTGAATCTGTGTCTGGGTCACCTTTGTTTTCTGTTTGCCCTTGAAACCAGCCCAGTGCTTTCTATGTATAAATGCTCAATAAGTATATGATGACTTAGGAAAGAATACCTTTTTTTTTTTTTTGGAAGAATGCCTTTAAACTGGGAGTTCTATTTATCTTCTCTTTGCACTCTTTTCCATCTGAATAAGGCCCAGCTTTCCGAACAGTTGTATAATTTACTATTAAGATGATTATAGCCTGCATCATGATTACACCTTCAGATTCCTAGTATGAAGTCAAAGAATCTCTATAAAGTATCTTTGGTCTAATGTCCAGATTTCTCTCGAGTATCTGAAGCTTGCAACAAAAAGGATTCCTTACCATTCCTCTTAAGCATCTTGACCTCCCTGACTTCTTGCATTTTTCTCTACCTTTGTCTGTCAGTCATCTCAACTTAACTCCTATTTTTCTGAGAAGCTCTCCCTAGCTGCTTCAAATATGATGGAGCGTAATTTTACCCTGAGTTTGGACAGCATTTTACACCATTTTTTGACCCCCGAAATAGTTGAATAATGTATCAGAGTAAAGACTGTAATCCAACGTTTAATTGAACAAAATTAATTAATTTTGTTAATTAATTAAAATTATTAATGAAAAATTAATTGAACAAAATTGAACAAAATTGGCACTGTTTATACAAAACTGTCAAATTTATGCAAAGCAGGATCTATTCAAATAGTAGGTGAGGAAATCAGATTTTTCCAGATTGTGTGAAGCACTACTAGCCAGCTGGTATTTTCCAAGCAATCTAAACTTTTATATAGGCAGCAGATTTTCTCAGCATGTTGGTATAATGTGTGAAAAAAGTTTAGTAATTGAAGGGAAAAGGGCAGCACCAAATTAACTACTAAAAGGTTAGAATAGGATAAGGGAAGCACTGTGTTTCCAAATGTCAGAGAATTGTCTGTCTCAGAAAAAGAAGTCAGACAATGGGCAGTCTCTCGCAAAAGGTATAGGAAATAAGGATTAAGACTTCACTATAGAAGGGAAAGAGAAGAAGGGAAATGGTATTTTTAAAAATGGTATTATTAAAATATTTTTTAATATTTGAAAAATACATAAAATAATAGGTGTCTGACTTCAGTAGCAATTTCAGGGAATGGCTGGGTAAGGTGTGTAGGCAGAAATAATCAGGACCAGAGAGAGATGTGAGCCGTGTGTTAAACCTGGAGTTGTGAGGCCAATTGGAAGGGACCTGGCACAAATGGTCAGTTCCATTCAGGATGTGGTAGAGGAAGCAGAAACTGACCATGTTGTCACTGTGGTCAGTGTTTCTTCAAATGTAGTAAACAGACCACTGTGGGGACCTCAGCTAATTTTAAATCATATCAGAAAGAGACTTTTAAAACTTATTTATTTTATGCTTCATATATTTATAACTAGTATCTAATACCCAATTTTATTGCTATTATTGCTTAGAGGATGGCTAAAGGAAGCTGTTCTATGTTCATTCATCCAACAGAGACCGTGTAAATCACACATATACCCCTGGTGTGGCTGGGCCTATGCATAAATTCAGGAAGAGAGTATATGAAGGAATGAAGTTTGAGAAACAGTATCTCAAACTGACAATTCTCCAAAGAAGTACTCTAGCTTCATTAAAACTCTAAATATATATATATATTTTTTTGGTCATGGAGTGCTTAACTTTGAGAGAATGCTAGTATATCTTGGTGTATAAGAGGTTGCACTGTTAAAGTGTTGAGTGAATTGAAATAGTCATCTACTCGGGCAAATATGAAGCTGATTTCTTTACCCATCCCTTAAAGGAAAAAACATCCTAAGTTATATAGATACTTTGAATATAGTTTGTGGCTCTAATTTAAAAGCAAAAGAATTTCTTTAATAAAAAATTCTGTGTAATTTTAGGGGGCACTTGGATGGCTCAGTCAGTTAAATGTCTGGGATCCAGCCCCACACTGGGTTCCCTGCTCAGTGGGGCATCTGCTTCTCCCTCTCCCTCTGTCCCTCCCCTGCTTATGCTCTCTCTGTTGTTCTCTCGCTCTCAAATAAATAAAATCTTTAAAAAATTGTATAATTTTATACTTCTTTTCTTTTTTCTTTACCGCACAAAAGAGAGTTGTTTGCATTTATTAGTACATTTCTATTTTTCCACAGAAATAGAGTGATGGAACATTATTAAAAATTCAGTTCGGGGGAGTTTTAGTATTCATTCTAGCACCTAAGTAATGTCTTCAGAAATAACATAAAAATAGTATTATTTTGTAATATTTACAATTTTCTCCTAGTGATTTTCAGCAATTTACTACAACTTTCCTCTTTGTGCTACTATAATCTATTTATTACTTCTTTAGAAATAAAATTTCTAAAATTTAAAATATAATAAAGTGACCAGGGGATATTTCCTGGTAAATGATTTGTAATTATTTTAAGTTTGTTTTTGGGAGGGGGGTATGACAGAGGGGGTAATAGAAAACATCCCTGACGTCATAACTGGTTATAATGAAGACAGAAGAGTAGGATCAAAAGGGGTGGCATTTATTACATATGGAATTCACTGAAATCCTTTACTGAAGCAAAGAATTAAAATAGAACTGAGTTTTATGAAATATGGAACATTAAAAACAAGACTGTATTTGTGTGTGAGTGTGTGGGTGTGTGTGTGTAAAAAGAGAGACAGAGACAGGGAAATATAACTAATCAATACAAGAAATGTGAATTATCTTTTATAAGTACAAAGCATTATTATTTTATTTATTTATTTTAAAAATTTTTATTTATTTTTTTGACAGAGAGAGAGATCAGAAGTAGGCAGAGTAGCAGGCAGAGAGAGAGGGGGAAGCAGGCTCCCCACTGAGCAGAGAGCCCGATGCGGGGCTCAATCCCAGGACCCTGAGATCAGGACCTGGGCTGAAGGCAGAGGCTTAACCCACTGAGCCAGCCAGGCGCCAGTGGGTTAAATATAATATTAATTATATATAGTATAGCTTATTTAAATTTAAATTTATTATTTTAAATATTGTATTTTGTCAATAAATCATTGTCCTCCTGTAAGACAATGGAATGCTGTGACATTTGTTTATATAATAAATTTTGAATTAGTAAACAACAAATGAACCCAGGCTTTTAAAAACACAGGTGTGATTAAATAAACCCAAAGCAACTATCAAAATATCTCAATCCCAAATCCAAATGTGCCTAAAAGTAAAAGTAGTCATTTCTTTCAACTCTTACACACTAACTTTAGAATTTGCACAAACAGGCTGGAATATAGTTGAAATTAAACAGGATACTAAAAGTTCTGGTCACCAAATCTGATCTATGTGTGAGTGGGAGGACGGATCCTCCCACACTACTAAGAGATGCTCTGGACACCAGCTAAGTGTCCTATAATTCAACTCAATGCTGATACTATTGACCTGGAGACAATATCAGACTCCACGAGCTCAAGGGTTCAGTCCCACAACAGTGCCCTTCTACTCATCCCTTCTTCAGATACCAGTCACAGGTCCAGGTTGTCACCTGTACTCCTCACCAATGGACTACAGATATTGGAGGTTTCAACAACCAACTCCTGGGATTTGATTAATTTGCTAGAGGGGCTTACAGAACTCAGAGAATTATTTTATATGCTAGATTGTTAGTTTACTATAAAAGGATATAAAACTTTTATACTCAGGAAGAGTCATTGGAAAAGATGCATAGGGCTATGGATGGAGAAAGCATGCGGAGCTTCAGTGCCTTCTCTAAGCAACACACTTTCCCTAATTCTGAATGAGTTTACCAACATGGAAACTCTGGACCCTTTCTTTTGGGGTTTTTGTGCAGGCTTCACTAATAGGCAGGATTAATTAAATCAGTGGCCACTAATGATTTAATTCAATCTCCAGACCATCTCTCCACCCTGGAGGTATGGGATGGAACTGCAAGTTCCGACACTAACCACAGGATTGAGGATTGGCTCCACGGGCAATCAGCCCCCATCCTTAGGTTACCTGGGGTTTTCCAAAAGTCTCCTCATTAATATAGCAAAAGACACATCACTTAGACTCTCTCATTACTTGGGATATCCCAAGGGTGTTATGAGCTCTGTGCCAGAAACAGGGCAAACACCAAATCTGTATGTTTTATTAAAAATTATATCATAGATACCAATCTTTCTAGTGTAGTGAGGCATATACAGGTAGGATTTAATGACAGGATTAAAAGTGATTGGGCCACAGGGTGGGTAATAAATAAACTTGCAGAGGTTAAGAAGTGAGTAATCACTGTGGCTGAAGGTTATCAGACAAGTCTGCATGCAGAAAGTATCTTTTTTTTAAAAGATTTTATTTATTTATTTGACAGAGAGAGAGAGATCACAAGTAGGCAGAGAGGCAGGCAGAGAGAGGAGGAGGAAGCAGGCTCCCTGCTGAGCAGAGAGCCTGATGCGGGGCTTGATCCCAGGACCCTGAGCCGAAGGCAGAGGCTTAAACCACTGAGCCACCCAGGCACCCCTGAGAAAGTATCTTTGATTAGGACTTTTGACAAGCAGGATTCACACATGCAAAGAAGGATAAAAATGGTGACATGAAATTGTAGACATAAGCACCAGCATAAGCAAAGCAACAAAGATAGAAACAATGCTCTGCAGATAATGATAAAACACATTTGTGAAAAAAAGTAAATATAAAGAGAAGCACTATAGCTAAAATTAAACATTTACTGTATGGACTCATTTTTCTCATTTGAAAATGAAAAAGGAATAGAACTTTGAAAATATCTATACTTGCAGTACACAATAGGATATCTAAACTTTCATATAACTAATTATGAGAGCAAAAACATTATATGTTAATCTATATTTCATCAGGTAACTAGTCTTTAAAGGATTTAGAATCCCAAAGAGAATGAATACAATATATTTCCTTTTCAGTTAATCAAAAAGATATATTTTTAGTATTCTTTTTTTTTAAAGATTTTATTTTTTTATTTGACAGAGAGAGAGAGATCACAAGTAGGCAAAGAAGCAAGCAGAGAGAGAGGAGGAAGCAGGCTCCCTGCTGAACAGAGAGCCAGCCGATGTGGGGCTCGATCCCAGGACCCTGAGATCATGACCGGAGCCGAAGGCAGAGGCTTTAACCCATTGAGCCACCCAGGCGCCCCTATTTTTAGTATTCTTGACAGTTATTATTTATATTTTTAATTCCTTAAAATATAGGCACTTATGTATGATTACCATAATCAAATCAAATCAATAATGGCTTCCAGTATTTGCTCCTATCAGGCTAATCCTACACAAAACAGCAATTATGAATTATAGACCGCATATATGCTATATATAAATTTTATCCCAACAAATTTAATAACTTTGATGAAATGGACAAATTCATTTAAAAAAAACAAATAAGACACAAAATAAGATAAAAATAATATGACTATATTCACATGCATGATAAAATGAAATCATGATCAAACAATACTCAGTGAAAACTCTAGGCTTATAAGCTTTTGCCAGTGATTTCTATCAAACACTTTAAAAAGAAATGACACAAACTGCAGACAAACTCCTTCAGAAGGAAAAAAAGAGTGAACCCTTTTCTAATCATTTTATGAGCCTAGCTTATCCCTAATAACCAGACTTGAGAAAGAAATTTCAAAGTAAGAAAATTACAGACAAATATCCTCATAAACATGGGCACATATACCTTTAACAGAATATTAGAAATAAATTCCATATACATAGATATATGTAAATCAACTATATTTTCTAAATACTAGCAGTATTAAGGAAAAATACTCATTCTAACTGTTAAAGTTATTCAGTGACGCTTATTAAAGCACTGTAAGAAAGACTTTCAAGGGGTGCCTGGGTAGCTCAGTCGCTAAGCGTCTGCCTTCGGCCCAGATCATGATCCCAGGGTCCTGGGATCGAGCCCCGCATCGGGCTATCTGCCTTCGGCAGGAAGCCTGCTTCTCCGACTACCATTCCCTCTGCTTGTGTTCCCTCTCTCACTGTGTTTCTTTCTGTCAAATAAATAAAATCTTTAAAAAAAAAAACAAAAACAAAAGAAAGACTTTCAAGGAAGGCCACGTGATAGTTGCAGGGACCTGCTTGCAATAGGGCTTTTCAAGGGAACAGAGAATAGACTCAACTCTGTATACAGCACAGGCCAGTGGGAATTTATAGTTAAGGAGAGGTGGGGGTCAGTGGATGGAAAATTACTAAGAGGAACAGAGGTGAGGGGGGATTTTCGCTATACTGACTTCACAGGATTGTTGCAGAAGGCAAGCCAGAACATCACCTGGGGTGTGGTAGATATCAAGGTAATAGATATCAAGGGAGATCGGATAGGAAAGATGGGGGATTCTAGCTGAACTTACTTAGCAGGATTCCTACTAAAATGGGACAATGTAGACATGAACACGAAGTCTAAATGGGACGGCCTAGTTGAAAAGTTCAGGTGAGGCTGAGTAGCATTTGGTCAATTTGAGAATCTTTATTAGTAGCAAAGTTTTAGAAAACAAAATTTAAGAAAAATTATTCACAAAAACATCAACAGCACAAAAATAAAAATTTAACAGAAATCATATACATCTATATATTAAAAAGTACAAAATACTGCTATGGGAAATTAAAGAAGAACTAAATATAGTGAAAGAAATCATATTTGTGGATTAAAAGACAGCATTGCTATGTCAGTTTTCTCCAAATTGCTATATAAATTCAATAAAATCCCAGGAAGTCTTTGGCTTCTTTTCTTTCACTTTGTCCTCCTCCACATCCTCCTTCTGCTAAGAATTGATTGAGTTTAAAATTTATAAGGAAATGCAAACAACCTAGAATACTCTAAATAACTTTTTTCTTTAGAAACAAAAATGGTAGAGGACTACATTATCAGATTTCAAGCCTACTACATAAATATAAAATAAACAAGAATATGTGGGACTAGCATAAAGATAAAGAATAGGTCAATGCAACATAATGGTTCCCATAAACAGAGCCACAATTACACAGCTCACCCATTTTCTACAAGATAACCTAATGAAGGAAAGGATTTCTTTTCTTAAAGATTTTATTTTATTTTTTGACACAGAGAGAGACAATTAGAGAGGGAACACAAGCACCGGGAGTGGGAGACGGAGCAGGCTTCCCAATGAGCAGGGAGCCAGATGCGATGTGGGGCTCCATCCCAGCACTCTAGGATCACCACCTGAGCCAAAGGCAGACGCCCAACGACTGGGCCACCCAGGCGCCCCGAAGGAAAGGATTTTCAAAACAGATTTCTTGAGCAATTGAATGTGCGCTCAGAAGAGAAAATTACAAAATATTTTTAATTGAAAATGAAAATACATTTCAAAATTTGTAGGATGCAACTAAACAAGCACTTACAGAGAAAAATATCACAGTAAAAGCTATTTTCGAAAAAATAAACTCACCAAATCAGCAATGTAAACTTTCACTTCAAATATCCCCTCATCCAAACCTGCCGTGCACTCTTTCAACAAGAAGTTGAGGTCTGTCATTCTGTTGGGAGTGGAAGGCAGTGTTCAAGTGACCCAAAGTCCTCAGTGACGGAAACAGCACCTATCCAGGTGGCGAAGAGTGGGTGCTCAGGGGACAAACTGTTCTGGATCTGTAGCTTCAACAATCCTTCACCTTGGGCAGGGGAGTTAACCTCTTTAAGCTCCAAGTCTCTCTGCTTGAAATGGGACACCAATATAACAAATATCCAAATGTGTATGCGATATCAAATACAATAAAGCACGGTGATTTGCAACCTTGCGAGATTCCCAAGGTGAAATTCAAAACCAGCACACGGAGGGCAAGGAGAGCCTCAAGGAAGACGCAGGTCACTACAGAATGGTACGTGCCAGGTTTCACAAGCAAAGGAACGTACAAGACTTGTCTAGCACGGCCACAGGTCCAGGAGATCTCGATGCCTGCCTGCTGGCCTAAATTTTGTTTTTACAGAGGCTTTCACGGGGTTATCGTGTAACAAGCGTGTATACGATACAGACAGTCTCAACAATACTTTGTTCGCTCAAGGTTGCCTTACTAGAGCAGCTCCCTGGTGCGCAGTGGTTTCTGGGCCAGGGGAAAGGGGAAGGAGCCTGTGCTTGCTCTCCTGGCAACCAGTGGTCACGTGGCAGTCACTTCGTCTCGAGGACAGCCTCCAACATCAAGAGAACCGCTTAGCCGAGGGAGGGCTCACCTGAGTGGGTGTTGGATAGCTCATTGTGCTGAGAGGTTCCCAGAGAGGCGGAGTGGTTCCGGAGGCCCCGGGGTCCTCGGGAAGTGCACTTGCTGAACCTGAGCCAGTTAGGGGTACTTTCTGAACCCGACTGAAAATAGTTTGCATGAGGAAAAAGTAAATCGCGCTCCTTAAGCTTTCCATTGCTTAAGTAAATAGCTGGTGAAAATAATGATTTCCTTTATAGAAACGAAAATCACTCTTCAAAAACCCTCTCAAAGGCTACACTGTTCGTCATTGGTATATTTAACTCATGTACCCTGTTATTTAATAGAAGAAATTATAACCTGTTAGAACAGAATTCTGAAATTAATTCATTTTAACTATGTATCTTCTATGAGTAATTTAGACTTTAAGAAAAGATTTCTTTAGTTACTTTAGAGAGAGAGCACAACGGGAGGTGGGGAGTGGGGGGTTGCGGTGCAAGGGTGTGGCAGAGGAAGAGGGAGAGATAATTTGGAATAGATTCCCCGCTGAGCACAGAGGCTAACACTTTGCTCTATCCCAGGACCTTGAAATCATGATCTGAGCCAAAATCAAGAATTCAACTTAACTGATGTACCGAGATTACCCAGAGCTATATAGACTTTTTGTAATGGTTTGGTACTAGAAAAAAAATGTAATGTCTGCTGTACTTTTCCAAATGGGATGCTTAAGTTTTCTGCCTCTGAGTTACTTTGGAACATTGCAAGTACCTTTTCACAATAATAGTCTTTTTGTTACCTTTTTATCTTTGATGTATAGAACCTGTAATTTTGATTTTTCAACATTTAGACTATTTCTATCTTTAATAGTTGGAGATTTCATTTGGAGCTAGGATTTATTTCATGGTTTGGATATCTTATTTTTTCCAAGTAAATTTTTGCTTATAACTTTTCTTCCCAATTAAGTGCTAATGAATATGGTAAATGATGAATGTGGTAAATTATCACAAGCCATTAAGAAGACTAATTTTTATTCATACCTAATCAGCTGCTCTTATCAAATTCTGAATATATTGTTTATAAGGCGTAATTCTAGACACTTTACACTAATTATCTGTGATTTTCAATTGTTACACTAAAATTACCCTAACTTAAGAAACCAGGCCTCAGTGGACTTAAACTTCTCAGTTTCTCACAGTTAGGTAGTCTCTGAATTGGGAATTCAACGCTGCTCTGTCTGTACCTAAATTATAAGAGCTTTTACCTGCCATATAACCATGACCGTTACATGATCTAGTCACTTAGAAGCAAAGAATTTTGTGGCCAAATGAGAAGCCAGCTTCCCAGTTTTATTAACGGGCCATAGTAATATCCCCA
This sequence comes from Procyon lotor, assembly GCA_028646535.1. Lineage (NCBI taxonomy): Eukaryota > Metazoa > Chordata > Mammalia > Carnivora > Procyonidae > Procyon > Procyon lotor. Next base: position 103,892,485 of record CM053606.1, on the reverse strand, counting down.
AACCACAAAGTACAAGGCTTTCTGATAAAGTCAGGAAAAAGGCTTCAGTAGGCCTCCCAAGACAAGCCTGACTTGAATTTACCCACTTGGGTATAACTGGAGAAGCTGCAGCATGGCTGATCCGTTCTCTGAGAGGGTCCCAGCTAGGGAAGGAGATGTTTCTCTGGAAAAGATGAAAGTTTCCTCTATCTGGGACTAATTAACTTTGTGAGTTGAAATAGAATATGAGAAAAGCATGGTAATGATTTCCCATAACCTTTCCAAGTTACTCTCAAGCACGTCTGAATTTGGATGATCTGTCATACGAAATGAAGAAGTCATGCTTTAAGGCATTATTCATTTTAGGATTCAGGAAGGGCTCAATATTGCTGAATAGTTAACCCATTCCTTTGCGTAAACTTTAATGAATAGACAATTCTATAAACGGAGAAATTACAAGTATTGTTCTATATTGGCATTCCTTAAATTGATATAGGCATGTGTGCATGTGAGTTACAAGGGAAAATTATTCAGTGTCTTTGCTCTTCCAAAGAGCGAAATATCTTGTTTATTAAGTTGCTTCCTGATACAGTTTTATAACTGCAAGGACTCCAATTAAATTTTCAGATCCCCCCTTGGGGATTATTTAAAGCAATGTAATGCACTATCTTAGAGAATTAATGTTCTTTTTCAAATGCTTTTTCTGTGAATAAATTGGATATTCAGTTTAGTCTGAGAAGAGTATTTGCTTTTTTTAGCCCATGTAAGGATAAACATTCTGAGAGCAATAGTTATCTGCCTGGTTTCATATACCTTTTCACTTTGGGGGGTAGATGAGGAGAATAATAGTTCCTGCCACTGGGAATGCCACTGATGGCATCTTGATGACTTTCCTGCGCTTTTTTGGGGAAGCCAAGTTGGATGTTCTGTACATTCTGAGTATTGAATATATTAGTAGACAAAGGGATGGTTTATTTACACTATCCTTAAAAAAAGGAAATAAATGAAATCACTAACTTGGTGATGGAAATAAAGATATAATCCAGGCTATGAAATAAATAAGTTAGGGGTTCGAGAGACAAGGTAAAATTAAAAAGATACCTGGAATTGGAAATAGGTGAAAATGAGAATGCAGAAATAAGCATAGGAAGAAGGACTTTAAATGTGAAGAAAATTTATTTGAATATAATGAAGAGAAAAGTTTGAGCATGGAATAAAAGGAAAAGTTATAAAATCCTATGGGCAAGAAATAAAAATACAGGGCTCCTGGGTGGCTCAGTCGTTAAGCATCTGCCTTAGGCTCAGGTCGTGATCCCAGAGTCCTGGGATTGAGCCCCGCATCGGGCTTCCTGGTCCACAGGAAGCCTGCTTCTCCCGCTACCATTCCCTCTGCTTGTGTTCCCTCTCTCGATGTGTTTCTCTCTGTCAAATAAATAAAATCTTTAAAAAAAAGAAAAAGAAATAAAAATACGTGTGAAAATAGTATTTCTAAATAGAAATAGAAAAATAATTTCTTAAAAAGAGAGAAAATACCAACTTCGAGATATAGTTCCTTGCTTTAGAATGGAGGGTATAAAATACGAGTATAAAATACTCTAATCCAGAGTTAAGTGACACTGAACATGAGCCTATGTGTCATTTAAGTTCTGCTTTCTTAACAATAGCATCTCTACTTATCAGTTATATGATACATTGTTATCAATTATAATCATCATCTTATACTTTTAATCCTCAGAACTTATTCATCTTATAACTGAAAGTTTGTACTCTTTTAAAAAAAACTGCATCTGTTATCAAGGAGATTCATTCAGTGGGTTAAAGCTCATTTTGGGGCTAGACTACATGTTTACAGAGAGAATTTACAATGTAATTTTATTAAGTATTAGTGGAAATGTGAGATATTTGAGTTGTTTTGGAAGCCTGTGAGTATATTAACTTCAAAAAGTTATGTTACTTACATTCTGCAACAAAAACCACAAGTGTGTTATATTTATTGAACCATTAAATGAGAGTCCAATATGCAGAAAAATTAATTGGTCATAAAGGAGTGGAAAACAAACAAACAAATAATCAAAAAAAAAACCCTAAGGAGATTAACTACCAAGTTCTACCTCTGCTTGTCGGGGTGAATGGAGAAACAGCATTTTTTTTTTTTTTTGCAATTGTCTCTCCTTTTTCATCCATTATAATTTATGTGTGGTTGTATTCTTTAAAGGATGCTGATTAGAATTAAATGAAAATTTTATAACCACCTTTTTCAACAATAACACTAATAAATTATAGGACTTGAAGTATGAAAATTGATTTCCTATTCAACACCATGGTCTCTTGAACTGCAATACCAGCGGATACACATTGCACACATCTTCACCCTGACAGCAAGTGCAGAGGCAATGATGTATCAGCATGAAAGACTCAGTGAACAGACAGGATGGAAACAGACCTTTTAAGTGTAGAATCCTATATGCTGTTTCACAGAGGTTGTGCTTAGGGACAATTTAGGATAAATAGTATTAGCAAATAAAGGACAACCCAGTAATGTGCTGTCACTGTTTTTTGAGGGAACAAAATGTCTGAAATACAATTTAGTATTCCACAGATGAGATATAAAGAAAATTGTTTACCTCATTGTGAGCTATTTGAATTTGGGATCTCCTTCCTTCCTCCCTTTTTTCCTCCCTCCCTTATCAGTAACTCTCTCTTTCCCTCCTTCCCTCTGTGTGTGTGTGTGTATGTATTATTTTTGGCTACGAAAAAATTTCCTTCCTACTGTCATTTTACTATTTTAATAATAGTTATGGTTATGGAATTTATGTTTTCTAATTCTTGTGTGTATTAGGGAATTTTGTAAAGAAAATGTAGGGGAGAAAAAATAACTTTCCCTCTATATTTCTAGGTTCTTGGCTGAGTGGCCCCCCCACACCTGTAATAAAAGACAAATTGATAGGAGAAAAAAAATAACTTTAATTATGCATTTTTATATGGGAATTCCACAAAGATATGAAACTCAAAAGGTACCCAGAGAATTGAGACTACTGAGGATACATACCATCCTGAGCTAAGAAAAGGGATAGGAGTTTGAGGTTTCTGAAGTTGGGGTGGTCTCACCCACCATAGTTGGGGCTGCTATGCTATGTACATGATTTTCTCAAGTAAAAAATTTTCTCTGGTAGTAGCTCGTTTCCTGGTTCAGTCTCCCCTTTCTAATGTTATAGAAGTGTAACTTCTCTGTTTTCAGAGCTTCTGTGTTTACTGTCTTTCAAACACCTCAAAATATTTTTTATGCCCCAAAGGCATATTTGGGGTGGCATATTCTGCTACTCTTCAAAAGTATGCACAAAAATTAATGGTTACAGAAGGTTATAAATGATCCATGGCTGTGCTCTCCCTAACTCAAGTATGTCACAGTAATTAGACAAAGTGCTAAATACAAATATCTTTGTGTATTCAAGAAAGCACATGCATGAACGTACTCACATAGCCATAGACATAACCAGACAGACAGACAGACACACACACGACAATGAATTAGATAAGTCGGTAACTATATAACTAAATATAACTATATAACTTTTATTTATTTATTTATTTATTTATTTATTTATTTATTTATTTAGATTTTATTTATTTATTTGACAGAGAGAGATCACAAGTAGGCAGAGAGGCAGGCAGAGGGAGAGGGGGAAGCTCAGCAGGGAGCCCGATGTGGGGCTCGACCCCAGGACCCTGAGATCATGGCCTGAGCCAAAGGCAGAGGCTTTAACCCACTGAGCCACTCAGGCACCCCAAGCTTATATAACTTTTAAAAGTGTTTAGAGGGATGCCTGGGTGGCTCAGTTGGTTAAGCAGCTGCCTTCGGCTCAGGTCATGATCCCAGGGGCCTGGAATCGAGTCCCACATCAGGCTCCTTGCTCGTCAGGGAGCCTGCTTCTCCCTCTGCCTCTGTCTGCCACTCTGCCTGCTTGTGCTCTCTCTCTCTCTCTCTGACAAATAAATAAATAAAATCTTTAAGAAAAAAAAAGACTTAAAAAAATAAGAGTGTTTAGAGACTTTGGAAAGGAAAGGAAGAAAGGAAGGGAGGGAAGGAGGGAGGGATTAATAAGTTAATAGATACTACCTAGAGATAAATTACACACATATATAACATATAGAGAGAGATATTACCTATATATATAGGTGTTTACATGGACAATTGTAAAAATTCCAAATATGTTTGTGCATGTATAGAACTCATATATCATGTATATATTATACATAGTTTATATTATATCACATCTATATATGACATATAAATATCTTACATATATGCCTTTTGTATAAACAGTAATAAAGAATATAAAATATTGAGATAAAGACATTGTATGTGTGGCATGTATGGATTTCCTATGTCATCCATAAGGTATACGAGAAATAAAAAATTTTAAATCTTTTTACTAAGAGATCTAAGTCCCTGTTTTTCTGATGCAGAAAACTCAATCCAATCAATCACAGATTAATTTTCTCAAATTCAGTAATTTCACAGATAATTCAGTTTTAAACTCAACCAATTTAAAGTTCTGCCCATCCACCCTGCCTCCTGACTTGGTTCCTGTCGCAAATTTCCTGGCAATCCTCTGTGCTCTGGAGACATCCACTAGCAGTGGTCGTCAAACTTGAATCTATATAAAAATCTCCTGCAGGGCTTGTTAGAATACAGACTTCCACCCTGCTCCCAAAGTTTCTGAATCAGTATGTCTGGAGTAGAACCAGCCTTGCTGATTCTGTTGATCTAGGGATCACACTTTGAGAACCACTGCACAAAGATATACTTTGCATGTGCTGATCTTTTCTCTGTTTATCTACTTCTGAAGATAGTTCACTAGGTCAGTGCCATACCTAAATCTCTATAGAGTCATGGAAGATATTCCTAGGCTTTTCCTTGGTGTTTTGTGCACCCAGAGGATTGAGGAGAGTGGCATATGCTCCTTCTGCCTGGCCACCATTTTTGTTTGTCTGCTGCTTCGCCCTTCCACTAAGTCTTCAGACTTCCTATTTTTAGACTGCCCTTCTTCATCTAAGGGCTATCTATCTACCTGTATATATTTAAGGGCTATATATAGATACATATATCTAAGAGCTCTTTCTTTCTCACATCTACCCATTGGAACTTTACCCACAGAAGGGGCAAAGAAACACTAACCCTTGCTCTTCATAACCCAATTTATCCTTCCCTAAGGCTTCATCTTCTGTGCAGAAGCATTTGTTCTTATATCACCATGCATTCTTAAATGCGTGTTCTCATTTCTTTATGCCCTCACCATTTTGGGGTTTCAGAATGTTTCTCCCAAGAAATGCCTAATTTTAAGCTTTTAAAGTTGAGTTTTAAATATAATTAATGTGGCTTTTAAGGCCTATTTTATAGGTCAAAACCAAAGTTTCATGTTTTATTTTATATTTTCTGCTCCTCTTAGATAGTAAGTCTCAATTTAAGATTTAATTTTGATTGTGGCAAGTCCATAAGGGAAGAGGAACTACTCAAAATAGCTGTAAAAATCAGTTAAATTTCAAAATGTTACCTAGCTTAAATATATTTGGTTAATTTTCTTGATGAATGACATACTTGCTGTCTTTGTGCTATTGGTAAAAATGTTACTGATGCTCATTGTAAGAAAAAAAGTACCTGCATGAGCCACTGTTAGAATTTACTTTATCAAAAAAAAAAAAAAAAAAAGAATTTACTTTATCATTTGAAGAGTTTATACTCAAGAGATTTAATTACAAGGATATCGAAGGTGTCATGTTGTTCCCTCTGTGTGAGATCACTGAAATGCTCAGACCTGTCCTACCTGAACAAGAGGTTCATATGCAGGTTCTCTTAATTTTGCCTCCAAATTCTCTCACTGTGGACCCTGAATGAAGAGCCTAAGGAAGCCAGATGCTGGATGCAGTTTTATCTGAACAAAATTACCCTGAATCCAATTTGGCTGCACCCTGTATGTTTAGAATGCAAGCATTGTTAGTCAAACTTGGAATGTCATGTTAATTAGCACATATACTTACACAAATAATAATGTGCAGCAAACAGATTTGCTTCTGTTAATAAGCATTTAATAAATGCTTCTCATTTATTAAAAATGAGAAGTACAGACTTAGTAGAAACAAGCTAAATTTCCTGAAGCCTCCATTTTATCTAGTATAGGAAAATGGCAGACTAAAATTATAAGTGGACAGAGAATTAATGTAAAGGGAGCTAAGGAATGCTTATATTGAAAGAAAGTGTGTGTGTGTGTGTGTGTGTGTGTGTGTGTATAAATAAAACCACACTTGTCTTTTTGTTCCTCTTTATTACTAGCTGCCACTAATTGAGTGCTTACTGTATGTTAAAACTTCAATAATATGTCTTTAATATAATATGCCTTGTGAATCCAAGATTATTATCTAGATTGTACAATGAGGAAGACTTAATGACGGTTTTAGTCCAAAAAGTATCTGTATAGACTTAAACCTAGACTTGTCTAAATCCAGATATTCCATATTTTTTCTTAATTCAGATTATTTGATTTGGTTTTGGTTTTTAAATTAAAATATAGTATTCATTTAACTGTTCTAGTTGCTAGTGGGATACCATGGGCTGATCTGAAGGAGTTACTCACCAAGCAAGACGAGCCCACAGCTAAATGAGCCTCATGTGTTAGAAGAACAGAAAGAGGTAAGTGTTCTTGCCACCAGAAGGAAGGAAGGAACGAATGAACAAAAGGAAGGGAAGGAGGAAGGAAAGAAGGAAGGGAAAATGCCAACAGTGTATTAATGGATATGTTCATTAGTTTGATATGGTGCTTATTTTACAATGTACACATGTACCAAAATATCAAGTTGAGTGTCTTAAGTGTATATGCTTACTATTTGTCAGTTATAACTTAATACAAGTGAAAAAAAAAATGAAGGCCGTTGTGGTTGGAGTGTCCTTCATAAAGGGAAGACAAAGAGATGCAGTCAGAGAGGTGGCAGCGGTTAGATTTTATAAGGCTAAGATTTGCATTTTATTCTGCAGTAGATAAGGTAGCCACTGCAATGTATTGACCAGATGTATTTACTTTGTTCTCTTTCAGTTTGACTGATTTATTTCTCATATCTGCTTAATCAAAAATTTAAATTTTACTTTAGGGTTTAAAACTTTATTAAGTATATAGTTTCAGCAATTTTTTTTAATCAGTTATTAAAATCCTGATGTTGCTATGTATTCAAGTTCATGAATCCTTGGAGAATGATATTTATATTTCTATATTGCTAACTTGACAATGGAAAATAGTTTGCATAAGAGCTTCATTAATGCAAAACAAACTCCTTAGTTTTGGATTACTTTAATATTAATAATGATATGCCTTAAATTGTCCATATTTCAGTATCAGTTAAAATTGATAGATGGAACAAATGTGAATATAAATTATTTATGTACAAATAAGGCATTCATGTTTTTACAAAAGCTCATCTTTAGGGAATCACAGGTATCCATGCAATAAAAAGTTATTGAATAGCATAAATATGAAAGGGAAAAAATGATAGTAACCTTGATTTTGTAAGTATCAAATGTTGCTAACTAGAGTGAGAACATAATTAATGTGGAGTCAGTTTTCAATACAAGATTTCATAGACATTTAAATAAATTGCCCAGCAGTCAAATTTAACAACCAAATGATTTGTCAGGGGAAAAAAGACAGTTATTTCTACTCTGTTCCATTAAACAAAAATATATTTTGCATTTACAATGTGTCCAACACTGCTAAAGAGAATACAATAGTAAGTAAGATTCATTTTCTAATTATAATACAATTACAGCTAAAGGAACTCCTGGACCCAGTCTAAGCCATTTTTTAAAACATACTCACACATAAATTATTTTTCATTGATTTTGGTTTACAAATTACAAACTGAAAATAAAATTATTTATTAATATTTTCGTGAAGGTAATCCAATCTAATTTCTACATTCCCTCCCCAAAATTACTCTGGTTCTAAATTATCTGGATTATTTTTTCATAGACATCCAAATTACTGTTTATATTTGTGCTTCACAAATAATCACAATCTTTGTGTTTAATGTGACTACAGCAAGATCACCCTGCACATAGTAGGATATACAGATATACATAAATATTGTTAAACAAATGAAATAAACACAGTATTGATATTCTAAAATATTCCTCCTGAGCTCTAGGTAGAATGATACAAAATGATTTCATTATGTAAATGGAAGGCAAATTAAAATTATCTCAGATAAAAAGTAATTACTGAGAGCCCTGGCTGGTATGAATGAATGGTCTGATTGAATCTGACCACTTTCCTTTTTGCAAAACATAATTTAGGAGATCTGCACATGAATAGAAGAGAAAAATTAAATCAATTTATTAAAAATGGAAAATTCTGGAAGGGTTCACAACTGAAGTGATTTCACTTGTCAAAAAACATGTCTTCCGCAATTTGTGAAATGTTTAATATATTGCAGAAGAGTATCATTTGATTCAGGATTTGACTGGTACTGAGCCATTTTGTTATTCACCCAGTGAATGACAAAATTAAATTCTATCCTGAATGTTGGATTATAAACATCAGCAGGAACCCTCCATTCATCACCAACTCTCTACCCCTTATGCAAATGTGGTTTAGTTGCAGCCTTGATTAATTCAGGTTCCAAGCTTTTGATCACTATGTAAAATGATAGCATTGCTTACTGATTTAAAACCCTTCTATAGCCCTCCAGTCACTCAGGATAAAGTCCACATTCTTACTATCTATAAGGTCCTTGTGATGCGGACCATCCAGCCTCAGTTCTGGTTCCTCCATACCTATCTCCAGAACAACCATGCTGCCCCTACCACAGGCTCAGCTACTTCTTAACCCTGAGCCTCAGTGTTTTATAGTCCATTCACACTGAAAGCTCTTTTCCTTGCTCTCCACCTGGATAACTCGTTCGTGTTCCTTGAGTGTCATTTTATATTTTACTTCCTTGAATAGAAAGTGACCATTTTCGAAGATAGATAATCTATCTAGATATCCCCTATCTAGAGGATAGATACTGTTTACCTTGTTGAATCCATAGCATTAAGTAAATCCCTAGCCTTTAGATTTTATTCATACTTTCAGTAATCTGTTCATTATTCAACAAATAATTATTAATGGACTATTACATGTCAGACATTGTTCTAGACATGAGGAATGCAATAGACTTTGTAAGACAAAGTTCTTTCCTCACGAAGCTTACACTTTTATAATTAACATGAAACACTGAGACATAAAGACAGAAGACCATTTCAGAAAATGATAAATATTAGGGGGTAAGTTAATCATGGGTCAGGGATAAGGCCTTTTAGAGAAACTTTCATTTGTTTGGATGAAATGATGGATTTCATTGGATGCTAAAATATTTTTGGATGCTAAAACATGAAGAAGAAAGGCCATGTCAAACTCAAGAGAAAGTACATTCTAATCAGAGGAAATTCAAGTACAGACCCCTGAAATGGGGTTAAACTTGGCATATTCATGGGACAGTGAAAAGACCAGTGCCTGGAAAATAGTGACAAGTAAGCATCTTGGGTAGCTAATAAGAGCTGAGCTTAGGTAACAGCCAAATCCTCTGGCATATTGCAGGTCATAGTTTGCAGTTGGGTTTGATTTTTTTTTTTAATTTATTTATTTATTTGAGAGAAAGAATGAGCACAAGCAAGGTTAAGGGCAGAGGGAGAGGGACAAGCACACTTCCCACCTAGCAGGGAGCCTGATGCAGGACTAAATCTCTTGAACCCGAGATCATGACCTGAGCAGAAGGCAGACGTTCAACCAACTGAGTCACCCAGGTACCCCGGGTTTGATTTTATACCATAAGGGAAATTTTATACCATATTACTGGTGGATATGGAGCAGAGGGTCATTGTCTTACAGACTTTAGAGAAGTTACAATGCTACTAATGAAACATAGGAGCAAAAAGAATGGAAGCAGAAATGATGGCTTGACCTACGGTTTAGTGATAAATGTCAAGATTCTGGATATAATTTGGCAAATGGAGTCCTTAAGGCATGTAATAATCTAAATGTAGAAGGTTAAAGAAAGAGATCAGTAAATACTTACTGAAATTAATTCTCTTATTTTAACAATAATGCAAAGAGAACAGTTTTAGATTACATCATGATTTCTCAACCTTAGCACTACTGACATTTTGATCTGAATAGTTCTTTTTTGTGGGTGTTATTCCTGGTCTCAACCCACTAGATGCTAGCAGCAACCCTTGATTTTGACAATGAACAATGTCTCCAGACATTGCCACATGTCCCCAGGGAATAAAATCTTTCCTGGTTGAGAAACACTGGATTTGATATAGAAAATGAAACTTAATTTAAAATAATTATGCAAATATTAGGCTATACTTATCATGGTGTCTATACTTATACATCATAATAATATTTTCTATTCTTAAAACTTTCTAGGAAAAGATTAAGACTATCTTTTCAGGATGGCTTATTTGCAGCTGGTCTGTGAGGAATCTTTTTAGATGTATCATTGACAAATTAAAATTGATTTCAATGTTTAGAACAAAGAATCTGCAGTGGATGGCCTGATGGTAAATCTTACCTATACCATTCACTAGCTGGGATTGATGTTGAGAATAGTAGAACCCTTCTCATGAGGATTGGTTTACATGTTAAACCTGCAAAGCACTTAGAATAGCTCCTGCCACATAGTAAGCACTTAATAAGCATTGTTGATGTTGTTGTTGTTGTTATAATTATCTACTCAGAAAACTACTGTTAACTTATAGATGATTCCAAAAAGAAAAATAATTTTCTCCTCTCAAAGAACCACAAGTGTACTTCCTAAAAATAATAGTAACGTAAGTCATGATTGAAGTTACAGTGATTATTTCAGGATCCTTTTCAGGATGACATGACTCACAATAGGGGGTTTATCTAAAGGCTATTCTAGGCTTGTTTCAAATGGTTTAAGGACATTAGTGCTTATCATTTCCTCTCTCTTCTCAGCATAGAGATAGTTCTAGGGCAGTGATTGGGAAGCAGTGAGTGGCTCTTTGGAAGTCATGGAGAATGTGGATCTCCTTCAGACATTAGAGGTATGAACAAGCTGAAGGGTAACACTGATTAGTCTTTTAACTCATGATGTACTTAAGAGATCCATTCTTTGGTAGTAACTATAGTATATAAACTTGATGCTCACTATAACTAACCTGACATCATGAGTCATGTGGTCCAATCTCAGAGCAAAGAACACACAGACCATTTAGCGGAAGTGTAAGCAACTACAAAATAACTCAAGTATTCTTTGTATTTTTACATGCAGTGAATAGTATACATAGGCCATGGCAGTACTTAGTTTTCTTTTACATTTAAATCCCTTATAGCTTATGGCTTATTTCCACCATCCCCAAAATTTCTTCCCTAATCCAATTCTACCCACGTCTTTTCTTCTATGACCCCCATCTCATTTCAGTCTGCAACATAAAATTTGGTGAATACGGTAGGTAGGGGGGAAAAAACTGAGCAAAGAATGTTGGCCTACTCATTGATGGAATGACAAAAATGTATGGTATGATAATGCATTGATACATTTTGTGTGGTCTCAGCAGTATATGATTTTGTCACACTGTTTTCTTTCCTAAAGCTAGTCTCATGTTTTAGATTTATCTCTTGTTGGTCGAATCAAGGATCAAATGGTACATTTCTTCACTATGACCCCAGTATTTTCTCTTGTCTTGTTCTGTTTTACTGCCTAGTCTTTATTGCCCTTCACCAGCCTCAGGCAAATTAGCTTATTCATTTCAGGTCACATTTTCAAATCCTCCATAAGTTATGGGCTACACAGTGTTAAAAGAGATTAAATTGCTAATATAACTATATCTAGATTATATTAATATCTAAAATACTAAGCTCTCATTTAATTAAACTATTTCTTCAACTACTCTAAACACTCATCTTGTTGCCTTCCTCATATGCTCATTTCCACCTAATTGCCATTAAACTTATGTGCTCTTCCATAGCTTAAACCCTCCATCCTATTCTTTCAAGAAATTTTGCTCATATTTAAGCCTCATTTCAAGTGTTTCCAGTGAAGCCTTCCTACTCTTTTAACTCACAATAATTCCTCTAACAAATGAAGCATTCATGATTTATACTATACAAGATGTCACTTGACTAGAAATTATTTTGTACTAATTACTAACTGTTTCTACTTTATAAGCCTCATTTCCTTAATAAGATTGTGAGATCTTTAATCAATGGAGCTTGCTAGAGTAAAACTAAAGAAGATTTATCTTAATCACCACCAATGATAAATGGAATGTCATTTTGATGTCTTTTTCAGGGAAGATATATTTATTCTTCTTCTGTCCCTTAGTGCCTAGCACTTGAGTGGGTACATATAAGGTATCCCATAAATATTTACTGACTTAATATGGCAGATATATAAATTTCATTACATACATTTTTATAAAATAAAAGGGAGAATAATACCCTTCACTAAAGATTGCGTTTGCCAGAATATATGAAATACGTATGTGAGATCTTAGAAGAGCTTGTATAACTTTTTAAAAACATAATTTAATTGATACTAAAGTTTTTCTCCCCCTAATCTAGGAAATAAAGTTGTAAATTGCTCAATATAGAATTTAAGCAGTGGTTTGAAACTTTGAATTTGAAACTTTAGCATAAAACAGAATTTCCTAGAGAGCTTCTTAAACAAATTACTGAGCCTATCCCCACAGTTTCTCTGGAAACTGATTCAGTAGGCCCAGGGTGGGACCCAATAATTTGCATTTCTAATGAGTTTTCTGGTGACGCAGATGCTACTGTTCCTAGAAACATGCTTTAAGAACCAGTGTATAAAGTGTTCTTTCTCCTAAGGAAAAAAAATCAACTACTTTAGTTATAGCACCACCATGTTCCAAGAACCATGATGGAGGAAGGCAAAAGGTCCAAGGTGATAATATTCATGATTATTTTATTTAAGGCAAGGTATTCTAACAAGGGGACACAGATTTTCTTAGAAACGGGAGGACAGGTTGTTCTTACTTGCAAGGAAGTATTAATGAGACCTGGGGACCTCAGCTTCAAACAGCCTGCACAGATATCCTTGTTTCAAGCCTCAGGGTCCCACATTTTCCCAGTGATAGTCCTCAATTTCATGTAAAAATTTTGACAAAACTGTGAATGCAGCTTATGTTATTGTTCTGCAACCTTCACAACAAAAGTCTTGGTTTTTCAGAAAAAAATTTCCCTGTGGCTTCATAAATAATATTCTTTAAAGGCTGCTATGGAAGTTCTTTAGTTCTCTGGTCATAACTTTCCCCAAGAATTTACAGACTTGAGATTGTAATTGTTTTAAGAATTCCAGTGCAGTCAGAAAAATCCATCCCATGCAGCCACAGACTGGAGCTGGCTTATATCAGCTGGCAGAAGATGATGTGTGCATCTCTTCCCAACTCCATGTTTCGTAGCATCACATTTATAGCTTGATATTGGCCAGGTGGAAATATTTTCACCAAAGAAGTTGGCCATGATTACAGACAGGATTTTTTTTTTTTTTGAGAATCGGTTGTTAAAACATTAACCAGCCTGACATTAATCCCATATCACCTTTTTTTAGTCAACATTACTGTAATAAGATTCAGTGCAGAAACCTCATGGTCCCCAAGATACTTGATTGAGAAAGCACTTCACTAACATCAACCACAGTGATTATTCATATTTATGCAGCATCCTATGACATTAGCAAGGACATGGAATTGTATTCAAGCTCTGAGACATGAGCAAGACAATTCTCAAATCCCATTTTTGAGAGACATTTCCTGGGGCCACTCCCAATCTCAGAAGACAGAGATTGCAACAGTTATTTTAACATGAGAGTTTAATATAGAGAGTTGTTAGCTTAGTACACAGAACTGTAAACTAGATGACAATATGAAAAGAAGACATTTAGATAGCATGGCAATACATCTCCTGTTAGGTATATTATATACTTATACCTATATATAGGAAGTGTATATTATCACAGGGAAAGGTAATTTTGGGGGAAGTTGGAATTATTTAAATTTAGAAGCTTGGAAAATGAGCCCCACCATGCTGAAACTCATACCTTAGAGAAAGGAGTTGATTCTATTTGGGTAGTTCAAGCTCTTGGAGGAGTGTACCTATATTCTGGACCTGATGACTAATGAGAGGGTCATACTGGGCTGGTGCTTGTATCTATGTCAGCATGCCAGGAGACGTGTACAAAGTCTAAATCAGGAAAAAACAGATAATACAGCAGAAGCATTGCAAAAGCATAGAAAAGTTATCTTGGAGTTGATTCCAAGGTATTAGACAAAAGAGGATATAACAGAGGATCAGACTAAAATGATTGACGTGAGTGCACTTACGAGGAATTAGTAAGTTGGTGAGTATTAGTGAGTGCATCTGAAAGTTTACATGATTGTGTGACCAAAACCTGGACTCAGACATGGTCTGCCTTTAAAAATGTTGCGATACAAAGACTTTGCTAGCACAATGGAGAGGAAGGAATGCAAAGGAATGGACAATAGGAATAGTAGAAACAATAAGGCTGTTTCTCCAAGTGCTTGAAAAACTGAACACTGTAATCAAAGAACAGGCTTTGTATACAAGTAGAGTTTAATCTTTTTCTTTGCAGGTTCGATTCTCAGGGAATGATTCTAAAAGCGTCATCAATTCCCAGTGTAGAATTGGGCCCAAAGCTAGGACTTCTATTACCTAAATGAGTATTTTTCTATAAAAGTATAATGTTAGTAGTCAAGTTCCAGGGCTTTATTTATTTTTGTCAAAATTTATATTTTCTAATATTATACTCTATACAACAGAAAGTAGCCCGAGGTATAGAATGACACCCTATGAGTCTAATATTGTACTAAACAAAAGAGTCATGTACTGGGGTGGTTAAAGTGATTTCTTATGAAAATCTTATACATTATCTGCTAATTTTCCAAAAAGTAGTCTGCCTCTTTTGTATTTTGAAATTTTTGGATGATGACTTATAATGCCATCTTACTAGTATTACATAATTTTAGTAATATTTGTGAAGATGAATAGACCACAGTGAAATTACAACCAAAAACATATGATCTGATGCTACATTTTTTTTTTAAAGATTTTATTTATTTGACAGAGAGAAACACAGCGAGAGAGGGAACGCAAGCAGAGGGGATGGTAGCGGGAGAAGCAGGCTTCCTGCCGAGCAGGGAGCCCAAAGCGGGGCTCGATCCCAGGACGCTGGGATCATGACCTGAGCCGAAGGCAGACACTTAACGACTGAGCCACTCAGGCGCCCCTGATGCTATGTTTATTAATAAGCCTTGTTTATGGTTTATGGAGTCTTTCTTTGATGCAAAACATATTGAAATGAATTTTTAGTCACATTTTAATGTTTTATCAGTAACCAATATTATGAAACTTTTGACCGAAAAATGGTATCTGAATAAAACTTTACATTGTTCACGTAAGACTATTTGCCTTATATATCTTAATAATATAGGAGATATATGTGCCTGGGTATTGAAAATGGGCTCTAAACTTTAGGGTCTATTTATATCTTTTGAAATAGTTATTGTATCTGATGATGTGATTACCCTAAACTGACATTCAGGGGCACCTGGGTGGCTCAGTGGATTAAAGCCTCTGCCTTCGGCTCCGGTCATGATCTCGGGATTCTGGGATCCAGCCTTGCATCAGGCTCTCTGCTCAGTGGGGAGCCTACTTCTCCCTCTTTCTCTGCCTGCCTCTCTGCCTACTTGTGTTCTCTCTGTCAAATAAATAAATAAGATCTTAGGTGTTCACTTAAATTCCCAAGTTTCTCTGTTTTTCTCTGTAAAATGGAGATAATACCTGACTTTCAGTGTAACACATACTACATTCTTTACCTAGAATGTCTCTCTGTCCCCATATTGTAGCTCGTGGCTTTAATATCACTTCTTCAATAAAGTCTTCCCTTATCATTTGATTTATTTTTTATGATTTTGACCACAATGGAAATTGACTAATGGTGATTATTGTTTAATGCCTCTCCCCTTCATTAGTCTGTTTATGAGAGCAGAAGTCATTTCTATATTGTTAATGGCATCCCCTCAGTAGATGTTCAATATATACTGTAGGATGGATGAATGGATATCATATAAAACATCTGACACAAGTAGATAAGCAATAAATGATAGTTAATACTATATTCATCATTTATATTTTATATAATTGCTATAATTTACTGTGTAGTCTTTAATAAAAATTTGCTGTGGCATCATTTTGTGCAGTGACCATTTTTTGTCCTATAGAGTTTAAACACTGTAGCATAAAAATCAAAGGGCAAATTTTATCACTTCATCAGATGACTATGTTGGCTCTTATTTACCTGCAGAGTTTTATAGATGTAAGACTTTTTATTTTATTTTATTTCATTATTTTTAAAAGATTTTATTTATTTATTTGACAGAGAGAGAGATCACAAGTAGGCGGGGGGGGGGGGGGGGGGGGAAGCAGGCTTCCTGCTGAGCAGAGAGCCCAATGTGGGGCTCGATCCCAGGACCCTGAGATCACGACCTGAGCCGAAGGTAGAGGCTTTAACCCACTGAGCCACCCAGGTGCCCCAGATGTAAGACATTTTAGAGTAGACAGTTACCCTTTGATCCTACTAGAAAAAAATGCTTTTGCTCTCTTTAATTTTTACTCAGAGTTAAATACTTCTTGAAATGATTCACTTTTGATTGTGGGCATTAAAACAAGCTAAAGCATTTAGCTTGGTTAGGCATCCTCACTGTTTATAGGCTAGCAAACTTACCAGTCTAACTCTAACCTCTAGAGTTAGAGGGCATAATCCAAAGCAGCCAGGCAGCCAACATCAACTTTCTTTCAAACTGAAACTTTTCTCCCAGCTCTCTGGTCCCAGGCAGGTCTTTATTAATTTGTTTGTGCCCATGGAAACTCATCTGGCATCCAGCTAGCTAGGTTAGTATTTCCAAGAGGAGAGGTAACTATTCTTACAATAGTAACTCAGAATCCTTACTCCTGTTCCACAAAGGACTTCTACAAAGGAAGTTCCACTGGAAGATTCAGTTCCTTCCCTGGCAATAAGGATTGAGGAATAAATGATGAGAGCCTTTTAAAAAGTATTAGGATCTTGACTTAAATAGCATTACCAAAGAGAAAGGAAGCACAAGTCATATTCTGAATGTTAATTGTTTACTTCACAAAAATCATAAAAATTGATTGTAGAAAATTTAGAAAATATAGATAAGCATAATAACACTACCTACTGATAATCATTATTAGTAGTGGTTTTTGGTACAGATTTGTCCAGATCCCTTTGAGTTGGATGTGCACATGCTGCACATGTATGTGTATATGTGTATGAGGGTGTGTATAAACTTATGATCTAGAAATATAGATGAATCTTTCATTCTTTTCTACCTCACGTGTATAAGATAAATACAAAATATGACTACAGCATAATACTTTATGAACATTATTTATGGTATATATCTTATAATTTTATTGATTACATAATTAGAAAATTTAAAGATTAACTTTATTATTGGATATTGTATAGTTTAATTTATTTTTTAAGTTCATATGAAGCTCTAGTATTCTTTCATATATATTTGAATACATGGCTGATAATTTATCAGGATGTATTTCTGAAAGTGCCACTTCTTGGTAAAGTCTATGCAAATCTTCAAGGATGTTGACACATGTTGTCAAACAAACCATCATTTAAACTTTTTGTACTAATTTAAACTCATGTGCCTATGTGTGTTTGAAAGGATCTGTTTCCTGGTGCCCTCCCAAACACCAGTTACTTCATTAAACACAAATGTGTTGTGCTGCATTGGTGCCAGAAAAGAATCTAATGCTTCATGGCTTTTCTCTTTGGAAAAGTAGCCTATTTGGGTAACGTTACTCCATCTGCTCTTAGGCTGAGTTAATTTTCTGGAGCAACTGGGAGAGTTCTCACTCAAAGGACACTCCATTGGTATCTTTTCCTCTCTCTGAATTTGCCTGTGGATATGGATATGCAGAATTTCTTTACTGGATAGCCTAATGCATATTAAATATTTACATTGCTTTATACATATTTAATTTAATGTTTACAGTTACCTTATAACATAGCTGCTGCTATCCCCAGCTTCTAAATGGGAACACTGAGGCACAGCAAAGTCAAATAAATTATAACTTGTATGTTCTGCAACTAGTAAGTAATGAAGCTGAAATTTGAACAAAGCTGGCCCAATCCAGAACATCCACTCTTCACCACTATGTGAAGTGGCTACAGAAAAGAGTGCTGATGAATGGGAATTTACTTTTCTGATGTGTGTATTTGTATTTCTGATGTGTGTATTTAAAATATATCAGTTTATTTGACTAATCAAAGACATACGCCACGCCCTTATTATGCCAACCAAAAGACTCCCAAACAATAGAATTGGCAATTGGACTGAGATTAGGGAATGTTCAGCAAGGACTTAATAAATAAGATGAGCTTGAACTCAATCTTGAGTTTGTTCAATCATTAAGCAATAAGTGTGCTTACCAGGCAGATATGATGTGATGTAGAGATTGACAAAGGCCTGCCAAGTGAAGGAGCAGTTGGGCAAAAGCATGAAGGTGTGATGTACTCATTGTAACAGCATATGCCAGGATATTGACTTTGTGAAGACTAGTTCTCTAGCAGTTTGCAACACTTTTCTTCAGATTGAAAAACACACCTTCTGCTTCCTATGCCTAGATTTTAAAGTCTGGGGTAGAGGTTTCCTCTAACATGTGTTACTTTCTTTATCAAAAAGACAGTCTCTTCAATAAATAGTGCTGGGAAAATTGGACAGCTACATGCAGAAAAATGAGCCTGGACCATTCTCTTATACCGTAGACAAAGATAAACTCAAAATGGATGAAAGACTTAAATGTGAGACAGGAATCCATCCAAATCCTAGAGAACCTTTGACTTCAACCACAGCGATTTCTTTCAAGACTTGTCTCTAAAGGCAAGGGAAACAAAAGCAAAATGGACTATTAGGATTTCATCAGAATAAAAAGCTTTTACATGGCAAACAAAACAGTCATCAAAACTAAAAGACAACTTATGGAATGGGAGAGAATATTTGCAAATGACGTAACAGATGAAGGACTGATATCTAAGATCTATAAAGAACTTCTCAAACTCAACACCCAAAAAACAGATAATCCAGTCAAAACATGGACAGAAGACATGAACAGATACTTCTCCAAAGAAGACATACAAATAGCCAACAGACACATGAAAAAATGCTCCACATCACTTGCCATCAGGGAAATATAAATCAAAATCATAATGAGATACCACCTTACATCATTTAGAATAGCTAAACTTAATGAGACAGGGAGCAACAAATGTTGGCGAGGATGCGGAGAAAGGGGAACCCTCTCACACTGTTGGCAGGAATGCAAGCTGCTACAGCCACCCTGGAAAACAGTATGAAGGTTCCTCAAGAAGTTAAAAGTAGAGCTACCCTAAGGCCCAGCAATGGCACGACTAGCTATTTACCCCAAACATACAGATATACTGGAAAGAACGGGGTGGGGGACACCTGGGTGGCTCAGTGGGTTAAAGCCTCTGCCTTCAGCTCAGGTCATGATCTCAGGGTCCTGGGATTGAGCCCCACATCAGGGTCCCTGCTGAGCCTGCTTCCCCCTCTCTCTCTGCCTGCCTCTCTGCTTACTTGTGATCTCTCTCTCTCTGTCAAATAAATAAATAAAATCTTAAAAAAAAAAAGAAGGTTGAACCTTCATCCCAGTGTTCATAGCAGCAATGCCCACAATAGTCAAACTGTGTAAGAAGCCTGAGAGTCCTTCAACAAATGATGAATGGATAAAGAAGACATGGTTTCATACATACAATGGGATATACTCAGCCATCAGAAAGGATCAATACCTAGCATTTACATTGACATGGATGGAACTGGGGGATATTATGCTAAGTGAAATAAGTCAATCAGAGAAAGACAATTATCATATGGTTTCACTCATATGTGGAATATAAGAAATAGCGCTGGGGATCATAGGGGAAAGGAGGGAAAACTAAATGGGAAGAAATCAGAGAGGGAGACAAACCATGAGAGACTCTTGACTCCAGGAGACAAACTGAGAGTTATGGAAAGAGAGGTGGGTTGGTGGACATTAAGGAGGACACATGATGTGATGAGCACTGGGTGTTGTATGCAACTAATGAATCATTGAACACTACATCAAAAATTAATTATGTACTGTGTATATTGGTTAATTGAATTTAAATTAAAATAAATAAAATAAAATAAAATAAAATAAAAAAGATTTAAAAAGGAAAAAAAGGGGCGCCTGGGTGGCTCAGTCGTTAAGCGTCTGCCTTCGGCCCAGGTCAGATCCCAGGGTCCTGGGATCGAGCCCCGCATCGGGCTCCCTGCTCGGCAGGAAGCCTCCTTCTCCCGCTACCATTCCCTCTGCTTGTGTTCCCTCTCTCACTGTGTTTCTCTCTGTCAAATAAATAAAATCTTTAAAAAAAAAAAAAAAAAAAAGGGAAAAAAAATTCCCAGGAATAGGTAGACTCTAATCTACCTCTAGGGTCTGAAAGACACTCTAGTGTCTTTTATAGTCTGTTAAATGAATGAATGAATGTGAATGAATGAATGCAATTAACTATAGGGACTGCCAGGTTAAAAAAAAAGAAAAATGGGGAATTAAAAAGTCTGTTCTTCTGGGGCAAATAATACATTATATGTAAATAAAAATTAAAAAAATAAAATTTAAAAAAATTAAAAAAATTAAAAATAAATAAAATAAAAATTAAAAAATAAAAATAAAAGTCTGTTCTTGATTTGGTTTGGAAAGAGCTCCAGGGGCATTTTGACTTTCTTTAAGTGTTCTTGTGGCTCTTTATTATAAAAATTTCTTCTAAATGTGCTGAAGTTTTTATTTAGTTATTTAGAATGCTCATTAGAGACAGGATCATGAATTAATATAAATGTATTACAAAGTTCATTCTTACAGTTAAATGCAACTTGTATGTAATTCAGAATAAAAATATCAATAACACTTCTTTTTCTGTGGCAGGTATATTCTTTTACATGCCTGGAGCTCAGGCTGAACTGATTTGTGCTGAATTTATTGAGATATAAAACTTACAGTAATCACTACTGAATTTGAATCTATGAATTCTGAATGTGGATGGTGGGGAAACACTCCTAATTCCATGTACATAGGCCTATTGATAGATCTAAATGTAACAAAATGAAACAAACAACATCCTGTGTTTGTTCTAATGCCAGCTTGTGTCTAAAAAGCACAGTTGCTATAGTAATTGATTTTACCATACTCAAAAATAACAAAGACTTTTCAAAAATATTTTAATTACCTGAAAAAATGAATTACTTTCTACTGTCTTATTAGCAATCAGTGGTAATAAAGACTGAAAGTGCCTTAGAGAATGCTTAATTATCTTTTTGAGATCCTCTGAGAACAATTGATAGAGGTTTATAAAAAAGGAAAGTTAATTGTGCTAAGGACTATATGTATCCACTGAAATATAAATAAAATATTGTTAATATAGTTGTTTGATATATGATAGATAACTTATGCAAGATGAAAAAATAAGCAATAACAAACATTTTATTTTTTTATACTTTTAATTTTAATTCCAGTATAGTTAACATACAGTGTTGGATTAGTTTCAGGTGTACAATATAGAGATTCAGCGCTTCCATACATTCAGTGTTCATCATGACAAGTGCATTCCTTAATCCCCTCATCTATTTCTTTTTTCTTCCTTCCTTCCTTCCTTCCTTCCTTCCTTCCTTCCTTCCTTCCTTCCTTCCTTCCTTCCTTCCTTCCTTCCTTTCTAAGATTTTATTTATTTATTTGACAGAGAGAAAGAGATCACAAGTAGGCAGAGAGGCAGGAAGAGGGAGAAGGGGGAAGCAGGCTTCTCACTGAGCAGAGAGCCCAATGCAGGGCTTAATCCCAGGACCCTGAGATCATGACCTGAGCCGAAGGCAGAGGCTTTAACACACTGAGCCACCCAGGCGCCCCTCCCCTCACCTATTTCATCCATCCCCCCACCCACATCCCTTCTGGTAACCATCAGTTCCTTCGCTATTGTTAACAATCTGTTTCTTGATTTGTTTCTCTCTTTTTTTTTCTTTGCTCATTTATTTTTGTTGTTGTTTCTTAAATTCCACATATGAGTGAAATCGTGTGGTTATTTGTCTACCTCTGACTGACTTATTTTGCTTAGCATTATACTGTCTAGTTCTATCCATGTCATTGCAAATGGCAAGATTTCATTATTTTTATGGCTTAGGAATATTCCATTGTATATATAAATATATACCATATTTTTATCCATTCTCCTCTCAATGGATACTTGGGCTGCTTCCATAGTTTGGCTATTATAAATAATGCTGCTGTAAAAATAAGGTTGCATATATTGCTTTGGGTTTTTTAAATTTATTTTTAAGGGTTTACTGATTTATTTGAAGGAGGGACAGGGCAAGAGGGGGAGAGAGAGAATCTCTAGCAGACTCCCTGCTAAGCAGGGAGCCTGATACAGGATTCCATCTCTTGAACCTGAGATTATAACCTGAACCAAAGTTAGGAGCTAGACAGTTAATTGACCGAGCCGCCCAAGTGCCAGGGTTGCATATATCCCGTTGAATTAGTGTTTTGGTAATTTTTTTTAGTGTTTTCACGTTTTTAGGTAAGTACCAAGTAATGTGATTACTGGGTTGCAAAGTTAGTTCTATTTTTAATTTTTAGAGAAACCTCTGTACAGTTTTCCAGAGTGGATGCACCAGTTTGCATTCCCACCAGCAGTGCAAGAGGGTTCGCTTTTCTTCACATCCTCACCAACACTTGTTGCTTCTTATGTTTTTGATCTTAGCCATTCTGATAGGTGTTAAGGTGCTATCTTACTGTGGTTTTGATTTACATTTCCTTGATGATGAGTGATGTTGAGCATCTTTTCATGTGTCTGTTGGCTATATGGATGTCTTCTTTGGAAAAATATTTATACATGTCTTCTGTCCATTTTTAATTGGATTTTTTGTTTTTGGGATATTGAGTTATAGAAGTTCTTTATGTATTTTAAATACTAACCCTTTATCAGATATGTCATTTGCAAATATCTTCTCCCATTCAATAAGTTGCCTTTTAGTTTTGTTGATTATTTCCTTTTCTGCACGGAGCGTGTTTTTTGTTGTTGTTGTTTTTTTATTGTAGTCCCAATAATTTATTTTTACTTTTGTTTATCTTGTCTCAGGAGACCTGTCTAGGAAAACGTTGCTGTGGCTGATATTGGAAACATTACTGCCTGTTGGTGTTTGTTTTTGTTTGTTTGTTTTTAAAGATTTTATTTATTTATTTGACAGAGAGCAAGAAATCACAAGCAGGCAGAGAGGCAGACAAAGAGGGAAGCAGGCTCCCTGCTGAGCAGAAAGCCTGATGTGGGGCTCGATCCCAGGACCCTGAGATCATGACCTGAGCTGAAGGCAGAGGCTTTAACCCACTGAGCCACCCAGGCACTGTCCCTTTTTTTTTTTAGAGAGAGAGAGAGAGAGAGAGAAAGCATGTGGGAACTGGGGGGGCGGGGTGGAGTGAGGAGAGAGAGAATCTAAAGCAGGCTCCACACCCAGCACAGAGCTTAATGCAGGGCATGATCTCACAACTCTGAGATCGTGACCTAAGCCAAAATAGAGTTGGATACTTAATGACTGAGCTGCCCACGCTCCCCTTTCTGAGATTTTTTATGGTTTTAGGTCTTAGATTTAGGTCTTTAATCCATTTTGAGTTTATTTTTGTGTATGGTGTAAGAAAGTGGTCTAGTTCCATTCTTTTGTATGCAGCTGACCAAAGTTCCCAACACCATTTGTTGAAGAAATTGTCTTTTTCCTACTGGATATTCATTCCTGATTCATCAAAGATTAATTGACAATATAATTGTAGATTTATTTCTTGGTTTTCTATTCTGTTCCATTGATCTGTGCCTGTTTTTTGTTTGTTTGTTTGTTTGTTTTTTGTTTTTTTTTTGGGGGGGGCAATACCATACTGTTTTGATCACTACAGCTTTGTAGTATAACTTGAAGTCTGTAGTTATAACACTTCCAGCTTTACTTTTCTTTTTCAGAATTGCTTTGCTATTCGAGAGCTTTCACAGTTCCATATAGATTTTAGGATTATTTTTTTCTAGTTCTGTGAAAAATACTGTTGGTATTTTTTTTTTGACTGTTGTTTTTTTTACAGGGATTGCATTAAATCTGTAGATTGCTTTGAGTATTATGGCCTTTTAAACGATATTTGTTCTT
Source organism: Procyon lotor (assembly GCA_028646535.1). Lineage (NCBI taxonomy): Eukaryota > Metazoa > Chordata > Mammalia > Carnivora > Procyonidae > Procyon > Procyon lotor. The sequence goes on along the minus strand of CM053606.1, from coordinate 103,868,163 downwards.
CTAATCCATGAGCATAGAATATCTTTCTATTTCTTTCTGTTATCTTCAATTTATTTCATCAATGTTTTATAGTTTTCAAATGGTATAGGTCTTTTACCTCTGGTTAGTTTTATTCCTAGGTATTTTATTATTTTTGGTGCAATTGTAAATGGGATTGTTTTCCTAATTTTCTGCTGCTTCATTATTATTATATAGGGATGCAACGGATTTCTACACATTGATTTTGTAACCTGTGACTATGAATTCATTTATAAGTTCTGGTAGTTTTTGGTGGAGTCTTGAGTTTTTTGTGTATAGTATTATGTTATCTTCAAATAGTGAAAGTTTTACTCCTTCCTTACCATTTTGTATCCCTTTTTATCTTTTCATTGTCTGATTGCTGTGGCTAGGACATCCAGTACTATATTGAATAACAGTGGTAAGAGTTGATACCCTTGTCTTGTTCCTGACCTTAGGGGGAAAGCTCTCCATATTTCCCCTTTGAGTATGATGTTCACTGTAGGTTTTTCATATATGACCTCTATTATGTTGAGGTTTATTCCCTCTAAACCTATTTTGTTGAGGGCTTTTGCTGTGAATGGGTGTTGTACTTTATCAAATACTTTACTACATCTATTGAAATGATCATATCGGGTTTTTTTTCTTTTTCTTATTGATCTGATGATGTATCACGTTGATTGATTTGTAAATATTGAACTAACCTTAAATCCTGGTAATAAATCCCACTTGATCACGGTGAATTATTTTTTAATGTATTGTTGTATTTGGTTTGCTAGATTTTGTTGAGGATTTTTGCATCTATGTTCATCAGAAATATTGGACGGTAGTTCTTTTTTTATGGTGTTTTATCTATTTTTGGTATCAGGGTGATACTGGACTCATACAATGAATTTGGAAATTTTCTTTCTTCTCCTATTTTTTGGAATAGCTTGAGGAGAATAGGTGCTAACTTATATTTAAATGATTGGTAGGATTCATCTGTGCAGCTTTCTGGTCCTGGACTTTTGTTTGTTGGGAATTTTGTGATTACTGATTCATTCTCCTTGCTAGTAATTGATCTATTCACTTTTTGTTTTTTGTTTTTTTTGTTCACTTTTGGTAAGTTATATGTTTCTATAAACTTATCCATCTCTTCTAGGTTTTCCAATTTGTTGGTCTATAGTTTTTCATAGTAATCTTATATAATTGTTCATATTTCTGTGATACTGGTTATTCTCTTTCATTTGTGATTTTATTTATTTAAGTCTGTTCTCTTTCTTTCTTCCTTTTTTTTATGAGTCTGGCTAGAAGTTTATAAACCTTGCTGATCTTTTGAAGGAATCAGCTCCTGGTTTCATTGACCTATTCTTTTGTTTGTTTGTTTGTTTAAGGTTCTATGTCATTTATTTTTGCTTTAATCTCTATTATTTCCTTCCTTCTGTTGGTTTGGAGTTTCATTTGTTCTTCACTTTCTAGCTCCTTTAGGTGTAAGATTAGGTTGTTTATTTGGAATTTTTCTTGCTCCCTGAGTAAGCCTATATTGCTATGAACTTCCGCCTTAAAACCACCTTTGCTGACTCCCAAAGGTTTTGGACCATTGTGTTTTCATTTTTGTTTCCATGTATCAGAGCATTTTGTAACCAGACTATTACTTTAGTTAACCTGGTACTCTTAAAAGATATGTCCTCTAGGTTAGTCATTTCTCTTTATTTTTTTCTTAAGTTATTTCTCCTTAGAAATGGCCAGATCATCAAAGTAATCCATGGGAATGCATACCACAAGTCACTGACCTTTCAAAGATGCTCAGGGGAAACAGAATCATTATGAATGTTTTTTTTCCAGTCTGAAATCATTACAAATTCTAGAGGGATAACTGTCCCTCTGGACAAATTATTGAATTTCCCATTTGGTCTTCCCTCCCTAGTAGAGGAATAGCTTAGCCTAGCCTTCTTCAATCATTTTGAGGTTCTTAAACAAGAAATTTGGGAGTATTTTTTTAATCACTCATTGTTATAGGATTATTTTAGTAAAGTACTGTGTAAGAAGAAAGGGTCTCTGTGACACTGGAATAAATCAAGGGTATATGCTTTAGTTACCTGAGAAAGATGTGGTACATTAGCATGCTTTTTTATGCCTTGTAATATTATACATTATACTTTGTCATGTTGTCTCTGATCTTTTCATGGGAAATAGCCTAAGTGAAGGGTATTGCACTTTAAAAATTACCACTTGTCCTGGACCATGTGACCTGAATATGGATTTTATATCACCAAAGAGTAGATCATGTGTCAACATGAGCATGCAGCAATGAATCCAAGAAATATGAGTATTTGTGTTCCTTAATATTACTATCTAGAAAACTACAATGCATTTTAGACTTGCTCAGGACTTATCTCCACATTGTCTTTATACTTTGTCAGGACTAAGCATTACTCTATGCCCTAAGTCTTGTCTGATGACTTGGTACATATCAAACTGGGAAATTAAATCTCCCTCACTCAGAGATATGCAAGAGACCAATAACAACTCTTATAGCAGAACGGTACAACCCCAAGTGGAATAACAGTTTATAATTTCATGGAACCTTTTTATATTTGCATGAGTTTAACATCTAGCCAGAAGGCAAAAAGACTCAGGGGACAGCTTTTCTGATTGTAACAAGGAGAATAAGCCTGAAAATCTCCTTCCTTCACAGTAATATCACAGTAAACCATGTTGGAGTAACCAGTGTCAAATTTTGCCTTCTGGCATAAGCAACTAGAAAAACAATTGGACACAATCTATGAAACAGATGATTTTACACATTGGACAACAGCTACTACAAGATTATGATCCTGAGAAAATTAAACAAAGAAGCTTATAAGTCATCCTGAGGTTTTTCATGGAGGTACTTTCAGAATCACAGTATAAGAGCAGACCTTGTAGAATTTGCTGAATTTAAGAGACAGAAGTTACCTCTTAATGAGGCTGTAGTAGCCAAAAGTTTAAAGACAGAGTAATGAAGAGTGTGCAGAAAAAGAGCACCAGAAATCTGCAGAGAGGGCCACTTAAGTTGGCTGCTGAACATAATTTGTTCATGTATAGGATAAATACCCTGAAGTCAAGCAAACATATACTCTTAGTTACAAGATAAACAATTCCCAGAAATCACCAAGTGCAGTAAAATGTTCAAGTTACAACCTTCCATAGTGGAGATGCTTCACTGAACAATCAGGGTATTCAGTAGAGAAATCTGGGCAATCATCTCTCAGGAATAAGACTGATTTATACCTATAGTAAACTTAGTGTGGACCACCCTAAAAAGTTTTAAAAATAAGCCTCAAAAGGATGAAGCTGCTCCACAAATAACTTACTTATCAAGACAAACTTCAACATTTTTTAATACTACACTAAAGCACTACAGACAAAAATACAACAAACAAAATGGCCGACACCCAATTAAAATTTACTAGAATATGAAAAACCAGGACGGTCTTAGCCACAACCAGAAGAAAAATTATAGAAAGAAGCAAATATGACAGACATG
>CM053606.1:103821767-103856284 GCA_028646535.1 Procyon lotor | reverse complement strand
GGAATGTATTTATGACAGTATTACAAATGCCATTCAAAAACACCCTCTAACTTGGATGATGGAATTTTATTCAACTTATATAACTTGTGAAAAATGCTCTTATATTTTCAAACTGAGATGTATATGAGGATAATCATGTATGTTAAAAAACATCTAGATAGAACTTAAGTAATTTTCAGGGTATACTATTTGGCATACCTAAAATCCTTCTTATTTATTTATTTATTTATTTATTTATTTATTTATTTATTATTAACATATAATGTATTATTTGCCCCAGGGTACATGTCTGTGAATCGTCAGGCTTACACATTTCACAGCACTTGCCATAGCACATACCCTCCCCAATGTCCATAATCCAGCCACTCTATCCCTACTCCCCCACCTCCTAGTCACCCTTAGTTCGTTTCGTGAGTTTAGGAGTCTTTTACCTAAAATCCTTCTATAAAAATGTAATTTTGAGGGTGCCTGAGTGGCTCAGTTGGTCGAGCGGCTGACTCTTTATTTTATTTTATTTATTTTTTTTGTGATTTTGTGTGTTTCAGAATTTTATTAAAATACACTGTGCCCTTTAAATCTGTGGCATAAATTCCTCTTGCATCTGAGAAAATTATCTTCTATTGCAATTTAAAATTCATGTCATGTTCCATTCGTTTAGACTTTTTATTCAATGACATAGCTCATCTCAATGTTCAGTGGTCTCTATAGCTATTTTATATTTATTATGTTTACTGTAACTGTTTAATATCTTTTTTCTCTTTGTTCATTACGAAATTCTCCAGTTTCCTGTAGACGTACACTTCCATAAATAGCTACTGGCCATATGTAGCTATTTAAATCAAAATTAATTAAAAACTTTTAATGTAAAATTTAGTTCCTTGATTACAGTAACTACACTTTCAGTATTCAGTAGTCACTATGGCTACTATATTGGATAGCACAGTTATAGATCATTCCAATCATTGCAGAAAGTTCTACTGGGCTGATTCTTGATTTTAGCTCAGGTCATGATGACAGGGTCCTGGGATAGAGCCCAGTGTCGGGCTTCCCCACTCAGTGAGGATTCTCTCTCCCTCTGCCCTTTGCCCACTAAAAATAAATAAATCTTTAAAAAATGTAATTTTGATTTAATTCAAATTCAATTAATAAATTTATGCAGAATGCTTATTTATATAAATGTATCTACTTGGGGAAAAAAACAGACTTTTCATGCAGTAAACACTTCGTTTTGTGACTCTTAAGCATCTGTTCTCCTCTCTTCTTTTAAAGCAGTCCTATTGCCATCTTCTTTTTGAGGAAAGACAAAAAAGACAATAATGCAATGTGGTAGTAGTGTCAGGTGAGATGGCCTGCCTTCCCTGAGCCAAGGCATGAACATGTGGCCTAAGGCAAACCGATTGGATTCAGTCTCCTGTGATTTTGAAACATGAATAAAATAATGCCAATGTAGGGGGGATAATGGGAGCCAATTTATCTAACTATAAGTATCCTGACAATTAGGTAATTCCACTTATTTCGTTGTGTCACTGAAGACCAAATTCTCTCTTTTATTTCCATATTCATAGGGTATAGACATCTTGATCAGCTGCCTCCTCCTGTGGTCACTGGATGGCTGTTAGCTCCCAGTTTCACAACAGAATATGATTCTGTAGACTGGCAATTTGATCAAGGTTCAGCTAGACAGCTCACCTCTGCCACAGTGGTGCTGGCTGAGCTTGGTCATGGGGTGAAATACATAAATACATACCAACCATAATTATGCTGCTATAGGTTTGCAAATATTCTGATTTGGTATTTCATAAATCTGTGAAAATATCCCAAATACAACACTCTACTAATTTGCAGTCATCCCTTTTGAAGTTGTACTCTAGTACCAGAGAATACTTTCAGTGACTTTTTTGGTAGCAATTTTGGAAGGAAGAGAAAAACATCTTTTTTCTATCACTCAGAAATCCCTTACTGTATCTTATTTTATGTTTCTCTTCATATGGAATCCCCTCCAGCTATAACAGCTGTAGCTAAAACTTCGTTTGATGCTGCACTGGGATTTTGCTTTTTCACTCTCTTGTGCCCACTTATGACTAAGATAAGGAGTCTTCATTAAATGTTTGTTGAATTAATAATTAAAAATAAATTAAATGACAAAAGGCAATTGCTATGATACAAGCACTAGAGAGTGGTTATTATAAACAACAACACTGACATGGGCATGATTCCTGCAAAAAGAGAGGAAATGTATAGTTGAGATTTAGAAAAATGAGGAACAGGATATGAGCTGCGTATTAAAAATACTACTATCTTGGGATTCATAAGACTTGGCCAAGGCTTATGAGGATCACTCAGGCACATATCTTGACAGTGAACGATCAACATTTTTTGTTGTATTTTTTTTATGGTACAAAATTCATTCAGGCAACATTGTCCTTGGTAAGAACACAAAAGTAGAAACTGTTTCTACTCTTGGTGCAGTCTAGTAGGAAGTATTAGATTTGTAGACTTGTAGCAATAGAAGGACCTAAATTTATCTTTCAGTCTAACTTGTTCATTTTAAATGAAAAGATTAAAGCATGGAGAGGTTCAACTAACCCATACTATTTTTTTTTAATTTATTCATATGACAGAAAGAGACACAGCGAGAGAGGGAACACAAGCAAGGAGAGCGGGAGAGGGAGAAACAGGCTTCCTGCTGAGCAGGGAGCCCGATGTGGGGCTTGATCCCAGGACCCTAGGATCATGACCTGGGCCAAAGGCAGACGCTTAACAACTGAGCCACCCAGGCGCCCCTAACCTATACTATTTTAATAGTGTCTACTAATGACATGTTCTGTGTTGTCTTAAATCATTTGCACGTGTTATCTGATTTAATGCTCTCAGCAATTCTGTGACATGAATCCCAATTTATGTATCAGGTAACTGAAATTCAGCAAGGCTAAGTAACTTGTCCAAGGTCACTGCTGTGCTTCTCATAAGCGATAGGGCCTAGCTCTGTTGACCTCCAGCCTAGTACTGACTCCACAGTACTGAAAACCAGTACCTGGACCTCTGAAACAGCCTACATGGGAATCTGGAGCCCAAGAATTGGGCAGAAAGGTTTGGGTGGCCTCTATGTGTAGGTTATAACATATAATTATATGATTTTATTAAGATTATCATGTCCTATTAATTTAACAGCTTTTAATAATATGCTTAGTGTTTACAAATGTAAATGTAAATGGGAAGGGAGAAAGTCATGAGACTCTACCTGATGAAATAAGCTATTCTAAGTTAGACCCGTAATTGCATTCTAATCAGGATGAAAAATAGCTGACATGCCTAATGTAGCATAGCCAGGCTGGTGGGGGACAAGGAATGATACCCTTTTCTGTTTCTCTCTAAATAAGGTTGAGAGCACAGAGTATAAAGGTATATGGCCAGGGTGTTCCTATGAGGTCATAAAAGACTGACAGGGTTCCTACAGAAAAAGCTAGAACAGCATGGGAAAGTGCCGTTTGCTGTCATCTTATCCACTGATTCTGGTTAATACATACAATGTCTGCAATAAATTCAGCAGAAAGCCTCTCCAGAATTCTAAGTTCAAAGTTAGGATTATTCATTAATTCATTTGTGCATGCATTTATTCAATTTGTTATCATGATTGAGCTTATATGATCGGTAAGTTGCAATTATGTGAAAGAAATACACCAAATGTTCTGAAAGGGGATCTCTACCAGAGATGTATCTCTACCAGCGACGCCCTTTCAAAGAAACAAGAGTCAGAATAAGTTGGAATATAATTAGAGTAGATTAAATTCACTTTAGTTCCTCCTCTTTCTAGAAATAGAAGCTTGATTTTTCCACATTGTTTTATGTAATTGGTTTCCTAGCCAGAAACGTTTTATTTTTGTTCAGTGGCCTCTAATTTACCAGCCTCTTTCCCAAGACAGCATTTCCTAGTATCTTAATAACTACAACGGAATGTCTATACTCTGCTTAATGGACATGAGCTTTAAAAAATAATGTCATTTCTAAACACTTAATGAGATTCACAATTAAGAAGGCATTGAAGTTCAAGATCTTATATAAAAAAGACATTTTCTTTTTTTTTTTTTTTTTAAAGATTTTATTTATTTGACAGAGAGAAACACAGCGAGAGAGGGAACACAAGCAGAGGGAGTGGCAGCGGGAGAAGCAGGCTTTCCGCAGAGCAGAGAGCCCGATGCGGGGCTCGATCCCAGGACCCTGGGATCTGACCTGGGCCGAAGGCAGACGCTTAACGGCTGAGCCACCCAGGCGCCCCAAAAAAGACATTTTCTTAATCATAACATAAGTTAGTAATCCAAGTAGTCTTTTTCTTTTAATTTACAGCTCAAAGACATGAATGTACTATTTTCCTAACCTTGAAATAATTCAAAATATGAAAATCTGTTTGACTGCCATCACAGAATATTACTATACTATTTGTGCATATGTGTTCCTGGGTGTGTATGTATTTCTATAAAATACTAAATATAGTATAGCATATATGATACAGATAAACTATATCTGTATCTAAATACAGTAATAATAGATATACTATATATACATATATTGTGGTTTGTGTGATAGTTGTCTAACAGCCATTTCACATATTGAATTATGTCAATCATAAGATATTGTATCTATATCTACTATACTATATATATAGCATAGCATTTATATCTACATATGTTATGTATAGTATATATAATAGAATAAATATATTAATGTACATAATTATTTTTAATTATTAATAAGATAATTTGAGAAGAAAAAGTCACTATTTTTAAAGAATGAATCAACACACGTAGGAATTCTGTTTTCAGTGTAGACTAGATTAGTAATAGTGAAAAGGCTGATTATATTTATTTTCTGTTTGAGAAATAAAGATGACTGAAACAATCCTTTTAAAATTATACCCAATGGAATGCATGGTACTTAGGCTGTTACCACTCATGGTAATTTTCTACTCAGGTAGCTCACAGAGATTGCAAAGATCTGTCTCCAGTCCTTCAAGAAGCCTGACTAGAATAGACTCTTGCTAAGGGGGAAAAATCCTTTCTGCTAATCCTGCTAGTCTGGATCTACACAGGATCCTGGAAGCAAGAACTTTCAATGGAAAGTCTTGTCCCCAGGAATTGTCTTCCTATTGTACGAGGCTTATTCTAATTAGTGGAGAATCCTAAATACCTCATCCAGGACAAATATCATTCCTATCTCTTGGGTTAGAGATCAGTTCAAATTTGAGCTAATGTCTAGCTGTCTTCTACAATGTACTCAGGACTTAACTGTACTGTTTTGGACTTCTCTTCAGGTTCTCAGCCAGCTTGGGCTTATGATTAAGTGCCATCATTAACCTTGGTAGCACTTTGACACACACTGCTTGAAGCATTTGGTTGTGTGGTTAACATTATACGTGGCTAATACTTTTTACTATATTGTTACTTGATTACTTTTATTTGGTTTTAGAATCGTTCCTATAATTTACCGTGCTATTAAAATGTATGTATGGAATGAGTGTAACATTTAGACAGACATTCATTTAGACAAAAATGAATCTATTCATTTTTAGAATAATATGTGAAATACATGCCATAATGTAGGTTCCCTGGGTTTTGCCAAGGATAGATAGTGAGTTATAATCCTTTTACTCAAGTATTGTGTTCCTAAAAAATTTTTTATTTCTGCATCCTGCAGTTTTTGTCTTCATCTTACTCAACTTCATTTTAAACACAATGTTTCTATTATTTCACACAATGTTTCTATTATTTTATTCTTTTCCCTTTACAGATTCCTCCAACGAAATATAAACTTTTCAAATTAGTATATTGCTCTGCCCTTACCTCATTACAAATTCTCCAACACACACACACACACACACACACACACACACACACACACACACGGCATCAAAGCTCTTTGACCTCTTTTTATTCCTTCCCCTAAATGCTTTATTTAGTTATCATAGTCAGTGTATTCTTCATCATGTACAGATGTGGAATCTGTCAGTTACTGGTACATAAAAAATAACCTCAAAACTTCAGTGGCTTACAATAATAAGTATTGTTTTTCACCTTCTAAGTTAGTATATTGGCAGGAACTGAACTTCAGGCTGCAATCACTGCAAAGGATCATTTTCACATATCTCTCACCCTGGCCCTGGGATTATCAGGCTAGTTAGCATACTTTTCTTATAAAATGGCAACAATACAAGAAAATAAGCCCCACTGTGTAAGGTCACTTAAAGCCTCTGCTTGTGTGATGACTGCAATCAATACATTGCCTGGTTAGGTTCCCTGTCAAAGCTTAGTGGTACCAAAAGACATTAAAACACATTAAGAAGGCAATAGGATAAGAAAAAAGGAACAGTACATCTACAAACCAACCAGAAAACAATTAACAAAATGCAATAATGAGTCCTTACCTAATTACTTTAAATGTGAACAGATTAAATTCTCCGATTAAAAGACATAGAATGGCTAAGTGACTAAAACAAATAGTGGTGCCTGGGTGGCTCAGTCAGTTAAGCATATGACTCTTGATTTCAGCTCAGGTCATAATCTCAGGGTTGTGAGATGGAGCCCCACATCAGTCTCAGTATTGGGCCTGGAACCTGTTTAAGATTCTCTCTCCCTCTCCCTCTCACCCCCCCAAAAACAAACAAAACAAAACAAAATCCGACAATATGCTGCCTATAAGAGACTCATGTTAGCCTTAAAGACACATGTAGGTTGAGAGAGAAAAGATGGAAAAAGACATTTCAAACAAATGGTAACCAAAAAAAAAGGATAGCTATACTTTTATCAGACTAAATAGTCTTTAAGCTAAAAAATGGTGGGGGCACCTGGGTGACTCAGTTGGTTAAGTGTCTGCCTTCAGCTTAGGTCATGATCCCAGGGTCCTGGGATTGAGCCCACATTCATCGGGCTCCCTGCTCAGCAGAGAGCCTGCTTCTCCTTCTCCCTCTGCCCTTCCCCCTCACTCATGTTCCCATGCTCTCTCTGTCAAAATTAATAAGTAAAATATTTTTTAAAAACTAAAAATGGCAAAAAAGAGACACGATAATAGTTGACAAATATTGACAACAAATAGTTGACAACTTGAATACCACACTTTAAATATTAAATAGATCATCCAGGTAGAGAATCAATAAAGAAACAGTGGGGGATGCCTGGGTGACTCAGTTGGTTAAGCACCAGCCTTCAATTCATGTTATGATCCTGGGGTCCTGAGATGAAACCCAGCTCAGTGGGAAATCTTCTTCTACCCATATTGCCTACTCATGCTCTCCCTGTCTCTCTCTCTCTCTCTCAAATAAATAAATAAATAAATAAAATTTATAAATTTTATAAATAAATAAAATCTGAAAAAAAAAGAAACAGCGGATTTGAAAAACATTGTAGACAGAATGGACCTATCAGTCATATACAGAACATTCTGTCCATCAACAGCAGAATATACATTCTTCTCAAGCACACTTGGAACATTTTCTAAGATAAACCAAATGTTGGACTATGAAACAAGCCTTAGCAAATTTGAGAAGACTGAAATCATACCAAGAATCTTCTCTGACCACAATGTCAAGAAACTAGAAATGAATGACAAGAGGAAAACTGGAAAATTCATAAACACCTGAAAATTAAACAATACTCTTCTGAACAACCAGTGGATCAAAGAAGAAATTAAAAAAGAAATAAAGATGGTTTCTTGAGACAAATGGAAATGAAAACGCAACTTTCCAGAACTAATGCAATCCAGCAAAAGTAGTTCTAAAGGGGAAGTTCATAGTAATAACCATCTACATTAAGAATCAACAAAGATTCCAAATAAACAACCTAATGCTACAACTTTAGGAACTAGAAAAAAGGTCAAACTGAGTCTAAAGTTAGCAGAAGAAAAGAAATAATAAAGGTTAGAACAGAAATAAATGAAATAGAAAACAGGAAAATAATAGAAAAAATGAACCAAACTAAGACATGGTTCTTTGAAAAAATTGACAAACTCTTAGCTAGGCTAACCAAAGAGAATAGAGAAAGGACTCATATCAAAAAATTATAAATGTAAAAAGAGACATTACAACTGATAACATAGAAATTCAAAGGATCCTAAGAGACAACTGTAAACAACTGTTGGCATATAGCCAACAAATTAAACAACCTAGAAAAATGGGAAAATTCTTAGAAACATAACTTAGCAAGACTGATAAAGAAGAAATAGGAAATCTGAACAGACAAATTACTAGTAAGGACATTGAATCAGTAATTTTAAAAAATCCTCCAATGTTGAAAAGCTCAGGGGCAGATAATCTCACTGGTGAGTTTTACCAAACATTTAAAGAATTAATGACAATTCTGTTCAAACTATTTCAAAAAATTGAGAGGAGGGCACTTGTTTTATGAGACTAACATTATCTTGATACCAAAATTAGAGAACACTGTTAGAAAAGAAAATTACAAGCAAATATCCCTGATGAATATAGATGCAAAGTTCTCAGTAAAATACTAACAAACCAAATTCAGCAATACATTGAAAGTATCATTCACTGTGATGAAATGGGATTTATACCTGTGATGCAAGGATGTTTCAATGTATGCAAATCAATGTGATTTACATTAAGAAAATGAAAACAAGAAGCATATAATCATCTCAATAGATACAGAAAAAGCATTTGACAAAATTTAATATACATTCATAATAAAAACTTTTAACAAGTTAGGCAAGGAAGGAATGTATCTTAACATAATAAAATCCATATAAGACAAACCCACTGCTAACATCATACTCAATGGTGAAAGAAGCTTTTGCTTTCATATAGGAGCAAGAAAAGCTGCCTACTCTCACCACTCCTATTCAGTATGGTACTGAAAGTCCTGGCTAGAGCAATCAGGCAAGAAAAAGAAATAAAAGGTATCAAAATGGGAAGGGAAGAAGTAAAATTATCTCTATATCTAATCAGTGAATTCAGTAAAGCTGGAATTTTTGCAGTACAAAATTTACATTAAAAAATCAATAGCATTTCTATACACTGACAGCAAAATCTGTGAAAAAAAGATCCCATTTAATAACATCAAAACAATTAAATACTTAATAATAAATTTGAGGAAGTGAAAGATCTCTTTCCTGAAAACTACAAAACACTGATTAAAGAAATCACATAAGACATAAATAAGTGGAAAGCTATCCTGTGTTCATGGATTGCAAAAATGACTTTTGTTAATATGTCAATACTATTAAAGACCATCTATAGATTTGATGCAATTCCTATCAAAATTCCAATGGCATTTTTACAGAAGTAGAAAAAATACTCCTAAAATTTTTATAAAACCACAAAAGACTGTGAATACCCAAAGAAATCTTGAGAAAGAGAAGAATAAAGCAGGAGGTACCCCACTTACTGATTTTAAGCTATAATCATCAAAATGGCATGACATGGCATAAAAACAACAGTGGAACAGAATTGAAAGCATGGAAATAAACCCAAGCATATACAGTCAAATAAATTTGACAAGGGATCCAAGAATACCAAATGGAGAAAAGACAATCTCTTCAAGAAATGGTACTGAGATAATTGGATATTCACATGTAGGAGAATGAAACTGGACCCATATTGTATACCATTCACACAAATTAACTCAGAATGGACTAAAAACTTATACATAAGATCTAAAACCATAAAACTCCTAGAAGAAAACATAGGAACAAAACTCCTTGACATGGGTCTCGATAATGATTTTTTTGGATATGACACATAAAGTACAAGCAACAAATAAAAATTAACAAGTGGAACTACATCAAACTAAAAAGCATCTAAAGAGCAACAGAGACCATCAATAAAGTAAAAAGACAACCTACAGAATGGAGAAAATATTTGCAAACTATATGTGATAAGGGGTTAATATAAAAAACTCTTACAACTCTTCCTTTTTTTACTGTAGAACACTAAATAACCCAACTAAAAAATGGGTAAAGGACTTGATTAGATATTTCTCCAAAGATGATATTCAAAAAGCCAACAGGTCAAATGAAAGGTCAGTTTTAATATTAGGGAAATGCAAATAGAAACTACAGTGAAATATCACTTCATGCCTATTAGAATGGCCATCATCAAAAAGACAAGAGATAATAAGTGCTGGCATATGAAGAAAAGGGAACCCTTATGCACTTTTGGTGGCTTGTAAGTTGACATAGCCATTCTGAAAAACAGTATGGAGGATCCTCAAAAAATTAAAACTAGAACTACCAAATGATCCAGCAATCCCATTTCTGGAAATATATCCAAAGGTAAAAACACCAAATAGAAAATATATCTGTACCCCCATCACCCTCATGTTCATAGCAGCATTATTTACAATGATCAAAACATGGAGACATCCTAAGTGTCCACTGATGGATGAATGGATAAAGATAAGAGGGGTGTGTGTGTGTGTGTATGTGTGTGTGTGTGTGTGTGTGTGTGTGTGTTGGTATATATAATGAAATATTATTCAGCCATAAAAAATGAGGAAATCCTATTTGTGACAGCATGGATGGAATTTGAAGGCATTATGCTAAACAAAATAAGTCAGAAAGACAAATACTGTATGTTCTCACTTAAATGTGGAATCTAAAAACAAGAATTCATAGAAAAAGAGATCAGATGTATGGTTACCAGAGGTGGAGGGTGGGAGCAGGAAGAATTGAAGAAAGGCAATCAAGAGATGCAAACTCCTAGCTATAAGATAAACAGTACTAGAGATGTAGTGTTCAGCATGATCAATATAGCTAACAGTGCTGTTTGATATATAAGAATGTTGTTAGGAGAGCAAATCCTAAAAGTTCTCATCACAAGGGGATTTTTTTTCTTTTCTTTTTTTCTTTTCTTTATTGTATCTATTTAAGAAGATAGATGTTAGGTAAACATTTTGTGCTAATAATTTCACAATAAATGTAAATCAAACCATCATGCTCTATGCCTAAAACTTATACAGTGAGGTATGTCAGTTCTTAAACTGGAAAAAAATGTTGAATACACTTAATGCATACTAGAATGGCTAATTTATTTATTTTTCATTTATTGTTTTAAAAGATTTTATTTATTTATTTGACAGAAGAGATCACAAGTAGGCAGAAAGGCAGACAGAGAGAGAAGGGGAAGCAGGCTCAACACTGAGCAGAAAGCCCAATGTGGGGCTCTATCCCAGGACCTGAGATCATGACCTGAGCTGAAGGCAGAGACTTTAACCCACTGAGCCACCCAGGCGGCCCTAGAATGGCTAATTTTTTATTCCTAAGTGTACTAAGTTTAGTGAGTGTTCAGTGAATTATATTGCTGATGGGATCTCTTTTATTGCTGGTGGGATCACAAAATAGTACAGTTACTTTGGGAAACAGTTTTCATTTTCTTGTGAGGTAAAATATACGCCATAAGAAAGAGCATTCCCGTTTCTAAGAATTGTTTGCTTTTATCTAGGATGCAAAAGTAGTTTTGTTCTGGGACACCTGGGTGGCTCAGCTGGTTGAGCATCTGACTCTTGGTTTCAACTCAGGTGATGATCTCAGAGTCCTAGGATAGAGCCCTGTGTCAGGCTCTGTGTTCAATAGGGAGTCTGCTTGAAGATTTACTCTCTTTCCCTCTTCCCTTCCTCCTCCCCCACTCTCTCTCATAAATCAGTGAACCATAAAAAAAATGGTTTTGTTCCCTTGGGGTTTCTCTGTGGGGATGCCTTGTTTTGCTATCTTTTATTTATTTTCCCATCCCTCCCCCAATTACTAACTTTGTTTATTCATGTCTTTTTCTGTTCTCATTTCTCATGATTTCAAAGCTGCTGATTGCAAACTTATCATTGGAGCTCTTCCTTCAGAGGCAAACTATATTCTACTCTCTCTATTACATCTGCTTATTATACAAAAATGTGTGTTAAGGGTACCGTGTGTACTGTTTGCCACCAACTAGACCAAAAGCCTGTGGTACTTACAGATAGTCTTCTTGGTGTGGTCCTTAATTCTTTCTTGACTGCTAAAGATATGTTTTATGATTGCTTATTTAAAAGGTGAAATATTGAGATTTCTCTGGCAAACAGAAGCTGCTGGTTTCTACTCTTTGATGGCTAAATAAGTGCTGTTAAATGTGTATATAATATAGTCATCTGCTTGAGGAAACATTTTTAATATTTACTCATGGTATAAATATGCTGAATGGTGAGTCATACATGAGATACACCATTTTTCACAGTGGATGTGTTTTACGTTCTAGAAAAAACTTAATTAGATATGACATCTAAGTTAAAGAGAGCTAATGTTCCAATTTGCAGAGTTCGTTGTTCAGTGGCCATGCAGGTCTACCTGAAGGCCACCGTGTCAGGGGTTACGTAGTCAGTACACAGGGTAATATATCTTCCCTCACTTCCTCTTTCTCTTCTTCTCTTATTTTTTATATCTTTCTCACCACTGCCTTCTGACATTTCAGTAAGTCTTCATCATACTGACTAAAAAAGGAAAACAAAACCCAAAACAATCCACAATGAAAAAATTCCATGATATGTTTCTTTTCTATCTATTCTTTGATCACTGACAAAAATCACAAATAAAAAGGCTTCAGTTCTTTACTACATCTTCATTACCTAGTACTCTTACTTGTTTTTGAGTTTAACAATCTCTGGTACCTGAATGATGCTGCTCTTACGGAGTCTCCAATAAATCCCTACTTGCAAAATCCAAGTGCCTCTTCCCAGATCTGACACTAAGGTAACTTTCTGCAGTAGTTGACCTTGCTGAACATTCTTTCCTTTCTTCTTGACATTGCTACTTCTTGGCTTCTTTGTCATCTCCTCATTCTTGTTCTGTGAGTTGTCAGCCTTCTCTGTGACCTCTCTTCCTTCACCTGTCTTTTAGGTGTAACTTTCTCAAGGTTATATCTTGATCTTCTCTTACACGCTCTCCCAGATGAAACTATGGCCACCACAGTTGGAATTTTCACCTCCCTTCAGAGGATTCCATCTCTGTATTTCCAGTCTGGTTCTTTTCTTAGACACCACACTTATATTTGTTTTGCAACCCCTTTCTGGACAGGGATGTTTGTTAAATTATCCCTATATTCAGCATGTTCAGAATGAAATTGGACAATGAAGAACATTGCCTTCAGACAGAGACAAATTTGGCTTAAAATTTTGCGCTGACCACTCATCCTCTGTCTGCCTATGGAGGAGACACTTAAATGGTAAATATAGCTGTAATCTGGGGAGAAAGCACAGAGAGCACTCTACAGTTATTGTGAGGATATATAACTCACTGCCTGAAATAAGGTGGCACTCAATATCTAGGAGGTATTCTGTTATTATCCCCTCTTCAATGTCTCTTTCTCTTACTGGAACACTGTATCCCTTAGTAGCATCATTGTAACACTATAGCACTTTCTTCTTGTTCTATCTTCATATCCAATTGGTGTTCAAGTTATGTTAACTGTATTTTTTTCATTTTGTCTTATATATGTACTTGTCTTTCTCTGCCTTGGTTCTTATTATCCACAACTCACCTTATTGCAGAACTTACCAGTTTTTTGTTTTTTTTTTTTTTTGCTTTTAGTCTCTCACTGTTCCAAATTATACTTCATACTGTCATTGACATTATTTTCCATCCTTCATACTGTCACTGACATTATTTTCCTAAGGAACAGCAATAATGCCTTTACATTTTCCCTCAGATTGTTCAGTGGCTCCTAATTGTCTGAAGTATAATGACCAAAAATCTTAAATTAGCATTCATAGTCCTTCTCAGTCTGATTTTTAGTATCTTTCTTATCGCATTTCCTATGGTTAACCTTTATAAACTCTCCCCTCTAGCCAGATTGGTTAAGTAACTGACCTCTAAAAAAGCTCAATAAAACATGCTCAGTGCATTTCCTCCCTTTGCAAGGTCTCTCTTCCCTTAATAAATTTCAGTTAGACACAACTGCTTCCTCCTTAGGATTCATGTAACATGTTGCTTATATCTCTGTTAAGTGTTTTATTTTTTTCCTTTTTCTCTTACATTGTTGTTAGGCATGAGTATCTTTCTTCGCTACAATCTGAGTCCACTGGAAGCAAAAATGTCAGTGCAATAAAGCTGGTAAAACAGAAACAGAAGTAGAAAATCAGGACTGAGAAAAAGAAATACACCAACATTATGGCCCAATATAATTGCTGTGATTATCACCAAACATTGTTCTGAACATACAATACTGTATTAATTTCAGGTGTACAACATATTGATTCAACAATTCTGTGTATTACCCGGTGCTCACCATGATAAGTATAGTCAGCATATAACATTATTACAATATTATAGATCTTATATTCCCTATGCTGTACTTTTCATCTTAATGACTTAGTTATTTTACAACTGGAATTTTTTACCTCTTTATCCTTTTTATCTATTTCATCCATCCCCCCTCTGGCAACTGCCAGTATGTTCTCTGTATTTAAGAATCTGTTTGTTTATTTGTATGTTTTATTTTTTATATTCCATTGTAAGTAAAATCATATATCTTTTGTCTTTCTCTGTTTGCAACAAAAGCAGTTCTAAGAGGGAAGTTTATAGCAATACAGGACTACTTCAAAAAATAAGAATTCTGGGGTGCCTGGGTGGCTCAATGGGTTAAAACCTCTGCCTTTGGCTCAGGTCATGATCTCAGGGTCCTGGGATGGAACCCCACATTGGGCAGTGCCACACTGAGCTCTGCTCAGCATGGAGCCTGCTTTCCCCTCTCTTTTTGCCTGCCTCTGCCTACTTGTGATCTCTCTCTCTCTCTCTCTCTGTTGAATAAATAAAAATCTTAAAAAAAATTTAAAAAGCCAAATAATTCTAAAATTTATATGAATTCACAAAACACCCCAAATAGCCAAAGTAATCTTGAGGAAGAAGAACAAAGCTGGAGACATCACAATTCTAGATTTCAAGATAAACTACAATACCGTAGTAATCAAAACAGTATAGGACTGGCACAAAAATAAACACATTGGTCAGTGGAACAGAATAGAAAGCCCAGAAATGAATGCATGTTTATATGGTCAATTAATCTATGACAAATGAGGCAAGAACATACAGTGGGGAAAAGACAGTCTCCTCACAAATGTTATTGGGAAAACTAGACAGCTATCTACAAAAGAATAAAACCGGATGATTTTCTTAACACCATATATAAAAATAAACTCAGAATTGATTAAAGACTTAAATGTGAGACATGAAACTGTAAAAATCCCAGAAGAAAACATAAACATAACAAAACATTAAGTGATCTCTTTGACATGGGCCCTTGCAACATTTTTCTAGATATGTCTCCGCAGGCAAGGGAAACCAGATAAATAAAAAATAAACTTTTGAGACTACACTAAAATAAAAACTCTAAACTTCTAGCTGAATAAAATGCAATTATTCGTTTCATAAATATATTTTGAATGTCTTCCCTAAGTCTTGCACCACAAATGCATAGTTCATAGAGAATTTAAAGCAGTAAGTTAGATACCTCAAATTTTCTAAGAGAAAGAAATACTATTCTTCATAAGAAGTAAAATTTCTCTTGGTACTAATGCTTGAGAGAGATTTGTTATTTGGAACCTTATAAATGGGTCATTGAAAAAAATAATTAATAAGAGCTCAACAGTTCTCTTCACAGAAATATGGAAGCAAAGATCCATATCACTGTTAAAAAAGCTATTTGTATCACTATATGTAATATTCAGGAGCATTACTATCTTAGTTCATCACTGTTTTCATTAAATGTATAGCAAACTATTGACAATAGTGTCTTTGACACATCAGTCGAATTGGGTCTATGCATTTAGCTTATGTTTAAGCACTAAGTAATCCTTAACTGACAGCCTTTATTATAGGCATTTCCCAAAGTATTGTGTGTATTAGTGACAATAACTACTAATTAACTATTCAAATACGCACACTTGAAGAAATAAGTCTGCACTCACCTCTTGAAACAAATACGTCTTACTTTTTCTTAAATTTGTGATTGTGTGTGTATCTTTAATTTAGAACATGTGCATTTTTCTCTGACTTTCAGTGTTGGTCTTTGGAATCAGAACAGAGTAAGCTGGTGCATTCTGGTAGGTTTCTCCCCTGAATGTTTGCCAAAATTCTGTTTCTTTTTTAGGGATTATCTTTATTACCTTCCCCCCTCTTTCTTTCTACATCTCCTCACCTAATGTGTAATAGATAATGGATTGAAAATAGTCTATTTATTTGATTAAAGCAAAGTGAAACAATAATAATAACATCTACAAACAGTGGTTAGCTCTTAAACAACTGATTTTCATTCTTGTGGTAAGATGTGTTTAGTTATGAATAAGCTCCTTATGTGATTTGCTGAATAATGATAATTTTGCACCGTGTGAATGATTTTCCATTGTTTGCCAAAGCATCTGAGTGATTAGAAGACATATTGCTACTGAGTCTACTTGCCTCATTTTACAAAATTTTAACAATCTTGGATACTTTAGATAAAAAAAAATCCAGATGCATGAAGATTTTTGATTTGAGTCTTGAATGTGAACAAAGCATAACATCCTTCTTCTAGATTATGAGTTACTCGCTGGGACTTATTTAAAACCCACACAGGCACTGCCTCAGCAACTGTTTAGTTCTGTACACACAGCAAGAATTTAATAAATGCTGAATACATAATTAAAAGAAGTATTTTCTACTCTTTTTTCTCTCGTCACCTTTATATTCTTGCCAAATCACATGGAATCTCAAATCAGGTAGAAATAATTGACAGTGATGATTCGATAACACTTACTTACTATAGTCATACATGCCATCTTTGGAGCCAATGCCCATACTAAGACATCCTTTATTGTTCTAAAGAATACAATATACTAGATCTTTTTCTGATCTAGTAATATTAATATTAACATAATATTTATAATAATTATTAGTATTTTAAATAACTAAATTATTTAAATAAATTAAATTAAGTAATTAAAAATAATAATAGTAATATTGAAATTATACTCCACTAGGTGGGAATAGTAAGCTTAACAATAGATTTCTTTTTTGTTTGGTTTTTAGTGGAAGAAGAATTGCCCACTGATTAGATGAAGGACACAATATTAATAATATTCTTTCTTCTTTAACTACCTCTTGTTTATATGTTATGGCCACCATTAAAACAAATTAGTCTGCAGGTTAAAAGCTTGATGGAATTTTAAAAAGTCATGATGCTTGTATTAGATTGCTCATTGCAAGTGTCAGAAAGGGTATAACTTGAAGGAGGACCCATGAAAGAGATTGGAGGTGGGGTAGTGGTAAGAGTGAAGGGATTCTTCCAGCTCATGTACTGTTGCCAGTAAAATGCCAAGGTTCACCTCCGTGGCACAAAAAGTACTAAAAAGGTGTCTTCACATATACAAGACAGGCTCTGTTGAGAAAAATAGCTCAATTACAATTTTTTTAACCAGGTATACTAAAGGAAAGTGATATGTCATTACTTCCAGGGAATAATTCCTCAAATGTCCTATTCCCTAAAAAGCCTCTCTTCAAAGAAGTCATAGGATATTAAAGAACATGCACTTAAGTCAGAAGCCTTAAATTCTAATTCTGACTCCACCAATTATGGTGTGATTTTAGGCAAGTCACTTCATTTTTTGGCAAAATAGGAATCCTCTGGGCCTTTCCAACTGAACTCTTAATAGCTTTTCTTCTGCCCTTGGGTTTTCTCTACCAACATCTTATAAAAGAAACCTACCCTTGGTCTCAGTCTTTCCAGGTCAAATTTTCAGGATCGTATTTGCTCATTTTAGCTTCTTCTTTGTTACCAGCTTGCTTTGGGCACCATTTTCTGTCTTGCCCATCTCTCACCCCCAGTCCTGTGGAGTTTCTTTTTGCTCCACATGTCAAATTCTGACAGTTCTAAAGTGGCTGTGGCACCTGAAATACCAGCCAGTGACATACCCTAGGTGCCTTGCTTGGGAAAGGACCAGTTAGACATGCCTATTAACTGGAGAGGCCCAGTTAGATGTATTTGGAGGACCCAGTGACAGTATTTTTGGATATGCTTGCTGAATTCTGTAGCATTATACGAAAGTGAGCTTCTGACCCTGATTCAGGGATGCACACTAATATGGCTCCTTCACTCTCTTCTCATTCAGTCCTTTAATAGCTTATATATACATATGATACATATATACCATATATACCATAATATATATATATAATATATTACATATATCATAATGAATATGTCATATATAATATATAATGCATATGCATTATATTTTAGTATATAATATTTGCATAGCATATCATTTTTTATCCTTTACTTTCAACTTACTTAAGCTGTAGAATTTGAAATGAGTTTCTTGTAAACAATGCAGAGTCAGATTGTGTTTTTTAAAATCCGTCTATCAATCTAAATCTCTTCATGTGTATACAGATCATTCTTATTTAAAATAATTATTGATATGTTTGAGCTTAAATCTGCCATTTAATTATATGTTCTATTATGTTCCTCTGGTTCTTATCGCTCTATTTCTTTTTTCTTATTGTCCCAAAGATTATTTGAAATAGTTTTAGAATTCCATCTTGGCTTATCTATAATATTTTGAGTGTTTCTTTGCAAAATTTTTATATTGGTTGCATTGGATATTATGATATACATATGTGACTTGTCACATTCTACTAATATCAATATTTTACCATGTAGGGTGGAATGTGGAAACCCAACTTCCGCTTAGGTTCCTTTACCATCCCCACATTTAAATATCACTGCCTTTGAGAAAGAGGGGCAGAAAATGTATTTGAAGAATAGCTGAAAACTTCCCTAATCTGGACAAGGAAACAGATATCTAGATCCAGGAGAAATAGAGATCTCCCACCAAACTTAACCAAAGGAGGTCCACACCAACACACACAGTAATCAGAATGACAAAAAGTAGTGGTAAAGAAAAAATATGAAGAGCAACAACAGAAAAGAAGACAATTACATACAAGGGAAACCCCATAAGGCTTTCAGCAGATTTTTCAGCAGAAAACTTGTAAGCAAGAAGAGAATGGCATGATATATTCAAAGGACTGAAAGGGAAAAATCTACAACCAAGAATATTCTATCCAGCAAGGCTTTCATTTAGAATAGGAGAGATAAAGTTTCTCAGACAAACAAAAACTAAAGGAGTTCATGACCACTAAAGTAGTCCTACAAGGAATATTAAAGAAGACTCTTTGAATGGAATGGAAAAGCCATAAGAGAGTATATGTAAAGTAGGAAACATGAAAACAGTAAAAATAAGTATTCCTGTAAAAAAAATCAAAGAATTTACATAATAAAGGATACTAAGTATGACACCATATACCTAAAATGTGTGTGTGGGGGGGGGTAGGGGTAAAGGATGGATTTGAACTTAAGTGACCATCAATTTAATATAGACTGCTATATGCAGAAAATGTTTTATACAAGCTTAATGGTCACCACAAATCAAAAATCAGTAATAGATAGGCAAATAACAAAGAAAAAGGAATCCAAGTATATCACTAAAGAAAACCAGGAAACCATGAAAGAAAAATAAAAAAGGATTAAAGAAAAGCTACAAATACAACCACAAAACAAGGAACAAAATGACAATAAATACATATCTACAAATAATTATTTTGAATATAAATGAGTTAAGTGTTCCAATTAAAAGACATAGAGTGACAGACTGGATAAAAAAAAAAAAGACCCATATATATGCTGCCTACAAGAGGCTTATTTCAGACTTAAAGATTCCTCAAATTGAAAGGAAATGGAGAGACATTTATGGTGCAAATTGATGTCAAGGGAAACCTGGAGTAGCAACTCTTATATCAGACAAAATAGACTTTAAAACAGAGAATTTAGGGGTGTCTTGGTGGCTCAGTCATTGGAGCATCAGACTCCTGACTTTGGCTCAGATCATGATCCCGGGGTGCTGGAACTGAGCCCCAAGTTGGGTTCTGTGCTCAGTGGGGAGTATGCTTGAGGATTGTCTCCCTCTGCCACTAAGCCCCCCCCCCGCTCTCTCTCTTTCTCCATAAATAAAGTAAAAAAAAATCTTTAAAACAGAGACTGTAAAAAGAGACAAAGAGGGACACTATATGACGATAATAAAGGTGACAATCCAACAAGAAAATAAAAACAATTGTAAATGTTTATGCACCCAACAGGGGAGTACCCAAATACATAAAACAGTTCATAACAAACATAAAGGGCTAATTGATAGTAATACAATAATAGTAGAGGACTTTAACACCTCACTTACATCAGTTGACAGATCATCCAAACAAAAAATCAACAAAGAAATAGTAACTTTAAATGACTCACTGGACCAGATGGACTCAGAACATTCCATCCTAAAGCAATAGAATACACATTGTTTTCAAGTGCACGTGGAACATTCTCCAGAATAGATTGGGCCACAAAATAAGCCTCAGCAAATTCAAGAACTTTGAATTCATACCATACATAGTTTCTGACCAAAATGCTATGAAATTAGAAGTCAACTACAAGAAAAACAATGTAGAAAGACACAAATATATGGAGGTTAAATAACATGCTACTAAACAAGGAATAGGTTAGCCAAGAAGTCATATTAGAAATAAAAAAAAAAATACATGGAAACAAAATGGTCTAAAACAATGGTCCATAACAATTTGGGTGCAGCAAAAGCTGTTCTAAGAGGGAAGCTTATAGCAATATAGGCCTACCTTAAGAAGCAAGAAAAATCTCAAACAATGTAACCTTACACCTAAATAAGCTAGGAAAGAATAGCAACCAAAACCTAAACCCAGCAGAAGGAAGGAAATAGTAAAGATTAGAACATAAATAAATGATATACAAATTTAAAAAAAATGATAAAACAGATCAATGAAATTAGGAGATTTTTTCAAAAGATCAACAAAATTGATATACTTCTAGCCAGAGTAATTAAAAAAAGAAGGACTCAAATAAACAAAATCACAATGGAAAGAGGAAAAATACCAACCAACACCACAGAAATATGAACAATAATAAGAGAATATTATGAAAAACTGTATGTCAGTAATTAGACAACTCAGAAAAAATGGATATATTCCTAGAAACACAACCTACCAAACTGAAGGATGAAAAAATAGAAAATTGGAATAGACTGTTTATCAGCAAGGAGTTCAAATCAGTAATCAAAAAACTCCCAACAAATGAAATTACAAGAATAGACGACTTCACAGGTGAATATTACCAAAACTTTAAAGAAGAATTAACACCTATTCTTCTTAAACTGTTCCAAAAAATAGAAGGAAAACTTCCAAATTCGTTGTATGAGGCCAGAATCACCCTGATACCAAAATCAGATAAAGACACCACAAAAAAAAGAGAACTACAGACCAGTATCTCTGATACACATAGATGCAAAAGTCCTCAACAAAACACTAGCAAACTGAATCTAACAGTACATTAAAAAGAAATCATTTACCACAACGAATACAAGGGAAGTGGAATACAAGGGTGATTCAGTATTCACAAATCAATCAACATGATATATCACATCAATAAAGAGAAAAGATAAAAACCATATGATCATTTCAGTAGACAGAAAACTATTTGACAAAGTACAACATCCATTCATGAATAAAGCCCTCAACAAAGTAGGTTTCAAGGGAACATACCTCAATGTAGTAAAAGTCATATATGAAAAACTCACAGTGAACATTATTCTCAGTGGGGAAAAACTGAGAGCTTTCCCCTTAAGGCCAGAAATAAAACAAGGATATCAACTCTTACCACTGTTATTCAACATATACTGGAGGTACTAGCCACAGTAATCAGACAACAAAAAGAAATAAAAGGCATTTAGTTTAGTAAGGAAGAAGTAAAACTTTCACTGTTTGAAGATGACATGATACTATATAGAGAAAACCCAAAAAACTCCACCAAAAAAACCTACTAGAACTGATAAATGAAGTCAGTAAAGTCACAGGATACAAAATCAATGTGCAGAAATCTGTTGTGTTTCCATACACTACTAATGAAAGAGAGAAAGGAAAATTAGGAAAATAATCCCATTTATAATTGCACCAAAAATAATTAGATACCTAGGAATAAATGTAACCAGAGATGAAAGACTGATTTACTGAAAACATTAATGAAAGGGATTAGAGATAACAGAAAGAAATAGAAAGACATTCTATGCTCATGGATTAGAAGAATGAATATTGCTAAAGAAGGCCATACTATCCAAAGCAATCTACAGTTTGAATGTGATCCATATCAAAATACTAACTGCATTTTTCACTGAACTAGAATAATCCTAAAATTTATATGGAACCTTGAAAGACCTTGAACAGCAAAGTAATTTTGGAGAAGCAAAGCAAAGTGGAGATATCACAGTTCCAGAATTCAAGTTATATCACAAAGCTATAGTAATCAAAACTGTATGGTACTGGCACAAAAACAGACACAGATCAATAGAACAGAGTAGAAGACCCAAAAATAAATCTACAATTATATAGTCCATTAATCTTTGATGAAGCAAGAAAGAATATCCAACAGGAAAAAGACAGTCTTTTCAACAAATAGTGTTGAGAACTTTGGTCAGCTACATACAAAAGAATGAAACTGGACCACTTTCTTACACCATACACAAAAATAAACTCAAAATGAATTAAAGACCTAAATGTGAGACTCAAAACCGTAAAATCCTAAAAGAGAGCACAAATAGTACTGTTTTTAACATTGACTATGGCAACATTTTTCTAGATATGTCTCATGAGGCAAGAGAAATAGAAGCAAAAATAAACTATTGGTACTACATCAAAATAAAAATCTGTACAGTGAAGAAAATAATCACCAAGACTAAAAGGCAACCTCATGAATGGGAGAAGATATTTGCAAATGATGTATCTGATAAAGAGTTATTATCCAAAATATATAAGGAACTTACACAACTCAACCCCCCCAAAATAAATGATCCAGTTAAAAATGGGTTGAAGACATGAACAGACATTTCTCCATTTAGACATTCAGATGGCCAACAGACACATGAAAAATGCTCAACATCACTCATCATCAGGGAAATGCAAATCAAAACTACAATGAGATACCACCTCACACCTGTCACAATGGCTAATATCCAAAACATAAGAAATAGTAGGTGTTGGTGAGGATGTGGAGAGAAAGGAACCCTCTTGCACTGCTGGTGGGAATGCAAACTGGTGCAGCCTCTGGAATCATCGATTCTGGAAAACAGTGTGGAGGTTCCCCAAAAAGTTAAAAAGAGAACAGTTTATCTAGTAATTGCACTGCTGGGTATTTACCCAAAAGATATAAAAACACTAATTTGGAGGGATACAAGCTTCCCAATGTTTATAGCTGCATTATTTACAATGGCCAAACTATAGAAACAACTCAAGTGTCCATCAATAGAAGGATGGATAAAGAAGATGTGGTATACACACACACACGCACGCACACGTACACACACACAATGGAATATTATTCAGCTATAAAGAAAAATGGAATTTTGCCATTTGCAACAACATAGATGGAGCTATAGAGTAGAACGCTAAGTAAAACAAGTTAGTCAGAGAAAGACAAATGCCATATGACCTCATTCACATGTGGAATTTAATAAATGAAACAAATGAGCAAAGGAAAAGAAGACAGAGGGACAAACCAAGAATCAAACTTTTAACTATAGAGAAGAAACTGATGGTTACCAGAGGGAGAGGAGTGGGTGGGTGGGTGAAATAGGTGATGGGAATTACGCAGTGCCCTTGTCATGATGAGCCCTGGGTGATGTATAGAATTGTTGAATTACTCTGTTGTACACCTGAAACCAATATAACACTGTATTTTAACTATACTTGGAATCAGGATTTAAAAAACAAAAAAATAGATAGTTGTAAAAAGGCTCTTAATTATTTAATTGTACTTTTTAATTTTCTCAGTCTCATCCATTAATCTGAAATTCCACTGTTATACTTATTAAGATGTGTCTGGAAAGCACTTTCAGCCATAGTATGGACCTAGATGCTAAACTTCAAGAGTATGCCAGGGTTGTTTCTACAAGAAAATATGTTTTACCAGTCTTAATTATTGTTCTAATTGTATTATATTAGTTCAATCATAATTTTTTTATTTGAGCTGCTGCATCTATTTCAAATGTGGCTCTCATGTGTGGAGTCTATTTGTGTAACATGTTTAAGTTTAGGTGAATTCTTGGTTATATCCTTATCCTAACTTTTTCTTATCAGAAAAACTTCTATTTACCATCATTTTCGTTTTCACTTTCTCTGAACACAGAGTACATTACCAGCAATTTTTCAGACATAAGTAAATGTTTAAAAAGTTGTGGCAGCAAGATGTGTAAAATACCATTATGAAAATGACTTTATCACAGCATTGGTTCCAATTGACATCATGAAAGCCATTAGGTAAAAATACAGAAT
Source organism: Procyon lotor (assembly GCA_028646535.1). Lineage (NCBI taxonomy): Eukaryota > Metazoa > Chordata > Mammalia > Carnivora > Procyonidae > Procyon > Procyon lotor. The sequence continues at coordinate 103,831,888 of CM053606.1, read as the reverse complement.
GTTAAAGGAAACTGATTTGGATGGCATAGCTCCTTTCCAAGGCAATTAATGGAGGAAAATAGCTTTTCTTGTCTAAGCATTGGTACATGTGGACAAAAGCACTGCTATTTAGCCTTCTATAAATACTTAGAACGTGTTATGATAAACAGATGCATCATACCTCCCTAAGAGAAAAAAACTAAGTAATTTATTGCAACCAATTTTGATGCAGATTTCTTTCACACTTCTACAAAATTACATTCTATCACATCAGCTAACATAGCATCAAACTTAAACAGAGGGAGGAAACAAGAACATTTACATTTAAAGTGAATTATCTTTAGTGCACTTGTGGCTTGAAGACATGGTATACATTCATCTGAATTTTTCTATTTTATATTTTTAAGATACTGTCTTTTCTCTATTAGAACATAGCTAAAGGTGCACATATTTTGCTCCACAGATTTCTCAAGCAATTTATTTGCACAGTAAGGAAGGGTAGAGCCAGGTTTATTCAATTAGGGAAATGACTTACATTCCATTTTGTCTCATAGATGGGCCTGTATTCACGGATTAAATTGTTTTGCATAGTATGTGCATTAATGTATGAGCTCTTGGAGAGCAAATGTCTGTGTATCTTACATGCCTAGGCACTCAGAAGAGATGTAACAAATTCTTAATTAATTAAAATGCTTGGTATTGGTACACTGGTAAGTTTTATTCATTGTGAAAATAAGGATGATTTTTTTATTTGTAAACAAATATTTTTATTGAGTAAGTGAAGGTAAAATTAAATAGGTCTGGTAGCATTAGTGATTATTATTTGTACTTCTCTTACCCTAACATATTAATTAATTGTACTGTTCACTGCTCTCTGCTAATTATTTATTTACAATACTACCAAACCCTGTTCTCTGAGATTTTCGAACTTTAGTCTGAAATACTGAACATTTCTGAGCCCTGTATCCCCAGAAAGCAGAAATGGTTAAGAAATCTCTCTATCCCTTATGTTCATGGAAATAATTAAACCACAAAGTACCACCTTTTTTTATTCAGTGATAAAACCCACCTCCACCACAGACTGTGACTCCTGTAAGACTCACTTTCTGATGGCCTTCTTTAGTTGCCTTCCTAAGACCGCAAGTTTTCTCCTTCTTTGAGACATGCTGCATTAATGAATACTTTTCCTGCTGCAATAGCCTGAATAAAATCATCCCTGAAGTATGCACTGTGGTCAGCTTTCACACGAGAGATGTCTTGGAATTGAAATACATGATTAGGATAAAATAAACAAGATAAGTAAAATAAAAACATTAAATACTTTATTAACAAACAGCCTTATATTTTAAATTTTACACACATACAATGTAGGTATTCAACAGCAGATCCTAGAGACAATAGTGAAATTCAACAAGTTACTGGGTTAAAATAGTCTCAATAACAGATTATTTCATTTTGTGTGTTTTAGAGATTTCATTCTTAAAATAAGGACAAATATGAGTTTGCAGTCATTTCAATAATAATCAACAATTTAAATGTAGAGAAAGAGACTTTCAACTGTACTTTAAACTCCTTTGGGTGGTGTATTCATTTTCTATTGCTGCTATAACACATTATCACATGTTGATACAAAAGTTGGATATTCATCTTTTCTAATGGAGGCATAATATTCCATTGAATATATGTACCATATCTTCTTTATTCATTCATCTGTTGGGACTGGAAGAGATTATGCAGAGTGAAATAAGTCAAGCGGAGAGAGCCACTTATCTTATGGTCCCACTTTCGTGCTGAGCATAAAGAAAAACATGGAGGGCATTGTGAGAAGGAAGGGAAGGGAGAATGGGGGGAAATCAGAGGGGGAGATGAACCATGAGAGACTGTGGACTCTGAGCAACAAACTGAGGGTTTTGGAGGGGAGGGGGGTAGGGGTCGGGAGAGCCTGGTGGTGGGTATTGAGGAGGGCACGTATTGCATGGAGCACTGGGTGTGGTGCATGAACAATTAATCTTGTAACACTGAAAAAATAAAATAAACATATTTGGGAAAAAAAAACACATTATCACAAACTTAGTAGCTGAAACACACAGATAAACTAATAGATCTGGACATCAGAAGTCCAAGAGGGGTCTCATTGCACTAAAACCAATAAATCAGTAGGGGTGTGCTCCTTTTGGAGGCTCTAAGGATAATCTTTTCTCTTGCCTTTTCCATCTTCTAGAGGGCATCCACATTCCTTGGCTTATGGCTTTCCGCCATTTTCAAAGCCAGCAATAAGGGTTTGAGTCTTTATAACATCACATCACTTTGACCTCTTTCATTTTCCTCTTCCACTTCAGAGGAGCCTTGTGATTATATTGGGCCCAACTGTGTAATCAAAGATAGTACTCCCATCTTAAAGTCGACTGACTACCAACCTTAATTCCCCTTTGTCATATAACATAGCATATTCATAGGTTGTGGGGATTAGTGCTTGAACATCTTCAGGCAGCCATTATTCTGCTTACAGATAACACATTCATCTTTTACCCTAAGCGGAAATACCTTGAGTTTTTCTGACACAGACAGTCCTAGGAAAAAAGTACTGTAGATGAGGTTTCTAAACCCGCTCTTATCTGAGATCTTTTACTTCCCTTTCTCCAGACTTGCTTTTGCCCCAGGTAGGCCTTTCTCCATCCACTCTCTTTTTGCTTCATTATCCTTCTACACAAACCTGCTCTCAGGAAAGGATCTGTACATTCAGTTCTAGTACAGGTGTATGTAACCAGTGGTTTAATTCATTACAGAACTTCCCTCCCCAGATTTTTGTAATTTAACAGATGGTAACATGTCTAATTTTAGAGATGAATGTGTGGATGTGGGAAGCATTGTGCTGGTAGAGGTACTTTAAAGAGCTCTGAGACTGTGCCATGCACAAAACCAACCATGTAAATGAGATTGCTACAATTGTGTTCTTATTAAAGTTTTATCAGAAAAGAGAGATTTCAATTTTGGACCTCAGTAGGAGCAAAAGTAAATGACTACCCTAGCTGTTTACCTTTATCTGGCCCCCAAATCACCACGTGGCATAGAAAAGGAAATAAAACAAAAACCTCTTAAACATGCATTGGCCATGAAGTCATTGCTTCTCGTATAGGTCTTTTTTTTTTTTTGCATCTTAACCCAAATTTATTACTTCAGAGTTTGTTTTATTTTATTTTAATTCCAGTATAGTTAACATACAGTATTATATTAGTTTCAGATGGGCAATAGTGATTCAATAATTCCATATATTACTCAGTGCTCATCAAGAGCAGTGTACTTTTAATCCCCTTCACCCATTTCACCCATCCTCCCCACCTACCTACCTATAGGTCACCCAGAAAGAAGATAAAAATTATTAACACCAGGAGTAAAAGATAGGCCCCCATTACAGATCCTAAATATCAAAAAGATAAGAAAGAAATATTATGAACCAAATTTTATTCCATTGAATTCAATGACTTAAATGAAATAAACAAATTTTAGAAAGATATAAAATATCAAAGCTCAATGATTAGAAAATAAAAGCACATGAATAATCAAGTATCTAATAGATGAATAATAATAATAATAATAATGAATTCATATTTGTAAATATCCTCACAAGTATTTATGAACCTAAGAGGTTTCTTTTTTTTTTTTTAAGATTTTATTTGTTTGAGAGAGAGAGAGTGCTGAGGGAGGGGCAGTTAAAAAAGAGAGAGCAAGAGAATCTCAAGCAGACTCGGCACTGAGTACTGATCCCAATGTGGGGCTCAATCCCATGACCCCAAGATCATAACTTGAGCTAAAATCAAGAGTTCAATACTCAACTAACAGCTACTCAGGAACCCCAACTAGAGAATTTCTTGGTGAATATTCCCAAGAAAGAAGAAGTAATACCCATTACATTAAAACCTTTAAAAAAAATAGAAAAACTCTTTCCTCCTCATTTTAGGATGGCAGCATTATCCTGATATCAAAGCATTGAGACATGATAAGAAAACTATTTACTGTGTTTTTCAAGAACATAGATGCACAAGCATAACATGTTAGTGAATCATGTCTCTTTATCATTATATGTGATAATTATTCATGAATTTTTCAACAAATGATGCTGAGACAAGTGGATATACACACACAAAATAATGAAGTTGGACCTTTATCTCATAACATACATAAAAAATTTAACTTAAAATAGGTTAAATGCCTAAATATAATAGAAATAGAAATATAAAACTATAAAACTCTGAGGAGAAAAGGTAGGATTAAATCTGTGTGACCTCAGATTTGGCAATACAGCCTTAGATATGAAATCAAAGAAAGCACAACAAAAGAAAACAATAGATAAATTAGACTTCATCAAAATTTAAAACATTTGTGTTTCAAAGGATACTATCAAGAAAGTGAAAAGCCAACCAACAATATAGGAGAAAATACCTCAAATCACATCTCTGATGAGGGGTTTGCATCCTGAATATATAAAGAACTCTTACAAATGCAAATACAAATGCAAATTACAATGAGATACAACATCACAACCATTAGAATATCTATTAGAAAATACTTACAAATTTTGTTGAGAACATGGAAAAATTAGAACTGTCATAAACTGTTGGTCAGAATATAAAATGGTGCAGCTATTTTGAAAAACGGTCTGACATTTTTCAGATTGCAAAAATAGACTTAAATAGGAACCAGCAATTCCACTCCTAGGAACACACTTAGGAGCAATGAAAACATATACCCACATAAAAACTTATCCATGAATATTTATAGCAGCATCATTCATGATAGCCAAAAAGTAGAAAAATCCAAATGTCTATCAACTGATTAACAGATAAACAAAATGTAGTGTATTCATACAGTGGAGCATTATTTGCTATTTATATGGATGAACCCTGAAAACATGCCTGGTAAAAGAAGTCAGTCAACCCACATTTTGTGATTTACTTACATGAGCTGTTCAGATTAGGCAAATCTATAGACAAAAGGTACATTAGTGGGTAGGATGGGAGGATGGGGGTAATAGCTAAAAGATACAGGGTTTTTTCTGAGATGTTAAAAATGTTGTAAAATTGTGATGATGGTTATACAACTCTGCGAATATACTAAAAACCACTGACCTATATGTTTTAAATGGATGAATTATATGACAGGTGAATTACATCTCAATAAAGCTGGTGACTGCATACTCTCCCAGTCTGATGGTATAGCTCATAACTGGCCTGCATTGTAGATCTGCCTATGATCCTGCCTGGAGCCCAAAAGTATCAGTGGGTACTTTCCACACCTTCTCCCTCTGGCTCACTTTAACAATAAGATGAAGCCTCCAGCTTCTCCCTGGAAAGAACTTGTCCACACTTCTAGCATTCCCACCACCTGAGCCATCTGAACAACTGGCACCTAAATCACCTAGCTGTGGGTGCATGTGTCCCACAAGACCATACAAAACAAAGAGGCACTTTTATTTGGGTGCAAAAATAGTCACAGCAATTATACTCTTTGGCTCAGCACAGGGGAAGTATGTAAAAATACCAAGCCCTACATTTATCCCTGATAGGGCTAGACTGTATATTTAATGTCCTGTCATTTCTAGCTGTTACTTGAAGATTGGGCTTCCAATAAGCCTGCATTGGGAAGCTGAAGGGGTGAAAAATTAGTAATCCTTTAGAAGCCCAAACAGGAGTACATGCTGAAACAAGGATAAATTTCCCAAATAATATGTTGTATGAAAAATCCAGATATAGAATTTATACTATGTAATTCCATTTATGTGAAATTCAAGAACAAGTGAAACTAATCAACTTAAGATAGGAGTTAGAGGAGTCATTGTCCATGGGGAATATGGATTTATAGGAAGACAACATAGAGGTGAAATTGATTAGGAGAAATAATGTTTTGTTGTTGTTGTTGTTTTTCCTTACCTGACACAGTGCCTCAATATCTCATCATTCACAGTTCTTATTGATTCAACTCAATCCATAAAACACAGTAAAGTGGTTCAGAGGAAAGGGAACAGTTAACTCCCTAATACAGAATAAATAACTCACGACTATCCTTTGTTATCCACCAGAGATCTGTGTGGGGAAAGATTTGTTCATGCAGAGAAAGAGAATAGAAATGGCCACACCATAGGAGTGCCCAAAGTGGGACACACTGGAATTGCCAAGATACCATAGAGGGAATGCTACAGTTTCTAGAGGTAATAAAGAGTCCAATTCCTTACTTTTCTGTTTGATAACTGCTTTTAAACTTCACCCCTTCCCTTTTGTTTTTTGTACCATATCTGGGAAAATAAAAATGCTCAAGTATTCCCTCACTGAGCATGTATGGGACAACCATACAACATAAGTCCCTGTGTACCCACATACAAAAGTCTTCACACTAGCCCCCCTCACTAACCAAAATAACAACTTCTGTTCTCTCAAGCCATTTTTGGACCAGCTTGGGAAGCCTGTCTTGCTCACTCTTTTATGTAACTAATAAACCTTTTCATACCCTTGTGTGTGCATGCGTGTGTGTGTGTGTGTGTGTGTGTGTGTGTGTGAGAGAGAGAGAGAGAGAGAGAGAGAGAGAGAGAGAGAGAAGGGAGAGAGAAAGAGAAACATTATGACATCCAAACAAATTTTGGGAAGTGACACATATTAATTCTACAAAGTGCCATAACATTATGTAGTCTTGAGGACATTGGGACTGTAAATGTTCAAAGAGGGGAAAGGATTAAGTACCAATAATGGGTCTTCCTGTTTGACTCTTTGTGTATGTTTAGCTGTATTTACATAGGTATAATGAAACAAAACCAATGTAGAGATCTTGAATCAGATACCAACAGCACTAAGTTAAGAGCTAAAACTGTATCAAACCTTTTAGACTGGAAGATTAAGTAGAAATCTGGCTGGCTTTTTATGGTTCATGAAGTATTACAGTAACTTTAATGAATTTTTCATGTATAGCTTTGATAATCAAGAGTGATGATAGAGTCTTAAAGGGCTATTTCAATCTTTTAAGTTCATGGATTTTTTTTTTTTGGTAAGCTTTGTATAACATACCCAGATAAAGACAAGACATTTTATATCAGCAAAATTGAAAACTCACTAATCTTTGACAGTGTCCTTTGCATATATATGCAAAATAGAAATAGATGGAAAAAATAATTAGAATTTATCAGATTGCATCCATCCAAATAAAATTCTAGTCAGTTTACCACTGAATGATTTAGGGTAATTAAGCATTGATGGTACAGTGGAAAAAAAAATTGATGTTAGATTAAGGATATATTTGTTTTAAAAAGACAACATACTATTTTCCTGATTTATAAATATTCCCAGTGGCATCTCCAAGGTTTTCTATTATGATTTATGCTGCCACTGGTCTAATTATGAATTACTGATTAGTTTCATTTAGAGATCAGTTTGACAAATGAACATTCATTCATGAAGAGAAACTGTCAGTGATAACTAACTCTGTACTGATGATCATAAAACAGGAATATAAGAAAAATATTGTTTGCCTTCGGTTGACCATTAACTTTATCCCACTGATATAACATTTTTTTAAAGATTTTATTTATTTATTTGAGAGAGAGAGACAGAGAGTACGCATAAGCAGGGGAAGGGGTGGTGGAAAGGGATAAGCAACTCCATGCCGAGCAAGGAGCCCAGGGTGGGACTTGATCCCAGGACTCCAAGATCATGACCTGACCTGAAGGCAGACACTTGACGGAATGAGCCACCCAGGCATCCTTGATATTAACAATTTTTAATGGCATTCTTTAATCATGTTTCCATACTTTATGTAGTTATCCAGAACTTTTCAAGTTTGTTTTCTTTAATTTGCAGAGGTTTTAATCAGAACAAGTGTGATATTTAAACTCTTTTATATTCAAACGATTTTTAAGAACTCTCTGTCCAATTCATTTGAAGTGTAGTTACTCTGCTCACAACTGAATGCATCTTGACATTTGAGAATGAGTATAGGCCTCAAGAGAATGTGCAATTTACTGAGGTTTCACAGCTGCTCTTATTTAGTGATATATATGATCATATTAAAGATGTATTAATTGCACTTCAGGATTAACTCTGACCGAAGGGTTTATGAAAAAAAGCCCACACACAAATATTTATTGCTTTCTTTATTCTTTGTAAAGGCTCCTTTCAGGAGTTTGGAAGGGAGACCAACCAATGAAGGGTAAATAAATCCAAATGCATTTTTTAAAAAGTCATCAACAATTTTATCATTCCTATTAGAAGCCATCAGCTATACTCAGATTAGCTTTAATGGGGAGTTGTGTACCGAGAATCCTGACACAGAACTTCCTAATTAGAGATGATTACATCTTTTTCAAATGCTTACTCAGAGAGGCATACTTAATGGTGAATTGTAACCTTTCAAAAATTAAAATTACAAAATAATTTAATAAGAAGAGGTAGAAGAGGATGCAGGGGAGAGGCAGTTTCATAACTAGAAAAAAGGGTATCCTCAGAAAGAGCTCCTCCTTCTGGTAAACCTGTGAAGGCATTCCATGGGCAAACACCTCTTTCTCTTGTTTTATATACCGGTTTCTTGGTCTACTTGAGAGTCCAAAAGGCACTGAAATTAGTTTGAGTTATTTACATCAGAAGTTTTTAAAATGTGATAGTTTTCCCATAGCCATTTGGCATATAAATCATTGCAAAAGCTTTTGTCTTATTTATTTGTTCGGCCCATATCTTTCCTATTAATAATTTAATCTTGTTTATCACTCAACTTAACCTGAATAAATAGCCGGTTTCAAGATCCTTTAGGTAAATTGATCTTTTGTAAAGTCAGTACCCAACCTTTTCTCTATAGCAGTGTACATGGAAGATGACTTTTATATGCAGTACACTTCTACCATCAGATATACACAGAGTAATCAACCCTTGGTGTGTCAAGGGTAATTCTACACTATTTCCTTTAAGACTTGAAAGAAGAGTACACAGAAACATAAATGATAATGATCTTATTATAGATATAATCTTGAATTTGGTCTACTAGAGTTTCAAGATTTCAATTTTAAAGCTTTAATAATAGAAATAAAGTACATCTTATAGCTGATGAGTATGTCACAATTAACAGAACAGGATATGAAATTAAAAATGATAGAACCATCAGTGAGTAGCATTTGTGCTACATGGGAATGGAAAACCTTAACTTCAAAGAGCATTGTTGATGGCCCAGACCAGTCACTACATAATGACTTTTGGCTGAAGAAATTGTCCAATTTCGTAAGAGTCAAATTATAACTGCCAACCATCAGGGTGCCTGGGTGGCTCAGTCAGTTAAGCACTCCACTCTTAGCCCCATGGAGGCTCCTGCATGGATGTGGAGGCTGCTTAAGATTCTCCCCCCCTCTTCCTCTGCCCCTGCTCCCACCCTAGCACTTGTGAGAGCTTTCAAATAAATAAATAACAGCCAATCACCTGTGTCTCCTTTCCACCCAGAAATCTGGATTGTTCTCCTGAAAGAATAAGATTCTTTATAGTCTACCTGCCTGATTACAGTGTTTCCTCTGTTTGCCAAAGGTATAGACATAGACTTGTCAAGTCACACTGGAGGGTCAGACCCAGGTTACTTCACTTCGATGATTTTGACACTTAAGAAGATAAAGGACATTTAGTTTGTGGAATCTCCCTCAACTGAAGTTTTACTGATTTTTTTTCTGATTACTTTCACTTTATTCTTCTTTAACAGGAATATCACAAAAATGATATGAACCATTTTTCTCTTCGTGTTCTATCAATTGTTACATATTTTTTATGTGTACCATTACTGATGATGTTCATCTTGATTACTTTTTGAGGTGGTATCTACCAGAATCCACTGTGAGGTTACTCCCTTTATCTACATTTATTTTTTTTCTTTATCTGTATTTAATAGAGTTGTAGAGAGAGTTTCCTGTGTCAATTTGGCTAGTCTATAATACACAGTTATTTAATCAAATACTAATTTAGGTGTTGCTGCTATGAAGGTATTTTATAGATATAGTTAACATCTGTACTCAGTTGACTTCACTTAAAGGAGATTGCCCAAGATAATGAGGGTGAGACTCATTCAGTCAGTAGAAAGGCCTTAAGAGCAAAAACTGAGGAAAAATGTCTGCCTCAAAACTGCAGACATTT
>CM053606.1:103780774-103821667 GCA_028646535.1 Procyon lotor | reverse complement strand
AAAAAAAAAAAAAAAACTGCAGACATTTGCCTAAGTTTCCAGCCTGTTGACCTGCCCTATATAATTTGGACTTGCCCGCCCCCCAGATCACATGAGCCAATTCTTTGAAATAAATCTTTTAATATAACATAGTAAAAATTACTGCTTAATTATTAAGTGAAATATATATTTTGTCCATATATATCTAATCCTTTTGGTTCTATTTCTCTAAAAAACCTTGACTGATCTGACTGATAGGGATTTTGGCATTTGGGAGTGGTTTAAGAGGAACAGAATCTTAAGGATGAAATTTCTGAATCGATTCTTTGGAGGTACTTTGAGATAATGAAATGTCCTGTTCTTCATCAAAATGTCAGTTTATCCATTTCTCATTTACATCAACATGGACTCATGATTTCCTAATTTATTCAGTGGTTTATAATCTATGTTTTGTAGTAACTACTGAAATATAATTCACATTGTATATAATATACACTTTTTAAGTATAGAATTCAGTGATTTTTACTGTATTCAGAGGATTGGGCAACCATCACCACAACTAATTTTTGAATACTTTTCTCAGCCCAAAATGAAGACCTATATACTTTCTCTTTTATCCCCCAGACTCCTCATCCCTCCCAGGTTTGGCAACAACTTATCTGTTTTCTGTCTCTATATATTTGCTTGTTCTAGGCATTTCATATAAATGGGAAAATGTAATATGTAGTCTTTTGTGACTGGCTCGTTTTACTTAACATAATATTTTCAAGTTCTTCATGTCGTAGTATGTATCAGTATATCATAACTCTTTATGGTCAAACAATATTCCATTGTGTAAAACACCACATTTTGTTTATTATCATTGATAGAAATTTAGAATGTTTGCATTTTGGGGGCTGCTATTGTAAAAGGACACTAAAATCATTTGTGTACAAATTTCTTTGTGGACATACGCTTTCAGTTCTCTTGGCTAACTACCTAAGAGTAGAATTGGTGGGTGAAATAGTAACAGTATGCTTAGCTTTTTGAGGAACTTCCATACTGTTTTCCAAAGAGGCTCTGTCACTGTACATTCCACCAGCAGTCTATGAAGGTTCCAATTTCTCCACATTCCTGCCAACATTTGCTATTTTTTGTTTGACTGTAGTCATCTTAGTAGGTGTGACATGGTATCTTATTGCAGTTTTGATTTGCATTTCCCTAATGACTAATAATGTTGAGCATCTTTTAGTGCTTGTTGGCCATTTATTTATTTATTTACTTAGGAGAACTGTTTATTCAGATTCTTTGTTTATTTTTTTAATTATGCTATTTGTCTTTTTTATTACTAAGTTGTAAGAGTTCTTTACATATTCTATACTCCCTCATCAGATATATGATTTGCAAATATCTTCTCCCATTATGTGGGTTGTCTTTCTCTTTTGTGATAGTATCCTTTTAAACACAAATGTGTTTCATTTTTATGAAGCCACATTTATTTACTTTCTCTTTCATTGCTTGTGCTTTTCATGTCATATCTAAGAATCCATTGCCAAATCCAAGGTCACAAAAATTTATTCCTATATTTTCTTCTAAGATTTTACAGTTTTAGCCATTAAATTAAGTCTTTGTTTAATTTTGAGCTATATATGGTATGAGATAAGGGTCCAACTCCATTTTTTTTCATGTAGAAAACCCGTTTTCACAGCATTATTTATTGAAAAGTCTATTCTCCATCCATTGAATTGAACTGTGATATTGTGGAAAATGAAAAAGCTGGAAGCTAAAACAATTAGTACCTCAATCGAACAAACCATTAAGCTGGCAAAAACTGATAATAGTCAACTTTTTGGGAACCTGGCAATCCAAACAAAAGCTTACAGCAATGAAGCAAGTGCTTAATGAAGGAAAAAATACTGTAAATTTCAATATGAAATTTGAATAAGAATAAGAGTCTCTCCACTCCCCAAGGTTTTTTAGAAAAAAATTTAGATTTTTTATAGTATTTTTGCTTACCTTCCTACTATCCTTCATTCTACAAATCAGTAGTTCCTGTCTGGACAGTGGTCCACATTATTGGGAGACTTGCTGGTGCTAAGGGGGGGATATAAACAATCTTCTAAAAAAACTGTAGTTGTGAATTTTGACATATCTGATAGTTCCATGAGGCGTTGGCACAGAGGCTCAACCTTCTTTTGACTCCTTCAGGGCTGAAGCAGCTTTCTGGCAGTGATAACATTTGTCAAAATTATCTGAAGACATATACTGTCTGCATCTAGCTGGAGCAAGCAGTAGCAGATAGGGCAAGTTGCAGACAGACTCCAAAGCCTGAGAAAGAGGCTTAGGAGGAGAATTCCTAGAGGAGTAAGGGCTTTGAAGGATTACTATGTATACCAGTGAAGCAGGAGTGCAGTGTGCATTCCAAGGACCACAGCCATGCTCAGAAAATGCACGAGAGGCTGCTAGGCTTGCATCTCTTGCTTTATCTGTGGGCTCTGTGTGAGCAAGAAGTACAAAGCATAGGCAGAGTTGTAAGTAGCCTGGTTTAGTGTTAAAGGAGTGTCCCAGCTCCAAACAATCTTGGCTCTAGGCATTAAGGAAATCTCTGTCAGCTGTCAGGGTGGTGGCTGAGCACTGAGATAACAGAACAGAGACTTTGGTGACACACATGAGTAGGAATACAGTCTTTGCAAAAATAGTTTGAGAAAGTTACTAAACAACGTTAGCTCTCAACAATCTAAAAAACCTTGGGGAGTGGAGAGACTCTTATTTACAGAATTATCACATTATAATATTCAAAATGTCAAGTTTTCAACCAAAACTTACAAAGGCATACAAGAAACAGGAAAGTATGGTCAATTCACAAGAAAAAACAAGTTGGCAGAAACCATCATTGAAGAATTCCAGGCATTGGATTTACAGAAAAGACTACAAATCAACTGTAGTGTAGGATGATTAGAATAATTGAATTATATGGTCAGAATAAAACACTTTTGAAACTTTATTTTTCATTAGACTGACAATGCCACCAATTGTACTCTGTTATTTTTTACTACAACTTTGTTTTCTATTTACTACCACCCTGTATTGAGTGGTGTAAGAAAAATCTTTAACTTCTCTCTTGGAAAATAGAAGGGAGATCAGGGAGAATAGAATAGTTCTCTTTTAGTTGGTGCTCTGCATTAATCTGAAAGGCGGTGCCACCTGTTTTCTGATTAGATCCTTGAAGGTATGGATCTGTGGAGAAACATGAGAATGCTACCAGGCCAATGCAGCTGGAAATGCTAGACTATGGCCTGTGTGTGTACCCATCCACCATGAGATAATGAAATGGAGAGTGACTATTTATAAACACTTACAGCAATTTCTAAGAATAATTCTATGTCTCTGTAAGAGACTTTTCCAAGCCAAACTGTATCCAGCTTTATTAAAGATACTTTTCATAAACAATCATGGTATTTCAGGCAGGACATGGGCAGACGATCATTAACAGTATACAACAACTTTCAAACTCCCTTCTTCAATGGACTACCAAAATCAGAAAGCCACTATAAAACCCCATGAAGTCTTCATGTGATGCTCTGAACAGAGAAAGTTTAGAGTGAGGGTTGACAGTTCACATTTAGCATGTTGTTTAACAACTTTTCACAAGCCGACCTGACTTTCAGGAAATGAAAAAATGGCAGAATTATCCATCTGAAGATCCACGAGCTAAAAAAAGGAACTCTTTTGAGGGACGCCATCTCAGTGGTGACACTGTAAAGTCCGGATTGCCTGACATACTGGGAACCATGTCTTGGGGGTCAGGTTCCAACAGGTCTCTGGGCTTAAGGGAGTCAAGTCTATGTTGAAGGCAGAGAGGGAGAAGAGGACATAAAAATTGAATTTGAGTTTTTTCCACACCACCAAGGGGTTTGTGCCCAGGCGGCTCATGTTGTGTCAACATCAAGGAACCCCTCCTCCTGGGAGCCAAGAGGAAGGTTCTCAAAACTAGAAGGGAAAGGTGTTTTTCCCATTGTGTCATTCTAGCTTCGGAGATACTCTTATTAGTGACATATGCCCTTCCCCCAAAACAATAATGAAGTGTTCTGTGTGCTAACAATATAGCTTAAAAAAAAAAGTAAAACAAAATTCTGCATTTTTATAAAACTTGATTAAAAAATAGTATTTCAAACTGTACAGTCACCAGAAGTATTTCAATGCTGGTTTTTTTTTTCATTTATTTTTATTGTAACTTATTTTTATTGTATTTTACAGAAGTGCCAATCCACAACAAATTGGAGAAAAAATTTTAAAAACCATAGGTGGTTTGAAATCATTGTTCTAGGCAACATCATCAGATCTCCTAGGTCAGGCTTACTTATTTGGGAATACAATGATTTGCTAAAATACCGAAGACATCTGTGTTTCAATGTGAAAACAAAATTGACAAACCATTAGCAAAACTGGCAAAGAAAAAGGAGAAAAGATTTAAATTTTAAAGTCAGGAATAAGAAAGGGAATACTTCTCACATTCTTGTGACCTCTTATTTTTCAAAGAACTACTTTTGGTTTTGTTAATTATGAGGATGCGGAGAAAGGGGAACCCTCCTACACTGTTGGTGGGAATGCAACCTGGTACAGCCACTCTGGAGAACAGTATGGAGGTTCCTCAAAAAGTTGAAAATAGAGCTACCCTACGATCCAGCAATCGCACTACTGGGTATTTACCCTAAAGATACAAATGTGATCCGAACAAGCACGTGCACCCGAATGTTTAATTTTCTGTTCTTATTAGGCCTGTTTATGCTCTAATCTTTATTATTTCTTCCATCTGCATCTTCTTGGATTAGTTTGCTCTTCTGTTTCTAGTTTCTTAAGATGGAAGGTTATTATTTGATATCTTTCTTTTCTTTTAATATAGCCTTTAATAGCTATTAATTTTTAATAACACCCCAATTGTTTTTCTCTCTTCGTGCATTTTCTAATTGTCTAAAAGTAATACAGACAGTTCCAAAGAAAGTGTTTGTAAACAGCTACTTGTAAAACAGAAGTAGGTAGAACAGCTACATGCACTGCATATGTACATGCTCATTGGATTTCAATTTCTTTTGCTTACACACTTTGCTTTTAAGTAGCATTATGCATAAAATAGTGAAGAAGACCTCCCTCAGTAGTTATTCTTGACATTCAAATAATTACTCAGTAATTGCTCTATTGCATCAAGAATTGGTAGAACTGACAGGTAAGCACTGAGTAAAAGCCACACGAACTTTTAAGTACAGGTGGTATCTCTACCTTTTTTTCCTTAACATTTAAACTTTCTAAGGTAAAGATTAAAATTAATGCGAACTATTATTTAGAATTAAGAAAACTGACCTAAATGAAAACACTAATTTGAAAAGATGTATGTACCCCTATGATCATTACAGCAGTGTTTGTAATAGTCAAGATACCTAAGTGTCCATGGATGAATGAATGGATAAAGAAGATGTGTGTATAGAGACAATGGAATAATATTCAGCCATAAAAAAAGAATGAAATCTGGCCATCTGTGTCAGGGGGTTTCATACTAATTGAGATAAGTCAGATTGAGAAAGACAAATACTATATGATTTTTCAATGTGGAATCTAAAAACCAAAACAAACAAACAAAACAGAAACAGACATAGATACAAAGAACAACTAGTTGTTTTCCCAAGAGAAGGGGGTTGAGGTAGGGTTGGGTGACATAGGGGAAGGGGATTAAAAGGTACAAACTTCTAGGCATAAAATAAATAAGACACAGGGATGCTATGTACAGCAGAGGGAATACAGTTAATAATATGTAACAATGGTATTTGGTGACAAATAGTAGCTAGATTTATCATGGTGATCACTTCATAATGTAAGTGTTGAATCACTATGTTGTATACCTAATATAATACTAACATAAAATTGTTAGGTCAACTACACTTAAATAAAAAAAAGAAAAAAACACTGACCTTAAGTAATTTTGTAGTAATTTCTGAGGATAAGACTCATTTAAAATTAAAATTTGGGAAAAAAATTAAATTACATTAAAATTTGGTTTTATTACCTTCAAAAACTAGGTATAACTAGATCTTTTAATGATAGTCCATTAGCCCAAGTAGAGAAGTATAGCATAACCTCATTGCTTTCTCTCCTGGTTTTAAAAAAGTGTGTATAACATCCAATAACATTTATTAAATACTATATGCAAGATATCTGCTATACACTGACTTAAAATTGATGGGTAATACACAATCCCTTCTCTCAAATAGCTATCTACATATTGCAAGTGATACAGAACCTAGTAAAAGAAAACTTATATTTACTTTGGCTATATTTTTTGGATATAGGAGTAGTAAAATAGTGAAAGAAATTTTTCCTGGATTTTCTCCCTAGTGTTCTGGCTTCTAAGTAGCTCCAGACACAGTCCTAAGAAGGACTGGAAAACATATATCCAGGAAAGGCTTCTGTGACTGTAAAGCTCACTCCAGAACAATATGTCAACCTCTCTTGATGCATTTCTCACTTCTTTTTGTCATCTTGGAAAAGGAGATGGCTGAATTTCACAGTCAAGCAACTTGCTCAGCTTCTCTTTAAATTGATGTTAGCCACAATGGCACTGGGCCTCAGTTCAGCAGTCTCTATTACCTAAAATGTAAACCCAAATCCTCTCAGCCTAACTTCTTTTTTTTTTTAAACATTTTTTTTTAAAGATTTTATTTATTTATTTGACAGAGAGAAAGAGAGAGAGATCACAAGTAGGCAGAAAGGGAGGCAGAGAGAGGGGAAGCAGGCTCCCTGCTGAGCAGAGTGCCCGATGCGGGGCTCGATCCCAGGACCCTGAGATCATGACCCGAGCCGAAGGCAGAGGCTTTAACCCACTGAGCCAGCCAGGTGCCCCTCAGCCTAACTTCTGATACCACCCATTCTCTCATACTGAAATGAATGTGATCTCTTCATTACACTCCGCATCACCAAGCACCTCTATTTCCCTTATGCTACATTAAGAGAGAAAGAACCAAAAGACAGACATAAAATTACTGACAAACATGGCACTGCAGTATGTAGTGTTGGATTTTTATGGTAAATACAACAGTAATGCAGAAGAGAAAAGGGCTTCTACCACTGACTTTTCTTTTGAACGAATTCTGGGTAAAGGCACATTTCCAATGATGGAAAATTACTAATACATCCTAGTACTTAAGAAGAAGTGCCTTTGTAATTTTGTGGTTATTTAAGCAGAGGCCCCTCTACAATTTCTGTGTGGGTGAGACTTAGAAAGAAGAATATGTTTGGAAGGAGATACTGAGTGACTTTTTAAATAAATATACTGTTTTTACTTATGGTATACAAGCAAGTTTTCTGAAGATAATTTATTTATACCTTATAGAATATTATTTACATAGAAATATGTATATATATAAATATTGAACTGTATGAAATAATATAAATTATACTTATATATCTACATAACTATTGTATTTTTTTTCTATGTGTGAGGCAGCTGGGATTATTGATGGAGAATGTTGGGGGTATAAAGGTTTCCTCCAAGCCACTCTTTGCTGTCACTATTACAAATAAGAGAATACAAAATGAGCCTTAGTATTTTGTCCAGAACTTGTGCCACACCACAAATGAAAGAATAAATCCAATCAGAAACAAATTCTTTTCCAATCTTCTCAGAAAGATTCTTAGTTTAACTTTCTTATTCCCCACAACTTCTACCTAACTGAATCTCATTATGTGTAGTAATGCCCTAATTGCTTTGTAACTTTTTATGTTTATGTCTTTGCTATAACAACCCTCAGTCAGAAATTCCTCTGAACTTCATGCAGAGTTCCACAGAGGCTGTTATGAATTCTTCAGGAACCTCAGAAGTTAAGTTCTAACAGAAAAGATACAAGAGCTCAAGTACAAATGGAGCAGGTGACTTTTAAAATCAACTTAGATTTTCTCAACCACATTGGTCAGATTGTATTATTAAAAATGCTCTGGTCAGCAATGGACTTTCCAGAACCTTATGCAGAATAGTGTATGTTCTTCACTTCTTGACACAACCTCAGAGGCAGGTTCAAAGGGCATGGTCAAGGGCCCATGGTTCAAGGGCAGGTCTGTGTCATCTCTGTGCCACGCCTCATAGTAAAGGCAGCTCTGATTACAGCCCAGCCTCCCCAGAGCGAGTCCAGGAGCTGCTACCCTGACAGAAAGCAAGTGTCAGAGCACTGGGAAGAGGGTAATGAGATCAGCCTTGAGGAGCTTCAGAAAACCATAGTTCTGACAAACCTGTAAACACATACTTTGCAATAATTACCCTTGCTGTGGGATAGGTTGTATATTTTTCTCTTTCCCTTATTTTTTCTCCAAAATAGAGAAAGGATGTTCAAGAAAGAAGCAGTTTCAGAATGAATGTTATTGTCATAAAATTCACATTAATTTCAGCCATAAAAGTGATTCTTGTTGGATTTTTGCCTTATGGTGTGATAAGTAGGTTTCTCGGCTACAAACTAATTTCAAATAACTTATAGCACTGAATGTGATTTTAACCCTGGGCATTTATTTAAAGCTAATGAATGATTACTTAAAAATCGAATCTTTAAAAAAAAAGAAAGAAAATAAATGAAAAAATAAAAATAAATTTAATGATGATTTCTCTATTTTATGTCATTAATATTCTTCTGTACTAACTTTGTTACCCAGTGGAATTCTAAGTTTTCCAGTCTTTAGAATTTATTCCAAGAATAAAAAGGAAAAGAAGAAGGAGGAAGAAGGAAAAGGAGGAAGGAGAAGAAAAAGAACTTGTTAAAATGCATCTAAGGGGGGGCACCTGGGTGGCTCAGTGGGCTAAAGCCTTCTGCCTTCCGCTCAGGTCATGATCTCAGCCGCATCAGGCTCTCTGCCCAGCAGGGAGCCTGCTTCCCCCTCTTTCTCTGCCTGTCTCTCTGCCTACTTGTGATCTCTGTCAAATAAATAAAATCTTTAAAAAAAATGCATCTAAGGGATCAATGAAATATAAGATAGCATCTCTTCCTTCCATATTATACTTTATTTTATCTGAGATATTACACACTATAACCATCATTAAAATGGGGATTTTTATCCCCCTTCCCTAGCAGTGTCAGTGACAGAGGAGGCATTTAGTAGACGTTCCAGTTCTCTTTATTTTAAAATTTGAAATACTCTACACGGTAATTCCACTGTCTTTGGCATCGATTCTGTGTGTCATTCTCATAGTGGTTTTGAACTATCTTGACTCAATTTATGAATATTGAATTAAGTTTTCCCTGTGAGGAACAATAATATACTCCAAGAGTTTATTGTAGTTAATTGATTCCTAAAATTTTTATCAAAAAAGTACACTTCTATATCTTAGAAATTTATCACTTTAACAATGCTAATGACAAATAGCAGTCCTTTGCCCACACCTACTCCTAATTGTTCCTCTCTAGAAGAAACAATTATGAAATTTCTGATAATTAACTATTTTTACCTACAAACTGGTAATTTCACATGGTTCCACATCCTATGTATACTATGTATATGCCCTTGCCACATTAAATATCTGCTTGTTGTTTAAACATGGAACGCTTTAAAGGCTCCTGGGTGGCTCAGTCAGTTGAGCATCTGCCTTCAGCTCAGGTCATGATCTGGGGGTCCTGGGATCCATTCCCGCATCAGGCTCTCTGCTCAGCGGCAAGTCTGCTTCTCCCTCTCCCTCTGTGATCTCTCTCACTTTTGCCCTCTTTCAAATAAATAAATAAAATATTTTTTTAAAAAACCACCAACATTATTTTCATAATCTATATGTATAACTAATGAATTCATAGTGTTCTGAATAATATCCCATATATTTATCCATTTCACTCTTCGTAGGCATTTCAGTTGCATTCATATTTTTCCATACAAACAGCATCTATTCATGTCTGTAGGTGTGCCTATTTTGTAATTCCTTGGGGTTATATACTTAGGAATGGAATTTCTGAATCATAAAGTATATGTGTCCTCAACCTTACTAGCTGCTGACTAATTGTTTTGCAAAGTAGTTGTTATATCAATGAACCCTCCCATTAGCAATGTGTAAATGTTCCTTTGCTTCTTTGCTTCAAATTGTTTGACAGTGCTTATCAGAAGTTTTGCCAACATTCTTCACTTCCATCTTAGTGCTCCACCACCCCTTGTCTCTCCCCAGAGATTCCTGAGAGCACTACTTCTTGAGGTTCTGCAATACAAATCAAGTTACATGTGTTTCTCCACTCCCTGCTTTGATCAGTTTTCTTCCATGTGTTACATCGGTTTCTGCTTCTCCTTCTGCTTTCCAGCTTACAGAAGTTGGTGGCTATCACCTTCATTTACATTTTTTTTTGTTCTGGTAGCTTCATGGCTTTTTAAATCCCTGAATTATTTTTTAGTGGGGTTTCGAGTAGGAATTCAGATAAATCCTTGCTTTCAATCACTGTCTTTCACTGTAGTTTAAAACTTTCATAGAGTTTAATTTGCAAACACATCAGTATGTTGCAAGTACTCAACTCTGCATTACAGCTCAAAGCAGCTATAACGATATATAAATGAATGGGTGTAGCTGTGCTCAATGAAACCAACATTTGCAAAAATAGCTGGTGAATTGGATTCAACCCAGGAGCCATATTTTATCGAGCCCCTAACATAAACCCACTGCCTGGCTGTCCAAGAACGTAAACAGTGTACGAAAAATACATTCCCCCATATGCATTGCTTCCAGGACAGGTCTTAGCCAAACCCCTGTCATTAATACCTTCGTTGTGAGACTTTATAACTCAGAAATAAAAATTCAAGAGGATTTGGTTTTTTTTTTTCAGTCTACTAGCAATCCCAGGTTTTTCTGGCCATCACCATGTGAGCAGGTGGGCTAGAAAAGGCTAACACAAAACATTGGCTGCCTCCAAATACCAAAGTCAGTTTTACAGTTGAACTCACGTCTGAACTCAGGAGCATAACCAAAGCAGTGTTGGGCTGGGTTCTCTATCAATTACTTTTGTGCTTGGTTTGTTTCTGACCAGCGAACCCCTGTGGCCACCCATTGTGTTTTTCATTTGCTTACACAATTCCAAGTCAGTCACCACAGAACACCAGAATTCTCTGAGTTGTGAATTGAATTATTTGTCATTTTCCTTTCATTCGAGGGTAAATTTTAAGCATGTTGGGAAAGAGGAAGAGGAAAATACCATTTCAGATGTTTAGAGTTTTCTGTATGCTTGCATTCTATCCTCAGGATTCTGACAGAGGAGCATCACGGGGCTGGCACAGCTGTAAATATTGAATGATGGGATTTGTGCCAGTGCAGCATATGGTTTTATGTGAACAATGAATATTCTATTATCTGGTGTGTGATTCCAGGGAGAAAGTGGGTTTGTAGAGGCCTGGGACAGCTGAGCCTATGTTACAGACTCCCTGTTTTTCGTCACTGGTATATAAGATCTAATGATGGATTGAAGGACTCCCTGGAGGAAAGCAGACAAGGGGGAGGTTGTTTGTGAGTTACAGCTGTGCCCAAAAATGGCACTGGCAGTTGCTACAATCAAATACATTTTGAATGACTTGCTGGTGTCCCTTGTGATCTGCGCTTTATCTGAGCTGCCAGGATGCCTGGATTTTCAAACATTAGTAGCATGGTATTTTCATTCCTGTCTCTAGAGGGATCTCCATTTTAAGACCTTCATTTCTACCTTTTGATTAGTAATTAAAGGATTCAGCTATTCTTATCTTTCTAGCATATAATATATATGATATATATTCAATATGTCTTATATGTATGTGTATATAAATATTTACACACACACACACACACACACGTTTCTCCTTCATGATTTTCCCAAAAGCAAAATTCCAATTAAACTAAGAGTATTTGTTCAAAGAAAAATATCATTTACATTTAGTAAAAATCAAGTTTCAACTTGTGATGGCTTCAGTGGACTGTTAGAGCCTTTTTTCCTTACATCCTAACTTATTCCTGGTCAAGCATGTAGACTACATGTGGTCAACAAGAACTCAGAGACTGGTGTCTGATCATACAAATCTATATTTCTTGACCTCAGTGACTAGAAATGTTCTAATGTTTGACTTTGTTTTAAAATATTTGAAGAATTCCCATGAGTGTTTCTTTTTTTTTTTTTAGATTTTATTTATTTATTTACCAGAGAGAGTACGCGTGAGAGAGAGTGATAGTGCAAGGAGGGGGAGAGGCAGACAGGGAGAAGCAGGCTCCCTGCTGAGGAAGGAGCCAGATGTGGAACTCGATCCCAGGACCCTGGGATCATGACCTGAGCTGAAGGCAGATGCTTAAGCAACCGAGCCACCCAGGTATTCCACCCCCATGAGTGATTCTTGAAATGGTCCCTGAGCACAATCTCTATGGTGACTTAAAATGGAATAAAATTGCTACTCCAATTACCAGTGAACAAAGTTCTGATGTGGCCTCAGCTCTGCTGGGCTTCAGGTTGCAGAGTAAGCCATGAATTTCTTCATTAATTGGCATGTAGTGCGTCATGAAATGTATATGAGAGGTTGCTTTTCAAATTTTTATATATATATATATAACATATACACACAAACCACCTGACATCCTGTTAAAACACAGATTCTCTTTTTTTGTTAATAATAATTATTTTGGGTGATGTTTAAATTCATATTTTTACATTTAATTATTTTTCAATGATTCTGGCTTATCAAAAAATGAAATTAATACTAAAGGTATGTATAATCTTAAATGGGCTGTAACTATAATCGTATTATATAAAACTATTATTATAGTGGACAATCAGTGGAGAGTAAACATAATGAAAAATATACTTATTAATTACTTTTAGCATTATAACGAGTATCTGAAAGACATGGAAATGCTTATGTAATGTACTAAATTAAAGCAATTCAGTTACGATATATTTAGTTTGTCAAGACTCTGCTTTTCTTAGTCTTTCAGTCTTTCATCCTGCTTATCCTAAATGCTTACTAAACATGCCCATTTGTAGTTGATTAATTCAAATGAGAGCAACCTGTTGCTATTACTTTCACTTTTGACCTATGCTACTCTTAGTTATTCAGAACTTAAAAAAAAAGTTAAATATTTCTAGTTGTATTCGTATTTTTCTATCTCCCCCGACCCACCAATTTCTCTGACCCTAACACTAATATACACTCTATTTTCAAACTAGAAGATTCTTTTCCTTTTCTTTTTTAAATTTTTTTATTATAATGTTCAATTAGCCAACATATAGTACATCATTAGTTTTTGATATAATGTTCAGTGGTTCATTAGTTCTGTATAACACCCAGCACTCATCACCACACGTGCCCCCCTCAAAACCTATCACCTAGTTACCCCATCGCCCATCCCCCTCCCTTCCGTAACCCTCAGAGGGTTACTGAGGGTTATAATACAGATTCTCATTCAGTAGGTCTGAGGTAGAGTCCAGACTTCTGCAATTCTAACAGGCTCCCAAGTGACACTTCTGTTGCTGGGCTACAACCCACAATTAGAAGAGCAATTGTGGCTACAACCCACAATTAGAAGACCAATGATCCAGGGGAATAATGCTTTCCCCCTTCCTTGTCAATTACTGAGCGATCTCCCCTGGAATCCGTTAACCTGAGAATCACTTCTGGGTTTTAAAGACAAACATTTTTAATGGAAAAGCAGGCTAGATATGTCAACCTAGGCATTTTGGTGTGGCTACTATCTAGCTTTTGTGTATATGTCTATGTCTTTGGTGTATATGTCTATCTGAAGCAGTTCTTACAGACATATAGGTATTTGTACCACTGTCTTGCAGAGGTCATTATAGTTTTTAGATGCTATAAAGCCTGGATGTGGGGGGGGGGAGCGGGCATGGAAATGTGATAGTCTAGGTAAAACTATCAACTCTTATGCACTTTATAACTTTATGTTCTAATCTCATAATTCTGTAATGTATCTTTTGTTTTATTTTTTCTTTATTTACAACCCAAGTAATTCTTTAAAAATATTCGGTTATCTTTTGCCTTCATATAAAACTTTGAAGTTAAATGTATTATAAGCATAAGCCAAGTTTTGTGGAGTATATGTTTGAATCTAAAATAAATTAACCAAATACAATATGAAAGATACTAAGTTTATCACTTCCATATTCAATCATTTGTTATCACAAACATTTATAAATCACTTACTGTATGGGCCAAGCTTCATAGTAGGAACTACAAGGATGTACATGGGAATACAAGGATTAGTAAAATAGTTAAATTTCCTTTTCTGGCCAATCATAGACAATTTAGCTGTTTAGTAAAAATAGCACATTGTGATGAGTATCCTATGAGGGAAGTACAGCACTATGGCAACACATACTTGAAGGAACTGACATGGCTGTTTCTAGTCGTTCTACCTCTCTGTAAAATTCCTGATCTATTCATGAATTAGATCTACCAAGTTTTTCAATATATAACTATATTTATTCTAAAGTCTCTGTCAGATAATTACAACATCTCATGTATTTCTGAGTCTGAGTCTTTTGATTATCTCCTAACAGTAGATTTTTTTTTTTGCTTTTTTGTATGTCTTCTAATTTTTATTGAAATACATACGTCATGAGTAAAAACCTAGAGAATTAGGTAGGCAATGCTTACACCTGAAACTGTCCATTCCTCTTCTGTGCTATTAGTGTGAGCAGTTGAGACAATCTAATCCAAAGTTGAGTGGTGTTTCAGTTCCCTTGTTGCTGCTGTTATCTCCAGTGCACCGCAAGCTTGAAGTCTTTCAGTGATGGATTATTATCATCTCAGGCTTAGTGTAGGGTCCAGAATGCTTGCAGGAATTTCTTATTGTTCCTATTCTTATCTCAGTTTTCAGCTGGCTTTGAGTCATTGTGCTACACTGGGGGCTCCCCTGTGCTCTTGCTCCTTCCCTGGAAGTACTCTGCTGCTGCTCATTATTTGGTGCCAGGATCATAGTAGGGGTAAGGTGGGGTAGATCTTTGGTCTTGTGGCTCCATCGCAGACTCAGGCAGGCCCTGTGAACATGAGACTTTGGGGTGTGGCTTTCTAAGCATCCCTTTATCTCCTTCACCGAAGTACTTAGCTTTATGATAGATCTTAAGCATTTTGTCCTCCTCCTTCAGTGGCAACAGACCTCTGCTTTGTAGCTGTGCAGGAAACTGAATACAAGAAAATTTCTCATCCACCTCCCCAAAGAGAAAAACTTTTGCTTCTATTCCTCCCAGCCTGGGCTTTGGTTCCCTCCCAACCTGTGGAAGACTTGCCACAAAGCAAGTCTTTTGCTTCTTACTAGACAAGTATACAGGAAGTACATCATTCCAAATAACAAATCACAACTTGCATGCATAACCCACTGATCTTTTGCCCAGCCCTCAATTTCTCACATAAGCACTGAGTAGAGAACTATAGAAAATATTTCTTTAAGTCAGTACAAATTTCCCTTGTGTCTATAGCTTCAGCTATTAAAAACTGTTATGGGGCGCCTGGGTGGCTCAGTCGTTAAGCATCTGCCTTCGGCTCAGGTCATGATCCCAGGGTTCTGGGATCCAGCCCTGCATCGGGCTCTTTGCTCAGCAGAGAGACTGCTTCTCCCGCTGCCATTCCCTCTGCTTGTGTTCCCTCTCTAGCTGTGTTTCTCTCTGTCAAATAAATAAAATCTTAAGAAAAAAAAAAAACAACAACTGTAATGCTAGCCTGTTCTTGGTCTTTCAGAATTCATTAAAATTTTAGCTAATTTCTTATTATCCATTTTTTTTTTGGAACTAGCTCCTTTTTCTATTCAACTAAACGTGAAACAGTTTGTTTTCTGTCTCTCCTTGGATTAATTGTCTCTATTTGGCATTCATTTCACCCGACAACATTGCTACCTCAGCTCTCTGATGGACTCAAGAAAATTTATGATTTTTTAAGTAACAGCTTTTTCCTGGTTGTTAGGATGGAAGTGATGTACTGTTGTGGCTTTGCACACTCTAAACAGACAATGCACAAAATAATTTAGCTTTAAAGAAAGAATCAGTGAGGTGTGTCATCAATGTTATTTTTGATTTGGGATCAGTGGGACAAAGGAAAGAAGAGCACTCAAGAGGTGGACAGTATGTGTGATACCCGGGGAAAAGGAGACAATACTATAGAGTTCAATGTGGTCTGTAAGTCATGTTAAGGATTTTAAACTTTACACTAAAACAAGTGAGTAGACATTTAAATATTTTAAGTATAGAAGTGATGTAGTGAGATAGTATATTAAAGATATTTCTTATCTTGCTTTGTGGAGAATGTAAGCAAAGTGAGGGTAGAGTGTGAGAAAACCAGTTCGAAGGCTTTACAATAGTCCAAAGGTGAAATGCTAGTGATTCTTTCAGGGTGGTGGCCATAGTGATGGAAAGAAGTGGGTAGACTCAAGATAAACCTGAGAGATGGAATCAATAGAACTTGGTGAATAAACTAGAACACACTTTAAATATGAAGAAGCCCAGTAAAGAAGAATTTGTACAGAATTTTTTGGTGGGGATTGAATAATCAATCATTCAGCAAGAAGGATTGGTGACTAGAAAATAAGAATGAAAATTAAATGTAGGGGATGCCTGGGTGACTCAGTCGGTTAAGTGTCTGCCTTCAGCTCAGGTCATGATTCCAAGGTCCTGGATCGAGTCCCACATGGGGCTACTTGCTCAGCAGTGAGCCTGCTCCTCCCTCTGCTTGCTGCTTCCCCTGCTTGTACTCACTCTCTCTTCCTCTCTCTTTCTCTGGAAAATGGATAAATAAAATCTTTTAAAAAAGGAAAAGAAAACTAAATGCAGAGTTATTTCTTATGCATTCACATTTTTTCCCCAAATATATTTATTTTATTTTTTCAGTGTTATAAGATTTATTGTTCATGCACCACACCCAGTGCTCCATGTAACACATTTCTTTTTGTAAAAAAGATGAAGTAAATTCAATACACATTCGTTTTTACAGAATTGCTATTATTTTATAGAAAATATTAGTAAAGCTCAACTTAACCAGTATATTTTTAAAACATTTTTAAAGGTGTATTTTTGGATATTTAATATGTTTAAATATTTAAGAAAACCTACGTTTTTGTTTTTATCATGAGTTGTATTCATTACAGTAGAACTAGTCCATTTCCTACAACCTCCTGTCTTCTTAGCAAGAAGCAAATTTCTAGAACCTGAATCAAGTGAAACAAAATTCCATTTCTACACAGACCAAAAGGTGAGTAATATGTTTTCCTGTCTTATTATTTTATTGCTCAAGACTTCACAAAGGAAGCAGGTAGTTTAAATTGAACTTTAATGTATAATCTGGAAATTATACTCAGTATTTTAATATTTATAGCATATTTTATATTTTGCTGAAATTTAAGTATTTGGTAACATTTTAAAAATTTTTTATTTATTTATTTGTGAGAGAGAGGAAGAGAGAGAGACCGAGCATAAGTAGGCAAAGCAGGCAGAGGGAGAAGCAGACTCCCTGCTGAGCAGGGAGCCTGATGCTCAACTGACTGAGCCATCAAGGCATCCCTATTTGGTAACATTTATTAAGAATACTATTGTTTTGGGGCACCTGGGTGGCTCAGTCAGTTGAGCATCCAACTCATGATTTCAGCTCAAGTCATGATCTCATGGTTTGTGGGATGGAGCCTCCAGTGGGCCTTGTACTCACTGGGGAGTCTGCTTGAGATTCTCTGCCTCTGCCCCTCCCCCCACTCATGTTTGCTCTCTCTCTTTCAAATAAATCAATAAGTCTTTAATAAAAATAATACTATTGTTTTAAGACATTAGTAATTATGTTTTATAGTTTCATTAAGGAAATTCTCCCTGGGTACTTGACATCACGGGTTGACATTGAAATAGTTTGACTGTAAACACTGTACTGGTAGAAGGTCAGCTCTTTCTCTTAGACTTTAGATTCCTTTCTCAGATTCTAGAATTTTTATCTCCTAATGTCTGTCTGTCTCTCCCTTGCTTATATAATAGGTACTTATAAGCAAATATACTAGAATTTATTTTTATTTAAAAATTTGAGAAGTTACATATATTTGCATATCTATGTTGTGCCCCTTTTGGTAGATTTTAGATATGCACACTTCATAAGAACAAGCAAGTCTCAGGCGCCTGGGTGGCTCAGTGGGTTAAAACCTCTGCCTTTAGCTCAGGTCATGATCTCAGGCTCCTGGGATCGAGCCCCGCATCAGGCTCTCTGCTCCGCAAGGAGCCGGCTTCCTCCTCCCTCTCTGCCTGCCTCTCTGCCTACTTGTGATCTCTCAATCTCTCTGTCAAATAAATAAATAAAATCTTAAAAAAAAAAGTACAAGCAAGTCTCCTTTTGCTCATCTCTGTACCTCCAATCCCTTGAATGACACTGGAAATTAAATAGGTACTCTGAAATTATTTACTGAATAATTTGAGTGTAAATCGTTTGAGTGAAATAATAAATGAATATAATACAGATTTTAAAATCCTACAATAATATTTGATGTCCATATTGATTGCCCCTTGGCTAATGTCTTCATCCCCGAGTTCTTTGCTGGTATGTAGTTTTCTTTTTGCTCTGTTTTGCTGCTTCCTATCAGAACTTGGTCTTTTAAAGGAGCTCTTATATTTTCCTTTCCACTTCTCTCCTTTCATTTGCAAAATGTAGACAAAAATGGATAAATTTTAATCTCAACTTCTTCTTTGGTCCGTGAAAACACTTGATTCATATTATTCTAACATCTTTTGTCTCTAATTTGTATTAATTATTGAAAGACTTAACGATTCACTACTATGAGATTCCTAAGCCCTGTTAGGACAATAATGATGTTTCTCAGTTTTTAAATCTCTGGCAGTGACTAGATTAGTCCCTAGAATGTTACTGAAAATGGAGTTTTCTCTAGTTATAGTGAGATAATGGGTCTCTAAAATATTTAAATTTACTTTAAAATATTTTAACAGATATGAAGTAAAAATTATTTTCATTATACTCAATTTCTCAGGGAAAGGATCATATTTATCTAAATTTTGGAGACAATAAAAGAGTATTATACGTTTAATACAAATAAAACTTAGAACATTGGACCAGCTTTTATAAATTTAGATGCATACACTCTAAGATATTTTAGAGAATCTTAGAGCAAGATCTCCTTTGTAGGGAAGATGGGGAAAAGAGAAAATATGCGTGATAAACAGATTTTTAAAATTTAATAGGAACAAAGAAAATAATGTACATTTCTTTCATACTGTTAAATATAGTCAATAAAACTGTGTTTGAGGACTATTTTAAACATAAAAATCACCCATAAAAACCACAAAAATGTGAAAAATGTCTCATTACATAGACTGCTAAAAGGACACTTGTTTATTATATGTGCATGGTGGGTAACTCAATTTTTTTGCCACTGCACATGTCCATATATGACAAAATCAAATCAAATATAGATTTTGGAGTTATATATAAAATTTAGCAAGTAGGCAAATACACAAATATAGAATCTGAAAATAATGAAGATCAACTACACTGTCTCTGATGATCTAGAAGACCTTTAGAGCTATTGCTCGCCTCCCCGGGTGGTCCTGATGACAGCCTGCTGCCCTCCGCCTCTCTCTGCAGCACAGCATTGTTAAGGATGAGTGATTTATCTGTATCCTTACCTTTACTGTGAGTTCTAGGTGAACTCTGGCCCCAGTAGAGTGGAGGTAATGAGTAGTGGATTGTTAGTGTACAAAAGGTACATAAATGAACAAAGTTACGAAAAGAAGTCTATTTAATCGACCTCAGTTGTAACTAACTGATGTTCTTCATAGCTCTCTGGGAAATAGGAGTGCAAGGGGTTGACGTGGGGAAGAAATGACAAATGTAGAAGACTCTGGACTTGGTTTCTAACCTCACTTTAGTTCAGCTCATAAGTGTTTAATTTATATTACATTTGTATAAGATCCACTTTATACCAAAGGTTTATGGTTATGTTTTTTAAGCAACTGAATGTACTGAATCTGAGATATGTTTCAGTTACTAGGTCATAAAGAATGTATTTATATATATCTCAAATGTCTGAGGCTAAGCAACAGGGGATTAAGAAACCAAATTAGATCTCTGGCAATATATTTGAAGTAAGGTGAGAAGGTTTATGAAAAGGTAAAATTATTGGTGACAGCCCTGCAGGTTTGAAAATACTTACTTTGAACTATTTAATGCAACTGAATAGTTTTGTACCTATGATAATCTGTACCTTGGTAATTACTACTAAAAGGAAAAATAAAGATGTCTTAAACATTTTTAAAAATCAGTAAAAGGAGGGTACCTGAGTTGCTCAGCCAGTTAAGCAATAGATCTTGGTACTGGCTCAGGTTGTGATCTCAGGTCCAAGGATGGAGCCCTGCCTTTGGCTTTGTACTTAACAAGGAGTATGCTTGTCCTTCTCCTTCCAACACTGCCCCTCTCGCCATGCGCACATTCTCTCTCAAATAAATAAATAATAAAAATCTTTTTTTAAAAATCAGTAAAAGGATTTGCTTTAAAAATTTGTTATTAGAATATGGTAGACTATTACTTGTAAATTTTGATCCAGTTCACATACGTCTGAGAAAACCAAAGGTATTTTTCCCTTGAAGAGTTGTTTTTTAATCTTTTCTTTTAAAGATTATTTATTTATTTATTTGACAGAGAGAAAGAGATCACAAGTAGGCAGAGAGAGAGGGGGAAGCAGGATCCCTGTCGAGCTGAGAGCCCAATGCGGGACTCAATCCCAGGACCCCGAGATCATGACCTGAGCTGAAAGCAGAGACTTAACCTACTGAGCCCCCCAGGCACCCAGTTTCTTAATCTTTTGAAATGTATTTATAACTTGATTCACAGGAAACAGGGTTCAGTCATCACACACAAAAAAATGAACACTACCTTAAAACTACCTTGTAGTTTTAAGAAAATATTTTGGGTTCTAAAGTCAAACAGAAGGGGCACCTGGGTGGCTCAGTGGGTTAAAGCCTCTGTTTTTAGCTCAGGTCATGATCTCAGGGTCCTGGAATTGAGCTCAGAGATCAGGCTCTCTGCTCAGCGGGAAGCTTGCTTCCTCCCTCTCTCTGCCTACTCGTTATCTTTCTCTCTGTCAAATAAATAAATAAGATCTTTAAAAAAAATAAAGTCAAACAGAAGAAAAAAATTATCCCCTCACGTTTGACAAATTATCTTGCTGTGAGAGACATATCTCACCAAGAACATTTTTATTATTTTGCTTATTGAATTCAATGAAGCTCTCTCTGGAAATACTTAATTATCAATTTGATTTAATTAGGTAGAAAAATAATTTTTACATCAAATTTCCCTAGAGCTGCATATTCTGAAAATCCTTAATATGTGCCAATAAATATGTT
Organism: Procyon lotor; assembly: GCA_028646535.1. NCBI lineage: Eukaryota > Metazoa > Chordata > Mammalia > Carnivora > Procyonidae > Procyon > Procyon lotor. Next base: position 103,800,371 of record CM053606.1, on the reverse strand, counting down.
GGTAATATAAACAAAGTTGAGGACTGTACACCAGGTTTGTTATGCTTTGGTTAGGATACAACGTATTTACTTAAGATGCAATTTTAGCATACACACATGTCATACATATTGTACTTCAATACACATATAATTTGGAAAACATGAAGCAAGGACCTTATTTAGTATCAGATGATGTTAACTTGAGGAACATTTACAGTTTATGATCAATTTTGATATTTCATGTTTTCTACTTCCTATTTCTCATTTATTTATATGAATGTTTATTTTAATTATCTTAGTCACAGTTAAAAACAAAAACACAAGAATGCATCAGTAAAAATGGTTGAGTATAGAACTTCTAAACCCTTTCCTCCGTACAAACCATGAAATAACTGGCAAGAACTATCAGAATCAACTTATTCAGAACTCTGGAGAACAATGACAAGCTTGCAGCAACCCAATTAGGAATGATGTGCAAAGCCTGGTAAGAATAGTGAGTGCTTTAAGTTACTGTAAACCCACCTCTCACTCCCTAGCTCAGTTGAAGCCTTGAAATTAATAATCTGAATTTATTGTACTAGTACTATAAAAAAAAGAACAAGTCTGATTTGCAAATTATTGTTACTTCATCTTTCTAGAGGCTCCCTAAAGACACAGTCAAAAGGCTTGTCTTTACCTCATCTAACTGAAACTGTCCTTTGTTCTGTGGCTATCCAGGGGCATTTCTTAAAAACATTTACAGGGAAAAGGTTTGTTACTGCTCTCTGAAACAATGGATAACTGTTGGGCAAACAATAAACCAACCAAAATCCTGAGTGGGACAGCTAAGAAATTAGATACCTTGAGGAATAAGGGCTTTGAAAACCACTTATATATTCTTGGGAATCTAAAATCCACGTGCATACCCAGCATTGTGCATATGATTATGAAAGGCCTGAAAAGTCCCTAAGCTTTCACCTCTAGCTGACCTTGGAATGCTGATCAAGCAGAAAGTGAAGGAAAAGAGTTGTAAACTTCTTGACTGAGTGTTGGTGGCATGCCCCAACAAAAACAGAACCCGTTGGCAAAGACTAGGAATTCTTCCTGGTTCCAGGCATTTAAGAAAATCCCTATACTATCATTAGCTTACCACTTAGGTTATGGAACAGAGATATCAGTGGTCACACATAATAATAACAGCATTTTTTATGTAATTAATTCAGAAAAGGCGCCAGACAAATAATAACTACACTGAGCAAAAACAAACCCTGAGGAACAGGGGCAGAGGAGATTTCTGACTTCCAGAGTTGCCATATTACAAAGTAAAAATGTCCATATTTCTACAAAAACCTGGAAGCCTGTGAAGAAACAGGAAATTATGGCCTATGCATTGTAAAAATTACTAACAATAGAAATTGTTTCTGAGGAAGCATAGATATTGGATTTACTCAACAAAGGCCCTAAATCAGCTCTTTTAAATATGTTTGAAGAGCAAAGGTAGATCATTTGAGATTTAAAGGACTAAAGCAAAACAAGAAAACCACGTTCAGCAAATAGAGAATATTAACAGAGATTGAAATTATAAAAGTTAGCCACATAGAAATTCTGAAGTTAAAAAGTACAGAAACTGAAATGAGAAATTCACTGGATTGCTCAACAACAGATTTGAACTGATAGAAAAAATAATTAGTGAACTTGAAAATAGGTTAATTGAAATTATTCAACTTAAAGGGCATAAAGAAAAAAAAAGAAAAATTAACAAAGCCTAAGAAACCTGTGAGACACCATCAACTATGCCAACATAAACATAATAGGAGTCCCAGAAGGAGAAGACAGAGGAAGTACTGAAGGACTATTTGAGGAAATAATGACTGAAAACTCACCAATTTTGATGAAAAAAAATTTATATATACTTAAAAATTTCAATGAACTTCAAGCGAGGTAACATCAAAGCTGTAGAGACCACAACGCATCATAATCAAACTGTCAAAAGCCAAGAACAAACAAACAACTTTGAAACCAGCAAAAGAGAACTCATCACATTCAAAGGATGTTCAATAAGATTAACAGTTGGTTTTTCATCAGCAATCATAGAAGCCAAAAGATAGTGGGGTGATATATTTACAGTGCTAGAAAAAAAATTATAAACCAAGAATCTTATATGTTGCTAAAAGTGTCCTTCAAAAGTGAGAGAAATTAAGATATTTCCACATAAAAATATGGGGAAAATTATTCACTAGCAGACTCACTCTTCAAGAAATGACAAATGAAGTCCTTCAGGCTGAAATGAAAGGTCATAATGAACTCCAGTAAGGATAACTACATAAATAAATATAAAAGGCAGTATTGTGGGGTTTTTTTTTTAAAGATTTTATTTATTTGACAGGGAGAAACACAGCCAGAGAGGGAACACAAGCAGAGGGAATGGTAGCGGGAGAAGCAGGCTTCCTGCCGAGCAAGGAGCCCGATGCGGGGCTCGATGCGGGGCTCGATCCCAGGACTCTGGGATCATGACCTGAGCCGAAGGCAGACGCTTAACGACTGAGCCACCCAGGCGCCCCTGCAGTATTGTGTTTTTGTTTTTAACAGTTTTATTTTCCTATCTACCTAAATGACAGTTGCAGAAAGCAATAATTGATAATTTATGCGCATGACCATACATTGTATATAGATATAATTTATAGTAATAACATATAATGAGTGTAAAAGAAGTATAAAAGAAAGTATAAACAATTGTACCACTTAGGTAAGCATTGAAATGGAAGAATAGCTTAAAAAAACCCACAAACTATCAAAACAGACTCAAAAAAGAATTAGTAAATCTGAATACACTTGTAACAAGCAATATAAAATCTTCCTACAAAGAAAATCCCAGGACCAGATGGAATTTTTAGCATTATATTTTATTTTTAGTACTTTTTCTTTCTTTTTTTCTTATTTTTTTATTCAGATATAATTAACATACAGTGTGACATTAGCTTCAGGTGTGCAGTATAATGATTGAACAATTCCATACATTTCTCAGTACTCATCAAGATAAATATACACTTTTAATCCTCTTCATCTGTTTTCCCAATCTCTTTTGGGATTGAATCTCCCATTCACCTCTCCTCTAGCAACCACTAGTTGATTCTCTGTATTTAAGAGTCTGTATTTTTTGCTGGTCTCTTTTTCTCTTTGTTCATTTGTTTTATTTCTTAAATTCCCCATACAAGTGAAATCATGTGGTACTGGGCTTCCTCTACCTGACATATTTCACTTAGCATTAGAGCCTCTAGCACCATCCATGTTGCTATGAATGGCAAGATTTCATTCTTTTTTATAGCTGAGTAATAGTTCAGTTTATATACCATACCTTCTTTATCCATTCACCTATGGAAGGACACTTGAGTTGCTTCCATATTTTGGCTATTACAAATACTGCTGCAATAAATGCAGGGGTGAATATGTCCTTTTGAAACAGTGTTTTCATTTTCTTTACATACATACCCAGTAGTGGAATAAACTGTTCATATGATAATTCTATTTTTAATTTTTCGAAGAACATCCATACTGTTTTCCACAGTAGCTGCTCCAATTTGCATTCCCACCAGCAGTTCCTTTTCCTCCACATCTTCATCAACACTTGTTATTTCTTCTGTTTTTGATTTTAGCCATTCTTACGAGTATAAGATGATAGCTCATTGTTGTTTTAATTTGCATTTTCCTGATGATTAGTGATGTTGAGCATCTTTTCATCTGTCTTTTGTCCATCTGCATGTCTTCTTTGGAAAAATGTCTGTTCATACCCTCTGCCCATTTTTTGTTGGATTATTTGGAGTTTTTTGATACTGAGTTCTATAAATTATTTACATATTTTGAATATTAATTTTTTATTTTCTCCCATTCAGTGGGTTGCATTTTTGTTTTGTTGATGGTGTCTTTTATTGTTTAAAAGCCTTTTATTTTGCTGTAGTCGCAATAGTTTAATTTTGCTTTTGTTTCCCTTGCCTCAGGAGACATATCTAGAAAAATGTTTCTTTTTATGGAGTTTGAACTCACAACCCTGGAGATGAAGACCTGAGCCAAGATGGAAAGTTGGATAGTTAATCAGCTGAGCCTCCCAGGTGCCCCTCTAAAATGGTTTCAATGGCCTATGTTGGAGAAATTACTGCCTGTGTTTTCTTCTTGGATTTTATGGTTTCAGGTCTCACATTTAGGTGCTTAATCCACTTTGAGGTTATTTTTGTGTATGGTGTAAGAAAGTAATCCAGTTTCATTCCTTTGCAGGTAGCTGTCCAGTGTTCTCAGCACTATTTGTTGAAGAGACCTTTCCTATTGTATATTCTTGCTTCCTTTGGGGAAGATTAATTAACCATACAAGTGTAGGTTCATTCCTGAACTCTCTATTCTGTACCACTTTTGTGCCAATATCATAATGTTTTGATTACTACAGCTTTTTAGTATAACTTGAAATCTTGGATTGTGTTACCTCTAGTTTTGTTGTTTTTCTTTTAAGACTGGTTTAGCTATTCAAGGTATTTTGTGGTTCCATACAAGTTTTAGCATTATTTTGGTTAGGTCTGTAAAAAATGTTGGTATTATCACAGGGGTTATTTTAAATCTATGGACTGCTTTGGGTAGTTACGGGCACTTTAACAATACTGGTAATGTTCCAATCCACAAGCATGGAATATCTTTACATTTGTTTGTGTCTTCTTCAGTTTATTTAACCAATGTTTTATAGTTTTGAGACTACAGATTTTTCACCTCCTTGGTGAAGTTTCTTCCTAAGTGCTTTATTCTTTTTGGTGCAATCATAAATGGGATTTAATTTTTTTTCTTTCTGCTACTTAGTTATTAATGTATAGAAGTGCAAAATATTTTTGTATATTAAAATATTATGTATTTTTGTATATTAAAATATTATGACTTGCTGGTTTCATTTATCAGTTCTAGTACTTTTTTGTAGTCGTTGGGGTTTTCTATATACAGTGTCTGCAAGTGATGAGTTTTATGTCTCTCTTACCAGTTAGGATGCCTTTTTTTTTTCTTGTCTCATTGCTGTAGCTAGTTCTTTCAGTACTATATTAAATAAAAGTGGTAAGAGTGGACATCCTTGTCTTGTTTCTGATGTTAGAGGAAAAGCTCTCAGTTTTTAACCTTTGAGTTAAGATGGTAGTTGTGGGTATTTTGTATATGGCCTTTTTTATGTTGAGATATGTTCTGTCTACACCTACTTTGTTGAGTTTTTATCATGAACAGATGTAGCTCTTTGTCATATGCTTTTTCTGCATCTGTTGAGTTGGTCATATGGTTTCTATCCTTTCCTGTTGCAGGGCTTGATCCCAAGACCCTGGGATCATGAACTGAGCCAAAGGCAGATGCTTAACCAACTGAACTACACAGATGTCCCTCAAAATAATTATTGATAGGTACTTATTACTGTTTTTTTAAAATTGTTTTACCGTTGTTTTTTGTGGTTTTTCTCTGTTTTTTCTTCTCTTTCTAATTCCTTGTGGTTTGATGAATTCTTTAATGATATACTTGGATTCCTTTCTTTTTATTTTTTGTGTATCTATCACAGGTTTCTGATTTGTGATGACCACTGGGTTCATATATAAGATATTATGCATATAGCAGTTTGTATTAAGTTGATAGTCCCTTACGTTTGAATTCATTCTAAAAGTACAAACTTTTATTCTGCCCCTTGTGTTTTATGTATATGATGTCATACTTTATATCTTTTTATTTTGTGAATTCCTTGACTGATATGTGTAGATAAAACTGATTTTACTGCTTTTGTACTTTAACCCTCATACTGGTTTTATAAATGATTAATCTATTACTTTTATTATGTTTGTATTCACCTGTAAAATTTTTTTCCTTTCATAATTTTCTTACTCCTGGTTATGACCCTCTTTTCCCCCTCAAAGGAACCCCTTTAGCATTTCATGCGTGTTGGTTTAGTGGTGATACATTCCTTTAACTTTTGTTTGTCTGGGAAACTCTACCTCTCCTTGTATTCTGAATCATAGCTTTGCTGGATAGAGGATTCTTGACTGTAGATTTTTTTTCCTTTGAGCACTTTGAAGTTAGGCCCCATTAGTTTTCATAGCCAAATGTTGCAGGGACCCATTTTCTTAGTGCATGTCCCCTGTGTCTGGTTTGACTGATGTGGGGTATGCTTTTCTCCCTTCCCCCTGCTTATGTTGTCACTTCCATTTATGGTTAGTTTCAGTAAGAGTTTAGTTCCTGATGCATATCTCTAACCCTCCTACCCATTTCAATGTGGCTTCAATAGGGTTAACAGTGGAAAATCTGTTCTGCAAGTCTTTGGGCTGTTTTCTGGATTAATTGAACTCAGGTGGCTGTTATCTAGCTGTGTCCATGGGATGAGGTGAGCTTAGGATCCTCTTAGTCTGCAATATTCAGAAATCTCCCAGCAAACATTTAAAGATTAATTAATGTTAATCATTTTCAAACACATCCAAAAAAATAGAAAAGAACACTTTTTCATTCTTTCTGAGGCCAGCCTTATTCTGATTGCAAATCAAATTCAAATAGCACAATAAAAGAAAATTACAGACCAATATCTCCTACAAAGATGGATGTAAAATTCCTCAGCATATACTTACAAACTGAGTCCATCAGTATATTGAAAAAAGTGTTATACAATGATAGATTATTCTAGAAATACAAGGCTTTTTTCAACATCAGTCAATGTAAATAGAATAAAGAGAAAAAAATATGATTGTCTCAGCACATGCAGAGAAAACATTTGACAAAATCCAGCAGCCTTTTATGATTAAAAAAATACTCAACAAACCAGGAATGGAAAGAGACTTCAACCCAATAAATGACATCTATGAAAAACCAATAATGAAAGATTGAATGAAAGCTTCCCCCTAAGGTCAGGAAAAAAAGTGTCAACTTTAATCATATCTATCCGACACTGAACTAGAAATTGTAACTATGGTAATTAGGTAAGAAAAACAATTAAAAGGCATGAAAATTGGGAAGGAAGAAGCAAAATTTTTTCTACTTATAGATGGCTTTATTTTATATACAGAAAACCCTAAAGTACTCACAAAACACTCTTGAAGCTAATAGCATGCTAATGAGCATGTTTAGCAAAACTGCAAGATATAAATTAATATATGAAAATTAGTTCCATTGTTATATACTAGCAACAAACAATCTGAAAAAAAATGAAGAAATTAATTCTAACTACACTAGCATCAAAAAGAAATAGGTATTCCTTACTTAGGAATAAGTTTAACCAAAGAAGTGTATGACTTGTACATTGAAAACTACAAAACATTATTGAAAGAAATTTAAAAAGTCAAATAAATAGAAAGATCTCATAGTCATGAATCGGAAGATTTAATGTTAAATGGCAAAACTCCTCAAACTAATCTACAATTCAGTGCAATCTCTATAAATAACCCAATAGCCACTTTTGAGGAAGAAATTGAAAAGCCAATCCTCAAATTCATATTGGATTGCATGGGATCCCAAATAGTCAAAACAATCTTAAAGAAGAACAAAGTTTTAAGATTTGCACTTTCTTACTTCAAAAACACCACAATGACCAAACAGGTACTGGGATAAGGATAGATATAAATAAACCAATAGAATACAATTGAGAATTGAGAAATAAACTTATACATTTACAGCCAAATGATATTTGACAAAGACGCCAAGACCATTAAAGGGGAAAGAATAGTCTTTTCAACAAATGATGCTGGGGTTAATGGATAGCCACCTGCAAAAAAAAAAAAAAAAAAGAAATTGAAGGCCCACCTCACTATACAAAAAAGTTAATTAAAAATTGACCAATGACCAATTGTAAGAACTAAAAATATAAAACTCTTAGAAGGAAATATAGGTATAAATCTTCATAACCTTGGAAGAGGAAATGATTTTTTACATATGTTACCAAAAGCACAAGTAACTACAACCACAACCATCACCACCAAAACAAAATTGATGTATTAGACTTCATGAAAATTAAATTATTTTGCATATCACAGAATGCTATCAAGGAAATGAATGCTATCAAGGAACTGAAGATACAATCCACAGAATGGGAGAAAATATTTGCAAATTATTTGTTTAACAAGATTCTAGTATTCAGAATATATAAATAACTCTTAAAACTCAACAAAAAGATGCAGTTACTGTGGAAAACAGTTCCTTATCAATTTAAAGATAGTATGACCACATGACCCACTAACTCCACTCCTAAGTATATATCCAAAAGAAGTGGAAAGAGGTATTCAAACAAATAACTGTACACAAATGTTCATGGTAGTACTGTTCACAACAATCAAAAGGTACAAATAAAGTACATGTTTATCAAAGGATGAATGGATAAGCCAATATGATATAAATATGATATATCTATAGATGGAATATTATACAGTCATAATAAAGAATGAAATAGTTATACATGCTATGACATGGATGAACCTTGAAAAATCATGCTAAGGATAAGAAGCCACACATTAAACACCACATATTTTATGATTCCATTTATATGTAATGTCCAGAATAGGCAAATCCAAAAGACAGGAAGTAGATCTATGATTCCAGAGTAGGGACAGGGTAGAATGAGGAGTAACTACTCAATAAGTATGGATTTCCATTTGGAATCATGAAAAAAGTTCTGTAACTAGGTGGTAGTGATGGCACATTCTGAATGTACTTAATGCCATTGAATTGAATTTTAGCCACTTTAAAATGGTCAAAAGGGTAAATTGTTACATGTATTTTACCATAGTTTTAAAAAAGATCTCAAGAAGAAACGAACAATTCCAATAAAAATGGGCAAAGGATTTGAGTAGACATTTCTCCAAAGAAGATAAACAAATGCCTGAAAAGCACTTTGAAAGATGTCCAACATCATCAGTCACTAGAGAAATGCAGATCAAAGCCACAAAGAGAACCCACTTTATATCCACTAGAATGGCTCTAATAAAAGGAGGGGGAGATAAATACAACTGTTGTCAAGGACTGGGAAAATTAGACCCTTATGTGGTGCTTATTGGCTCATAAAATGGTTGTGTCTATAAAACCAATTTGGCTCTTCCTCAAACAGTTAAAAAGATGGAGTTACCACTAAGTCCAGCAATTCCACTACTATATATGTATCCAAGAGAAAGGAAATCATATGTCCACACAAAAACCTGTGCAAGAATGTTCCTAGCTAGCAGTGTTATTTGTAATAGTGGAAAAGTGGAGACAAACCAAACTGTTCATCAACTAATTGATGAATAAAAAAAATAAAGTGTATCCATACAATGGAATATCATTTGGCTATACAAAAGAATGAAGTACTGATACCTGCTATATAACATGAATGAACTTTGAAAACATTCTAAGGGCAAGAAGCCAGGTGCAAAAGGCTATTTTTTCCTATGATTTTGTTTATATGATTTGCCTCTAGAAGAGGCAAACCATAGAGACAGGGGCCAGTTAGTGGTTTCCAGGGTCTGGGGAAGGGAGGGGTTGGGAATGACTGCCTAATGGGTATGAGATTTCCTTTTGAGGTGATGAAAAAGTTTCAGAACTAAATAGTGTGATAATTGAATGGCCCTGAGAATATACTAAAATATACTAAAAACCACTGCATTATACACTTTAAAATGGTTAACATTTTAACCACTTTAAAATGGTTAACATGATTTTATGCTATGTGATGTTTATCTCAAATAAAAATAATTATTTTAGTACATGTGTATCTAGATTGTCGTTGTCAAAGAACTAGTCATAATATTTTCAGCTGTTGACAACACAGATATGATACGTTTCTAAACAGCTTAAAACTTTGTTTCCTGGTTATCTGCCATAATGTGAAACTTCGAAGCTCATCTTACTTTTTGGGATTCCTCTTAGTTGAGCTAAATATACTGTTGAAAGTAAGCCTAGGTTCAGTATGAAATTTATACCCATTTTTGTTGTAGTGGTTGCCATTCCATGACTAAGTGGTAAGTCCATTCTCATTACACTATATCCCTGCTAACCCTCATGCCAGCTCCCCTTCCTCTCCTACATATTGCTACCATGCTGGATCTCAGCTGTTGCTGTTTATACCATGTGCACTTTAGTTGCTAGCTAGATCTTTACTCTTAACAAAACAACAGCAAAACATGCAATAGTTCTGGCCCTGAGATTGCTTTCAGGATGACGGTATTTTCCCCTTATAATCCCACCCCAGGCCCCTGTTGAGTGCTCTAAAATGCAGCACCACAGCCATTGAAAGGTGACTCTGCAAACAGAAAGAAAAGTGGTTTCCTGGTTGACAGGTGTGGGGTTAGATAAAATTTGACACAATTGCAACTGTGTTTCTAAGTCAATGAGCATCACTTTGGAGCGACAGATTGTGAATAAAATACCAATGGTGATGACTGAGTAAAGACAAAGGATGAATGATGTCTTTCATCATTCGTAATAATAAATGTTACATAGAATTTAACATAGAATAATAAATGTTACATAGAATTTAAGAATATATGGAAAAGTATCATACATACTTATGTACTATATCAATCATATAAGTGCAGAGACAAACTAGTAGAGGTATGTAACTAGTCATCATTGTGTTGAAGGACATCCCCAAGCAAGTAACCAATTTCCTTTGGACAATGTCTTGTGAGATTCTTGCCTGGAATATTAACACCTTGTTATGTTTGAAGAAATGCCACTATTCACCCCTTATTCGATTATGGCATAATGTGTATCGTATCTATATTAATAATTGTAATTCTATAAATTCTTTAGAAAACTAACATTAAACCCTTCCTTTTCCAAAGTAGCTATTGGTAAAATGCATGACTTTTTAAAATGTGACTTAAAGTAAGAATAGTGCTCAACTAAATTATTTTAAAGGCTTACTAACTTAGGGAAATTGATTTCTTATAATTAAATCACCTGAGTTTAAACTTCTGTATATTAAGGTAAGAAAACTATAACATTGGAGGAGAACTGGTTTAAAAAATCTTGAACTATGAATAATCCAAAATCCTAAATCCTAACTCTACACATTGTTTCTTGATATGATATTTCATGTCCATTTGCAAATATTTAAATCTCTATATTTGACTTACTAAAAGACTGAAATGCATTTACCTTCTCTATGTGCATATTGAAGGCAGGGGAAGAGCAGGACTGGTACTGAGCAAGATGAAGAAACTCAAAACTACTAGCTTTGATGCATTATTAAAGTTGATGATTCACATGTGGCCTCAAGTGTCCTTAAAGGATAGAGAACGTCTATCAGTGGCTTCTTTATCTGATACTGTGTACAGCCATTCTCTCATCTTCTCTCATGGATGATTACAATAGTTGCCAGCATCTTCCTATTTCCAGTGCAAAACCCCCTCCATCAGAACAAAACAAAAACAAAACTCTTCAAAACTGCTGTTAATAATGATTTTTTTTTTCTAAAACACTGCCTTATTTAAAGACCTTTAGCCATTTCTTTCCCGGATCTATAATTCCCAAACTCTCTACTAAGTCTACAGTACTCTTCAATGCTGGCCACTGAACTATCTTTTTAGAATTATGTGCCTGTACCAATGTACTGCAGCTATGACCCAGTGGTTCCTAAAACTTAACCTAAATATGGGTGGGGAGGGCTAGAAGGGGAGCAGGGGAGATGACATCTTAACAGATATATTTATATTCCTAAATCATCAATACATAATGCAGAAGAATGTGTGAAAAGATATCCATACTATTATGCATGGTAGCAAAAAAGAAAGGAAAACTACATAGATGTCTAAGAAAAAATGACAAAGTAAATTTTGGTGCATTCATACAACTTTAATGCATGTGAGAATGAAGAATCATTTTTGATTTTTAAAAATATATTCATACATATTAGCGAAAAATGAGGGCAACAAACTAGATACTCATTCTGATCACATTTACAAAGACTATATGCACACTATGAAAATAAATCTGCATGTCATAAACATGCAATACATACACATTTGAAATGAGAAGAAACTGTATTAACATTAATGTCTATTTATGTATAATGATATTGGGAGTAACTTCGGATTTTATTTTCTTCTTGACACTTCTTTGTATTCTCATATGTTTGACAGTAAAAAACATCTGTTACTTTTACAAATAATAGTTTACAATTGATATAATCACTAATTTCCTAAAATGATCTATCACATGTGATTTGTGTGAAATACATCCCTGTACCATTCCTATTTTGGAATCTGGAATCTGTCTATAGATTTTCTTGTGAGTAAAATGACAGCATCTTGAATTTGTTTAATGCCAGTAAAGTGGTTTGAAGATGAAAACTGCTACATAAGTGCTAAGTATTGTTATTGATCATTAAAAGTCACTCTACATATCAGAAGTGATTCTCTTCATTACTGGCATGAAAGCAATTTTCTCTAGGCAAAGGGTAAGGATTTATAATATTGACATTTTAAAAAGTATAATACTAGGAAACTTGACATGCTAAAAACACTTATCCTTCCTTTCATCTAAATCCTGTTGTTAGAATTTTATATTTTATGGAGTCAGTTCTATATTTATTTATGTCAAATGCTAATATTGATACATTATAAATTTTGCAGAATAGTGCTATATCAAATGCAATTTTCAGGAAACAGTGCCTCCTGTCAGTAAGAGTGACTTAGGTGCATATAGGTTTGCTAAAGAAGTACTGGTCAGCTCGGTACAAGATTAATGGCAGTTGCAGCTGGAAAAGGTAATAATGTTAATGCAAACATAGATTTTTGGGGTTGAGTGAGAAATGGGGGGGTATAAATTTTGCAAGGGCTGGTGTGTGCCTACTGAAGAAAGATGTTTTCTGAGTTTTCCCCTTCAGATTATGGTCATATGATTGTGGTCATATGATGGTTCACCAGTACCATCCAAGAGGGATCTCTAGGTTCAACAGGCAGAAAATAACATCTTTCACTTACTGACTAGCATCTAAGTTTTACAAGAATTCAAGTGGTAATAACTACCTGCAAGGCAACAATTAATATTACATATATTAGACAAAGAAACTGAAATTCAAAGGTTGTTAGTTGGCCAGCCATACACGGAATAATAAGTTTTTTTTTTTTAAGTGCCATATTACTCTTCTAAAGGATAGGGAGATTTGTATTGCCCCAACTAAGTGCTAAAGGTTAATACTAGGAAGAGGAGAGGATAGAATGGGAAAAGCTCCATCATGCTCCCTATGTTATGTCCACCTCCAGTGAGAAAACTTATCTTGGAAATCACTCTCATTAAACAAAGAGCTTTTTGCTGCCTGATTTCAGGGTGGTATGATAGAAATAAAATATTAAAAAATGAAATCAGTATTCTTAGCTTTGTTGCTAACTGGCAGATTGTTTTTGTTCTAATATTTTCAGTAGAAATAACCATACTTTTATTAGCATCATTTGAAATTAACAGATGTGGAGAAATTTACAAGTTAAGTAATTTCTTACCTACAGTATTGCTATTACTCCAGGCATTAGAGCATTTCTTAAATACTTAGGCTTCCTCCCAGACACAGTGAAAAGTTGGTAAAGTAGTTGTTACTGGTTTCCTATGATTTCATTGTCACTCTGCCAGCTGAATGCTGAGTCAGTGCTCAGCATTGCCGTAAAGAACCTTTCTGAGGGTGTTTGTAGTACGTAGATGCCATTCAGGGGTACTCTTTCAGCATTTCAGCTTCCATGAATTTGTCCATTCACAATGAAGTGTATAATATGGGGAAAGTGCTTTAATATATATTATTGCCAATCGCTATGTCCATAGAAGGAAAAATTGCAACACTTTATGTAACTTTTCTCCAGGTTCCAAAATTGTTACCAGGATCATGTTATTAACACATCTTTTATGAGTCATTGACTAAATTCCAAGAACAGGTTGTGCTCATTAAACTCCCTTAATGTATACGGCCTTAAACTGTAAAGCAAATTTACAAGAAACTCTCTCAAATATTCCAAGATAATTACTCACCCAGTAATGCTATTTTGAAGAACAGTTTGTACAATTATATTTGATATTTTTAAAAAATTGCGTATCCATATATTCATAGTCCCTCCTCAGTCATAAGCACTACATAGGTACTAATTAAAGGTCATTTAGGCCATTGGAGTTGTAATAAAAGAATAGGAAAATAAGTAATATTTTAAATTACTTTGCCCTTTATCTACTTCATTTAGTTCTACTCAATATTGGGTTCCTACTTTAGAGATATAACTTTTATAATTAAAGCAAAGCAAAAAGAGATAAAATCCTAGAAACTGTGAAAAACTTAATACTACCACTTTATTATATGAAAAGAATTCTAAACAGCCCATAATATCTCTATACCTAAAGAAATCCATGTAGATCCTTGACATAGAATGTTCTCCAGAGTTGGACCCATCTCAGATTCTCCAAGTCACTAACACTACTGGTAGCAAAGCTCTATGAAGTCTGTGACATAGGGCCATTGTATCTATTAGTTTTCAGATCATAATCAATATTCAGAGAGCAGAACTTGAAATATAAGATCATAAATTGTTCCATACCATAACTATGTACAGAAGTTAGGAATCATCTACTCCAAACAAAGAAAGTCTTTGGGGGAATGATTGAGTATTAGGAAACTTTAGAGCACAAAAAGAAACAGCAAGCATTTGTGGTGGCGGTGGTGGTGGTAGATCTGTGGGCTACAAGGATGTACCAGGTCTAAAGATGTGCCATATTAATAACCCCGACTATTATTTGAAATTCTCTGGGAAATTGTGAGTTTAGCTAATGTAAATTCCAGTTAAAGCTTTTAAATTCCATTTTAAAGAAATAATATATGCTTCATAGTACCATGATTATAAAATAATTTTGTACAAGATTTCTTAACCTGTTAAGTAGAAGTTATTGAGAAGACAGCATGAGTTTACACAATATGCTTAAATTTCTGTTTGTTTCCTGACTGTCAGTACAGCTGTGAGTGGACCTATATTGATTGTCATGTTACAATGATTTTATTCTTTCTGCTTCTAGTCAACAGGAAAGATAGGAATAAAAGACCGTTTATTTACAATAAAGTTTAATTTCCAAAGGTAGGCTACACAATTCTTTTTTTGGGGGGGCGGGTTACACAATTCTTTAAAAAGAATACTCTTACCCAGTTTTGTTTTGGACAAAGATCATTCTATAGATTCAGGATAGGTAAGTGTCTAGGAACATGCTCTGTCATCTGGAATTTTTCTCAATATCTATCTACGTAAAACTGACTTTAACAGATGATTTTTATACATAGGTGTGCAAAGTATATTAGGCAATTTAGGCAATACAGAGAGCAATAAAAAGACTACTTTTAGGAGTGTGTGTGTGTGTGTGTGTGTCTGTGTGTGTGTGTGTCTGTGTGTGTGTGTGTAACTTGGGCATTACATAACAAAGTAGGTCCATCTCTGGAGGTATTGAAAATGGATAGGGAGGGACTTCCAGAGAAGATGACAGAATAGAAGGATCCTAGGCTCACCTCATTCCATGGATACACCAATATAACACCCACATCAGAGTAAAGAATGTAGATGATGACCCAAAGAGTGGCAAAACAAACTCTCCGCAGCTAAATGTAGAGAGAGGCCACATCAAAGTGAGTACAAAGGCAGAGACGTGGTTAGGAGACAAACTGATCTCTGGAACTATCCATGGGAGGGAAAGATGTCACGGGTGTGGAGAGAGGAGAGGAGCAGACCCCCACACCAGGCACCCCACCACATTAGGAAGACAAATATCTGTAACATTGGGCTTTGAAAACCAGAGGGACTTAACTTCTTGAGTTCTTACAACTAGTGAGGTTTAACACCTGGAACTTTTTTTTAAATTTATTTTTTAACACCTGGAACTTTAAAAATCAGCCCATAAGTTCTGGGAGATCCAGAGGGTGATAGGAAACTGAGTCCCTGCCCTTAAATAGATGGAACAACAAACAGCCCCACTGAGATACAACACAGAAGCAGAAGTTTAAAAAAAAATGCCTGGGGTATACAGGAGAGATTTGTTTACTAATCTCAAAGCTTGTGCTGGAGGGCCAGGGATTTTTGGGAGACTATTCTAAGAATAAAAGAGCGAGCAGGTGGCATTTCCCTTGCTGCAACCAAGCTGAACAGGAAAAAGGAAAAAGAATAGTAAGAAATGAGAATAGATTAAAGGAACTCAGTGACACCAGCAAGTGTAGTAACATTTGCATTACAGAGATCACAGAAGGAACAGAGAAAGGGGACAAAAGATATATTTAAAGAAATAGAAGCTGAAAAATTCCTGAATCTGGGAAAGGGAACAGTTATCCAGATCCATCCAGGAAGCTCAAATAGTACCCAACAAAATCAACCCAAGGAGGTTCATATCAAGACATACTGTACTTAAAATGGCAAAAAGTAGTGATAAAGGGAAAGTTTTTAAAGCAGCAAGAGAAAACAGTTCCATAAAAGGGAAATTCATGATGCTATCAGCTGATTTTTCCAGAAAAACTTTGCAGACCAGAAGAAGGTGGCTTGATATATTCAAAGTGCTAAAAGGAAAAAAAATCACTTAAGAATACTCTATCTAGCAAAACTGTCATTCAGAAGAGAAAGAGAGATAAAGAGTTTCCCAGACCAAAAAAAAAAAAAAAAGGTTAAAGGAATTCATCACTAAGTCAGGCTTTCAAAAAATGTTAAAGAGGTTAAAGTGGAAATGTAAAAAAAGGTTAAAAGTGGAAAGTAGAGAACATAGTGAGGGCAGGAAAAGTAGGAAGCACAAAAGAGTAAAATTAAATATATAAAAATCAATCAAGGGATTCACAAAATAAAAGGATGTAAAATATGGCACCATATACCTAAAATGTGAATATGAGAGGAATAAAAATTTAGTACTTTTAGAATGAGTTCAAACTTAAGTGACCATCAACTTAATGTAGACTGCTATATACATAAGATGTTATATATAAACCTACTGGTAATCACAAATTAAAAACTGGTAATAGATAAGCAAAAAATAAAGAGAAAAGAATCCAAGTATATCACTAAAGAGGGCCAGCAAACCATGAGGGAGGAAAGCAAGAAAAGAAAGGGAAGAAAAGAACTACACAAACAACGATAAAACAACAAAATGGCAGTAACTATATACCTATCAATAATTGATTTGAAAGTAAGTGGACTAAACACTCCAATCAAAAGACATGAGGTAACAGAATGGATAAAAAACCAAGACCCATCTTCATGCTGCCCATAAGAGATTCATTTCAGATGATACATGCACATTGAAATTGAAGGGATGGAAAGACATTTATCATGAAAATGGAAATGAAAAGAAAGCCAAGGTGGCAATCTTTATATTGGACAAAATAGACTTTATTTTTTTCCAAAATACTTTTTTTTAACTTTTTCAGTGTTACAAGATTAATTGTCCATGCACCACACCCAGTGCTCTGTGCAATATGTGCCCTCCTCGATACCCACCACCAGGCTCGCCCAACCCCTCACCCCTGTCCCTCCAAAACCCTCAGTCTGTTGCTTAGACTCCACAGTCTCTTATGGTTCATCTCACCCTCCAATTTCCCCCCATTCACCCTTTCTTTCCTTCTCACAATGCCTTCTATGTTTTTCCTTATGCTCTACATGTATGTGAGACCATAAGATAATTGACTCTCTCCGCTTGACTTATTTCACTCTGCATAATCTCTTCCAGTCCCATCCATATTGATACAAAAGTTGGATATTAGTCCTTTCTGATGGAGGCATAATATACCATTGTATATATGTACCATGTCTTCTTCTTTTTTTTTTTTTTAAAGATTTTATTTATTTATTTGACAGAGAGAGAGAGAGAGAGATCACAAGTAGGCAGAGAGGTAGGCAGAAAGAGAGGGAGAAGCAGGCTCCCCACCGAGCAGAGAGCCAGATGTGGGGCTCAATCCCAGGACCCTGAGATCATGACCTGAGCCGAAGGCAGAGGCTCAACCCACTGAGCCACCCAGGTGCCCCTGTACCATGTCTTCTTATCCATTCATCTGTTGAAGGGCATCTTGGTTCTTTCCACAGTTTGGCAATTGCGGCCATTGCTACTATGAACATTGGAGTACATGTGGCCCTTCTTTGCAATGCATCTGCTCCTTTGGGGTAAATACCCAGGAGTGCAATTGCAGCGTCATAGGGTAGCTCTATTTGTAATTTATTGAGGAATCTCCACACTGTTTTCCAAAGTTCCTGCACCAACTTGCAATTCCACCAACAGTGTAAGAGGGTTCCCCTTTCCCCACATCCTCTCCAACATTAGCTGTTTACTGTCCTGTTGATTTTGGCCATCCTAACTGGTGTAAGGTGGTATCTCAGTGTGGTTTTAATTTGAATCTCCCTGATTGCTAATAATGATGAACATTTTTTCATGTATCTATTAGCCATTTGTATGTCTTCTTTGGAGAAGTGTCTGTTCATGTCTTCTGCCCATTTTTTGACGTGATTATCTATTTTGTGAGTGTTGAGTTTGAGGAGTTCTTTATAGATCTTAGATATCAGACCTTAGTCTGTAGTGTCATTTGCGAATATCTTCTCCCATTCCATGGGTTGTCTGTTTGTTTTGTTAACTGTTTCCTTCGCTGTGCAGAAGCTTTTTATCTTGATGAAGTCCCAAAAGTTCATTTTCGCTTTTGTTTCCTTTGCCTTTGGAGACGTATCCTGAAAGAAGTTGCTGATGTTGAAGAGGTTACTGCCTATGTTCTTCTCAGGATTTTGATAGATTCCTGCCTCACATTGAGGTCTTTTATCCATTTCGAGTTTATCTTCATGTATGGTGTAAGAGAATGGTCAAGTTTCATTCTTCTACATATAGCTGTCCAATTTTCCCAGCACCATTTATTGAAGAGTTTTTCTTTTTTCCACTGGATATTTTTTCCTGTTTTGTCAAAGATTATTTGACCATAGAGTTGTAGGTCCATATCTGGGCTCTCTATTCTGTTCCACTGGTTTATGTGTCTGTTTTTGTGCCAGTTCCATGCTGTCTTGGTGATCACCACTTTATAGTAAAGCTTGAAATCAGGCAATGTGATGCCCCTAGCTTTGTTTTTCTTTTTCAACATTTCCCTAGCAATTCAGGATCTTTTCTGGTTCCATACTAATTTTAAGATTGTTTGTTCCAGCCCTTTAAAGAAAACTGGTGGAATTTTTATTGGGATGCCATTGAAAGTATAGACTGCTATGGGCAGTATAGACATTTTAACAATGTTTATTCTTCTGATCCATGAGCATGGAATGCTTTTCCACCTTTTTGTGTCGTCTTCAATTTCTTTCACGAGTGTTCTGTAGTTCCTCAAGTACGGATCCTTTACCTCTTTGGTTAAGTTTATTCCCAGATATCTTATAGTTCTTGGTGTTATCATAAATGGAATCGATTCACTAATTTCCCTTTCCATATTTTCATTGTTAGTGTATAGGAAAGCAACTGATTTCTGTGCATTAATTTTGTATCCTGTCACATTACTGAATTGCTGTATGAGTTCTAGTAGTTTGGGGGTGGAGTCTTTTGGGTTTTCCATATGAAGTATCATGTCATCTGTAGAGAGAGAGAATTTCACTTCTTCATGGACAATTTGAATACCTTTTATTTCTTTTTGTTGTCTGATTGCTGTCGCTAGGACTTCTAATACTATGTTGAATAA
>CM053606.1:103757629-103772081 GCA_028646535.1 Procyon lotor | reverse complement strand
CTTTAAAAAAAAAAAAAAAAAAAGAATACAACATGAATCAATGAAATTAAAAATAAGGAAACAATAGAGAAAAATCAATGAAACCAAAAGCTGGTACTTTGAAAAGATCCATACAATTGATCAATCTCTTGTCAAGTTTAAAAAGAAAAAAGAGAGAGGACACAAATTATCTGCTATTATCTTGTCATCCTTGTTAAGCTTTCAAACTCCACCTCATCTGTCACTACCACCTCCTCCAAGAGAGCCCACAATCCAGCTCTTGCCTCCCTAATTTGGATAATTAACTACTGGAAAGAGAGTAGAGGCAGTGTATTTCGTATTCTTTTTTACTTCCTAAGCACTAGCACAGTATAGCAGGTCCCTAATTGAATAAAGGAAAACCACCAGTTATTGATTCCATGTGGCAGAATAAAGCCTGTAAAATTTTCCTGCCCTGATCCCTTCTGCTTATGGAAGGAGGAGGGAGAGGGGAGAAGAAGAAGGAACAGTGTGAGAACATTTGGTTATGTAGGTGGGCAAGGAAAGAGGACGGTGGGCTACCTTTTTCACTTCATCCTGCTGACAGATTTTACCAGACATCTTCTCTGACCACAATTTTTGGGCCAATAATAAATTTTCAGAGAGGAACGGTATAGTTTAGGAAATAATGCAAAGGATGGATGGATGGTGGGGGAGGGGAGGTAAGAGTTGTGGCTAAACAGCAAATCATAGCCAATGAAAGAAATACAGAAGGAAAAATCAAAGCAGGAGTTGTGTAACAATTGTGAAGGGCTGGTATTTAGAGGGCAAAAGCAATAGGACTCGAAAACAATACTATCATGTGCATCCTCTGTCCAATAGAAGCAACTGGCCATCTGGCATTTAGTGACTGAGCAGAGTATCTGCATCATAAAGTACTGTATGTTCCTACTAACAGACTACAAGAGTCACAATTCAATAATAGTTTGATATTCTGAAAGGCAGCATCATGCTGGCAACCCCCACACCAAGGGACACATTTTCAGGAGACTGTGCAGACAACTGCAAATGATAGCTTTGGCAGAATTAAAAAATAACGTAGTACTTGCTTGCCCCAGGAAATAAAACAGCTGATATCGGAGTCCCCAGTGTGTCTGTCCCATCACAGGCATTTTATGCACAGAGACTATTCTGTGGTCCCAGTTATCTTCACCAATGTGATCTGATATCAAATAAGGTCTATTTTGAGTTTTAGAGCTGAAAATTGTTGCTTTTGGAGAATGATTTGTGGCTTTATTTTTTAGAAAGATAAGGATAGATTTAAGTCAGAATTGAACACAGGCGTGCTTTGGGGAGAAAAAATATTCTATAAAACTATGATCTGCAGGGTAAAATACTCGGTAATTCTAAGTATTATATGTTTAAATAATTACATTGGGAGTTGTATTCACATTTACCTATAGCATTTGCTATTTTGTACATTTTTTTCTTGCACACTTAAATATCATCTTTAGAGCAGGTGAAATTAAGTACAATAATACTTGATTAGATTGTGGCTCATAATATATAATCTTTATCTTGCCCTGAGGTATGTATCATTCATGTTTGAAAAAAAAAGGAGTTTTTGATTTTTCCCCCCAAAATTAACTTAATGATTTGCAGAAATGTTCTATAATATACAGGATGCCATTTATTACTGATGTATCAGAAATAAATTCACTGTATATACTTATAATTTACTAAATCAATTATAATTTGAATTACCTTACTATTTTCAATCTTCAAACAGGACTGATATTAAATGAGTTTCAGGGTTTTTTCATTTATTCTTTAGGTTCTGATCAACACTGTGTTCTTTTCCTTATTGCGAGGCCAAAAATCCATCCCCTGATTCTGATCAGACTCCTTTCTAGCCTTTGAGACTTCTGGTTGAACCCCAGACACCATGGAGTAAAGGCAAACTTTGACTTTTGATATGTTGTCAGACAAAGTGTATCAATTTATGCTTGGTGTCCTATTGCTTTGTTCTCACTGCACAATATCCAGCGTGGGAAAGCCATTGCTATCCTCCTTGCAGATAATATTTTCTTAACATAATTTAATATTTGAGTTCTAGATTAATAATTCTATAGTAACATGCCAAAGCAAATGAGAAGTTATTTCATTCTCCCTCTTGTAACAATTTGGTAGTGTTTCAATGGAAAGATTGGATAAAAATAAGATATTTCCAACCTTTATGCGGTAAGAACTATACTGTTTCTAAGCTAACCCATACAGCAACTGTGAGGGAAACAAAGACAGAAGAACAACTACTAAATTTCTTTATTACCTACAGCCACTAGCAAGTCCTTGAAACAGGCAGAATGACGTTCCTCTAGGGACTCAACTGCCTCAATGTTACTTTGTTAAGGACAAAAGGTAATCCTAGTCAGAATCACCCCCCTCTAGGATCTGTAAATCTACTTTAACATATAAGAATTGCGGGGTGCCTGGGTGGCTCAGTGGGTTAAGCCTCTGCCTTCGGCTCAGGTCATGATCTCAGGGTCCTGGGATCGAGCCCCACATCGGGCTCTCTGCTCAGCAGGGAGCCTGCTTCCCCCTCTCTCTGCCTGCCTCTCTGCCTGCTTATGATCTCTTTCCTTTCTGTCAAATAAATAAATAAAATCTTAAAAAAAAAAAAAGAATTGCGTGGAGCACTGGGTGTGGTGCAGGAAAAATAAATCTTGTAACACTGAAAAAATAAAAAAATAAAAAAAATTTTTAAAAAAGCTCAAAAAAAATATAAGAATTCCTTTGGAAAATTCCTTTATCTCTAAAGCCCCTAAAGCCCCCAAGATACATGTTGGCAATCAACCCCCAAGCATATGGCCCACCAATACACATCTGAAGGGTCTCATGATTAAGGTTTTATTAGACAGTAATAAATGACCTTTTTTCAACAATAGCTAGCCCTCTCAAGGTCCTGGAAACCTTGCTTCCAAGTTCCTTAGAGACTTACGCCATCCCTAACCCCCTCCCAACTTGAAAATGTATAATGGGTCACTCCTCATGACCCCAGTGCAGCTCTTTCTGCACACAGGTCCTGTCCCCATGCTTTAATAAAACCACCTTTTTGCACCAAAGACGGCTCAAGAATTCTTTTACAGCCATTGCTTTCGAAAGAAAATATCTTTCCTACATCAGCAACTACTATGTGTAGAAAATTACCAATGATAGAAACCAGTGGGAAAAAAAAGGGAAAGCAAAGATATTCCCCAAGCTCTTCCAGAGACTGCTATTCACCAGTCAGCCATCCTTCCCACCTCCACCCTTGATAGTAGGCAGGCAATGGTTGCCTTGACAAGGAGACAGGGACAGAATTGGTGCTATAGAAACTCTGGGCTAGGTCATCAGTTGTATGACTTTCACCAGGCTCCTCTAATCTTTAGATGTTCTTCCTTCAACCAATCCACAGTGCTGTGAACAATTCCAGGACACTCAGTGAAGCTTCTTATAGGAATTCTGATTGACAGCAACACCAGCTAAGGTCTCAGCCAGCAGCCTGCATTAACTGCCAGACCTGTGTGTGAGGAAGCCATCAGGCTCCCTGTTTTCTAGCATTTGAGACTTCTAGCTAAGACCCCAGACATCATGGAGCAGAGACAAGCCATCCCCACAGGCCCTGACTGAATGTCTTACAAATGAATTTGTGAACATAATAAATGGTTGCTCAAGACACTAAATTCTACAATCATAACAAATGAAATAGCTAGTGAGATCTGCATATTAAATTTCATATAACAATAGATGTTTATTACCAATTTCATATACTATTCTATGCAACTTTCCTCAGAATGTGCCAAGGATCTTGGGAAAATTATGGTTTCAAGTATAAAATGGATTTTGGAGCTACATGGAGAAATACATGCTTAGGTTTTTGTTCATATTAGCAAAATTGGAAAAGACTTATGGTTTAAATTTACTACTATACTTGATAAAACAATTGGCTTATTATACTTTCTGAACAATATCTGCAGGCTTACAACAACAGAGATAATGCTATGTGGAGGAAATTATTTTACATTATCATCTCCCTATGTGTAAATACACACTTTCTTTTTCTTTTTTCTTAAAAGAATGGTTATTTTGATGAGAACTAACCACTTATTAAAAACAAAGTAAGTATGTCCTCAAGCCCTAGAGCAAATTAGAGCAAAGCAGCTGAAGCACATTTTGTTGAGACCTAACCCTTATAAGAAAATTTCTCTTAAATAAAACTCTTTAGAAAAAATCAAATTAAAATTACAAAACCATGAGTGTTCAGGTATGTCAGTATTAGTCCATTTTCATTATCTGTGTAATATTGGGTTTTTTAAAATTTTATTAGTTTTTTGACAGAGAGATAGAGAGCACAAGTAAGCAGAGTGGCAGGCAGAGGGAGAAGCAGGCTTTCTGCTCAGCAGGGAGCCTGATGAGGGGCTTGATTCCAGGACCCTGGAATCATGACCTGAGCTGAAGGCAGCCGCTTAACCAACTGAGCCACCCAGGCACCCCTCTATGTAATATTGTTAAGCAATTATGAAATATGCTAAAATATGCGTTTGTCTAACTTATGATGCAACTGAATTTTATCAAGTTCAAAAATTATCAATGAGATCATTATTATGTATAAATGAGTTTTACATTCTATGTCTATAATTTTTACAATCCCATCTGCCGTATTAGGATACTATCTGACATATTTCAGTCCTTTCCCTCCAAGATTTACAGTGATGATATAATAATTCCAAAAAATGAGCCAATGATTAGTTATGCTATTGGCACTAGAAGCAAGAGATTAGGAAGGAAAATGGCACCGGAAGTATATTGCTAGGTATGCACAGCAAGTATTTGGATTGAACAGCTTTAATCTCCTTTGACAAAAAGAAATGTCCTTTATCCAGTAAGCTGAAT
Source organism: Procyon lotor (assembly GCA_028646535.1). Lineage (NCBI taxonomy): Eukaryota > Metazoa > Chordata > Mammalia > Carnivora > Procyonidae > Procyon > Procyon lotor. Next base: position 103,767,191 of record CM053606.1, on the reverse strand, counting down.
TTATCTTGGTTAAGATTCACCTTCAGCAAGCTGTGGAGGAGAAGAGAAAAGAGCAAATGCCTAAAGACAACCACACCAGAATCACATGCATTTCATGGGTATCTCCCGATTATTAAGTGACTTGTCACCATCTCCTTTATCCACATATGGGAAGATGTACAAAAATGACCAAAAAGCAAATGATCAGTGTAATGCAAATAAAAGGACAAACTTTTGATTTTGTTTGTCTCTGCTTGTGACTCTAGTTAGTTGCCAGGAACAGTCTCTGAAAAAGCAGCCAGTTGCTTCTCGATCCATGTGTGCAATGAAGGTACAAAAATGAGTGCTGTGCTCAGAGAGAGAGAGAGAGAAAACGATTCCTGAAGAGCAGCTGTAGGCAATACAGTCTGAAAAGCAACATTATTTTAAAGCTGTCATGTAGGACAAAATGTTCAAGGTAAAATTTTCAAACAGATAAAAACACAATTTCCTATTCTCTCAGAAAATGCAGGGGTAACATTCCATTTTATGATACTAGACAAAAAGTACATAATGAAAGAGATTAAATAATGACACCTATTTGGGGACCTATATTTTTTACTGAAGAAGACTATTATCTAACATCTATCTACTATCCATCAATCTATTTCATGAATACCTCAAAAATACACTTTGAGGTGGCTTGAAATAAATGCACAAATGAAAGGTCACCTAAAATAATTCATGCACAGTAAGAGATAAAACAATAGGAAATGAAAAGAGCAAATCATATCAAGAAGCAGACTAGTTGAAGAAACCTACAATAATATATGCTATCAAAACCTATTAAAAGTAGATTTGGATGCCGTACTTTAAGAAGAAAACTACCACTAACAAAAAGCAAGCAAGCAAACAATTTTTAAATCCTTAAATCCTTTGGCCATTTAGTCATGTAACTTTCTACCAAACATATGTTTACAATTCAAAACTTTTCTAAAGGCATCGTTTTATTACATTTTGTGTGTGTGTGTGTGTGTGTGTGTGTGTGTGTGTGTATCCCTACTGCTCTGTTTTGAAAGTTTCAAATATATATTGAAAATATTTCTGCCAATTGATTTTAATATAAAATGGGGCTAATCAGTAACCTTACTATCAAAACTAACAAGTTTATCAACTAATTACACATATTAATGCATACTGATTTCTTCTTCTATAAATTTTATAGCAAAAAATATTTACAATAAATGTAAATGTAAATGTAAATTTACAATAAACAGAAATCCAAACTGACACAAAATGACCAGAAAATATAGAATATAATAAGATCATAGACTTAAATAAAATTTCGCAAATTTAAAACTCTTTAAGCCCACATCATGACTAGGTAAGCATATATATATATATATATATATATATATATATATGTTATAGTTATATATATATATTTATAATATATATTATATATATTATTATATTATATATAATTTATATATATTATTATATATTAATATATATATTATAATATATATTATAAAATATTATATATAATATATATTATATATATAAATATATAGTTATACCTATCCATTTATGTGTAAATCCTAATCATCATTGAAAGTAAGAAAAATTTCTAAAAATAGACTTATTTTTAAGTCTTTTGAAATAGACTTATTTCCTGGGTCTTGTGTTTTCTTGTGCTAGAGACTAAGGTAAATAATTGAAACTCAGAAAAAAGTAAGTTTGAAAAAAAGAAGTTGAAGCTTAGATATAAATTTTTGGTTATAAAGGCTAGAAGAAAAATAAAACATTTATGTTACAGTAAACCCATTTTCTAAAATCATGAGTATATTTATGCCATGTGTAGATAGAAAAATCACTTTTCCTGAAATCCAACTTAGTGCAACTCGGAAGCTAACACAGAAAAACCAAGGCTGTTGTACTTGTATTGCTACTTGCTTAAGAAAAAAATAATATCCAGATTACATCATATAAATAAAAGACTTGTAACTTCAGGTGTTTTATTTCTTGAATCCTTGACATGCAGTTCTATTTGGGTCCACAGGAGAGAAGTAAAGATCAGAGTTTAGCATTTAAATATGCTGATTCTGTCCCTTGAACCCTGCAGTATATATATATATATATATATATATATATATATATATATATATATATATTCATGCTTGATTAGATTACAGAACCAATTCAGAATAAGTTTGATAGAGTTTTATAGTTTTGAAGTGATCTTAAAATCATCTGGATGGATTTGGAGGACAAAACAGATTTCATGATTTATAGGTTATTAATAAGATACCATTATTTTAACCATTATATTGGCTGGTGATTTCAAAGCTATCTCATAAATTAGAAGGTGTGGGAAACAGGCATTTATTCATTATACATTGATTATGAGACAATGAACAGTGAAGACCTTCCTTAATCTTAAAAATGCTAATCAAGGTTTCCAGGTCAAATTGAAAGTATTTGTACCCTATCCTTCCACAGCACTTTTAAAACTTACTGAAGGAATGGAAACGATATACTTGATAGCAATGAAGAGAATGATAGGGGTGTTCGTCTGCAGATGAGAAATTTCACCACATAATGGGAAAACAAAGAGCAGACAGAAGTGGCCTCTCAGATGACAACTGATCAGAGGAAACCTGAAGAATCCCAGACTCAAAACATCAAGCAGTACAGAGAGTGGTAGTGAAAAGCCTGGCTGAAAACAGGAGAAATTCTCAGTTTGTGAATAAGAAATTTCCCCACACTTCACCTTGCATGCAGAATCTAGCAGCCTTTATCTACTTCTGCTATTTACTCTCTGTCTCTGTCTCCTCTTGTAAACACACACACTTACTCACTCACGCATGCACAAGTGCACACATGTATTGTCCTCTGAAGAAACTGAATGAACTACATGATGAGAACTATAGCGGATAGTGTGGGTGGTGGCATCCTAGAAAACTTTCTATGTTCGGATGTTTCAGTCCCCCCCAAACACTAGGTACCAGATTCTTGCACACTCAGCTCCAAGCCCAGTGTGCCAAGTGACACAGTCTGCCCACATGAACTATGTCTCCAGTCTGTTACTTAGGTGCCACATTATGTAGTGATGAACAAATAATGAAGGCTCACTTGTAAATAGAGAAAAAGTCTGGAGCACAGCAGAATATACCAAGTACATGAGAGAAAACTAGATCTGGAGAAAGCAAAGAAGTCATGAAAAGTCACTTTTAATAGGGTGTCTGTATCTTCAGAGAATGCTAGAAAGCTTTCAGGCTCATAAGAATAATAGAGCAGTAAGAAAAATGGAGAATTAGAGAATATAAAGACTCTTGGGCACTAGAAATATGATGAAATAAACATTTTAAACTTTTGGGAGTTAGTACTGTGGAAATTTTCCTGAACACAAATCAACAAGAATTTAAATTTTAAGATAACTGATGAAAGCATAAAAGAATAAAAAATCCATTTTCTGCTAATAAAATTATTGGTTTATAACATTTAGAATCAAGCTGCAGAAAAAGCATGAAAAACATCATTAGAGTTGTAGATTGGAATGGAAGGGTAAGTATATCCACTAATATCTAAGCATATTACACAAAAGGCATGAGGTGCAGAAAGTTCTGTCATGTACCATGTGTGGCAAAAGGGAAGCGTTTTTTAACCTCTTTTTACAGTGTCAGGCATTTTCTTCATTTGATGTAGACAGTGAAAATCACTATCCTATTTGGACACCAGTTTATTTGCCATAAAACCAATCATTAAACTTATCTCTTTCCATTTTCTTTTTTTTTTGTTTTTAATAATAAAAGATTAAATTTATTAAGAGCTTATTATGTTCCAGACACTGTACAAAAGGTTTTTGTTTTACACTGTTATATTGGTTTCAGGTGTACCACATAGTGATTCACCAATTCAGTACATCACTCAGAACTTATCATAAGTGTGCTCTTAATCCCTTCACCTATTTCACTCACCTCCTCACTCAGACTGATGGTTTGACATCAAACTGATAAACAAACATCAAACTGATGGTTCTGGTAATCATCAGTTTGTTCTCTATGTTTAAGAGTCTTTTCTTTATTTTGTTTCTTAAAATTCCACATATGAGTGAAATCATATGGTATTTGTCTTTCTCTGACTGACTCATTTCACTTAGCATTATATCTTCTAGATTCATTGTGTTGTTGCAAATGGCAAGATGTCATTCGTTTTATGGCTGAGTAATATTCTATTGTATAAATATGCCACTTCTTTATCCATTCAACTATCGATGGACATGTGGGTTGCCTCTATATCTAGCTAATGTAAATAATGCTGCAATAAATATAAGGATGCATATACTTTTTCAAATTATTGTTTCTGTATTCTTTGGGTAAATATCCACTAGTGAAATTATTGGATCAATGGTAATTCCTTACCAATTTGGATGCCATTATGTATTTTTGTTGTCTAATTGCTGTGGCTAGGACCTCCAGCAATGTTGAATAAAAGTAGTGAGTGGACATTCTTTTCTTATTTCTGACCTTAGGAGAAAAGCTTTGTTTTTCTCCATCAAGTATGGAGAGGAATGGAGCCTTTATTATGTTGAGGTATGTTCCCTCTAAACCTACTTTGTTGAGGTTTTTTGTTTTTTGTTTTTATCATGAATGGAAGTTGTGCTTTGTCAAATGTTTTTTTCTGTATATACCAAAATGATCATATGGCTTTTGATGTGATGTATCATAGCAACTGATTTGTGAATATTGGACCACCCTTGCATCTCAGGTATAAATCCCACTTGATTTTGGTGAATAATTTTTTTAATGTATTGTTGGATTTGATATGTTAATACTTCATTGAGGATTTTTGCATCTATGTACATCAGAGGTTTTGGCCTGTAGTTCTCTTTGTAGTGTGTTTATCTGGTTTTGGTATCAGGAAAATGCTGGCCTAAAAGAGTGAATTTGGAAGCTTTCTTTCTTCTATTTTTTGGAACTGTTTGAGAAGAATAGGTATCTATTCTTTAAGTGCTTGGTAGGATTCACCTGTGAAGCAATCTGGTCCTGGGGCTGTTGTCTGTTGGCAGTTTTTTGATTTTTTGATCCAATTTTACTGCTGATAATCATTCTATTCAAATTTTTCTCTTCCTTCCAGATTTAATTTTGGGAAGTTGCAGGTTTCTATGAATTGAACCATTTCTTTTAGGTTGTCTAATTTGTTTGCATAGCTTTTCATATTATTCTCTTATAATCCTTTGTATTTCTGTGGTGTTGGTTATTATTTCTCCTCCTTCATTTCTGATTTTATTGAGTACCCCCTCTTCCTTTCCTTTCTCCCTTCCTTCCCTTTCCTTACTTTTTCTTTTGTTTTCTTCCTCCCTTCCTTCACTTTCCTCCCTTCTTTTCCTTCCCTTTTCTTTCCTTTTTCTTCCTTCCTCCCTCCCTCCTTTCCTTCCTCCCTTCAATGAGTCTGCCTAGAGGACTATCAATTTTGTTGATCTTTTCAAAAAGCTCCTCGTTTCATTGATCTATTCTTTGGTTTGTTTAGTTTTGATCTTACTTATTTCTGCTTTAATATTCATTATTTCCTTCCTTTTACTGGTTTTGGGTTTTGTATGCTCTTCTGTTTCCAGCATCTTTATGTGTAAGTTTAGATTGTTTGAGATTTTTCTTGCTTCTTGAGGTAGTCTGTATTGCTACAATCTTCCCTTTTAGAACAGCTTTTGCTGTTCAAAATCCAAAGATTTTGGACCACTTGGTTTCATTTTCATTTGTTTCCAGGGATTTTTCTATTTCCTCTCTGATTTTTTTATTGACCCATTCATTGTTTAGTAACATGTTATTTAACCTTTAGGTTTTGTATCCTCTCCAGGTTTTGTGTTTTAATTGATTTCCAGTTTCATAGTGTTGTGGCTGGAAAAGATGCATGGTATGAATTCAATCTTTTTTTAATTTGTTGAGACTTGTTTTGTGGCCTACCATGTGAACTATTCTGGAGAATGTTCCATGTTCGCTTGAAAAGAAAATGTGTTCTGCTGTTTTAGAATGGAATGTTCTGAATATATCTTCTGAATATATCTGGTTCAATGAATCTTTCAAAGCCATTCTTGTTGATTTCCTGTTTGGATGATCTATCCATTGATATAAGTGGGGTGTTAAAATCTCCTATTATTATTGTATTACTATCAGTTATCTTCTTTCTGTTTGTTATTAGCTGCTTCATTGGTGCATAGATTGGGTGCATAAATATTGACAATTGTTTTATCTTCTTGTTGGATTGTTACCTTTATGATTATCTAGTATTCTTCTTTTCTCATGTTGCAGTCTTTGTTTTAAAGTCTATTTGGTGGAGGCAAGATGGCAGAGAAGTAGGAGATCCTGTTGCAACCTGTCCCCTAAAGTGAGCTGGGTATCTACCAGAACACACTGAACACCCATGAAATCAGCCTGAGGAACAAGATTTTTCATTTCTGGATCTCTATAGGAGCAGAAGACAGCAGTGGAGAGGTAAAGCAAAGTGGGAACACTCAAACCTATATTGGAGGATAAATAAAAGGGGGAGGAAGCCACCAGAAGTGATCCAAGGACAGTCATACCCCAAAGGAAAGTGCCCGGTGGTTGGGGACCAGCATTAACTTAGAGTCCGGTTAAAAACACTTAGAAAGAGGAGCAACTAGTGGAAATGGGTGGTCTTGGGCACAGGCCTAAGCTCACTTTCCCAAGAAGAACACCACTCCTCTCAAAAAGAGACTGGTGGGGGGTCCAGTCTGTGGTTCATGAACCTGCAGCTTTTCGCTCCTTGCACCATTTTGTGGGCAGGGTGCACTCCTGCAAGTGCCTTAGGTCCAGGAGCCTGTGGTCCAGGAGCCTGCAGCTTTTCTCTGTGTACAGCACTCCCTGGACTGAGTGCACCCCCAAAGACATTCGCAGCCTCTGGCAGGGTCTGAGCGCTCCCAGCCAGCCTGGAGGGAACACAGGCAGGTGGCCTAATCTCAGGCAGGAATCTGAGCACATCCTGCATGGGCCTGGAGCCTGGAGAGCACTCACGGAGCCACTGAATGGTGGCTGGGAGTGCGCATCACCTGTGACAGGCTGCAGTGTGAGTGGAATTTTGTGGAGGGGAGTGTGTGCTCTGGACCACCCAGAGGGAAGCAGACTGAGGCTTCTTTGTGACACACAGGTCTGGGTACTGGCAAATTCCTTGCTTGGACTCTCTGAAAAGGTGTAAAAGCTACAAAAGCCCAAAAACCTTCAGAGAGTGAAAGACTGAGAAACTGGTTTCCACAGAGCACAGCCCCTTGATTGGGGGGCAGGGTGACTCAACCCAAGCAAGATTGACTGGAAAACAATGCGGTAGGCCCCTCCCTCAGAAGACAAGTCAAAAACAAAAGGACAATAACCACAGGGTCCCCATAAAATTTTAAATCCCCAATATCAGGGGAAAACAATATATTAAGCTCCTGATAATACTCTAAAACAGGATATATTTCATAGATAGAAGTTTTTTTTCTTTCTTATTTTCTATTTTTTTATTCACTCATTTTCACATTTCTTGATTTTTAAAAATTTTTTAAACTACTTAACATTACAACTAGAGGCTTAATACAATGTTAAACACAGGAAGACCTGAAATACCCTTCCTCAGGTAGGTTATAATCCACCAGGGTTATAACCACCCTCCCATCTTATCCTTCTGTCAGTGTTCCTATGTATTTGCTTTTGTTCTGGTATTATATAAATCTTATTCTTGGGGTTCAATCTGACTAGGTTCTTTTATTTCTTGTCATTTACTTTTGTCAGTCTATATGTTTGTTCATGTTTGTTTATATACCTTATAAATCTTAATTTTGGGGCCCATTCTGGGATTTCTTCTTTTTCTCTTTCTCTCTCTATCTTTTTTATCCTTATTCTTTCTTTTTGGTGGTGAATCCCAGTTGCTCCAAAACCTTCCAGGGTGCACCCTGCCTGGATTGTGGGCAATATATTCAGCTACACATCCTCTCATCTACTTCTCATCAAAATCACTAGGAGGAAGAACACCCAACAGAGGAAAAACCCAGAGACTGTGCCCTCTCCCTCAGAACTATTGGATACGGACATAAACAGTATGTCGGAAAGGGAATTCAGGGTAACAATTATCCAGGCAATGGGAGGATGGAGAAAAACATTAATGACAACATAGAATCTCTCAGGGCAGAAATGAGAACCAGTAGAGCAGATATTTAAAAAGCTATCAGTGAGATCCAATCTAATCTAAATAGTCTAACAGCTAGAGTTACAGAGATGGAGGATAGAATTAGTGATCTAGGATAAAATGGTTGAGAAGAAAGGTCAGGAGGAGAGCTGGAGCAAACTGCTCAGGAATCATGAGAAGAGACTTAGGGAAATAAATGACACCATGAAACGTTCCAATGTCAGAATTATTGGAATCCCTGAGGGGGTAGAGAAAGAAGACTAGAAGATATAGCTGACCAAATTCTGAATGAAAATTTCCCCAATCTGGGTAATGGAACAAATGTTCATGTCCTAGAGGCAGAAAGGACACCCTCCAAGATCAATGAGTCTAGAAAGACACCCAGACACATAATTGTAAAATTTGCAAATTATAATTTTAGACAAGAGGTCCTGAGGACAGCTAGGGGGAAGAGATTCTTTACATGCGGAGGAAGACCCATTAGAATAATATCAGACCTGTCCACAGACCTGGCAAGCCAGAAAGGGCTGGCATGATATATTAAGGGCACTAAATGAGGAGAACATGCAGCCAAGAATACTTTATCCAGCAAGGCTGACATTCAAAATGGATGGAGAGAAAAAGAGCTTCCAAGACCGGCAAAGGATTAAAAGAGTTTGTGACCACCAAGCCAGCACTACAAGAAATACTAAAGAGGGCTCTATAAAAGTAGAAAGAATCCATGAGTGACTTAGAACAGAAATTTACAATCTATACAAACAAGGACTTCACAGGCAACATGATTTCAATAAACACTTATCTTTCAATAATCACTCTCAAAGTGAACAGCCTAAATGCTCCCATAAAATGGCACTGGGTTGCAGACTGGATAAAATGACAGGACCTGTCCATATGCTGTCTACAAGAGACACATTTGGAACCAAAAGATACATCCAGACTGAAAGTGAAAGAATGGAGATCCATTTTTCATGCCAACGGGCCTCAAAAGAAAGCTGGGGTAGTGATTCTCATATCAGATAAATTAGATTTTAAGCTACTGACTGTAGTCAGATATACAGAAGGACACTACATCATTCTTAAGGGGTCTATCCTCCAAGAAGACCTAACAATTGTAAACACTTATGCCCCCAATATAGGAGCAGCCAACTACATAAGCCAACTGTTAATCAAAATAAAGGGTCATATTGATATGAATACAATAATAGTAGGAGATCTTAACATGCCACTATCAGTAACAGACAAGTCATTGAAACAGAAAATCAATAAAGAAACAAGAGCTTTGAATGACACATTGGACCAGATGGATCTCATAGATATATACAGAACATTCCACCCTAAAACAACAGAATACTCATTATTCTTGAGTGCACATGGAACTTTCTCCAGAATAGACCACATACTGGGTCATAAATCAGGACTCAACTGA
>CM053606.1:103696614-103747959 GCA_028646535.1 Procyon lotor | reverse complement strand
GTCACCTATCTACTCTTACCTTGACAAAATGACAAGGTGGAAAAACTCACCACAAAAAAAAGAAGAGACAGTACCGATGGCTAGAGACCTAGTCAACAAGAAAAGCAGCTATTTTTTAAGGATGATTTTTGCTTCATACTTAGCAAGAACTGAACCTAAATTCCTGCATTTTCTTAAAATTATTACTTCACTTTTTGTACATTTTTAGGGAGAGGGAAATAAAGCTCAATTTATTAAATAATATGTAAATGATACAGTTTATTCACCTACATTTAATAAATATAACAAAATCATACTAATTTTTGAGTAGAAGGTGGTAGTAGTAAAATGAAAACTTGTTTTTTCTGAATGGGATCTTATTTACATATGAAAGAGCATGACTATTCTTAAAGTAATAAAGAGGTGACAGTATTGTCTGTGCACACACACACACAGATACTTTTAGATCCCAAATTTTTCAAATACCTTCCCAAATTGAAGATAAAAGAATATACTGATTTTAAGTATTTGCTAAATATTAAGAGCTTGATTGTCTGGAAACTCAAAGATCTTCTCTTAAGTAGATCTACTCTGGGGTTTATATGTGAACTGCATTACTGCTGTAGCGTCTGCTTTAGTTTGGACAGCTAGGGATCTGCTGGGATTCCTACTCTATACTTCCATTTTGGGGCCTTTGGACTAATTTTGTGATGTGAATAATCTTTAACTTAGATTTTACCTGTGACAGTTTTGAACCAAAACACTTCAAAAATCACATTTACTATCTAATCCAAAATTCATTTATATATACACGAAAAATAACATTATTTCCCCAAGAATACACTTCCCCAGGATGTTACTATTCTCCAAACCTTTGCCTTGTTTTATAATTAACTCTTGAAAATTATTACTTTGAAATGCATCGAAGGATCTTTTGGGATATATCATTTTATCTCTTAAAAATATTTCAGATAATCAAAACTACCTACAGTATGAACAAAATAATGGAGCCTTGGCTTAACAGTAGATTATATTTTAAAATATATGTTAATATAACATCCTGACAATTGCAATCTCTGGTTTCCTAATAAATAATCTCTTTGAGAGTCCTCTGTATTTGTCATCTATCACTCAGCATATATTTACTGGTTACCTATAAAGTGACTGGCATTGTGCTTGACCCAGGGCTACAAAGAGGAACAAAATACTCTCTTCTACACTTAATTTATTCCAAGTCCGAATGGGAGAGAGAGCTGTCACAGACATTTCTAAGAGCCATGGGAGCAGCTCTATGGAGCTAGATCTGCAGGGGAGGAAAAGATGGTGCAGGTTCATGAAAGGTGCTGCAGTTGAGCTGTCCGGGAAGACAGAGTTAATCTTGAGATTGAAGAAGATAGAGTTTGAATGATTCTTTGTTGAGAGCCTGGATGCAATGGCCTAAAATTCAAAGTTATTTTCTCATCCTGTAGGGAAAGTAAATGTAGAAATTGTTGGCTGACAGGACTTTTTTGGTCATATATCTCCTAGACAGTTTAATTTCTGCAGCCTGGCTTAATTTAGAGGTACAAATAAAATAGAGCTTAGAAAATGATTTTCAGAGACTTAAGTCAATTCTCTTCATAATATATGAGACACCTATTTACATTTAAAACTGCAAAACAGTGCACAGGATAAGGTTTTGTATCTGTCTTATGGTGCTTTGGCCTCTGTTTTTCCCATTCGCTTCCAAAATTGCCAACTGAGGCATTTAAATACTAAAGAGAAAGCAATTCTAGAAGATAATATGCTTAGGTATTAAAAAGTCCTTGTTGAGTATATAGAGCTTGCTCTAGACCTAGAATTGAAAAGTGGAAGCCCCTGTCTGGGCAAACCCTTCCCTGTGCCATCCGCAGTCTCCCATCATGCAGAAAGTGAATTTATATATTTCTAGTGTTTTTAATTTAAAGTTATGCTATAATGTGTATACAGCACTGTATTATGTTCAACACATGTAGATTTTATTAATTTTGATATCTTTGGAAATTTACCGCATTCTCTAAATTCTCATTCTTTATGAACCTGAAGTTCATTTCATAACCCTACAAATCACTATCATTAATTTCTATTCAAGCGATGATAAAATGTAAATACAGCAAAATGTAAGATGGAAACAATCCATGTCCCCACATAAAGTAGCAAAGAAGCACAAAAACAAGCTCACCAAAAATAATGACACTCAAAAATTTCTTTAGAAGAACAATAATAGATCAAACCTACTCAACTTCAATTATGACATTAGAAACCCACAGAGGACCATATCAACCACAGCAATTCGTTGTTAACACTGAGAGACATTAAGTTAAGTGAGTGACTTCCTCAGTGGAAAGTCAATTGTCAGTGGAAAGGACAATTATAGAGCAGTGATTTTGGTTATGAGTGAAAACCAAATAATGATGGCACATTGATTTTTAAATATCAATTGCCTTTAACCTGAATAGCTTTTGTTATTTTATTTCCCAAAATAATTCCTGAGAAATGAGCATGTATCTGGAAGCCCAATATTCTGCATCATGTGCCATCTAGCACACTTCTAGGTACAGAATAGTTGATTAATAACTATGGGCAGATTGACTTGTTTGCATAATTAATTGTTTATACGGTTGTCTGCAATCAGCGCTCTGGTTGTGTATGCAGGCAGACCGTGCTTACTTTTATTACCTCTGAAAAATGTGACCTTTTTTGCATTGTCTCATTAGATGGATTAAATGAACACCCAGAGAGGGACTCTATATTTAATATTCCTTACGAGAAAGGTCCTTAAATTTATCACCCTTCTCCCACCCCTGTAATCAACTCAACTCCAACATTTAAATAACTGAAGAACTAGAAATGATTTTCATCGACATAATCCAAAACAAATCAATTTAGAAGAGAATATGCTTCAAAATAAAATGTCCTTATTAAGCCTCTAATAGCTTTTTCTGAACATAAAACTGAAAAAGAAACTTAATTTACATATTTTTAGTGTTTATTAAAAGTCATTGTAATGTCCATTCCTAACAGACTTATCCTTGTTTTCAAGTTGATTTTGGGAGGAATTTTTGGAGATTTTTTTAAAATCTCATTTATGATCTGAGCCTATATTATATTTAATAACCCTAAAAATTGCCACAAGCAACTTTGATTCAACATGATAAACTTGACAGTTTTTACAGTTGTTTACAGAGCAACACATGTAATGGAAATGATGTATATGTTCACATAAAGTAACACAGAATCCCACATACATGTACACATACAAACAGATCATTAAAAGTAATGCTGGAGAGTAGAACACTCGTGGGGGAGCACAGTGGGCTGTCTCTACCAACTGCACTGGTCTCACCACCCCAGCAAGTCAAAAATACCCTTTTGAAAACGGCCTCAGATTCTTTGCTGCATTGTTTAACCTTACTCTCTGGATAAGCAATCATATTTTTCTTAGGTTCTCAGTTATTTAGTATTCTGTTGGAAGAACAGGGTGATATCTGTCAGGTTTGAATCGGTGGTGGAAAAGAGGAGCCAAGCGAGTAGAATTGAGGTAAGCTTTAATGGAAGCACTCCGGGGCGAGGTTCTGCGCCTTGTGCCCAGGGAGGGTACAAGTGGGTTTTTATGAGCATGTGGGAAGGTGCCTGTACATGGCCTTATATGGTATGGAATTAGATGTTTTCCCAAGGTGACGTGGAGGGTGCCTATATATGTATGACCTTATATGGTATGGAATTTGCCTGGGAAGGTCCCTGGGTGGAGAAGACAAGATGGAGGACCAACCACTGTTTTGTTGTCTCCTCTGGGGTCCCCTGACCCGCTGACCCAACAATATCCAGCCTGACATTCTGAATAATTACCCTTATGTAAGACATCCAGATGATACTGGTCAGAATCATCTAGAAAGGCAGATGACATTGAGTGCAGATGCTAGTTATCATAAATATAGAAACAGGGGTGCCTGTGTGGCTCAGCTGGTTAAGCGCTGCCTTCGGCTCAGGTCTTGATCCCAGGGTCCTGGGATTGAGCCCTGCATCAGGCTCCCTGCTCAGCAGAGACCCTACTTCTCTCTCTCCCTCTGCCTACCTCTCTGCCTACTTGTGCTCTCACTCTCTGTCAAAAAAATAAATAAAATCTTAAATAAATAAATAAATAATAAGGAAACACAGGTCACTGGACCTGGAACCTTCTATCAGATGAAAATTCTTTGTTGGGTTATGACAGGACCTCAAAGCTTACAACAAATGGCCAAATATATCAGAGCTACAAAGACCCATTGTTGTAATAAAGCATAGTTTATGAACCCAGAAGAAAATAAAGACTTTTCTACTAGAGAATTAAACACCAAAGTAGGCAGAGACCAATTGTACTGGAAAGCAGTTAAAGCCTCCAGTATGTTCATGATCATTGTCTAGAATATGCTGGTTGGTTTACGAAAGCAGATGATATGTATGTCATGCTAGATGACTTGAGATGGCTGCTCATAACCTACGACCCTGAAGAACTATTTCCACGGGAGAAGATGCAAGTGTGATGTGAAGCTGGGTGACCATGAATGGAGGTGGAGTGTGGGCTGAGCAAAGACGCCTTGAAATTTGTTCATGTGGTTTAAATGCACATCTGTACCCATTTCAACCTCTGAAGTCTTAGTGCTGGGGAGATTCATGGGAATCCTGAACATAGAGGGGAATTCCAGAAAAGAAGCTGTCTATCCCTTTTTGCCAAACAAAAACAAAAACAAAAACAAAACCACCATTTAATGTAAGGTTCTCTACCCAGACTTATTTGGTACTGGAAATGTTATGTCCCTCCTATAGCGGGTTCCAGCTGCTATTATGATTCTGCAATTTCTTCTCACTACGGGAAAGTACAGGTATGCCTGTGTTAAATACTTAATCATTTTCATCCATATGATTATTTATATAGCTATCAACTTGCCTTACCCGAGAATCTACTAATGGAAATAAGCAGAACAAACAAAAATAAAGCCGCAGAAGCAAACTTAGGAAAACCTTTGAAAGAAACCTATGAAAGAACAAAGGTGTCTAACATAACACTGAAAAAAGACCTCTGCATCTTTGAAAACACTGGAGTCCCCGTAAGCAAGTCTTTCAAAGTGAATATTCCATACTTTTTATGTTTTTAGAACTTTAGAAAACTTTAGAAAAGTATTTAGAACTTTTCCATAAAAATGGCTGCAAACCGAAGCTTTAGCAGGAGCGGTAGAGTGTTTTAAAATGTGGTTTTAGTGCAGTACTCTTATATGTTGTATTTTAAAACAGTGGTCGGGACGAGAGATTTTGTTGCCTGTTTCTGACCAGATGTTTAGTGGCACTTAGAAAATAAAGCAGCTAGGGGGTGCCTGGTTGGCTCAGTCTGTTGGGCATCTGCTTTCAACTCAGGCTGTAATCCCAGGGTCTTTGGATTGAGCCCTGTGTCAGGCTCCTGCTCAGCAGAGAGTCTCCTTACTCCCTCTGCCTCTTCCCCTTGCTTGTGCTCTCAAATAAATAAATAAAATCTTAAAAAAGGAAGGAAGGAAGGAAGAAAGAAAAGCAGTTAAACTTACTAAACCTACACTTCACCATGTTAAGTAAAACCTCTGTGATTCTAAACAGATCTGTCTTAATGAAAATTCTAGAAGGAAACATTGATGTTTCAGCATATAAAAACATGTCAGCATGTTTTTAAACTCAAGATGTGTGTTTGAATTGCAATATGACATAAATGAACTGAATTAACTCCTACCCACATCATTTCTCATAAAAATTTTGTTGTGATTATTTATAATTAGTGGTATTTCTTCCAGAAAAAAAAAGGTAGAATAAGACTTCTGCTTGTCCTAAAATATGCTAAAGAAATCACATTTTGAAATTATGGGTCTTAACTATGTTTTATATTTGCCTCTAATTAGTAGTGAGTCTTTTCCTAGAATGAATAATGTTCCTTTAGTCCTCATGGTCTCTTTTCTAAATATATTTACCACTTCTTGGGGTGCCTAGGTGGCTCAGTCGGTTAAGCATCTGCCTTTGGCTCAGGTCATGATCCCAGGGTCCTGGAATCAAGTCCTGCCTTGGGCTCTCCGCTTAGCAGTGGGTTTGCTTCTCCTTCTCCCTCTGTGATCCCTCTCACTCTCTCTCTCTCAAATAAATAAATGAATAAATCTTTTAAAAAAAATATGTTTACCGATTCTTGAGTTTCATTCTCCACTGTTAATATTTATGTACTCAAATATTAATAGCATTCTATAAGCATGCCTTTTAATTTTTTTGTCCCAAATGTACCCATTTTTAGCTTTGAGTAGCTAATATTAGATTAATGCTATTTCTTACATGGGTATCATTCTAATGCTTTTCTTAGATCAGTGTCACTTATACTAGTACCACTCTCAGAGATTCCTAAATGACATTTATTTATATATATATATATTTTTTAAGATTTTATTTATTTATTTGACAGAGAGAGAGATCACAAGTAGGCAGAGAGGCAGGCAGAGAGAGAGGGGGAAGCAGGCTCCCTGCTGAGCGGAGAGCCTGATGTGGGGCTGGATCCCAGAACACTGAGATCATGACCTGAGCTGAAGGCAGAGGCTGTAACCCACTGAGCCACCCAGGCACCCCCCTAAATGACATTTATAACTGATTAATCGGAATTCTTTCCAACTACATAGTTGTGGTTGTTTTTATTCTTATCATGTTGAGAGGTGAAAACTTATTTTTGTCTTTCAGGACTTACATAAAGCAGTTTTAAAAATCCTTCCATTTTAGTCTCTGATGTGGCCATTAGTTACACTGACAAAATAGTCTGAATAGAGGATTTTGATAAAAAAATTAATTGAAAATATTAGAAAATGTTGAACACTTAAATAAACTTTTAAAAATCAGAAATTAGGGGAATCTGAGTGGCTCAATCAATTAAGTGACCAACTCATGATTTCAGGGTCATGAGATCGAGCCCTGTACCAGGTATGGAGCCTGCTTAAGATAATCTCTTTCCCTCTGCCATTCCTCCTACCTTGCTTGTACGCTCTTGCTCTCAAAAAAAAAAAAAAAAAAGGTCAGAAATTAAAAGACCAAATAATTTATGAACAATTGACTGAAGTTTGCTGATTTCTACTATTTCTGAATGTTAACTTTCGCCAGCGGATAATAATAAAGGAGATACTCATTCAATATGGTCTTCCAAAATACATTCACAAATGTTTCACTCTAAATTGGAGATCCTCTCTTAAAGTTCCTGAAAAAAAAATTAAACTTTGAATTCTTTTTGGAATTAGTGATAGTATCCAAATACATCATCACAGGATAATTTAGACTTCCTATAAGATTATCTTCAAAGTTATAGATGACAAATTCTTATATGTTTAAAATCTTTTTTCATTTAATTTTATTTTAAAATTGTGTTTCTAATTTTAAATGACAGTGATTTATGTTTATTTGCAAAAATTTGTGAGAATCATGACCACCTTGAATGGAATATTTGAGAAAGGATGTTCATTTTAGTGATGAATCAGAGTATTATCCCCAAAACACTCACCAATATTTACCTATTAAATTTATTTTTGTCATGGTAGCATCTATCAGAATTTGAAGGAATTCAGATCCATTGTTGTGAACAACTCTTTACATTAATGTGGACACCAATTTATTTGTACATTTTTATACTGTAGGTGTATGTAGTTTCTGGTAAATAAGAAACCTCAAAATTTACACACAGGAGATTAGCATGATCAATGGCCTTGAGCAACTTGCTTGGGTTTCCTGTGCCCCTGTTTGCTCCTCGATAAATCAGAGATGATAATGCCACACCCTTCACAGGATAGTATTAGGATTAAACAAGCTAATATATGTAAGGCTTTTAGAACACTACCCAATCCCAGAGTAGGTGGTTAATAAATATAAGCTATTTATTATTATTCTGTTGCATTGGAGTATAACTATGTTATTCAAATGAATGAAAATGTATTTGATCAAATCAAATACTAAAGACGGTATTTCTTACATATCTTATAATAATTTGGGAAACATTCTCTGTGTCACAAAGATGGTGGGTAGCAGATTAAGGTTCATATTCAAAGCCTTGTGTGTTCTTTTCACCATGCCAGGCTTGGGGTTAGTCATTTAGTATTATTTCCAACCTCACAGATGACATGCTGCTGATCTGTTGGTCAATGATGGTTAAATTAACCTAACACATTGTCACAGTGGTTCTCAAACTGTGATTTGTGGACTCTTACTGAGGTGTTTGTTCAAATGAAGACCTCAAGAATCCAATTCCAGAAAACCTGGTGCTAGCAAGGGGCCCAGGACCATGTGTGCTTACGGCATACCCTACGTCAGCTTTCAAAGTGTGGTTCCAACCAGCAGCAGCAGCAGCAGCAGCAGCAGCAGCAGCAGCAGCACCTGGAAACTTGTTGTAAATGCAAATCTTTGGGCTCTGTGCCAGACCTACCAGAGGGAAACCATAGGTATGGGTTCAGCAACCAGGATTTTAGCAATCCCTTCAGGTGGGGCTTACTTATGAGAACATCTGAGAACCACTGTTCCAGGCAATTCTCGTACAAATAATCCTTGGACCACATTGAGAATTACTGACCAATAAATCAAGGATTTTTCAAAGATTTAGGCAAATTATGTTTTTAAATCAGTCCAAGATAACACTATATTGAATGGGACTCCTGGGTGGCTCAGTTGGTTAAGTGGCTGCCTTCGGCTTAGATCATGATCCCAGCATTCTGGGATCCAGTTCTGAGTGGCGTTCCTTACTTGAGAAGGAGCCTGCTTCTCCCTCTGCCTGCCGCTCCCCCTGCTTGTTCTCGTGGGCGCTCTCTCTCTTTCTAATGAATAAATTTAAAAAATCTTTTAAAAAAAGAGAAAGAACATTCATTTTGGCAAAATTCTTTAGCTTCTCGATTTTTCCTCACACGGTCAGTCAGTATGTTCATGCTAACACCAGAGTGAACAGCACTAGAGCCCTAAGTAAAATCTGTATTTCTTGATATGTAGTAATTCTATATTTGGGATAAGAAGGTTTTTTTTTTCCCTTGAGTACTAAATACATACTCATTAAAATAAAATAATATATAAATGAGTTTCATCTAAAAATGTCCACAGTAATTAGTAAAAAAAAAAAAAATTGTGGTAGCTGTAAGGACCAAAAAAAAGAAAACTTAATTTTCCCTGATGAAAATAATGGAAGAGATTTCTCTCCCTTCCCTTTTATTAGAGCATTTATCTTAGAAAACTTGTAATTAAAAGTTCCTTCTCTGTGCCTTTGAAATATGTATAAATCTTTTTAGAAGCTGAATAAGCCTCTTGTAAGCACTGTGACCCAGGAGTGTCTTTCTCTAGGACCTGTGAACCATCTCTTTGAAATGTAATCATCAAGAGAGATTATACCCTTCTCTCCCAGTTTCTGTGAGGATAGGAGCCTAATTTGGATGAGTTCCTGGCTCCCAGTTGCAAAACTATTTCTTGCAGTAAAGATAGAGTAAGTTTATTTTCCTTTGTCTAAAACCAATCAACAGACAGATATAGTCACTGGAATTATCAGGTGATTTTAGGATGAGCTATATCTAATAAATGGTGCTGTCAACTCCTCTAACTAGAGGATTACTTATGGTTCCTCTTGAGAACATGTGGATTATATCTGCTTGGCTTTACAAAAGGATGAGATTTCTTTCTTTCTCTGCAATCCCTTAGTAAATTGCCTTTAATCATCACATTCTTCTAGTTGAATGCTTATTCAATAATAACTGTTTTCTGTCCCTGCTACTTTTATGGAGAATGCTTTTTTGGATTGGGAGAAGTTTTTGTTCTTATTTCTATTTCCTCAAGATAGCAAAATCCTGTTTTAGAAATGTAGAATTGTTTTTTGGCTAATTCATATTACTGGTTAAAACTTTCATCACTTTCAAGAATCAGTTGACTTCGTATACAACCTGATAAAGCAAAAACATATCAGAGACCAATGGAGCTTATAAAACCAGATTTCCTGGTGATGATGTTTTATTCATCATCTTTTAGAAACAGAAAATATTTCTCATAAGGATAAATGATTTTAGTGCAGTCTCGACAAAAAAAGGCTTTTGCTGTCTTATGTTCTTAATAACAATAAACTTGTATGTTCTAGTGGAAATAACATGGATTAAAAGTAGGTTTTCATCCCAGACTTTGAATATTTACTATCAAATACCCTAAATTCCAGAGAAGATTTTGTAGCTGCAATAATGTTAAAAAATAAGTACCAATATTTAATATTTTTAAATATGGTAATTAGATCAGCATTAACTTTCCTAACTGGTTATTTCATGATCGTTTGAGTATTACTTTTTCATTGTCCTTGAGCCTACCAAACGTTATTTGTACCAAGCATAGGCACTATTATAAATGGTAGAATGCCTAACTTGATTTATTATATTTTTTTCATGGCTAATTTTTCTTCTTCATTTAAGTTTCTGGTCCATTAGACTATTTCTTTCTTTGACAATTTAAGTTTCTTTGTTCACAGACCTTTATTTCCTTCATAATTAACTTCTATTTTTTGCTACTCTTAATGCTGCTGTGATACACAAGGTTAATCTGAGTGCTGTTGCTAGTGAGATTAGAGTTTGCATCACTCACTTATAACTTTTTAATGACAAACTGTAGGTTTCCCAGGAGATAGGAGAGGGGGGCAATGTTTTAAGAGTAATTCCTGCTAACCCCTAGGTTGCCGGCCCTACTTTGAAAACTAACATTATAAACCAATTTGACACATTCAATCATTAAAAAATAAAGTTAAAAATAAAAGCTATTTAGGTTGTTTTCCTCCTGCCTCATTTCTCCACTTTCTTAGAATAGGCCTTTAGAAATAGACTTAAGGAACCCGGTGTTGCGGGTGGGGCTTGAGGGGGAGGGGAGCTATAGTTTAGTTTTCACCAAATATAGCTTCAACTGATAAAAAATAAAACTGAGTTCTGGGGTGCCCGGGTGGCTCAGTCAGTTAAACGTCTGCCTTCGGCTCAGGTCTTGATTTCAGGGTCCTGAGATCAAGGCCCATGTTCGGCCAGCTGCTAGGCCAGAAACCTACTTCTTCCTCTCTCTGCCCCTCCCCACTTGTGCATGTACTTTCTTTCTGAAAGAAATAAAATCTTTAAAAAATTGATGTTTACATACAAAATTGAAATAGAAACTTCAGCACAGATGTATAAGAAGTTTTACAACTTCTCTCTAGGGAATCCCAATCTAAAACCAGTTAGAGAGCTGAATTGTTCTTTGTTTCAACTCCCTTATCTCTACCTCTACTTCAGTTTATAATAAGTTTAAATAGCAGTTTAGGACCCTGAAAACTAATAATTTACATGAACTGGATATATTACTAGAGAGAAATCAGTGTTAGTGCTAAACATTATGTTATATGGCACAGAGAATATTTATGCATTGGAATTTTTAAAATATATATGTTAATAGTGTCATAAATACTGTCATACGTATTTTTAAAAGGAGTCCAGTGACTTGCTTATTTTGAGTGGAAAGTATTATTTGGAAATGTTTTTAGTGTCTTTTGGCCACTTTTAAGTAATAGGTTTAAACCACAGCATAAAATAATTACCATGCTAAAATAAACAAACACTACAAGGAAAAAAAAAAACTTTTAAGGGTCTATTAGCTTAAGCCAATCACAAAATAAAAGATCCAAGAAAAAAAAAAACAAAACACGAGTTAAATGTCTGCACTCTAAAATAAGTGTATAATAATGTGACTTCTGCCTCGGGCTCTCTGAGCACAAGTGACAAGCTTTGGTAGACAATAAAAGGGAGAGTTTCACTGAGTCACTTGTACTGAAATCAATTTTTAAAGACTACAGATTTTAAGTTCTATGTTTCAACAAAACCAGAACGTAAAACAGAAAGCAAACGAACTTTGAAACATGGAGTAACAATCTCATTCACATCTATGTGGTGATATCTTTTAATAATTGATGTTATAATCTAGCTAAAAGCTTAGTGTCTTCAAAGTCATTATAATTCTACCTCATATAATTCTGTAATGAAAGCTGTTAAAAGAATTTGCAAAAGCAAGATGATTCATGCTGGTTTTCTGAAATTCTTGGGAAAGGAAACTAGATGTTCTAGAGTTGACAAATTGAGAAGACAAAAACATTCACAAATGTGCTTAAACATCAGATATATTTTTAAGCCTATCACTGTGCCAGGTTTGGGGTAAAGCAGTTATGGGCAAGGTAGACAGAGGCCCTCCCTCTATACAGAAAGGGGGACACCTAAACAACTCCCCTGGCTGAGTGCAGTGGGAACAAAGGTACAGGTGCAATGCCAGCCATAGCAGGAACCCCAGCCCGAACTGGGGGAAGGAGTGGAAATCCAGGAGGACTCCCTGGAGGAAGGGATACCTAGGTTGGAACCTGAAGGATGAGTAGAAATTAGCAACGTGAAGAAAGACAAGACTATTTCAAGCAGAGAAAATAGCTGATGTGAAGACTCAGAGGTGAAAAATTCACGGGCCTCCAAGGAAATGAAAATTCAATAGGGTTGGAGCCAAGATCACCTGGATTGTTGAGAGGCAAGAAATGAACCTGAATATGTAAGTAGAAGGTAGGGCATAAAAAGCAGACTTCATAACATCAAAGAATATTTGCAAAAGGACAACAAAGGGCCTTTGAGATTTGTGTTTCATAGGGGTTACTCTCTAAGGAATGGGCTGAAGGATTGCCTGAGAGGCTGGATGATGGCTTGGAGAGGTTACAGCAGGGGAGCTGAAATAATGTTGAAGAGAAGATAGAATTGTCAAGACCTAGTGAGAGACGATGTGAACAGGAGGAGTGAGAGACAGGGAGGCGTCAGGGTGGTTCCAGGTGTCTGATTTGGGCAAACATGGTGGTGCCGTTCACTAGGAAAGGAAATGTCAAAAACAAAAAGAGGAAATGTCGAGGGAAGAGCAGTATGGATTTGGCACATGGATAAGTTTGAGGCATGTTAGTTGGAGATTCCTGTGAACCCTCCAGTAAGAGCTGGGTCTGTGGGACCGGAGCTCAGGGGAGGAGCCCAGGATAGAGGTGGAGGTCTGGAAGTCATCAGATTGCAGATTATAGCGTACCATTTTATACATATGTGTGTATAATGTTATATAGGATATATATATCATATATATCACATATATATCACAGAATATATATATGTATATATCTCACAGAAACCTCGGGAGGGGGTGGTGTCTCTCCAGAAGAACTTGCTTTGTGAGGAGATAAGTGGTCTAGGAGGAAACCTGAGGAGAAAGTCAGTCCTGTGTCTTAGCCTGGGTTCCCTAAGAAGCAAAGCGAAAGCAAGGGACGCACTAATACTTTACTGGAGGGATGTGGGGGGTATTGTGGCAGCGCAGTAAGAATCAGACAAGAATAGGAATGGGGTAGGAAAGTCAGGAAAGCAAACAGCCTCACAAGAAAACACAGCCTGGCGTTCAGTCATGCAGTTTCAAGAGAGAGACCCTGTGTAAACGTCCCCTTTGAAATATTCTGTCAGGCAAACTTCTCACTCCTTCTCATTTCCTGCCTCTTAAGAATCACTCACCCACCCTGTGCATTAACTTCCTGGCATTTCTTAGGTGTACTAGCCAGCCCTTCCAGCAGCCATTGAGGAAACAAAAGCCTTTGTGGGTCTGTTTTTCTCAAGTCTCAGTACTGGAACTTCTAATTCTTCCTCCAGATGGGCACAATGGGGCTTTGTCAAAGCCCAGCCCTCAGGGGGTTGGCGACAGATGACAGTCAGGTGTTGTGGTCCTGTTGGCAGAGGCTGAAGTTTTGCAAATGTTGAAATGATATGAGTCTCACTGGGACCTCTATAGCTAGGAATCTAAGCAAATCACTGAAAGGGGGAAAGACTTTCTGAAGTTTTGAAAGGGTACAGTGAAAAGTGGGTCTGGTAGATCCTGTGAGGAAGACTGGGACGTTGGAGGGGAGAAAGGAATATCAGAGGGCAAAGGAAGAGTGTATGTCTAGGAGTGTGTGTCTAGCCGTACACAATAAACGCTGACGTGGATAGGCACTCCTTCCTTCTGCTTCTGGTAATGTGCTTTAGTTTTCCTGTTTGGCATCTGTGAACCTATGGCTCTGGACCTCCCCTGGGGTCAGGAGTGCTGCCAGAACATAGCAGACCCCTCAGTTCTAAAAGATTGCAGGCAATCCATGGTAATGAATTGGTTTGATTTTAATGTGTATTCCCCTAAGTACCTAATCCCATACCAGGAACATACTGGACTTCTGTGAAATATGGGTATACTTGAGATGCCTCGTCTACAAGGAGTGAGGTGCAGCCTACAGGGTCACTGGATCTGGATTTTTCACAGAAGATGGTATCCCTCTGAAGACTGAAAAGATTATATTTTGATCAAATTTCCAAAGTCTGATCACTCTCAAGACTAGATGTAGAAATTTTTAAATCCATTTTATGATTCTTTCTTTCATTTCCATTCTTTTTCTCAGAATGGTAACAAATCAGTTACTCAAGCCCCAGTTTTCTGTCATAATAATTCTCATATCCACTCCTTTCTCATTCAAGTTGTATTCTCAGATTCAGGTGCTCATGACCTCTGGCCTAGAAAAAAAACAGCGTCCTAATTGGTCTTTGTGCCCCCAACCACTGTCAGCTCTTCTACACCCTTATACAGCTTAATAATTTCATCAAACATCTGAGCCTTAGTAAGCAGAGGTATTGGATAACCCTACAACTACAGTGTATTTATACTACTGTTATAGCATGTGTAGTAGCCAACTTTTTATTGAAAGTAGCTGTAAGCATTTGTGTATCTCAGTTTATCTGTCAGTCTTCATTAAGCACTGTAAATTTTTTGAAGTTGGAGAATGATTCCGTGAGCTTCAATTCACTAAGAAGGCCACAAGGCAACTAAATGGAAAGAGATTTCCTTAATACTGGCATGTGGCAAGTAGAGATTGAGTTTCCTTTTTTTTTTTTTTTTAAGATTTTATTTATTTATTTATCTGAGAGAGAAAGCAGGAAAGAGAACATGAGCAGGGGGAGCAGCAGGCAGAGGGAGAGTGAGAAGCAGGCTTCCTGTTGAGCAGAGAGCCTGATGCGGGGCTGTATCCCAGGAGCCCGGGATCATGACCTGAGCCAAAAGCAGACGCTTAACCGACTGAGCCACCCAGGTGCCCCAATACTGAGTTTTATTTTATTTTATTTTTAAAGATTTTTATTTATTTATTTGACAGAGAGATCACAGATAGGCAGAGAGGCAGGCAGAGAGAGAGAGGGGGAAGCAGGCTCCCCGCTGAGCAGAAAGCCCTATGTGGGGCTCGATCCCAGGACCCTGAAATCATGACCTGCGCTGAAGGCAGAGGCTTTAACCCAGGCACCCCCCCAATACTGAGTTTTAATTTAGCCCTTGGAAGTGTAATCTGAGACCTGAGATTGCTTTGCTTATCGTTTTGTTACATGGACCTGGTCAAGAGGGAATGCAGTGTCAGTCCTGGTCCTATAGTTTTAATAAATTGAGTAATCATGGGTTTAGATAATGAAAATTTGGTGGAGCACAAGTTACAATGATGATTGACTAAAACTTTAAATGAAACATTCTTTGCCGCATCTTCTGCTTTGTATTTCTGCAAGATTTTAACTGAGACTTTACGTTCGTCTTCAGACTCACAGAATATCTGCAGTAAACAATAAGATATATATGCTCAAAATCAAAATTCATTTGAATATATTTTCTGAGTTCCCATCTGCATCTGTAAAAAATATTTTCTTAAAAGAAAAAGGAACACTTTGCAAGCTTCATTTCCTCAGGGGAAAGTTAGTTTTCAGAAAAATTTTAATGTTTTTATTTTTCTTTAATTTATAACTCATGATTTAATTTTTATTCACATTTCATATTCACATTTGCATGATAAAGAGATGCTATGTCACTTTTAAAAGCCTTTTTATCATCTGAGTAGCTGAGGAAAGAAAAGTAAGGGATAAAAATGGGTAAGGATTTTTAAAATTTCATATTAAAAATATCTCATATTGGATCAACTTCCTTAATCCTCCGAAATTCAGCACTAATTAGCAGTGGCAGACAACCGTCTTCCTTGTGGAAGGTTTGCAATGAATATTTCATCACCGTGTTCAGATTCATGGCATTTCAATAATATCACCTCCCCCTCCACCCCACCTTTGAATGGGATCACCTCTGTAATGGAAGTTTGGGCTTTCAGTGATAACAATAATCATCTAAGTTGTCCCTTACCAGAAGTCAGCATCAGCCTGGTTGGCATATGATCCAAAAGCTCTCCTCTCGTTTTTGATTGAGCAGCTTAGTCCGAGGCACTGCCAGACAGATGCCAAAGCCATGTTATTGCTAACAAGTGATAAAGACTTCTTAGAAAGGCAAGGAAAAACCTCCTTACAAAAATGACAGAACAAATAGAAAGCTCCAAAACCATCTTTCTTCCTTCTCCATCAGTTAATTTGCAGAATATTTCTGAGGATGTTTTGAAGAGATTGGTTATGGGGGATAATGAGAAGTGGCCTTGGACATGCCAAGTCCTTATTCCTTGTTTTTAATTATGCTGGTGGACGAAGGTGAAGGTAGAGTATTGCACTACCATTCCGGGGCCATTCCTACCTGCTAGACCTCTGCCAACCACTTTATATACATGGCCTTCTTATGTGGTTCCACATAACACATTGAAAAAGATAGGATTATTATACTTTTTATATAGAAGGAAACTGAGTCCCAGTTTCACAACTTAAGAGAGTCAGGTCAAATACAAAGTATCAAAATTCAGAGTCTCATCACATTTCTCAACAGTCACCCTGAAAGACAGAGGACAATGAAGGGACACTTCAAACTTTAGCAGGAAGAATATTTCTTATTTAGATTATATGCCAAGCCAAACTATGAATCAAGCCACAGCAAAATAAGGACATATTCAAACAAGAAAGTTTTCAAACAAAACAAAAAAGAACACCATTTCTCAGGAGAATATGACTTAGGAGAATAGTGAAGTGGAAAGAAAAAAGAAAAAGAGCAGCTCATGGGTAACAAGGAAGAGATGACAAATGATGGAGAAGAGCTTTCTCCATGCCCCCTTGAATCTAGACTGGCCTGTGACTTTCTGAGGATAGTGAAACAGTAGCAAAAGTGACACAAGTGGGGTGCCTGGGTGGCTCAGTCGTTAAGCGGTCCTGGGATCGAGCCCCACATCAGGCTCCTTGCTCAGAAGGAAGCCTGCTTCTCCTGCTACCATTCCCTCTGCTTGTGTCCCCTCTCTCACTGTGTTTCTCTTTGTCGAATAAATAAAATCTTTTAAAAAAAAAAGTGACACAAGCAAAAACTTCATTTTTTATCTTAGAACTTCCTCAATACAGCACTGGGAACCCCTACCATCTCCACTATGTAGAAAAGCCTGAGCTTGCCCACTAAATGATGAAAACCACATGGCCCCTCTGTACCCCCACTTCTCATGTCTGGCCAGTTAACACAAGGGTTCCTAGCTCAATTTCATTCAGACCGAGGAGTGAATCCACAATGCTGATCCACAAGACTATAAGTCAAATAAATGGTGATTGTGTTAAGTAACTGAGTTTGGGGGTGGTTTTCACACTGTACCACATGACTAATGATGAAATCAGGAGCTAGATGGGGGTGGATGTGCTGCCAAAAGAAAAAGTTAGAAGATGCGGCACTGGCTTTGAGACGAGGCAGCAGGCAGAAACAGCTCTTTGCAAATTTGGAAAGACAGTGACCTGCGTTATATAGAGGAATACAATTGGCAAAACTAACACCTGTTACAGCTTGGAAAAGAGGAAGTACCTAATGAACTTTTATATTTGCTAAGGAGATCACCAGAAAAAATCTTAAACGTGTCATAAATTTCTTTTTTGATAAAGTATGGGAAGAGGGAGTTGAGTTAAAGATTTAGTTTTTAGAGTATTTCTAAAAGAATTATTTCGTTTTGGGGTGCCTGGGTGGCTCAGTTGACTAAGTGTCTGCCTCTGGACCAGGTCATGATCCCAGGGTCCTGGGATGGAATCCCACATCAGGCTACTCACTGGGAGCATGCTTCTTCCTCTCTCTCTGCTGCTTTCCCTGCTTGTGGGTGTGCGTACTTGCTCTTTCTCTCTGTGTCAAATAAATAATCTTTTCAAAAATTACTTAGTTTTAAAGCAGAATTTAAGGGAATTAAATTCAACAGGACCTGTTGAATTAGACAATAACTCACATTCTGCCTTACTACACATTAAAAAATTTGATCTTAATGGTAAAGATCAGATGAAGAGTGTGGCTATAAGAAAAATTGCTAAAATCTATGTAAAAGATTTAGGGTAATACCTAGAAGCATTTTTCAACTAACATAAAAAAGCTCCTAAGAAAACTGAAAGATATGTTCTAAAGGTTTTATCCAAGCAAAAGAGCACTAGCTTTAATTCACAGCGACTGAGATTGTTCAAATTGCAAAAATGCTTCTAGACTCCCAAAATTCCATCAGCAGAAAGCAAGTTGAAATAGCTGCCCACCTGCAAAATGGGGTACCTTTTTCATGAAAAGGAAAAGACATTTCAGAGAAGGAACCAAAAACCCAAAAAAGAACAATGGATCAGTAAGCCATTCCCAGGTTACAGTCTAGGAAATGCACTAGGAAGGACTTGGAGGGAGCATAATCAAGCTCTAGTCAGGGAGCACCCCCTGCTTCTGGTGTGTTTGTCCTATAGCATTTCAGAATTCTTATGAACTGGTCACTTCTTTTTTAATTGGTAGTATCCACTATGATATGTTGTATTTATTTGGCATGACACAGTGTGATACGGTGTAGTCTGTCTATATGGCATGGATGTAGGGAGTGTGTGTAGTGGGAGCATGTATTTTATCTTATTTGATCTCTGGATATAAGTCTGGATATAAGAGACTCATATCAGAAGAGATCCTGGACCCTGGACATCAAATCTGATGCCCTAACCATATAAGACTTTTTAGGGATCTGAGACGAAGAACATATGTTGCATGTGAGAACAACATAAGTTACTGCAGCCACAGGTAAATTACAAAACCATCCATGATGCTTTGTAGCTCCTCCCACCAAAGGTAATATCAACATCTACCTCCATGAGTCTAGACTGGCCTTTTGACTTGCTTTGGCTAATTAATTAGAAGTAAACATGATATAAACAGAAAATTGAAAAGTGCAATGGCATTAAGAATTCCTCTCTTGCTGCTTTTGGAACCATGTGAAGAAGTCAGGGCTGGCTGGCTGGGTAATCCAAAAGATGTGATCCAATCACCACGTTTGTTCCAGCTAAATAATCCCATGAATACCTAGAATCTGAGCTACCTAGCTGACAGCTACCAAAAATGCATATATGAGAGAGCCCAGCTAATCGACCAATGGAAGACCCACTCAGCTGTTCCCAGACCAATTTGCTGCCTCACAGATTATAAGCTAAATAAATCATTTGTTTGGGGGTAGCTTGTTGCACAGAAATGGCTAATACAATCACTATGCAACCATTGGCAGGTGAAACGTTCCTTCTAGACTTCAGAAAGTGACTTATTACCACTTATTTCTGTTCCTTATCCCTACTGGCCACACTTTAATTCCAACTAGTTCCAGCTTGGATGGGCATATTTTTAAATGTCAGAATATGCTGCATCTGTTTGCAGCAATCTGCCTGCAAAGCAGGAATTTTTCAGTGTCTTGGAAAAAGCGCAGTGATACACCGAAAGATAAGAGGCCAAATCTGTTGTACAGACATTTGTCCATATATCCCTCCTCCATAAGGTTAGTTATCATTATTCCATTCCTCCAGCATCTGTTTTTTTTAAATATTGTTTATATCTCTGTGCAATCTTTCTTTGACACTGGTTCCAAAATTTGCTAGGGTCACAAAGTTAAATTAGCAGCACAGCCAAGGGGGGACATGAAGAACACACCTTCCAGTCCTTCTCCTGGTCCCTAGTGAGCTGGCTTCTGAGAGACCTACTCCGATTGTGTCTCTCGTCCCCAGGAGCAGCACCTACCTGCTCTGTAAGGACCCACCTTCATGCTGCACCTGCTCCAACTGTGGAGGACACCCTGAGACTTGAGTTCAGATCCTGGCTCCGGCACTTACCAGTCAGGTGTCAGGATAATTATATGTACCTTGTGATGCTTTGGAAGGATTAAATGGGACACGACATGAGAAATACTTCAGGGCCCTGCATGTATTAAACTCTCGATTTTTTAATAGATTAATGTGACTGGAACATTGCACCTCTGTTTTTGCTGTCACTGTGACGATGAAGGGTTTATGAGGCTGAGGTGCCCCAGCATGGTCTGTGCACTGGATGGAGAAGGCAGACTGCTTCTTCATCATTCTGTAATCCATCTAGTCTGTGCTGCTTTCTGGTGTAAGGGTCTGAAGAGGTTCAGCCATGCACCCTCTCTGGCTAACCAGACACCTCGGGGGAACATCTTGGCTGACCTGGAGCCAGGCCTGAGTTGGTGTCATGGTTTGGGGACACAGAAGTTTGCTGGATGGTACACAAGAGCAGGAATCATGGGACCTGAGCTTTATGCAGGGTCCCAGCACTGATTTGGCAAGTGACTTTGGGCAAACCACTTCCCTTCTCTTCTATTAAAGGAATTTTAATAGATTTTATGACCACGCCTCACAAAGATGTAGTGAAGATTAATATAGGATATCTGGAGCAATTTCACAGGGAAACACCACAGAGATTATAATTAGTTTTACAATCTATAATTAAGTCTATAAATAGTGAGAATAGAGCCACGCCTGAATTATACATTTAAAAATGAGAGTTCACATTTTAAAAAATCTTTCTAAAGAAAACGAAGACCAATTACTTGATCACATTCAGAGAGATGATGAACTGGAAAAATACAAAGATTGTGGCCTTAATGCAGCCCTTGATTTGGATGCTCCAGTGAGATAAGACAGCTGATAATGGAGAATAACCTGCCCATCAGATCTTCTGGACTAAAGGTTTAACTCAGTAACTCACAAAAAAAGGATATGGAGGGCATTTAAGGATGAAAGAGTTGGAGTCTTACCCCAGTTCTGGCTATGGGGATTTTATGAGGGAAGGCTAAATGGTAGAGCCTTTGGCAAACACTGGAGAACTCCTTTCCTTACATCTTCCCTCACACCCTTCAGACCCATGTTCCTCAATCCGGGCAAGAATGGAACACTGTGGGAACAAGAAGGGCTTCCCAACAACAACCAGGAGCCCATTTAATCATTGCTGTCTTGGGAAATTTTTATATAGTAACCCACTGGGTGTCAAGAGACTTTCCTTTTGTTGCCCTCTCCCCTTTCTTTCTTTTTTTTAAGATTTTATTTATCTGACAGAGAGAAACACAGCGAGAGAGGGAACACAAGCAGAGGGAATGGCAGCAGGAGAAGCAGGCCTCCCGCCGAGCAAGGAGCCCGATGCAGGGCTCTATCCCAGGACCCCGGGACCACAACCCGAGCCGAAGGCAGACGCTCAACGACTGAGCCACCCAGGCACCCCTCCCCTTTCTTTCAATGGAACATCCCCTGCAAACAGTGCAGTAGGGCATGGTGTCTGATACATAATTGAATCTCATTACCTTTTAAGGGATTTCAAAAAACTCAGCCCAGGCAGCTTGGGAGAGTTAGTGTTCCAAAATATAGACTCCTAGCAGAAACACACTTGCATTATTCAGTGCATTGAAAGCAGATTCAAAGCACAGTTATCCTGCCTCCTCCAGGCCCGCCAACTATAAGCCCTGTGTCAGCAAGCTCTTGCTATGGTCTGGACCTTTGGCTGTTTTCTGCTATTTTCTGTCTCCCCAGCCCTTCCCAGTCAGGCTCCACTCTTTTTGAACGATCATGAGTGCCGAGGACCACAGTGCCCTAAATCTGAGCCACAGGCCACTCTTTGGTTTCTGGATGAAGCTGCCCTTCTTGCAGCCCCTGGACCTCCAAGTTGACAGGTCACAATTTAATACACTGGATTCATAAAAACAAACAAAATGGCACCTTTTTATTTTCTCTGGCTGATCTATGCCTGCTTACCAATCTCTGCTTCCCAGGTCTGAGTCAGGAAGGTGGGGGCACGTAGATGATCAGTTCCCACTTAGTTTCAGTCTAGATCATATCTATTGGGTAAACAGTCCGTGGACGTGGTTCACTCCTAACACACCTGCCCCTCCCTACTCTCCCCTGAACCTTTCGCTGGCTTCTCAGGAGTGATAGCTTCCTGTCCTCCTGATGTCAGGATGGGAGGTCCTGGTCCTTGGTCCTGGTGCCATGTGAGGTCTTGGGCTGGTCCCCTGCACCAGCTCTTTGGTTCTCGCTGTCTTCTGACTGATCTCTGCCAAGACAAAGTAGATCTGGTCTTAACTGTAGAGTCTGCCTGTATTTCTCCTTAACCTTAGCTGATGTATTTCCTGGTATACTCAGTCAGGCCATGCTCCTGGGGACTCCAGCACCCTGCTGCTGAGCAGGCCTCTCTCTGGCTCTAACTAGTACAATTCACCTGCGAAGCTCATTTGTGAGTCCTAAGGGGCCTGTCCATCAGCCCTTGGATTCAGGGTCACTTAGTTCATGCCAATATGAGACCCACTGAGGCTCCCCAGTTCTGTCTCTCTGCCTTCGTACTTCCCCTCTGTCAGTTTTCCTGTGTTAGGTAACGTAGGAGGAAATGCTAGTCTATGAGGAAATTGAGTTGGGGATGCACATAGTTTGAGTTCAATGGCTTTTGTTTGTGTAGTTCACAGACACATCTGAGTCCTGTTAAATTACTGTGTCGTTCCAGGATAGAAGTGACTTCCAGTACTTCCCTGCTTGGGCTTGAAATATTCTTCCCCCACATCTTACTGTCATTTTCCTTCAAACTCCTTCTTGTCTGAGAGGTCTCCTCTGACCGCGCACCCATAATGGCATTCTCTCTCCCCTTATGTTACTTTATTTTTCTTTATTGCACTTAGCTCTCACAAATAATATCACTTGTTTTCTTGTTGACTTTCACTCCCCCTTAGAACTTAAGCTCCCAGAGGTTGTGGTCTTTGTCTTGTTCACTGGAATATCCCCAGTACCTAAGATGAAATAGTATCCTTAATGATTTGTGATAGTGTACATTTTAATGTTATTAAAATAAAAATGCATATCAAAGTGAGCGACAGAATAAATTTTATTTTGAAACTTAGGCATTAACTAGTTTCATGAGCCATTAAGAGAAGATTTTGAGACCAGAGCTGTCGTCTTACTTTATGCCTGGTATGATTTCCATTATACCGCTCAAGCTGTCTTCCTCGATGGTATGCTAAATAAAAATGAATGTGCTTGAGATTCCATATATTTGTATAATAATGTGCACTAAGCTCTCTGGATGAAAAATTAGATTTATTACTAAGTCAACACCTGATAATCTTAAATATTGATATATACAGGGCAATTTATTTAAAAACAAACAGGAAAAGAAAAGGAGAGAATGGGGACTTTCAGTTTATTTTATTTTTTAACTATAGATATATAACTCTATATATCCATATTATTTATACTTATTTTGAAGTGAATCTATAAACACTTAAATGTGCATAAAAACGTAGCCAATTTTTTGTGGAATTATTGCATAAAAGAAAAAATTAGAGTAAATGCTATAATTAAGTTCTACTTCTATACCTTACCTGCCTACAAATTTTAAACTGTGTTTCTCAACAGCAGTGTAAAAAAAGATAAAGAGGTGACACTTTTTTTTTAACCTTAATCTCAAACTAATCTTGCATAGGTCATAACAGAATTGGAATCCATTTTAATGTAGCTACAGCCTTTTCTAAATTTATATTTTTGTATTTTAGGGAAATGAGTTTTGTTTATATATTTGTGCCAAGTGCATAATCATGCTGGCTTTTACACACAGACAACAAAAGAATGGAGGAAGAGGTACATATTGCAAAGCTGTATCAGAGGGCTTAAGTGACTTCACATTTTATATTTTCTCTGGTGCGTTTTATTTGGCTGGTTGAATGACTGTCATTTTGCATCCATTCCTCTGAGGCAATGACATGGTGAGGATGGTATTGTGATGGATGGAACCGTCAGAACTCGCTGAGTATTTAGACATTGCACTAGTGTATTACATTTACAAAGGGCTACATTATAGGAAAGTGGGATTGCTCTTCTGTGACTATTCTTCTGAGCGTTAAGGACAGGGCCTTGTAGTTAAAGAACAATGATGCATTTTTCCCTTTCCTCATCCTACCACCTCTTTCGTGTTGCTTAGCTACAACTGAAGCAAACCCCAAAGCTTTTGTTCATAGGCTTTAGTCTAAGGATGAAATCTCCCTCAGTTAGCTTCATACAATCCAATAGAGCAAAGGCAAGGCACTTGGAAATAAGTTTCATCCCAGCAGATTCTATAGACAAGAAAAATAAACCACATTGCTTACCAGAAGCATAGAGGACAAAGACTTGGAATAAATACACCACCTTATTTTCTTGCACAGTGTGCTATTTCCAAAACAGCCCCCCGTCCCTCATCCCCACCCTCGCCATCCTATGAAAGTTAGAGCTTTCCCATGAAACCTTCTGTAAAGTGACCAGGGTCCTCCACTTTCTAAAGTTTGAAAGTTCATTTTGGGCTGCTTTGCTTTTCTGAAAGTCCTGCATTAGTACCTGTTTTCTCTAATCAAGAGGATGTTTGCCTTTACAAAGCCATAGTTATCACCCTAATGTAGGTCTTTCAAGAAAGAGGGATACTTATAAAGACATTTTCATGAATTAACTGACTTCATCTGCTCTATTCTCTTTAAAGGTGAATTTGAGAAACCAGCCCTTTCTCTTTAGTGGACTGCTCTTAATTATTAGCATGGGACTTAAAAGGGGCCAATCTCCTTAAATGGCAAAACATAGCTTGCAGGTTTAGGGGCGCCTGGGTGGCTCAGTGAGTTAAAGCTTCTGTTTTTGGCTTAGGTCACAATCTCAGGGTCCTGGGATCGAGCCCCACATCAGGCTCCCAGCTCCATGGGGAGTCTGCTTCTCCCTCTGACTTTCTCCCCTCTCATGTTCTCTCTCTCAAATAAATAAAATTAAAAAAAAAAAAACATAGCTTGCAGGTTTATAATCTTAAGCTTTTCCTCCTAATGTGTTTCAAAGAGTCACACAGCATGATCATAAACATTATCTCTATATTTGTCCTATATCTCAAAATTGTCCTATGAGAGGAGTAGCATTCTACCTTTAAGATGTGTATTTCTAGAAACATGTTAATTTTCTGACCAGCTTAAAATGACAAAACAAAATGCCAGCAATCATGCTGTTTACTCCTTCACTATCCTGGCTATCTCCGGAGCTAAGAATCCCCTGGAACCCTCTTCTAGAGATCTTGCAGTTGCCAGTTGCACCAGTTTATCTGAATAGAGTCCCAGATAAGAAACAGTACCCCAATTTCTTTTGGTGAGAGGAACCTCTTTTTCCTTGCATGTTGCCTCCATTTGACCATATGATCCATGTCTTCTGGGAACTTGCATCTTGACTAAATAAGGTTATAAGAGGGAACACTGGAGGTATTTCATTCCTCTTGTAGGGGGACAGGATTCCTGCCCAAACTGTTAAGAGCTGTTTAGAGATGGTTATGGTGCTGCCTGTTTCTTGTTGTACACATATGTGTGTCCCTTTGTTGTTCTCTTTGCTACTTCCTGCTTCCAAGCCTACTACATTAGCCTTGTATCAATTCTGTGAAATTTCACACCTGGGATTACACACACACACACACACCCCTGTAATATCCTTTTTTACAAACAGATAACTTTTGCTTGGGTTAGAATGAGTTTTTGTTGCTTGTGACCAAAAAATCCCTAACTAATACTGATACCATGATTCTAAATCTTATAGAAAAGGAAATAACCAAAATTCTAAGGATGTATATTTGACCCAGTCCTCCAAAGTTGAACATTCACAATTAAATTTGTGAATAATAAAAGTGTGGCATAACTGGTGTGATAGAGTAAAAAAAATTAATGTAGCATCTTAGGATACAATCATGTTTTCATGAACACTTCCATCCTTACATGAACTGTTTCAGTGTGCTACCTTCATTCTTGAAGATTTGATATGATAGATCTCTGTAGGAAGTGAGAAGGCACAACCAAATTGGCATAAGACGAAATGCTGTTAGGCTTTCTCTCATCCTATTTTCCTTGATGAATTGAGTTTTTGAGTTTTGGTTTTTCTCTTTCTTTCTTCTTCTTTTCTTTTTTTCTTTCTTTTCTTTCCTTCCTTCCTTCCTTCTTCTCTCCTTCCCTCCCTCCCTCCTTCCCTCTTTCTTTTTTTTTTTGAGAGCTCATCTCTCGCTTTGTACATTTAAAAAAATCTATTTGTACCCAGAAACATTATGTTATTACCTTCAGGTGCTCTTCACAGTGGTTTAAGATTAAACTGTGAAACTGAAATTTTAGTGCTAAGATTATATCGATTTGATGGTGCAAATAAGTAAGCACTTGGGTTATTAGAAGATTGTTCATACTGTTAGAATCTTTTCTAAAAACATTGTTTTCAGTGGAATTGTAACACTAAAAATTGATGTGGATTTGGAAATTTCTATTTATCTCTGTTTTTTATTTAAAAATTAGAGAAAATAAATATTTAGTCATAATAAAATCCTATTAAGTACATATGTTTCTGTATTCACATGGAAACTTTATGTTGCAAACAAAATCAGTTCACCTGACCTAATCAACAAATGAGAATGTATTAGTTTATATAACTGAGATGTACAGCTATAAATCCATCATTACACACAGATTGAGCTTTAGAACTATGATGTTATAGGAGCTTTGTCTCTGTCTTCCTAATTCTCTTGGTGCTTCCTTTCTCTTTGTTGGTAGAATTGGCTATTCTACTCCTAAGCCTCACATCTATACCCTGCATCGTTTGGATGACAGTCATATGCTCGTATCTCACAGTTCTAAGCAAAACTTTGGATATTCATTCCAATTTAATTTAATTAAATCACATATCCACCACTGAATTAATCACTGTGACTGGAGTAATGAGATAAGTGTACTGCTTCGCTAATTCTCCATCATTTGTTCCACCCCTATAGCAATGGTGGATAGACATAGCTTTCCAGGAAGCACATGAATTCCCCAAAAGAAAATTGGGAGCTGTTAAAAGAGTCAAGAAGTAAAGGAAACTTCACAGGCAGCCCGCCAACAAGTGTCCAGTCATCCTCCATTATGTTGCTATTGTAAGGGAGTATGAATATATAAATGTTTCATGTAATGCGTATCTTCACCATTTTGCACCAGGACTTGTGATGTAAATCAACAAGAGTGTGCTTAATATAGAGGAGATTTGCAGAGGTTAAATATGACAAGGATCTGTTTTTAATATATCCAAGGCATTTTAATTTTAGTCAATATCAAGGGCATTGTATTCAGAGCCATGAATTGCTCCACTGAAACCTTTCTCTTCCCGTTTGTCATCCTTGTAAGGAACATTTTTAGGGATGTCCTTCATGGAATGTGAATATCCTACTTTGTACAGTGTGAAATGCAAAGCAAATAGATTTAGTGTTTTATCGGCTAATAAAGGTAACTGACTGATAAAGTTCCTCAGGCTATGGGTTAATTTTAACTAATTCTCCCCTCTCTTTACTTCTCAGTTCCTCTCAGCAGTGTTAAAACGCTTGCAGTCTATCTTCTAAACTCTACTTCACCTTATGGAACTTGATTAATCGGTAAATACCTATTTTTCTCTACTCATAAAATATTAAGTAGAACAAGTTAAATTCTCAAAATTGGACACTATCTGAAGAGACTAGCTGGCATTGAATTTGTTTGTTCTAGCCACTTTCCCTTATAGTCTCAGAATTTTGACCTTGTGTGTGCCTCAGAGCAATTGGAGCAATAAATACTAATCCACTGATCCACGCTGACTGAGCTCATAGAACATGGATGTATTCCTGAGAAACAATTTATTTAAACAAAAAATAGATTATTGACCATAAGGGCCAAACACTTGCATTCTCTGAACAATACACTCTCCCCCATAAGTAAGCTATATGGGAGAGCCAAATTATTATTTGAACATTACCTCATATATGTGGAACTAGAACAAGGTGATTAGTTTTGTAATTTAGATGTTTAGTACCATCAGACTGTTAAAGTCAGATGACTGCATCACCTCAACATGGACTTGGTGCCACCATGTGGCCCTTCTTTCTAGAACAAGGCTCTCTAGTGGGCACTACTCATGTATGCCAGTGACTCTCCACTTCGTGACTGATCAATATCCTTTCTCTGAATGTCTCATTCTTTCTTTTTTTTCCCCCAAATATGTTTTATTTTTTCAGTGTTACAAGATTTATTGTTCATGCACCACACTCAGTGCTCCATGCAATACGTGCCCTCTTCAATACCCACCACCAGGCTCACCCAACCCCCCACCCCACCCCTCCTAAACCCTCAGTTTGTCGCTCAGAGTCCAAGAGTCCACAGTCTCTCATGGTTCCTCTCCCCCTCTGATTTCCCCCCATTCACCTTTCCCTTCCTTCTCACAATGCCCTCTATGTTTTTCTTTATGCTCAGCACGTAAGTGAAACCATAAGGTAATTGCCTCTCTCTGCTTGACTTATTTCATTCCGCATAATATCTTCCAGTCCCATCCATATTGATACAAAAGTTGGATATTCGTCCTTTCTAATGGAGGCATAATATTCCATTGTATATATGGACCATATCTTCTTTATTCATTCATCTGTTGAAGGGCATCTTGGTTCTTTCCATAGTTTGGCAATTGTGGCCATTGCTGCTATGAACATTGGGGTACATGTGGCCCTTCTTTGTAATGCATCAGCTTCTTTGGGGTAAATACCCAGTAGTGCGATGGCTTCAGACAACTATCTTCAATCAAAACTTTCCACTGAAGAATTCATCTGTATGAAATAAATTTCTATATCTTGGCCTACTATGTATTAATGCCAATCAAACTAGCAGAATCTTATTACTCTTTTATGTACAATGCAGCTAACATTTTCTTTTTAATTTACTAAGGGAGATGTTACTAATTGATTGAGTGCCCACTGTTGGCTCAGTGCTAGGCATTTGACCTATATGATCATTTTAAGCATAAATGAAGCAAGTAGCATAATTCTCATTTTAGAGTAAAGGACAATTAAACTCAAAGAAGTCAATGCAACTTGCTCAAGGTCAACATCTAATTAGTCGATAGAGATAGCACATCCTATTGTGACTATGTGTTGTGATTCTAACATCAATGCCCTTTTAATGTGTATTACCTGGGAGGACATATTAAGATGTGCTTTGTGTTCTCTCATCATTTCTAAAACTATTAATGTGTCAAAGTCTTGAGAGTTGGAGAAAATTAAAATCCTTAATTTATTGTATCATTTTTTATGGAAAAGTATTCATTTGTTATAGTATGTATTTCTTTTGTGCCTATAGTGAGCAGGTCTCTGTGTTACATAGTATAG
This sequence comes from Procyon lotor, assembly GCA_028646535.1. Lineage (NCBI taxonomy): Eukaryota > Metazoa > Chordata > Mammalia > Carnivora > Procyonidae > Procyon > Procyon lotor. The sequence goes on along the minus strand of CM053606.1, from coordinate 103,718,526 downwards.
AATAAAAAAACAAGATACATTATGATCTTAAAATATGATAAAAAGTGTTCAAATAGTTATGATACTTAACTGCATATTAATTAATGGTTATGATGTAAAAGTTCCAGACTGTGATCCCTGAGATAAGTGAAAAAAATGAGATAAACTTTAAAGATTTCCCCCAAATTTATTTCCTAGAAGTAGTTCCCAGGTGGAAGAGCAGAGCTGTGGAACCAGGGAGAGGCCAGCATTCCCAATGACTTAAGAGACAGAGATCACATGTCAGAAAGCCTAAGGCAAGTAGAAGTTTCAGGGCTGTGTATGAGAAAAGAGGGAGCCACGGAGGAAAAGAGAAAGAGACACACAGACAGAACAGAGATCCAGAGATCTGTGGAGAGAGGTCCCATAGAGGTTTTGGGGCACATATGAGCCTGAGGAAAGAATCAACATAAAGCAATAGTGTGAACAATTCGCAGATCTCACGCAAGGCTGGAAATAGTTGTTTTCCTACTAACTAAAGTGAGGTATTTTTGACAGCATCCTCAGATGAGAATTATATTAGTAATGGGGCTAAATTAGCTCTAAACTAAAGACAACTCTGGATCTGCCTTCACTAAGCCTAAAAGCATGTCAAAGGACCAAACCTATTACAAATAATTGCCTGCGAGAACAAAATTCACACAAAGGAACTTTTTAAAGGAACACAACAAAATCTAGCATGCAACCATATAGCAAGCTCACAATGTACAGAATTCAATTAAAAATTTCCTGACATACAAAGAAGCAGGGAAATATGATCCATAACCAGTAAAAGCAATCAATACAAATAGACCCAGGAGTGACCAAGATGATGGAATTAAACAAGGACATTAAAATAGCTATTAAAAATATGTTCCACATATGTTTTAGAAAAGAGAGGGAAACATGAACAAAATGAGAAAATAAATCTTTTTTAAAGCTTTTATTAAAAGGCCAAAATCAGACCTCTACAGATGAAAATATAATATTTTTTCAGCATATTAGACACAACGGAAGAAAAGATTGGTGAACATAAAGATATAGCAATAGGAATTATCTAAAATGAAGCAAATAGAAAATACTGGAAAAAAAAATGGCCTGTGGTACAATATCAAATAATCTGATATATGTGTGATTAGATTGTTCAAGAAGGAGAGAAAAAGTTGAGGGTAAGAGTATGTTCAGAAAAATATTTGAAATAATAATAGCTGAAAATGTAAACAATTTTGATGAAGACTATAAGCCTACTGACCCAAGAAATGCAAAATAACCAAAATAAAACAAACAAACAAAAACAAGTAGAATAAAAATAAAGAAAACCAAAGCAAGTCATAATCAAATTGCTGAAATCGGTAATAAAGAGAAAAAAATCCTATACCAGCCATAGGGAAAACATGATATGTATAAAGACAGAAAGATGAGTACAGATTTCTTTTTTCTTTTCGTTTCTACATGTTTCTTGTCAGAAACTATGCAAGCCAAAAGATAACGTAGCACTGAGAGAGCAGAACAAGGCTAACTTCATTTTGTGCTACACCTGTTATCTTTTCTTTTTTTAAAGATTTTATTTATTTGATAGAGAGAAACACAGCGAGAGAGGGAACACAAGCAGAGGGAATGGTAGCGGGAGAAGCAGGCTCCCTGCCCCGCAGAGAGCCCGATGTGGGGCTCGATTCCAGGACCCTGGGATCATGACCTGAGCCGAAGGCAGACGCTTAACGACTGAGCCACCCAGGTGCCCCTGCACCTGTTATCTTGTATATACCCCCTACACGACCTGCTCCTGAGAAAACTCACAGAATGTCAGAACATTGCCTAGCCAGTCCTTGAACCAGTTTGAGTTAGCCCATAGGAATGAGGAACCCCTAACAGCCACAGGATGTAAACCCTGCCTTTTGCCCGCCAAACTTGCGACCAGAGTAATAGGCTAGTTCAAACAGTTATCTTACCCGCCAAACTTGCGCGCCAATTCAGACCAGAGTAATAGGCTAGTTCAAACAGTTACTATAGGATAAATTGTAATTCAATTGGCCACCTGCGTGTGGACCGACATGACTATACAACTTTCTGTGTGGCCACTGGCCCCTATAAAACTGTTACACCCTTTAACCTAGGCGTCCAAGTCCCGCCCCGCTGTGTCGGACATACTTGGCCCCAAGCTCCAGCTTGCAAATAAACCCTCATGCGTTTGCATCGGTATCAGCTCCTCGGTGGTCTCTTGGATTCGAAATCGGGGGCATTACAGCACATCCTTATAAAATATTGAAAAAAAACAAAGAATGAAAATATCTTTCAAAATAATGAAAGCCAGTAAGACTTTTTTTTTTTTTAATTTATTTATTTGACAGAAAGAGATCACAAATAGGCAGAGAGGCAGGCAGAGAGAGAGGAGGGAGCAGACCCCCTGCTGAGCAGAGAGCCCAATGCGGGGCTCGATCCCAGGACCCTGGGATAATGACCTGAGCTGAAGGCAGACACTTAACGACTGAGCCACCCAGGTACCCCCAGTAAGACTTTTAAGATATGCAAAAGCTTACGGGGCACCTGGGTGGCTCAGTCGTTAAGCATCTGCCTTTGGCTCAAGTCATGATCCCAGCGTACTGGGATCCAGCCCCGCATTGGGCTCTCTGCTCAGCAGGAAGCCTGCTTCTCCTGCTACCATTCCCTCTGCTTGTTTCCTCTCTCACTGTGCTTCTCTCTGTCAAATAAATAAAATTAAAAAAAAAAAAGATATGCAAAAGCTTAGAAAATTCATCACACTGGACTTTTATCACCAGAACTGTTAAGAAATTTGTGGCAGGAAGAAGGAAAATGGCACACAGGTGTCTACAGAAAGTCATGAGACACATCAGAAATGGAAATTATTTGGATAAATATAAAAGACATATTTCACCCCATCTTTCTTACAGTTAGAATTTCTTTATAAGATAGAAAACTGTTTAAAGCAAAAATAATAACTATTTTTTGTAGGATTTATGAGTGAAATGTAGAAGTAAGGTAATTGACAACAATAAAAAGGTTGAGTAAGGTAAATGGAAGTGGACTGTGGAGTAGTATAATAAAGTAGTATATTATTGTTTGAAGGTAGACTATGACAATTAAAAATGTATTTTTTAAATTTTAGATCACTAAAAACAAAGAGGCCTTGCCAATAGGCCAACTATGAAGATAAAAGAAACATCATAAAAATACTCAATTAAAATCATAAGATGGCAAGAACAGAGGGAAAAAGAACAACAAAAAAAGAAAGAAAAAAATAGCAATATGGTATAAAACCAACCGTAACAATAATTGCACTAACAGAAATGCTTTAATGGCTGGAGTGCCATTAATTAATATAACACAAAGCTGATTTCAGAACAAGGAATATTACTAGGTTAAAAAAATGGTACATTTCCTAATAGCAAAGAGATGAATTCATCAAGAGCATGTAACATTCTTAAATATGTACACCACCAATAATAGTGCTTTAAAACACATGGAATAAAAACTTGGAAATTAAAGTAGACCTATCCACAGTTATACTTGGAAGTTTCAATATTACTTTCTCTGCAATTAATAGAGCAAGTCAAGAGGAAATCAGTAAGGATAAAGAAGAGTTGAATAATATGATTAACAGGGCACCTGGGTGGCTCATTTGGTTAAGCAACTGCCTTCAGCTGGGGTCATGATCCTGGAGTCCCAGGATCAAGTCCCATATCAGGCTCCCTGCTCAGTGGGGAGTCTGCTTCTCCCACTGACCCTCCCCCCCGCCTCATATTCTCTCTCTCTCAAATAAATAAAATCTTTTTAAAAATATGATTAACAAACCCAACCTAAGGCTAATTGACTTCACAGAAAAACACTCACCCACATTCTCTTCAAAAGGGAATATTCACTTAGAGATCATTCTGGATACTCAAAGTGGTCTCAGTAAGTTTAAGAAGAGAGAAATCATACAAAGTAGGTTTTCTGAATGAAACTAAGAATTAGTAACAGAAGGATATCAGAAAAATCCCCAATATTTGAAACTCAAACTCAATATTTGAAACTCAAACTCAAAAATTAATAATTTGAAACTGAAATTATCCTTTTGAATAATCCATGGGTCAAAGAACAAATCAGAAGGCAAATTGGGGAACATTTTTAAGTGGATGAAAATGAAAGCACAGCACATCAAAATTTGTGGAAAGCAGGTAAAGCAGTGCTTGAAAGAAATTGACAGAATTAAAGAAAAATGAAGAAATCGCCTTTTCTGGATCTCTTTGCGCAAGTGTCACAGCCACTATCTCTCCTTCGGGGGATGGGATAATTCCAGCCTTGAGATGAATTCACAACATGGATGAAGTTTGGTCTGCACCATAGTCCATTTGGTAACTGGTGATTCTGTTCAGAAGACTGTGAGCCTCAAACGCAGACTAATGTGAAAAGCCTCATGACATCTTCAGAAAAGCACTCGAATGAGCACATTATGTGCCTAATGCATTTCCGATGTCTCACAGGTCCCCAGTGCAGACTCAGTGACACTAATGGTAGCTTTTATCCCCACTTCTACTGTACACCATACATTGTGCTGACAGGTGGTAACACCGAGCACATTTTGTTTTCCCTTTAGGGTCTTGTTATTTCAGTTTTGTTTTTAAGTTAGAAAGGAGACAATTTGACACTTTTTCCTTTCGACTTCTATAATAGCTTTATTTGCTTTAAAGTACCCACAAACAAAAGAGGCTTTTTCCTGTTGTTCTCTGGAAAATATACTCTAAAGAAGATTCCCAAGCAGTAGAGGAATTTCTCAAAAATCCACATGGGGAAGGAAATAGGGACCTAACATTTATTAATTGCCTCAGTCCTTTCACACAGGAAATTTACTGACCGAGATCTTTGGTTCTTAGCCTTCCGCTTACCAGTTTTCTGCACTGGGTTCCTAGAATCTGCTTTAGGGATTTTCCCACATGTGACCCCAAGCCTATGCACCTTGCCTGACACCACTGAAGAAGTCTGATTCACCAAGTCACAGAATTTGCCATCCTTCTCCTGTCCAGTCACACTGTTGACCATGGTCCCTCCTAGGCTGATCAAGTATCCAAGGTGCAAAATTGAAAATAAAACAGTTCTATTTTGTGCCTTTGAGTTGAGATAATAGTCTCAGCAATGCCAACAGCAATTAGGTGAACATGAATCTATACTTCAAGTAGAAAAAATGGGGAAAAAAATTTATTCATTGGTGTCAGAGGTCCCATGGGAACAAGACTAAGAGAGGATTGGCTACAAGAAGTTGATTAGAAAATGCTTTCAGAATCAATACTCCTGAGGGAGGAAAGGGAGCAGAATTGATCAGAGGGAGAATATAACAAATAACCACAAAATATGTAGCTTTAAACAACACAAATTTATTATTTTACAGTTCCACAGAAGTCTGACACATGTCTTACTGAAAAATAAAAATGTCTTCCAGGATAGGATGAGCTCTCCTCTGAAAGCTGTAGGGGAGAATCCATTTTCTTGCCTTTTCCCAGCTTCTAGAAACCACTTGCATTCCTTGATCTCTGTCTCCTTCCTCCATCGTCAAATCTAGGCGTAACAGGTAGAATCTTTCTCCCATTGCATCACTCTGGTCTCCTGTTTCCCTCTTCTACATCTAAGGTCCTTGTGATTGCTTTAGTTTCACTCAGACAATCCGGAGTAATTTCCGTATCTTGAAGTCAGCTGATTATTAACTGTAATTCTATGTGCAACATTAATTCCTCTTTTCTATTGAAACTAACATATTCACAGGTTCAGGAGATTAGGTTGTGGATATCTTTGGTGGGGGGTTTGGGCGCGGGGCGGGGGGAGTATTACTCTGCCTATATGGAGAAGCTGAAATAAATTCATTTACCCTACAGAGAAGATGATCCCTCATAGTTGTGCTGAATTGAAACAATGTGTGTAAACCCCAGAGTTTATATAGAGTTGAGGTATATTACTGGACTTAGAACATTATCACTCAGTGTATTTTTCTTAATACCAAGATATAATAAAAAAATTACAAAATTGTTCTTCAGAGTTTTCATATTTTATGATTGTGGCCTTACATAACTTGTGTAATTGAGAGTATATCATAAGTAATAGAATCCATTTTTAATTAGGTGTGGGAAAGGGGTATACAGAAATCTCCATCTCTCTGAGCCTCAGTTTTCTCATCTCTAAAATAAGTATATTTTTGCTTTTAATTTAGGATATGTGACATATGCATTCCCTAGCTAGTACTTGGAGAAATAATATTTGCTAAATAAACTGCAGCTAATATGATAGGACATACTGTGGTATAATCCCAATTGTCTACTTGGCTATTCTGCTAAATAATTATAACTTACAAGATGAGACACTGTATTATTTGTCATTTTATACTTAGTCCCCAGCACAGTGCCTGGCATCTTGCAGCCATTTAATGCTTGTTGGCTGGGCAACTGATTGATTAGGTGGCTAACAGAATAAATTAATGTCATTTCCATTCCTAATTCCATGTCTTGGCCTTCTCCTAGTAGTGTTCTGTAACATTTTCTATAATATCTTTCTAAACTTCCCTGCTCAATACAGGCTTTCCATTCCACCTGGACTCCACTCCTCATTTCCTACAATCTATGGATAGTCTAATTTAATCTGACCCCACAGTATATTTCTTATGTCTCTCCTCCTTCCCTCCCCCTCTAAACCTAACCCAGGTATTAAGGTCCAGATTGAGTCCCACCTGCCCATGAAGACTTACCACAAGTTTGAATTCTCATTTTCCTTACACATCTGCAACACTCATTTTGCACTTTAATATACTAACTTGTGTTGTTGCTTGTGTTTTATCTTATTAATCATAATGAGATCAGATGTCTCTAAACACTTTTAAAGCAGGAAGTGCAGTTCACATCCTCTTTCATCTAGTCTAAGATGCATTTTTACACATTTTAGCACCTCTGAAATCAGAATGCATTTTACAATCAATGGCAATTTGGATCATCATAGGTTTGAATTGCCTGTGTTCTTGTGGAGTTCACTCCACAAGTTCCACATTTGAGTTCACTTCCGTCAGAAACTACCGATCTGAAACCACTTCAGATTAAATTTGTGTTGTATATTTAGACCACAAAGATGAGTGAGTACCAGCTTTACATTGTTCAGCTGATTTTTTTTTCCTTCCCTCATGCAATGGCAAGATTGAAACATGCAATTTCCCCCATGTGTTTCTGCCAGTCAGGTTTATTTCTTGTTTAAGCCTTTAAAAAAAAAAGATTTATTTATTTAGGGGAGCCTGGGTGACTTAATTGGGTAAGCCTCTGACTCTTGATTTCAGGTCAGGTTATGATCTCAGGGTCATAAGATCAAGCCCCACACTGGGCTCCACTCTGAGCAGGGATTCTTCATCTCTCCCGTTCTGTCTCCCCCTGCCCCTCCCCCTTACTCACATATACTCTCTCTTTCTTTCTGTAAAGGCGAGTAAGGCAGTTTCTTTTTTTAAAAAAAGATTTATTTATTTGAGAGAGAGAGAGTATGTGTGTGTGTTGCAGGGAGGGGCATGGGAAAAGGAGGAAGAGAATCCTAAAGCTGAACTCCCTGCTGAGTGCAGAGTCTGATGTGGGGCTTGATCTCCCCACCCTGAGATCATGACCTGAACCAAAATCAAGAGTCTGACATTTAACTGACTGAGCCACTCAGATACACTTATTTCTTGTTAACTCTTATACCGAATGTATAGCCCTTGTCTCAACTTAAGGTAGGGTCTCCTACTCGTCCTCCACCCTGGGCACTTGTTCCATAATTGAAAATAAAGTAATGATCCATATTACAAATGATGGCATCTTAGAGTCAATTAAATATCGTATCACTTTGTATTCCCCAAGTACTTGGCCTAGTGTAATTAGATTAATATGTAGGCTATATTGCATTAAAGTTGCTATGGATGCTCTTTTTCTTCTTATTCCACAACCTACCCATTTGTCAAAGCCATTGCACTTTACTTCTTTAATAACCTGGATATTGGGTAAAGGGTTGGAGATGGTAGAGAGTAACACAGATTACTTTTGCAGTCTTTGAAATCAGGCTGCTGAGTTTGTATCTTGGCCTTTTCTCCTTCTAGCTCTACTACCTCAGACATATAGCCTAACCTCTCTAACCCCTAACCCTTAATTTTCTCATTAGTAGAGTGGGCATAATGCAGCATTGTAGAGGGAAGATGTGAGGATTCATTTAGAAACTCATGTACAATGTTCAGCCTCATTCAACCGTTAATGTGATGTTGGTTGACTCAGTGTTAGGCATATTTTTAGTCAAATAATACATAAAAGTCCTTCATATATACCAACAAAAGTGATATTTATTGAGATCTTACTACATCTCAGTCAATCATCTGTGCCTCCGTTTCCTCATCTGACAATGGGGAGAGTTAATATTACTGATCTTCTAAGGCTGTTCTGAGAATTAAGTGAGACAGTACATTGAAAATGCTCAGCATACTGCAAGGCACACTTGTTGTTGGCATCTCAATGCATTACCTTATTCCATCCCCCCACAGTCCTTTAAAATTGGTTCTATTGTGGCACCTGAGTGGCTCAGTTGGTTAAGCGTCTGCCTTCAGCTCAGGTCATGATCTCAGGGTCCTGGAATTGAGTCTTGCATCTCTGCCCAGCAGGGAGCCTGCTTCTCCCTCTCTCCCTCTGCTGTTCCCCCTGCTTGTTCTCTCTCTTTTTCTGTCTCTATCAAATAAATAAATAAAATATTTAAAAAAATAAAATAAAATTGGTGCTATTGTTGCCCCCAATTACAGACAACCAGCATTGGAATAAATTGTTCAAGGACACACAGCTAGTGTTGTCTGAGCCAGGATTTAAGCTCAAGTCTGTCTGAGATTTAGTTTGAGAGTTCCATCATCCCAGTTGCCAAGGGGAAGTGTGAAATGTGCCTTGCCATTTTAAGCTTTTTCTGCTCAACACACACCCTAAGTGTGCGTACTCTCTATCACACATGAACATAAAAGAAGGCACTGAAAGAGATGTGGAGTCATTTTCTGAGCTGGGAAATGGGTGAGATTAGAAATACGGTTGTAGTTTAAACTGAGAACATATGGGTATGATTTAAATGTGAATTTAGCAAGTCAAAGAAAATGAGCAAGCAATAAAGAGAAAAATTTAAGTAGAAACTTCTGTTTTTCCTGGCCTTTTATAACAAATGACTTACCAGAAATCTCTTCCCTTTATCATCTCTGCAGCCATGTCAATAGTGTGCAATAGTTGCTTTTTTCCACCTAGAGTGCCTTTTTATATTTCCAAGGTCATGATTAAGTCTACCAGGGCTTTTCAGTAAATGGGCACTTTTCTTGCATGATTAAATGGTCCCTTTATCTGCCTCATACCTTCAAAACAGACCAGAGAAGAATAATTGCCTAGAAATTTCTTGCCCATCATGTATCGTTGAGAATAATAATGGAGCATATTAGTAATTACCCTGTTAGAATTTATAAGGCAGTAGGAAGCATTAGTAGGTAATTACCAGGTTTTCCAATCTCCTGAACTTCAGCATCAGTACAAAACCTTTAAAAATGCCCATATTTTATAATAATTAATCTGAAAGAATGCTATACCTTTCTACAGATAAATTGACATTTATATTTGAAGAATTAATGGCTTCAAATTTGCATATTATTTCTCATATAGTTATTTGGGAACCTGTAACTATAAGAATGCTAGCTCAGATAATTTGGGAATCTTGTTTATTAAAGTTATTACTACACATTAAATATCAAAAATAAATAAATAAACGTCAAATAAAGTTCTTTTAGTGTATGAAGCCTCTACCAATACTTCCTGAAACTACTTAGGCTTTCATTCATTCACCCAGTCATTAATTCACTTAACACATTTTGATTGGGCATTTAGGATATGCTAGCCAGTGTGGCATGGCAATGAAAAAGACAAGATCCCTACTCAAGTCAAGCCCACATTTTGATGGTAGGACATAGCCCTTCAGCAAAACAATAAGAAAATACTAGATAACAATAAATGTTCTGCAGAGGGTTGAAACAGGGAGGAGGCCAGGTAGCAGTTATCATTTATTACATTCTTACTGATCAGCTTTTACTAACTATTGAGGGGAACTAAAACAAATAAACCATAAATTTTGCCCCCTAAAAACTTTTAGTCACACAGTCTATTGTATGTATACAAGAATAGTATATGGGTGTGAATGTCACAAGAAAAGTGTGGCTAAAGTTTAGAAAAGAAAAATGTCAGAGGGAATGCTTCCAAAAATGAGGACAAGGAAAGGAGGCTTTATAGGAATAGGATAATACATTATGTGAGTCTTGAAGGATGGGTAGGATTCCACAGGTGAACAATGAGAAGAGGCATTTGATAGAATCAATGCATGTGAGCCAGGCAACAGAATAGGAGTGTTCAGGAGAAGAGCAAGAAATCTTATTAGATGGAACACAGGGAGTAACAACTGCAGGTAAGTAGGATGTAGGGGGACCACAGAGGAAGGCATTTTGAAATTTCATTTGCATTGTTCCACTTGACTGGATGTCCGGTATAAATCCCTCTCCCAAATTCAAATATTGCAAGGTTCAAATCAAATGACAGCTTCAATATATTGTATATATTTAACATATATTTAAATAACATATATGTGAATAATAATACATATATGAATAAATATATACATATATTTATAATAAATATTAATAATATTTATTATAAATATATAATATATATTATATATTATATATAATATTATAACATATTATATATAATAACATATAATAATATATATTAATATAAATATACATATATTTATTAAGTGCCTAATCTAGAATAGGCATCTTTCTTAAGGCCTAACTGCCTCTTATTTCCTTCTCAATTCCTTTAATTATTTACATGTGATATTGCTATTAAATCTGTGACATTATAGTAGACCAGAAGTCAGCAAGCTTTTACTGAAGGTGAGATTATCTCTGTAAATATTTTTTTACTTTGCAGGTCATGTAGTCCATGTCACAACTATTCAACTTTGTCACCATAGCATGAGAGCAATCATAGACAGTACGTAAATAATAGGTGTAGCTGTGTTCCAATAAAACTTTATTGATAAGAACCGGCAGCTGGCCTGCCAGCTCTAAATGGACTATAAACCAGTGAAGGTAGAATCCATGTCTGCTCACTTACAGTGCAGTATTTTTTACAGTGGGAACATGATGAATAGTTGTAAGTTGGATAAAGTCACATAATACTTGACATCATCTTTTAAGAAATTTTTTAGCAGTATCTCCTAAACTCTATCCACTGGCCCCATAATAATTGATCACCAAATACCTGGTAGATTAGTACACTGTTGATCTTGTTTGTTTATTAAAATCATCTACATAACTGGACTAATTACTTTATAGCCCACTCATTTCTGACATGTTAACAAGAATGATTAGTGTAACTGCAAAGTAATTCAACTATTTATTCAAAAGATATCTTATAATTAGTTGACCCAAATAGTATATGCTTTTGTTTGCTTTTTCTATTCATTCAGACATGAGAAATTTAGAAAATGATTGAGATTATCTTATCATCATAAGATATGAATACTTGCTTAAACTACATTTAATAAAAGTGTCAAAATTCCGACTGAATACTCGCAAGGGATATGAGACTGGGACTAGGACCAGAGAAACTAAAGTGTGGCTTGAGGAAACAGGGAGAGAAAGACATCTTGGGAGGTCCCAGGATGAGGACCATGGGTTTAGAAGCCACACTGACCCACAGGACTGGGTAGGGAGAAATATCAAATACTCCAGTGTCCAGCCAAGATAGTTGAAAACAAATAGATCTGCCAGAGCTGGAGGGACCTTTCAAAGCAGCCAGAAGAGTGGAATTGAGGGACCAGGATGAAGGGATGTTGGGTATGAGGCCATTTCTGAGAAGTGTTTTTCAGTTATCACTGAACGTAAGAAGGTGAATTTGGCAGTGACAAGAGATAAGAGGGTAAGGATAAGATCAACTCTTCATAGAAAGTACCTGCCACGAACAGAAACTGAGGGTTGTCAAGACCTCTAGGTCACTTGTGGAGGGAGTTGGCTATTGCCCTTCTTTTCTTTCCTCTTTTTAGGAAAAGAAAAAAGGGAATGTTTTAAGATTCTAAAAAATGTCTCATATTCAAAACCAGGAGAAAGGCAAAAATGACTTTCTATTGTGAATACACTCTCATAGTGTAAACTTTTATGGTAGGAGAATCCATTTCCTCAATACTGAAAGTTGATGAAGCTATACATAATGATAATTTGAATGAAAATATTATTTTTTAAGTTTTTATTTAAATTCTAGCTTGTTAACATATGGTGTAATATTGGTTTTGGTGTATAATACACCAAAAACCCCAACTATATACATATAATATAAATATATATAATCTGAATATTAAAAAACCATATATATGTAATGAATATATTATGTATCTCTTTTTGCCTCTGTGCCTAAAAACCTAATAATATTTTCATATTATAAGCTTACAGGAGAGTAATTATCAATTCGAAGAAATAAATTTTAGTGAGAAAAAATGCTTATGAATTCTAAATAACTTTTCTTCACTTAAAGTATGTTTTTTAAGTATATAAAATGTGACAGTAACTATGTTTATCAAAACTTGAGGTCCAGTAAAACAACTAGAAACAATTTTGTCTCAAACTAAATGTGAAGGGCTGGAAAAGTTACAGAAGTTTTATAACTTCTTTGTATTTTAATCATAATCATGCCAATCTGTCTATAGGTGTTAAAAAAAAATAGGGTGCCATATCCAGCGAGATATTCAGATATTCAGAATAGTCTTTTTTTTTTTTTTTAGAGAGAGAGAGAGAGAGCCTGAGCGGTGAGGGGGGAGGGGCAAAGAGAGGGAGAGAGAGAGAGAATCCCAAACAGGCACCATGCCCAGCACAGAGCCTGACATAGGGCTTTGTCTCATGACCCTGAGGTCATGACCTGGAGAAAATCAAGAGTCAGATACTGAATCGACTGAGCTTCCCAGGCACCCGTGAATATTCTTTGAATTAAAGGAAGACCATGTGCTCTTAAATTATAGTTCTGATTCTTAGTGTTATATTAAAATTTTAATGCAGTTGAAAATCTCAGTCTACAAACTCTTATATACTACAAAAGCATTTTTTCTGACATTTCTCCAGCAACATAACTTGCATTTTAGAGAACTCATTCTGTGGGCTGTAAGCTTCAAGTGAAGCTTAATCTTAAATTAAGGTCTTTCCCCATCAATTTCACCAGAATGGTGACTGTGTTATATGCGTTTCCTTGATGCCAAACTTCAGGTTGGAAGTGGAAGGAATAAGATAGAATTTATGTCTTTTGTCATCTATGGACTGGCAACCACCAACACGCCCTTCTCCATTCTAGTCATTTGCTGTTTGCTCCTGCTGAGACTTTAAGATCCTGACCATAACCTTTCTTCCCCCATCATTAGCTCACTGTGCTAAGTTTGTGTCACTCTAGATCAGAATAGATAGTTCCCTGCTCCCATACTGATTTCAGGACAATCTCCCTAGACATATCATGTAATATTTTTCTCTTCCTAAAACTTGTTGACCATTTTCTCTTTAGAAAGCACAGTGTAATTATTGGATAAAGAATACTTTAGATTGGCACTTGAGTGGCTCAGTGGGTTAAAGCCTCTGCCTTCAGCTAAGGTCATGATCTCAGGATCCTGGGATCATGCCCCACATCGGGCTCTCTGCTCAGCAGGGAGCCTGCTTCCCCCTCCTCTCTCTGCCTGCCTCTCTGCCTTCTTGTGATCTCTCTCCTCTCTGTCAAATAAATAAATAAAATCTTTAAAAAAAGAATAGATTACAATTTTTCCTCTGTTATCTCTCTTCCTAAGAGAAAAAAAATAGGCCCAACTTCAGCATATTCTTCTTTATTATTTTTTCTCTTTCGGCCTATATCTTACATTATGTTCATATTCAGTTACATGTCTTATAATCTTATAAAAATATCTCAAATTTCCCCTGCCTCCACCATTTAATCTTTTCTCCATCTCAATAATTCTGTCATTTCACAAATGATATATCATTTTTTACAAGAATGCCAAGGTAATTAATGGAGAAAGAATAACCTTTTCAATAAAAGACCTTGAAAAACTAGATATCTACATACAATATATAAATAATAAGTATATGACAAAGTTGAACCCTTCTCTTACACCCAGCTGACCTTGATGGGTTGGCTATGATATCAAAAGCAGAATCAACAAAGGAAAAAATAGATGAGTTGAATTGCTTCAAAATTAAAAAAATTTGTGCTCCAAATCATACTATAAATAAAGTGAAAAATCAATCCACAAAATAGGGAAAATATATTTACAAATCATATATCTGATATGATGCTGGTATCCATAATGTATAAACTCAATAATAAAAAGACAACCCAATTAAAATGGCAAAGTTTCTGATGGACATTTCTCAAAGTAAGATTTACAAATGTCCAGTAAGCACATGAAACAGTGCTCAACATCATTAGCCATTAGTTAAATCCATATTAAAGTCACAATGGGATACCATTTCACATCCACTAGGGTGGCTACAATAAAAAAATAATAAGTGTTAGTGAAAGCATAAGACATTAGAACCCTAACTCATCTTTGGTGGTATTATGAAACAGTGCAGCCACTTTGAAAAACAGGGGGGCAGTTCCTCAAAAAGTGAAATATATAGTTACCATAAGAACAAGCAGTTCCTGTCCTTATCAGATACCCAAGGGAAACAAAAATATACATCCACACAAAAACTTAAACACAAATGTTCATAGCATTCATTCATAGTAGCCCAAAAGTGGAAATAACCCAAATTTCCATCAATTGATGCTTGGATAAACAAAAGGGAGATTATTCCTATGATTTAATATTATTTGACAAAAATAAAGTATTGTTACATGTTTCAGTATGGATGAACCTTGAAAGCAGAAGCTATTCACAAAAGACCATCTATTACATGATTCAGTTGATATGACATGTCCAGGAGAAGTAAATCCATAAAGGCAGAAAGCATTTTCATGGTTCCAGGATGAGAGTTAGAGTAACTGCTTAATGGGTGTGGGATTTTTTTTGGAGTGATGAGCATATTCGGAACTCAGATTTTGGTAATATTTGCACAACTCTGTGAATATACTACAACCATTGAACAGTACACTTTAAATAGATAAATTTTTATGGTTATTGAAAATATTAATAAAAAAGAATGTCACATAAATGGAACCTACGTTATAGAACCATTCAGGAATGACTTTTTCACTCAGCATTATTCTCTGGAGATTCATCTAGGTTTTGCAGGTACCGGTAGTTCATTATTTTTTATTGCTGAGTAATATTCCATACAAATCCGTTTGCTGAACCATTCACCAGCTGAAGGACACCTCGGTTGTTTCCAGTTTGGGATGTTCCAAATAAAGGTCCCACAAACTTTTGTGTACAGGCTTTTTTGTATTCATAAGTTTTTCCTTCTCTGGGATAAAGGCTCAGGATACATAAATGCTGGGATAAATAGTTGAGTCATACGGTGGTAGTTCCATGTTTGTTTTTTTAAGAAACAGTCAAAAGTTTTACTAGAGTAGCCATGCTATTTTACCTTGCTGCCAATGCTACACAAGTAATCCAGTTTCTCTGCATCTTCAGCAGCATATGACATTGTCACTCTCATTTTAATGCTTCTAATAGATGTATAGTGACATGTCATTGTGGTTTTAGTTTATACTTCCTTAATGATTAATAAAATTGAATATCTTTCCATGCATATCTGCCATTTTTATATCTATTTTGTGAAATGTCTCTTGTCATTCTGCCTCTTTTCTAATTGGATTGTTTTGTTTTTACTTTTGAATTTTTAGAGTTCTTTCTATAGTCTAGATTAGTTTATATTAACACTTTATTAACCCTGATATAGTCTATATTAACCCTTTGTGAGATACAAGGTTTGCAAATGTTTTCTCCCAGGATGTAGCTTGTCTTTTCACCCTCTGAAAGGGTCTTTTTAGATCAAAACTTCTTACTTTTCATGAATTCTACCTTACTAATTTTTTATTTCATGGATTATGCTTCTCATGTTGAGTCCAAGAACTCTTTACCTAGATCCTAAAAATTTTCTCTAAGGTTTTTGTCTAAAAGTTTTATAGTTTTAGAGGCGCCTGGGTGGCTTAGTGGGTTAAAGCCTCTGCCTTTGGCTCACGTCATGATCTCAGGGTCCTGAGATCAAGCCCCGCATCATCGGGCTCTCTGCTCAGCTTCCCCTTCTCCCTCTGCCTGCCTCTCAGCCTACCTGTTATGTCTCTCTCTCTCTGTCAAATAAATTAAAAATCCTTTTAAAAATTTTAAAAAATAAGTTTTGTAGTTTTAAACAGTGCATTTATGTATTAACATCCACGATTTATTTAAGTTAATTTTTCCATTGATCTGAAATATAATTTGAAGTTTATTGCTCTTCATTCCAGGACAATTTGTCGAAAAACTATCCTGTCTCCATGCAATTGCTCTTGCCCCTTAGTCACAAATCTGTTGGGCATATTTGTATGTGTCTATTTCTGGATTCTTTATTTTGTACTATTGATCTCTGTGTCCATGTGATCTGTGGGTCTATCCTTCTGCCGACACCACACTCATGGTTATTGTAGCTATATAATTGAAATTGGATAGAATGATTCCTCCTACTATATTCTCTTTCAAGATTGTTTTAGTTGTTTTAGGACCCATATATTTCCATATAAATTTTAGAATGATTTTGCCTGTATCTAAAAAAAAAATTCTTGCTGAAATTGTGGTAGGAATTGCAATGAACATCTGTATTCAATTTGGAGAGACACATTACGTATTTATTTAGGTTTTCTTTGATTTCCTTCATCCGTGTTTTATAAAGTCCTTTACATGAGTCATTAGATTTCACCTGAGTCTTTAATCTTTGGAAATAGTTATAAATGAAATCTATATTTAATTTCAATATCTATGTATTTATTGCTAGTATATAGAAATACAATTGATTTTTGTATGTTTATGTTGTGTCCTTGATCTTACTAAAGTTGCCTGTAATTTCTAAGAGTTTTTATGTAGTTGCCTTGTGATTTTTTTTTTTACATAGACCTTTATACCATCTGCAAATATGGATGGTTTTATTTCTTCATCTCTGATCTTTTCTCATCTTGTACTGTCTGGCTCTTCCAGACCTATGTTAAATGAGAGTGGTTAAGAGTAGCCATCATGTATTAATCCTCAATCTTAGAAAGAAAGCATAGTTTTTCACTATTATGTATTATGTTAGCTGTAGGTATTTTGTAGTTGCTCTTTACCAAACTGAGAAAGTTTTTCTTTATTCCTATTTTTCTGACATTTTTCTTTTATCATGAATAGGTGTTGAATATTTTTTCTGGTGTTTTTTCTGCATTGATGAATAGGTCATATTATTTTTTTCTTAGTCTATAAATATAGTGGATTATATTAAATGATTTTGAAAATTGGACAAGGATTACATCTTTGGAATGATCTCCACCTGTTCATGCTGTATAATTTTTATATCTGTTGCTCGAGTTCATTTTGCTAATATTTTCTTAAGGATTTTTGCATCTATATCTGGTGATATTAATCTGTAGTTTTGTGGGGTTTTTTGTACTCAGTCTGGTTTTAATGTCAAGGTATTATTAACTTTATATAATGAAGTGTCCTATGTTCCCTCCTCTTCTATTTACTGGAAAAGACTATATAGCAATGCACTAGATTCCTTATTCATTATTGGAATTCTCTAGTGAAATCATCTGAGCCTGGAGATATCTTTTTGGGAACTTTTTAAATTAAGAATTCAATTTCCTTAATTATTATTGAGTTATATCTATTTCATATTATGTGAATTTTGACAGCTTGTGTTTTTCAATGAGTGGGTACATTTTGTCTAAGTTATCAAATTTGTGTGTAGACTTGTTTGCAGTATTCTCTCATTACCCTTTTGATGTCTACAAGATGTATAATGATATTTCATGTTCCATTTCTGGTATTGGCAAATTGTGTTTCTCTTTTTTTCTTCCTCAATTCTTGTTAGAGTATTTTCAATTTTATTGGTGTTTTCAAAGAATTAGCTTTTTTTCATTTATATTTTCTTCACTTGTGTTATTTGTTGCACATTTGTTGCACATTTACATGCACATTTAGAATTACCATGTTTTCTTGCTGGATTGATCCTTTTATTTTTGCTCCTCTCTGTCTGATAGTTTTCTTTGCTCTGAGGTCTACTTTATATGATAGTAATAAAGCTACTCCTCATTACCTTTTATTAATGTTTCCATAATGCATCATTTACCTTCCTTTCACTTCAGACTGCCTATATTCCTAAATTATTATAAAATTTTTGTACATTGGGTCATTTTTTAAATTTATTTTTAGAGGATTTTTAGGTTCATAAGAAAATTAAGCAAAAAAAAAAGAAAGAAAGAAAATTAAGCAGAAAGTACAGAGAGTTACATGTAGCACCTACTCACACACACACACACACACACACACACACACACACAACCTCCCCACTATCTATATCCTGCACCAGAGGGGTACATTTGTTGCAATCAAAGAACTTAAGTTCACATGTCATCTCCCAAAGTCCATAGTTTACAGTAGTGTTTATTCTAGGTGTTGTATATTCTATTACTATGACAGATTTTTTTCTCCATTATATAATAATACATAAATTTTCACTGCTCTCAACACTGTCTGTGTTGTCTATCTACCTACTCATCCCTCTCTCACCCCAACCCTTAGCAATCACTGATATTTTTACATTCTCTATTTTTTTGCCTTGTCCAAAATATCATATATTTGGAATCATACAGTGTTTCTGTTCCACTGATCTATTTGTCTGTTCTTTCACCAATATCTTACTGTCTCAGTTACTGTAGCTTTATGGTAAGTCTTGAACTTGGATGGTGTCAGTCTGCCAAATGTGTTCTTCCACTTTAATAGTGTGTCTGGGTCTTTTGCTTCTCCATATAAACTTTAGAATTAGTTTGTCAATATCCACAAAAATAAGTTCCTGGGATTTTGATCAGGATTGCATTCAGTCTATAAAGTTGGGAAGAATTGACATCTTGACAGTATTGTCTTCCTGTCCGTGCACATGGAATATCTCTCCATTTATTTTGTTCTTTGATTTCTTTCATCAAAGTTTGGGGTATGTTTAATCCATTCTTCCAATCTTTGTCTTTTAATTGATGTATTTTGACCGTTTTACGTTTAGTGAAATTACTGATGTTAGGTATAAAGTCTGCCATTTAAGTATTTTTCTGTCTCTTCCCTTTGTTTTTCATTTCCCTATTTTCTTTTACCTGCCTTCCTGTGGATTTATTTTACCTTCCTCTTTGGTAGCAGCCCCTCTGTGGGACTTTTTTTTTTTTTTTTTTAGAATTCCACTCTGATTTATATTCAGTGTTTTTAAGTGTGTCTCATTTTATAGAAATTTTAGTGGTTACACTAAGTATTAAATTATATATACAAAGCATATCTGCCTGCTGGTGTCAAACATCTACCGATGTAAGAGTGAAGTGTAGAAATTTTACCTCTCTTTATACTATTTGCCCTTCCCCACTTACAATTATCTTAAATGTTTCCTTTACAT
Organism: Procyon lotor; assembly: GCA_028646535.1. Classification (NCBI taxonomy): domain Eukaryota; kingdom Metazoa; phylum Chordata; class Mammalia; order Carnivora; family Procyonidae; genus Procyon; species Procyon lotor. The sequence goes on along the minus strand of CM053606.1, from coordinate 103,698,905 downwards.
ACATTGAGAACCATATCAGACAATACTATATTTTTTCTTCAACCATCAAACATAAGTTAGGAAACTCAAGAGAAGGACAAAGTCTATTAAGGTTAGCCATATTTTTCTGCCATATTTTTCTTCCTCCTTGATGTTGGGATGTTTATTCTTTTATTATTTTTAGAGTATTTCCTTTAGCCATTCCTTTAGAATAAGTCTCCTAATGAAAAATTTTCCCATTTTTCTTCATTCTTCATTCAAGAATGTCTTGATTTCCCTTTAATTCATGAAGAATATTTCCAGTTGATGTAGGACTCTATGTTGACAGTTCTTTTTTTTCACACTTAGAAATGTTTTGTTACTTCCTTCTAGCCCCTGTAGTTTCTGATAAAAAAAAATCTACCTTTTGAGTTGTTTTGCCCCTATAAGATGTTGCTTCTCTCTTGTTGATTTCAGTGTTTTTGTTTGTTTGTTTGTTTTTTGGTCTTTAGTTTTCCCAGGTTTATGTGTCTTTTTGTTTTTGTTTTTTTTTGTGTGTGTGTTTATCTTTTGTGTTTGATATTTACCTAACTTCTTGAATCTGTAGGTTCATGCTTTTCCTAAATTTTGGAAGCTATCATTACTTCTTCAGATACTTAGCACCTTTGTTTTTAGGAGTGGGTTGGAAAGGCAAGATTAGTGGTTACATAGGCTAGGTGAGGAGGGGAAAACAGGGAGTTACTGCTAATGGATATGGAGTCTCTTTTGAGGGCTATGGAAATGTTCTGAAATTAGGTTGCAGTGGTGGTTGTACAACTCTAAACATACTAAAGACTACTGAATCATATACTTTATATGGATGAATTTTATTGTATGTGAATTAAGTCACAATAAAGCTTTTTTAAAAAAACATATAGGACAAAGACATTAAAATAAAAAAGAAAATAATATAAAAGGAGTTTTGGTGGATGTTACAAAGTGGAAAGTAGGCATTCTTTAACATAACTTTTAATAATTCCGATAGCATAAATTTGGGAAGAAACTCCTAATTTGGCAAGAAACATCTGATGAGAATAACCCAAAGAATGGAAAATGCAAGCATAAAATGTTACTTTAGTTTTCTAGTCATTTCAGACAACATGCCTATTTATTATTTTTGTTCTAATTACTAAGTGGGAATAAATATTAGTTAACCATCTTTTAGAAAATTGCTCTGCTATATACTGTGTTGGTTAAGAATTCATACTTCTAGAATCTTTCTGAGGGAAAACCCTGGCTCTATATACTAATACTAATTATCTCATTGTAGGTAAATCACTCAACTTTACCTCGCCTCATTTCCTCACCTGTGAAATGAGTATAATAATAGCATCTACTTCACAGGATTACTTTCAGGATTAAATGAGTTAACCTATGTAAAATGTTTAAGAGTTTCTGGCACATAATCAAGTTTCAGTAAGTAGCTAGTGTTATCTTCTCAGTATCATCTTATTTTACTAGGGTAACTGTGAGTTTCCTGCCAAAACATTTGTCTCTGTCATTTGACAAAACATTTGACAAAATTGATTTTAATGTTCAGTTGCCAAACTGAACATTCTCCCATTCAACCAATATTTAAGGTCCTGTTTTTTGAGAAAGTGGCATTTTGCAAATGAATGAGAAATCAGGGGAGTAAAGAAACCACATCCTCAGTTCTTAAGATATGAATGTTGGTGTAACCAATGTACACTTAGGAGCAAATGTTACTTCATTCTTAATTTGATGTGATTAATGCTAAGAAATTATTTCAGCAGGTAGAATATGAAAGAAAACTAGAAAGGTCACTTCATCTTGACACAGAGTTTGTTTTAGACTCATAAGAGACAGATTAAGCAGAATGTACTCACACCTGTGTTCAGTAGAGAGCCTGTGGGGGAAGCTGTATAGTGGCTTCTGGGGCAACACAGTGCTTGAACTAAGTCTTGACAGACTCACCTGAACACCAAATAAATAAAACATGAGCTGAAAGGAATATTATATGGCAAGTAGTCCAATCTCCATAGCAGATATTTAGAACAATTGATATAAAGGGCAAATAATCAGTACAATATATTATGCACTACATTTCTAGCTGTCCCAGTTTGATATTATTATCACAAGAGCGTTCTGTTTTACGGCATTGCAAAGTTCTATAGAGAAGTGAAAAGACCTATTAAGACATTTTCAAATCGGAACTTTAAAATCTCCCCTACCTACCTACACTTTAAAACAGAATTTTAACATTTTTATATAGGATTTTAAGAGAGAAATGTGCATAATACTGGTGCTTCTATGAACTATTGCTTCTCTTTATG
>CM053606.1:103647159-103696514 GCA_028646535.1 Procyon lotor | reverse complement strand
GGGACCATGGCGATCAGAGTAAGACTGGAGCTGAGTTCTCTGATCCAAGAGCAAATAAATGATACAGCAGCCTCTGCCTTCCTGTCCCTTTATTATGTTCAGCTTAAAACTCTTAATGTCAAGAGATGATTTACAGTAAGACTGAAGGTATTTAGGAAATTCAGCAGGAGGAGGCTGATACTGGGATCCATTCCCAAAGAACCAAAGCAAATATCCATCTGCGGACAGGTGAGAAATAGGATCGTGAGAATTCCTCACGCACCTTAGTAAATTCAGTTCTCTGAGTCCTACTGCCCAGATATTCTGCTTTTATCTGGCCTGAGATGGAGCTAAAGGAATCCGTGTGCTTGAAGAATACCCCATGGGATGCTGATCCAAGTCTAGAAGCCAGATAGTTGAATGGGGTAGCCAATGATCTCTCAAAGTAATAGAAAAAGCAGTGGCTTCTACTACCCGTTGTAGTATCATCTATGAAGATTTACCAACTTTGTAAAATAAAAGGGGAAGTGAGAGAAAGAACAAAAATCCCAAACCAAAGAGGGAAGTTCTGATAGAACTATGGAGGAACAAGAGTATTAAAGAATAAACAATAGAAAAAGAGGCACTGTGTTATTCTCAAAGCATCAAGGGAGGAGGTTGTCCAGAGCAATAATCAAAAATAACACATATGTAGCCCTTACTCTGACTGACGTACTCCTTTAAGTACTCTACATGTATTAGCTTATCTAATCTTCATAATCCTGTAACTAACATATGGTTAATATCCCTAGTTACAGATAAGGAAATTATGGAAAACAAGGTTACTTAAATTTCCTAACCTTATACAGCTGACAAGTGGTAGAGCCAGGATTCTGACCTAGGCATTCTGGCATCATATTTCTAACTCTTAACTGCAACACATGCTCCCTTTGATTTATTGCCATAGGTATCTTTATGTGTATGTTACTTGAATAAAAGGAAAGAATATAGTATTTACAGAGTACCTGTAAATACCTGGCACGGTGCATGAAATGTTAACACAGTGAAGTAAACATTACCTTATAAATGATGCTGACACTTCGTGGAACCCAGCAGTGGATGACTATAATTCCCTTAAAAGGTATAGTTAAAAGCTGGATTTGAGCTAGCAATTTGTTAACAGGCTTAATGCTGGTGAGGATATTTGTGAATTTAAGGAGAGGGGCACAATGGAAAACAAACACGTGACGGTGGAAGAAAAGACAGTGCTATGAACTGAATGTTTATGTCCCTCCAAAATCCCTGTGTTGGAGACCTAACCCTGAATGTGATAGCTTTAGGAGGTGAAAACTTTGGGAGGTAACTAGGCCAGGAGAATGGAGACCCTCTGATGGGATTAGCGTCCTAATAAGAAGAAACAACAGAATGTTTCTCTTTCTGGCAAGTGAGAACACAGTGGGAAAACAGTCATCTTCAAATCGGGAAGAGAGTCCTCACTATGAACAGAAACTACTAGCACCTTGGTCTTGGACTTCCCAGTTTTCAGTCCCAGGAGATAGAAATGCTTGTTGTTGAAGGCACCTAGCCTCTGGTAATTTATAATAGCAGCCTGAGCAGGCTAATACAGAGAGACAACAGAGATGACCCCTGCTGGGTGCACATGACATGTCACCTAGCCAGATGGACTAATGCTTTCCAGAGCAGACTCTAACGTTTTTGCACCAGACAACAGAACATGTTTTGAGTAACACTGGTAAAAACAAACATCTCAGAATTTCAGGATTATCTCACCAAAAGAGAGATGGAGCAGCCTCCAAGAGTTACTGGTTCTAGAGAGAACAGGGATTCGATGGTGTTAATTCCCTGATATTTCTAGTCAGCTATGTATATTCAGGCAGCCCAGCCCTCAGAAGTCCCTGGAAAAGTTCTCAGACATGGAAAGACAGAGCACAGCTAAATGACAGGAAAGTAGGCTTTAAGGAATATGGGCATCTGTTACACAGCTTTCTGCTGGGTGTGGGAACTCTCCGTGCCCACATGCAAGATAAGAGAGATAATGACTCTGGAAACAGCATTCAGTCAATGACAGATGGACAGTTGGAGGATGAATACTCAGCTTCTCAGAGCATCAGTGTGAGGCATATTCTACACCACCTCCCTTGGGTGAGTGTCTTGCCCATCCTCCTCCTAATCTGTCACGGCAAGGATTGAATGAAAGCCACATGGTTTAAATGGTTGGTAAGCAAGAACTATCCAAGGGCATGACATAATCATTCTGCTCCTTTAGTTGGACACATGATTTTAAAGGTTTAAGTTTGCTGGACAAGCACTATAAAGGATTTTTCTTTCTCATAGTTTTGCTTTTCAGCCATAAACACTATATATACCAACTACCTGGCCAGGAAACCAAAAAAAGCCATTATAGCAAAATGTACTACACTTATGCTTTTTTTTTTTTAAAGATTTCATTTATTTGACAGTGAGAAACACAGCGAGAGAGGGAACACAAGCAGAGGGAATGGCAGCGGGAGAAGCAGGCTTCCTGCCTTTCAGGGAGCCCCATGTGGGGCTCAATCCCATGACCCCGGGATCATGACCTGAGCCGAAGGCAGACACTCAACGACTGAGCCACCCAGGTGCCCCACATTTGTGCTTTTTATATTTTGCATATTTTCTTTACTAGTTTAACATAAAATATATTAATATACTACTTCCACTTTCTATTTATAATTACACGTCTTGTTAGCTCTAGAGTTAAAAGAAAGAAGAAAGTTCTAGATGTAGAGTAGTTTAGCACTTCGACATCATCTATTTGTTTTCCTTCCTTCCTTCCTTCTTTCCTTCCTTCCATCCTGTCTTTCTCATTTCTTTTCCCTTTCCTTTCCTTTCCTTTCCTTTCCTTTCCTTTCCTTTCCTTTCCTTTTCCTTCCCTTCCCTGCCCTTTCCTTTCCCTTCCCTTTCCCTTTCCTTTTCTTTTCCTTTCCCTTTCCCTTTCCTTTTCCCTTCCCTTTCCTTTCCTTTCCCTTTCCTTCTTATATACACAAAATATATCCCTAGTGCTTATGAAATATTAAAAAGCCCCCATTAGCCTAACTATACCCACCCCAAAGCATTTTAGTGACATACACAAGTTAACATGAGTTTGAATTAGGCATTTGGTCTCCTTTGCAACACGTTTAGCCGTGTTAGAATAGTGAGATAGTATCAGAGTGTTAACAAAAAGAGTCCTTTTAACTTTTTTCCTCTCATTCTTCCCAGTGTCTTTTCAAGTAATAGCAATTATCATGGCCTAGGTTCCCTAGAAAACAAAATCTGAGGCAAAACTTCATGTGCTAACATGTTTTGAATGTCTCTCAGCCAGGGAAGCAAGAATGAAGGGGAAATGCAGGCAGGCCGGAGGGAGGAAAGGTGAACAAGAGAGTGCATTACTAGACGATGGCCTGGCGACTGGTTGAGTTCGGTCTTGCCCAGCATCCTCAGAGAGGCTATACAGGAAACTACTGCATTTTCAGACTCTGAGAGGAAGATAGTAGAGGAGCGTGTCCACTGCTTCCATCTCTCATTGGTTGAGCTCTCTTGGGGTGGAGGGGGGTAACCTCTCTCACCTCCTGTCCAATCAGATCCCTCATAGCCTCCAGTCTCTGTAGTGTCAGGGACTGGAATGCCTCAAGGGGAAGCCCTGCTGAGCGCACAGTCCTGGCTCTTGAGAACTTGAGTGCCATCAGGGTTCGAGGCAGCAGTCACAGACCTGGCTCTGGTCTGCAGCGCTGATGGCTGCTGGGGCGACAACGAGGCCATGCCCGTGACAGCAGTGCTAGCCACTGTCAGAGCCTCTCGGACCAGAAAGCAAGGCTAGTGACTGAGTGCGCAGTGGACTGGAGCACACTGCTTTGTGTAGAGCTATCTCTTGTGGTGTCTTCAGTAACAAACTGACAACCATTGTCAAGTTCAACCGCTAGGCAGTGTTTTGGCTCCACTCCACGTGGTCCACTGTAAGTGTTCAAACTTGTACTTGGTTTGAGACCATAAAGAAATACATTAATTTAGAATTTAATAAAGAAATCAATAACCGACTCCTAGAAATTAATCTGAAGAAATTTTATTCATCTGTTTTCAACATTGTTTCTTTTAAAGGGGAGGTCTACATAATTGATCATAAAAGATTAGTTAAGTAAATGATGGTTCATCTCCTTGAAGGATTATTACCTCTTTGGAAAGTATAATTATTTTAAAATATTGCACAATGTGGGAAATGCTAATGACAATGTCAGATTAGAAAAGCAGAATGCAACACTTCCCAATTGTGATTCAAAATCATGTTGGTCAGGAGAGGCTAGGTCACACATCAGTTAAAAAACAAAACAAAACAAAACCTTAAAAATCGTAGTGGTTCAAAACAATAAAAGTTTGTTTACCACTCACAAAGAGTGTGCTATATGTTCAGGAGGTTCTCCCGACTGCTGTCCTATGTCTTATCCATCACTCCTGCTGCTTTGTTGGACTGGAGGATGAATAGCATCCCTCCTCAAACCATCATGAGATCCAGTCACTAGAGTTTCTTTCTGTCCTTATAAACATGTGACTGTCCACAAGCAGAAATCATCAAACATGTCAAGGTCAAACATCAGACAAACCAGAACAATCACAAAGCAAACAAACAAAAAAGGAGGTCTTGCCCTGGATATGACTCCCATTAGTAGTAGGGTAAGGGAGCCTGGGCTCAGGGGGCACAGACACTTACAGGAAGCTTGGCACAGCCTATCCTCATCAGCTCAGACACAGCGTGCCTCCTGAGATTGGCTGGAGATGTGTGTCTGTGCGAATAACCCATTGCCCTGATGGTGCAACTACAACTTGCCTGGCTCCGTATCATAGTTCATTTTGTGCTGTCAGTGTCGGTCCCCATGCTGATATGACTCATGAGAGTCCAAGAGGGTTACGACTAAGATCATTTGATGACAATGGTCCAGCTTCCTGCAGCACAAACATTTTGTGAAGTTGAGCACTTGATTGAAAATCTCTTGCTCCAGGCCAGAAAGGTAATAATTTCTGTTTATTTTACACAGACAGCACTTCTTCAAGAGCCTATGTGGATGTCTGTTTCCCTAGAAAAGGTAATTCATTCCAGTGATTTAGGATTGAAACTCAAAACCTATGCGCCATTGGTAATTTAATATGGATATAAGAAAAAAATTTCTGAGAATCGTATGGGTTATTAAACAGTAAAATGTGCTTCTGAAGAAAATTGCAGGATGTCTTTGTGTGAAGTTTGTTGGTTCTCTATGGAGCCAGAGGTGCTGAATATTTGCTTCCCAGGCTTGGGATTTTTATGATAGGGTCCATAAAATCAATACACTGAGTTGAAGAAAATTACATCTTACCAGTCTGTGAAGAAAATAAATCTAAAAACTTCTAGATTACCATTTACTGTGCACTAAGCAAGTGTTGCTTCCCTAGCAAAGTGATTTACCTAGTTCCTTTGATTGCAAAGATTAGAGAGATGTCAACACACTTGGGAAAAAGTTTAAGTGCACAGAGCGTTTAGTGTATCATTGAAAATGGCAAAGATGGGGAAAGTCTTTCCTTAAAAGAAAATGTATCAAACTCCAAGTGTAATTCTAATCATGTGCTTGTTTAATAGCAAAACTATAGTTAAAAGTCATCCAAAGGGATAGCACTAAATTCATACTATAAAAGATTATTAATACATAAGTTGACTGGCAAATAGGCCATATTTTTTAAATGACAAAAATGTTCTTGGTTTTTTTATATTCATAGTTAAACTATTCATGCAGTTGTTTTATTTTTACATGGGTTGTGTTCTAAAAGTTTCTATGTAACTTGGCTGTTAAGAAAATGAAATTTTCCTAAAGCACAATTAGAACAGAGAGACTAATAACCAGAGATTATAGAGGCTAAAGATTGTTTGCTTCAGTATTGCTTCCTGGGTTTTCATCCATTCTGCAAGTTTGGGCTCATCCGTTCTGATGTGTGCAAAGGCAATGACAACTTTATCGAACTGCCACCTGTCAAACAGTGACTTTGAGACCCCATTTCAGAGATGTGTAAAAATATATGCCTTAGAGTCAATGGAACTTTTTATGAAGCTGGGTAATATTTAGAGACAACCTATATACCAACCTGTATTATCCAACTTAATTTAAATATAAATGCTAAAATATATGTTATTATCCCCATTTTACAGATAAAATCCCCATTTTTACCACATCAAAGGTTAGGGACCTCTGTAAGTTTGCACAGATAGAACATGGCAAACTTGATGGTCAAGCCTTGGCTTGTTGGATTCCAAAGGCTGAGCTCTTAACAATGGGCTCTATAGGCTGCCCACAGGTATTTAGGGTCTGCTTGGTAAAAACAGCACTATGATTCCAATTATACTGGGAGGATCCATTTGATGGTAACATTCATGAGAAAGGAGGAGGTATCTGGAGTGATTCCAAGGGCTGGGCTGAAGCTTAATAGAGGAGGAGAGGTTGCCTGGGGAAAGAACCAAAGTGGGGCTTCCCAGTACAAGGAATGGAGAGTACAAAGGATGGAGACAAGAAGCCACATGACTTCATGAAGTATTAGCAAACCCACACATAACAGCAAATAATCAAGAGATCTAGAAAATTGGAGGCAATAGAACTAGCTGTATGCTTCTCTTGGACTTGAGGTCAGTCTCAGATCTCTGGCTCATCATTTGCATTTCTATCTTGATCCAGAGGTTTGCTTGGGTACATATGACCTCTTGAGCTAGAAAAGGTATCTAGGAATGTGTTAAGTATAGGAAAAGGAGATGTATTCTTCATTAGCACAAAAGTGTCATTCTAATTTTGGGTATACTATATATAGATGATAGATAGATAGATAGATAGATAGATAGATAGATAGATAGATAGAGGATAAATACAGAAACACGTGTACACACAGACACACACAATCAACCACAAATATGTTGCAAATATCCTCCTTATTTTTTTAAGTTTTCTGGTCTTTTGGCCTTAGAGTCAATGGAACATATTATGTAGCTGGGTAATATTCAGAGACAACCTATATACCAACCTGTATTATCCAACTTAATTCAAATATTTAGACCTCCCTTGAGATATATAATACAATTTCACTTGTGTAAAAGTTTATGGAATAGAAGGATTACACCATGCAATATGACCCAGGCCCTACATTTTTTTGATTCTTGGCTCACTTTCACATTTCAATGATATTAGTGGTACACTTGGGAGACTTAAAATATAGATACCAATTTTTTAAGCATGTTTCACATTCATCAATGTAAGGATATGTCTAGGAATTATTTCAAAATAATCCAGGTAGCGAGGAAAGTAGGTGGTATCATAAATAAAACAAGATTGGCCATGAATTGATAATTTTTGGAGTTGATTGACAAGTGCATGGGGCCTCATTTGACTATACGCTCTGCTTTTGTGCTTATTTGAAGTTTTTAGCAATTAAAAACCTTTTTTAATGAAAAGAAACATGTTTCGTAAAATTGAAAAAAATGGTTGCCACATTTTGTACTTAGAGATACTCATGGACCCTGTTTTTGGTCAAATGCTTCATGGCTTTATGTAGTTTTAAGACATAATCAAGAGGTAAAGTTCTCTCATATTATAGAAAACATTGTTTTCCTTTGATGCCAATGTGACCTTACCTTATCCATTTTGACCTATGAATTGTAAGAAGTAACACTCTGATCTATAGGGCTTGGTCTAACCCCCACATCTCAGCGTTTTATATAAAAATGGCAATAACAGATTGTGTCTTCTGTGGAAATAAAATGAATTTTACCCATTGATTGTAATATGAGAATATACCTGTGAAGTGCTAAAGGTATACTCCTGAGATGTTCACCTGGAACAGCCTTTCCCGAGCCAAACCTCCAGTAGAAACTCCTTAGAAATTGCTCTCACTGCTCTCATCCTCTGGCCCAAAATGATCCCTGCTTGGTGTTTTGGATCAGGCTAACTGACTCTGACTTATAGGAGCTAGCTGGGTTTTTTGGTGCCCATTGACTTTCTAAACACAGTCGCAAATTACTCCTGAATTTAAAGGCTCATTTACCATTTGCTTTCCTTAATATTGTTGTCTATATTTGACCAGAGAAAAGAACTTTTCCTTATATTTGCCCATTTTCTCTTAAAACTTTTAGAAAATTTCTATTGATGATGTAACTCTGTCCATTCTGAAAGCATAATGAAACAGCATCTTGCTTCAATAAAATACTCATTAAGGGTTTTCCTTGATTTTTAAAAAATTTTTACTTTAAATTCAATTTATTTAACATGTAGTATATTATTAGTTTCAGGGATAGAATTTAGTGATTCCTCAGTTGCATGTAACACCCAGTGTTCATTACATCATGTGCCCTCCTTAATGCCCACCACCCAATTACCATATGCCCTCCCCACCTCTCCTCCAGCAATCCTCAGTTCCCTATCATTAAGAGTCTTTTCTGGTTTGCCTCTCTCTCTGTTTTTATTTTAACTTTATTTTACCTTCCCTTTCCTATGTTTATCTGTTTTGTTTCCTAAAATCCCCACATGAATGAAATCATATGGTATTTGTTGACTTATTTCACTTAGCATAATACCCTCTAGTTCCATCCACATCATTGCAAATGACAAGATTTCATTCTTTTTGATGGCTGAGTAATATTCCAGTGTATATGTATATCACATCATCTTTATCCATTTATCTGTCAATAGACATTTGGGCTCTTTCCATATTTTGTCCTATTGTGGACATTGCTGTTATAAACATGGGGGTGCATATGGCCCTTTGAATCACTATTTTTGTATCCTTTAGGTAAATACCTACTAGTGCAATTGCCTGATTGTAAGCTAGTTATCATTTTTTCATGTTCAGTTAGCCAGCATATAATACATCATAAAAGTAATTCTATTTTTGAAAAACCACCATGCTGCTTTCCAGAATGGCTGCACCAGTTTGCATTCCCACCCAAGAGTGTAAAAGGGTTTCCCTTTCTCTGCCTTCTTGCCAAACATCTGTTATTTCCTGAGTTGTTAATTTTAGCCATTCTTACTGGTATGAGGGGGTGTCTCATTGTGGTTTGAACGGTATTTCCCTGATGCTGATGGATGTTGAAATACTCATTAAGTTTTATCCCATGTCAAGAAGAACGTGGAATTTACCTATTAGAAGAATTTATTTATTGGGGCACCTGGATTGCTCAGTCAGCTAAGCATCTGCCCAGGGTCCTGGGATCAAGCCCCATGTCAGGTTCCCTGCTCAGTGGGGAGTCTGCTTCTCCCTCTTCCCTTGTTCCTCCCCACTACTTGTTCGTGCTCTCTTTCTCTCAAATAAATAAATAAATAAATAAATAAATAAATAAATAAATAAAATCTTTTTCTTTTTAAAAAGTGAGTGAGTTTATTTATATATTTATTCTTTAAATTTTTTTAGATAGAGAGAACATAAGAGGGCTGGCAGAGGGAGAAGAAAAGAGAATCTCAAGCAGGTTCCTTGCTCAGTGTGGATCCTACAGTGGGCTCGATATCAAAACCCTGAGATCATAACTCGAGCCAAAATCAAGAGTGGGATGCTTAACTCACTGAGTTACCCAGGCGCCCCCTAATAGGAGAGTTTAAAAGGTAAATATCCTTGCTGCTTTGCCACTGGCATCAAGATAATATTTTGTTGTTGTTGTTGTTGTTGTTGTTTGGGGTTTTGGAGGGGGTTGTGGGGTTTTTAAAGATTTTATTTATTTATTTGACAGAGGGACACACAGTGAGAGAGGGAACACAAGCAGGGAGAGTGGGAGAGGGAGAAGCAAGGCTCTCCATGGAGCAGGGAGCCCAATGTGGGGCTCAATCCCAGGACCCTGAGGATCATGAGCTGAGGGCAGATGTGTAACTGACTGAGTCCCCCAGGCACCCCTCAAGATAATGTTTTTAAAATTCTCATGGCGTGTCTGAGTGTGTGTCCATGATTCATGTGGTGGCTCACCCTGGTTCTGAGCATGGCAGTCTGCACACCCTGCTCCCAGGAGGCTGCATGTTAGAGCACTTTTCACCACACTGCTGAAACAACTATAGTGGGTTTGTGTGAGATGGCAAAAAAAAAAAAGGATCCTGTAGGAACTCCTGCCCATCTGTCGGGAGGTCCCAGCTCCGTAATCCAGTGTTTCTGCTGTTCCATCTCCCATCAAATGCTAGCAGTTTATAAGTGAGTAAGATTAACTTTTGCTCTGGTCTCTTGGAGATTTCTTATAATGATCAGGTCCCTTTCTTTTTCAAAATTATGTAATATTCCCAGGGATTTAAGTTCAGTGAAAAGAATTCATGGACTCACAATTCCCTTTGCATTCTTTAATATATTATCTCACAAAAAAAGTAAGATTTACAAGTAAAAGCCACATGAAATCCCCAATGTCAGTTCCCTGAAACTTGGAATGTCTGCATTCTTATATTGATAAACATTACATTCAATACCTCATCATTCTCTCCCTGATTTAATCTAACTTATCTCCCTCTAGTCCATAGACACGATCCTCTTCTCATTTTCCAAAGGTCTCTATGCTGTGAAAGCAAGATCATTTATTTTGATCTTTCTCTGACTTCTCTGCGTTCCAGTCATCCTTAATATTGTTAACACCAACTGCTTCAGCAGAATTTCTCTAACTGTAGCTTTTGGCTTCTCTACAAACCTCTCAGTTAGTCTGCATGAATTTTCAGTAGAGAAAGATTTTTTTTTTTAGGTTTTTATTGATTTATTTGAGAGAGAGAGAGAGAGCGAACGCACGAGTCAGGTGGAGGAGCAGAGGGAAAGGGAGAAGCAGGCTTCCCACCAAGCAGGGAGCCAGGTGTGGGACTTGATCTCAGGAGCCTGGGATCATGACCTGAGCTGAAGGCAGATGCTTAATCCGCATCTTAATGACTTAACGACTGAGCCACCCAGGCACTCTATAGGAATATTCCTAATTCAGCAGTGATATAAGCATTGTGTCCTTGACCACTTACATGTGACCCAGAGCACCATCATCTAAAGCAGTGTTCTATATTATTTGGTACAGTATAGCTTTATAAGCTGGGTGGCTCAGTTGTTAAGCTGAGGCTCAGGTCATGATCCCAGGGTCCTGGGGTCAAGCCTCCCATCGAGCTCTCTGCTCGGTGGGAAGCCTGCTTCCCCTTCTCTCTGCTTGTGTTCCCTCTCTCTCTGTGTCTCTCTCTGTCAAATAAATAAATAAAATCTTTTAAAAAAAGAAAAGTCTTGGGGCCAGACGAGACAGAATTCAAATACCACTGTTCATTTTCTTTTGCTGTGTAACCAATGACCACAATGTAATGGCTTCAAACAACACACATTTGTTATCTCACAGTTCCAATGGATCAGAAGTCAAGATATGACCTGAGCTCGGTCCTCTGCCAGCTGTAACAGCAGGAAACAAATAGGTCTTGGAAGATGAGTGTGGATTTTCCCAAGATGAACCAGATAGTAACTCAAATCCCACTTGCTGTTTTGGGATGTGGTTTCATTGTTGAGCAAATTAATCCATCCCCTGGGACCTGCAGGGTATTAAACTGGCAAGTGTTTTTTTTCTTGATATCTGATAGTAATGACCACCAGAAGCAGTTTCCTTTTAGCTGGCAAGGCCACTAATATATATACTTTCACTATCCTGCCTCAGGGGTATATTGACTCCCCAGGCTGATATTTAGTTCACACGAATTAACCCAGTTATAATTTAGTCCATAGGGAAGTTGATTGCCTTTCACTTCCATAAAACATCACACTGGCTCATTCCACTGATGACATTATGGTGATTGGACTTGGTGAGCAGAGAGTAGCAACTACTGTAGATATATTTATAAGACATTTGCCTGTCAGAAAGAGGACAAAAAATCCTACAAAATGCCAAAGTCCTTCTACCCAAGTGAAACGTAGAGCTCCAATGGCATGGGGTCAAGATACTCTCCCAAGGTGAAGGAGAAGTTGCTGTATCTGACCCATCCTGCATTCAGAAAAGGAGCACAATACCTAGTGGGCCTCTTTGGATTTTGGAGGGAATTTATTTCCTTGTTCAGGTGTGATATTCCTTAGTTGGGTGCGATGCATCAGCCCATTTACTGAGTGAGCGAGCTGGAAAATTGCTTGTTTTGAGTCAGGTCTGGGAAAAGGGAAGCTTCTGCAATGGTCCAGGTTGACATGCATGACACCACTGGTGATTAAGAGAGACATGACACCCCTGAGACTCAGATGCCTTGGTGGAGGGACTGCTCAGGAACAAGAGCAATGAAAATGTCTCACTTCCTTATCATACTTGGGGAAGGAAGGATAACAAGTGGGAATATATACTAAAAAAAGTAACTTGGCTGCCATATGTATGTATTTTTTTTTCAATTTAAAATTATGACCTTTCTATTAACATAAACAAGAGATCATCCCCAAAGCAAAAATCTATAGTGTTGGTTTTGTTGGTTTGTTTGTTGGTTTTCCTTTCTGTATCATCAGCCTCAGAAAGAAGGAGGAACCGTCTGTCCTGTTCTTAGTCTCCACCCCTGGCTTTTCAACCCCACCTATGGGCTCTGAGAAGAGTCATCATTTTCCATAGAGGAGGAGGTATTCTACCTCTGTAGGTCTGGAAAGATTCCCTAGACTCAAATTAAAAAAAAAAAAAGGTAGACATAATTTAAAGGGCAGTGTAAACAATAAAACCATGAAAGGTCAATTGATCCCAACTGTCTGGCAGCCAGAGCCCAACACACTTGCCTCAGTGACAGGGGAGCAAGGCTGCAGTTGAAGAGCTGGGTCAGCGCAAGTTCGGGTGACTGACCAGGAAAATCCTTTCTCTCGGCTCAGACTGTCTTAGTATGAAGAACCCTATTAGGACAAGCTTCCCTCTGACATCCCTCATCGTGACACTGCTTTATCAAATGATTCTTCAGGTAAAGACCCTCTCATTTAGAGATGGTTGATCATAGTGGTCAAACCATGTTCTCAGAAGTTGAAAAATATTTTGTGGATGACTCCTCCTGTCTTGTGGAGGACCACAGTCTTCTTAAGGATGCACATGTGTGTGGTATTATGTTGGCAAAATATAAAATGGCTTATGACTGCTCTCTTCAAACTTGGACTCTAATTAAATTGGAGAAAAATATATGCATTTTTTAAAGAAAAAATGTTTAAAATTTTTTTCTTTAAAAGTTCCTTTTATATAAGGTGAGAGGTAGATTTGATTGGTAGAGAAATTTTTTACCTCAATTTATGTATTTATTTTAAAGATTTTATTTATTTATTTGACAGAGAATGAGAGAGATCACAATTAGGCAGAGAGGCAGGCAGAGAGAGAGGGGGAAGCAGGCTCCCTGCTGAGCAGAAAGCCCAGATGCGGAGGTCAGTCCCAGGACTCTGAGATCATGACCTGAGCTGAAGGCAGAGGCTTAACCCACTGAGCCACCCAGGCACTCCTCCACCTAAATTTAATCCTGTTTGGCCTCATTGTTCATGGAGATCATAGGGAATTGGAACCTCCCCATTTGCTCTTTGAAATAAACCCAATCCAAGTTCCATTTTTAAAAAATTGTTCTCCTATGCACTTTTACTCTCTTTTAATATTCTTGTCTTGCTGCTATTTTGGATTAGCTAGTGTAACTAGCAATGGATTAATTCATCTTGACAGCAACAGAACCATGAAGAACTTCATGTAATGTTTATTTATTGCAGTGTATACAAGTGTGTGAGTGTGGCGGTGTGTGTGGTACACTAAATATGTAAGCAAGTGTCACTTAGTACTAAAATTAAATAAATAAAAAATATCCATGTAAGTGCAACACAACCTAGATATTAAAATCAGTTAGGAAGTAAGTTTAAAAAGAATTTTTCTTTTAAAGAGTTATTTATTTGTTTGACAGAGAGAGACACAGCAAGAGAGGGAACACAGGCAGAGGGAGTGGGAGAAGGAGAAACAGGCTTCTGGTTGAGCAGGGAGCCCGATGTAAGGGGGCTGGGATCATGACCTGAGCGAAAGCCAGCAGCTTAAAGACTGAGCCACGCAGGAGCCTCTTAAAAAGAATTTTTAAGGGCACCTGCGTGACTCGGTTGGTAAAACAATTGCCTTCGGACCAGGTCATGATCCTGGAGTGCTAGGATGGAGTCCCGCATCAGGCTCCCAGCTCCCTGGGGAGCCTGCTTCTCTTTCTGACCTTCGCTCCTCTCATGCTCTCTCTCTCTCTCAAATAAATAAATAAAATCTTTAAAAAAAAAAGAATTTTTAAAATTCTACACTTACTTGGTTTTCAAGGGTTTCTGAGAATGTAGGAAAATATAGTTGCCATTCTTACTGTACTTGTGATTTCATCATTATGTAATATGATGAGGAAAAGGAATTGGGACAGTTAGCATAAGAAAAGATACATTGCATATTTAGGTTAAGAGAATGTGGATTATTTACTATTATTCATATGATTCTTTTTTTCCTAAAGATTTAATTATTTACTTTAGAGAGTAAGACACACACACACACACACACACACACAAACACTTGCACATGCCAATTGGGGGGGTGCAGAGGGAGAGGATCTTCAAGCCGACTCCCTGCTGAGTGGAGCCCACCGAGTGGGGGCTAAATCTCAGGACCCATGAAATCATAACCTGAGCAGAAACCAAGAGCCAGATGCTCAACTGAGTAACCCAGGTACCCCTAGTCATATGATTCCAAGATTTCCGTTTAAACCTTACTCAAATTAGTACATATATTGTGTGATATTATCAGGAAAATCTTTGGCATAAGTATTGAAAGTACATATTTTAGTACTTTGACTTTTAAGCTTTTGAGAAAGATCTTTCAGTATGAACAAATTGCAAAGGTGTGCTAAAGCAATAGAAAATGAGAATTCAAAAGACTTTATTAAAAAAACTCATATCTAAATATCCACAGCACATACAATGTGACTTATTTTATTTTACTTCAGTAAGACTTATTTGTAAATCTTTACACAAGGTAAAGCGATGGCAGGGGAAGTTTGAACGCAACTGGAAAAATACAACTATTCTTTGCCTGACCCCTACTGGTCGCAGCGAGTAAGTGTGGTGTCGGAAACACCAAAGGAAAACCTTGGCAGTTTGTTTTAATACATGGTAATTTGTTTCATTCAAAACAAGAAGAAAGGGGCGCCTGGGTGGCTTAGCGGGTTAAAGCCTCTGCCTTCTGCTCAGGTCATGAACTCAGGGTCCTGGAATTGAGCCCCGCATCAGGCTCTCTGCTCAGCGGGGAGCCTGCTTCCCCCTCTCTCTCTGCCTGCTTCTCTGCCTACAAGTGATCTCTTCCTCTCTGTCAAATAAATAAATATTTTAAAAAAAAGAAGGAGAAGAAAAAAATGTGTCCCTGGATAAAATAATTTACCGTCCCTAAACCATACACTTAGCAAAGAAACAGAAACTTAGAACCCTAGATATTTTCAAAGTCAGCCTCTACATTTGATTGAAGGGAAATTTGAGAAACTGTTTTCAAGGCCAGGGAGCACTGTTTGGATTGGTTTGTGGGGTCTCTCTTCTCCCTGATTCCACTGGTATTGAATCCATTCTACCAGTGTGGAAAATAATCTTGGGGTTTTCAAACCCATCTACCATTTCCCTACCAGCCCAAACAGTATCACCATCATCACTAAGCTAAAGAATAGCATCCATGACAACTACCTCTTTTTCCACAAAACAAGTGCTCTCTCCTCCCGGAGGCTGTGAAGACAAATAGATGTTACTCAATCAGAGTAAAAGCAGGAATGCTGTATTTCTGCTTTCCTTATGATAAACTGAAGTAATTGCTTAACAACTGCTCCCCAATGATTGACACGGCTTTCCTTTTTGACACAGAGCTTCTTATGATTCAACCAGTTAAGTTTTCTTTGCCATTTTCTCTGCCTGCGGATAATCCTTTCATGTAGTTGGAAGCCCCCTGAAGGTTTGCATGGAATGTCAAACCATGTGACCTCATCAACCAGTCGGTTCTATTTTTCTTTAGAGCTTCGAAAACCAAAAAGGAGAACAGATTGCACTCCTTTTGTCTGCTTGTTTGTTTGTGGTTCTTTATTAGTTTCTTGCATGTGACCTTTGGCACATGCCCCTTCGTACTTCATACCATCCTCCATTTAATTCCCAAATCTGCCTTCTTAAAATACTCTATTCAAAATTATATCCTCTTTACTGAATACTGAATTCAGCCAGTTGATAGATGTTTTCCCCAAGGTATTTGTCTAGTTTTACATCTTCAAATAACTCAACTTTGTTTCCAAATTAATAAGAGCATTTGTCCTAATTAATTTCTCTAATTCTAAATCAGGAAATCATCCCTCAGGTGTTTTAAGATACTTTAGACAAGACATGACCTTTCAGGTTGGTTGTGTAGCAGATGTCAACGTATCTAGTGTCCCAATTACACTCATTTCTTTCATTGGGAATACTGCTAAATGGCTCACAGAAGGTCATGCTTGAAGATTGGGTAATTATTCATCTCTGCTCTCAGGTGCCTCTGTCTCCTAGACTGAATATTTAGAATATAAAAACTCTTCTTAGAGATAATGAAAACTACTTTCAATAAAATTCTTCAAATATTTTACAGGATATATGTATATTTAAGTTTGTTTGCTCTGTTTCAAGGTCTGCTGGGGTCAAAAGCTGTGCACACACGCTAAGAGTAATCATTTCTAAGAGTGGACCTACTTATGTATGCAACCATGAGCCACAGTGGACTCTGATATCACTGTCCCTGTCTCAGCAAACTGTCACCCCTCCTGCCCAGCCCAGCTGGATTTCCTAATCCCAGCCTGCTTTCCAAGCCCTTGGTCCAGCCTCCCATCAATTTTGTGAGCTCCTCTGATAGTATACGGATAAATCTTTTTTTGATAAGAGATGATTTCTCCTGGAGCACCTGGGTGGCTCAGTTGATTAAGTGTCTAACTCTTGGTTTCAGTTCAGGCCATGATCTCAAGGTCATGGAATAGAGCCCCACATCAGGCTCTGCGCCCAGTGCAGAGTCTGCTTGGGATTCTTTCTCTCCCTCTCCTTCTGCCCCTCCCCTGCTCAGGCGCTCTCGCTCTCTCTTTCTCAAGTAAATAAACATTCTTTCTTTTTTCCTAAAGGATTATATCTGTTAATTGCATCCAAAAAACCCTACATGAAACAGCCATTATTTCTAAAGTGTGAGTTGTAGACAACAGGCTTTCTAGGAAATAAGTCCTGCTTTGTTATCATGGAAAAAAGTCCAGATTTCAGAAACAGAAGCCTCTCTTCAGCAATCACAATAGATACTTGTAATCGTAATTCAATCCTTAGATGTTAATTATTTCATAAACAAAGAGTTCCTTGAATAAAGAGAAGAGTGAGGACTCTTCAAGAAGAATTCTGCAGTAAATCCATTAAGTGTTACACGTTTTGAATAGATGTTCTTAAAAATTGTCAGAATTCCCACATTGACTCCTTCATAAATGGTATCATGGTAGAAAGAGCCAAATGGAAGTCTCCAGAATTCCTTGTTCCTAGTAAGTGTGCATTCCCAGGATAATCCTAAGGATAAGAACACCATTAGCAGCACAAAAAAATACAGGCGTGGTGATTTCTTTCAAGTTTCTCATATAATCATCTAGTATAGTAACAGAGATGTATAGTAACCCAAAGATGAATGGATTTTTGAGAATGATTTTGAATTATCATAAATTTAATCAGGTAATGACAGAAATGAAAGCTGACATTTCAGATTTTATCTCAGGGAGACAAATCCACACAGACCCGAGCACTTGGTATATGGCCTATTATCTTGCAAATGTTCTCTTTTCTTTTTCACTAAATATAGAAATTTCAAAACCATTTGCTTTCACCTGGCAAGGGCAGCAGTAAGCCATTATAGACAGCTTCAAAGATACAATTGATTCCACAGGATCTTTGGATCCTTGCACTGTCACATAAAGTATAACACTGGCCTGCTACGTTGGTAACATCGAGCTGATGAGACTTGGGTATGTATAGTAGCAGGAATCCTAGAATGTCTTATATAGTATGCTAGAGGGTAGAGAATACACCCTAGGATTCTTCTAGATGCTTTATAGTATGCTAGAGTTAGGGAATACATCCAATGATACAGGAGGTGGCCATCTCATTGAAATATTAATTTTGGGTAGTAGCTGTCAACTAGGGTGACTCTCCCATTTGGAAATGTTTAAAAACATTTTTGGCTATCACAAGCGAGAGAGACAATGCTACTGTCATCTCCAATATAGAGGCCATAAATATCATTAAGCATCTTCTAATGCACCAGATAGCCCCCACAACAGAGAATTCTCTGACCCCAAATGCCAGTGGTGCCAAGATTAAAAAGACTACCCTGTCCCCTCAACATAAAATAAAGTGCCCATGAGGTTTCTTTGTAGGATAATAAAAAAAAATATTTTAAAATGAGATCATGGTGGGGCGCCTGTGTGGCTCAGTCACTTAAGCATCTCCCTTCAGCTCAAGTCATGATCCCAGAATCTTGAGATTGAGCCCCACTGCTCAGTGGGGAGTCTGCTTCTCCTTCTCCTTCTACCCCTCTCCCCGCTGCTTATACTCTCTCTCTCTCTCCTGCTCACTCTCTCTCTCTCAAGTAGATAAATAAAATCTTCTAAAAAAATGAGATCGTATTGATGATTGCAAAATTCCAAGTTTACTGAAAACCATTGAACTGACACTCAAAATGAATGAATTTTATGGCATATAAATTACACTTCAAAAAAGTTGTTGATTCAAAAGAAAACAGGAAAGGAAATGCTGTACTTCAGGCTCCTCTGCTTAAGGAAAATGTGATCTTTCTGGATTTTAAACACAGTAAAACATATGTTTGCTCTGAGCCCCTGATTGTATGCCTCAAAAATCAGCATTGGCCCAGAACAAGAGAAGAAATGTATCTGGCCCAAATTGCAGCGAAAGTTGACACTCCATTTTATTTATTTTATTTCTTAAAAAGATTTTACTTATTTATTTGACAGAGAGAGACAGATCACAAGTAGGCAGAGAGGCAGGCAGAGGGAGAAGGGGAAGCAGGCTCCCCACTGAGCAGAGAGCCTGATCTCTGGTCCCAGGACCAGAGGGTCCCAGGACCCTGAGATCATGACCTGAGCCAAAGGCAGAGGCTTTAACCCAATGAACCACAGGCGCCCCAACACTCCATTTTAATCCTAATCCTCCATCCTAACTCAGCAGATACGAATTCACCTAAATTCTCTGTAGGAAATCACAGAATTATATAGAGCCTGTGACAAGCCCCAGTGATATTTGTCCTCTAAGATCATGTTGCACAGCACTGCTGCTTTCAGCAAATAATTATTCTTTTGAGAGTAGTTTATGACTTGACAGTTGGCTCTGGTGGATATCAAATGACCATCCACTGGGTCGTAAATAATGCATAACCAAGATGTTCCCCATGAACATTAATTGATCTATTTCACCTTAAAGTTGGACATGCCCCACAGCACTCCATCAGGTAATGGGGTGGCATATAGAGTCGTGCCTTGGCAGATACAAAACACAGCAATCAAATGTAACAGAAACTGCAAGACATCTAGCAGAATGCTTTCCCCTTTTTCATGGTGTGCATTTGCTGATGGGAAGGAGAGCAGTGTAGCTGGCCCCTGCAAGGGCAGGGTAAAACCAATTGCACTGAGGTATAATTCACAGGTGGAATATAAATGAGAATGATGTGTGTCTTTTCTGAGCCAAGGAACTTTAAAAAGCAGATGTGCCTTCTTCAGTTTCCCTAAGACTGACTGGAAGCAGAGAATTACGTAGCTTTGTGGATGATGGACTATGTGGATTGGAAGGAGTCTGGACTCCCGAACTGTCAAATGCAGGAAAGCCACTCACCAACTAAGAACAGACACACTAGACTGTTGTGTGACTGATAAATACACTTTGTGGTATTAAATCCCTGAAATTTGAGTTCATATTTTAGGCAGAAGTAGATCTGTTGTATGTACACATCTAGCACATTCTCCAATACTTATCTCTAACACCCTCTTTAATATCCTCCTCAGGAATTCTCCACAGTGGAATTTAATGGCATAGAGATGGTATTTATATGGTATTGTGCTCTAGCAGCCTGAGTCAAGAATATTCATCTCCTCTTTCCCCAACTTTTCAAAATATGATATATCGCAGGTAGTTCACTTCACAGTTTTTGAATTTGTTCACAATCACTGATAATTGCCATGGACTCACTCAGACCTGCCTTTAAGATCTGACTGGACTTTGTATCCTCTCCCTTTTGTTGTATGAGAAACAGTCTCACTCTATTTGGTGGAAGTAGTTTTATTATGAGGCATAAATACATAAATATGGTGAGTATGGAAGCTGGGTGGGCAAATGTGAAGTCCAAAGTTGGCATTGGTCAATTTTGGGCTGTCTAGCACCCAAGCATCCAGTTCTGCCAGCATCCCTAACTCCTCTGGGGGAGTTTTTCATTGTAGGAGTCTGAGGAGAGAAGTAGTCACTTACCATCGTGGAAGCTAGAGTTGCTGACTCCCCCATCTCTCTGGGATTGTGACAAATTTTATTCTGTGGGTGAGATTGAAGTGACTGAAGGAAGAGAGGATAGCTGGGTGTCTGAGTCGTTAAGTCATTAATTCATACCTGCTGTATGAATAAAGCTACAGAACATAGTGTTAAATCTTCCAGAGCTCCTTGGGATCCTATTCTTTGTCCAAGATTTCTCATTCAAACTGAGTTCCTGATGTCCACTAAAAAATTCTTCTTCTTCTCCTTCTCCTTCTTCTTCTTCTCCTCCTCCTCCTCCTCCTCCTCCTCCTCCTCCTCCTCCTCCTCCTCCTCCTCCTCCTCCTCCTTCTTCTTCTTCTTCTTCTTCTTCTTCTTCTTTCTTCTTTTGGCTTAAAATATCCAGAACTTGGATTTTCAACAAAGATCCTATTTTCAACAAAGAATCCTAACACACAATTATTGTTGCTTCATGGACAATGCAGACTAAAAGTTGATCACATTTAAAGTGGTCTAAAGGTGTTCTCTTTTTTTTAGACTTACCCACAGTTTTACCACTCTCTTTCTTGCATCTCAGAGTTTTATCTGGGGTCATTTTCATGTAGTGCAGGTCTCCTAGGGCAGTCTATTTCCTGGATACTTTTAAGATTGTTTCTCCTTGATTTTTTTAAAGCATTTTATTACAGTGTGGCTTGGTGTGTATTTGTTTTTATGTATCCTACTTAGGGTTTGGGGTTTGTTGTTTGTTAATTCATGGATTGATTTTAAAAATTGTCACCTAGAGGCATCTGAGTGCCCTAGTCAGTTAAGTGTCTGACTTGAATTCAGCTCAAGTCATGATCTCAGGGGCGTGAGATCAAGCACTGTGCCAGGCTCCGCACTGAGCGTGGAGCCTGCTAGAGATTCTATCTGTCCCTCTCCCTCTCTGCCCCCCCCTCATATGCACATGCACTCTCTAAATAAATAAATACATAAATATTGTCACCTATTATCTTTTCTTTCCTTTCTTTCAGGGACCCATATTTAAACTTCCTCACTGTCTCCTGTATGACGCTTACCTTCTTTTCTGTATTTTCATCTTTTTTTAATTTCTATATACTTCATTCTGGATAATTTCCTGTGATCTGCTTTCCAGCTCATTAATTCTACCTTCTGCTCTGCCTAACTTGCTGTTAACCTGTCTGATGAGTTCTCAATTGCTTCTTCAAATCTGCTCTGTAACTGTTTATACTTTTCTATCAATTTTAGATATTTTCAAGCATCATTTTTATATAAGCATATCCTATATCATAGTCTATATCTAATAATTCCTGTATTTGAAATTTGCGGGTCTTATTATTTCATTTATGCAGATTATTATTCATAGCGTCTTGATTCTTTGTAGAGCTGGATACCTTTAGTTATGTCATAATAAAGCATTCTTAAATTTTATTTTTAGAAAATATTTGAGGCCTAGGTTAAGATATTTTCCTCCCAGAAGTGTTTTTTGTTTTTTGTTTTTTCTTGCTAGAAACTAAATGGCTTACACTTCAGGAGCAGCTTAAGTTGAAAGACTGAGGTTCTTATAATGAAAACAAGAACTGTAAGTCAGGGTGAGGTTTGTTTTATTTCTGGTTCATGCAGTGGGCATAGCCCTTCGAAAACCCAGTTTAATGTGTATGTGCCAAGAGTGGGGAGGAAAGAAAGTAGGTTATCTAACTCCCCACCATAAGTACCCTATAATTGACTTCTCTTCCACCTTGCTGAGAAAACCACAGGTCTGTAAATTTCTTCTATATTGGCAAAAGAAAGTCACTTTGAGTGGTGAGCTTGTCTCTGGATTCTTATTTTCCCCAGTACTTTCTCTCAATAAGATTAGTTTTTACAATGGTGTAAATAGATGTTTTTCATATTTCTTCTACTTTTTTCAGGATTATCCTAGGTGGGTTAATCCCAAGTACCAACACACCTTTCTCTATTTCTTGACTCTATTGTTGTATACTGGTGTATAGGTGATTATTCAATCTCATCTTTATTTTCTTTTTGGGTTTCATTTCAAAGTTCTTTGTGAGGGAAATAAAACTTTATTTTTGTTTAACTGTGTTTTAAAAATCAAGTCAAATAAAATAGATAATGGATTAAACATTTCATTAATAATGATACAATAGTGTGAATCTGGGTGAATGTTGAAGCCAGTCACATGCCTAAAAACAAGCTAGTGTCAAATATCTGTATGTAGTCAATGGGGAAAATGAAAATATATACACTACAACATTAATATTAGTTATCTCTGTATTGTAGATTAAGAGTGAAATTCATTTTTCTTGTGCTTTTCCACGCAATAAACCTAATCAGGGAGAAAGCAAATACTGTTTTGGATATGAAACATCATTGTTACAACTAGTGAAACATTCCCAAGGATATAAAGAAAATAATTCTTTCTTGCCTATATAGCTGACAGGAAGATAGAAAGATGGGTGGACAAGCAGAGAGAGACAGAAATATAGAAAACGTTGACAACTTCATATGTGCACTCACATAAAGAATTTAGAGGACAATGACTTTTCCATCTAATCTGAGGCTCTAGGCAATCCATGATACATTGCTTTTGAAAGATGTTTGCTGCTCATTTAATCCATAGTGTGGAATTACCTGATTTGTAGTTATGGCAGAAAGAAGTTTTTATTCGTAGACTTCCTTGAGGAATCAATCATTATTCTCAACTTGGATTTAGAAGAGTTTTATTGCTAGTAACAAAGTCATAAGTATGTCTGTAGTATAAACACTATGGAGGGATTTCTTATATTCATCCTGTGATTTTCTTATGTAGATTGATTTCAAGTTCACATATTTATTTTTTTACTGAAATAGAATTGAAATACAATGTTACATTAGTTTCAGATGTAGAACATAGCAGAAACAGATCCATAACTACAGAAAACAAACGGGTGATTACCCGGGGGAGGAGGTGGGGAGATGGGCAACATGGGGGAAGTGGAGTAAGAGATACTGGCTTCCAGTTATGGAATGAATATGTCACAGGAATAAAAGGTATGGCACAGAGCACAGATAGTCAGTAGTATTGTAATAGTATCTTATGGTGACAGATGGTAGCTACATTTGTGGGGAACATAAGTTCAAAAAGAATTTCAAAGTTTCTTATAAAATAAATATAAAATAAAGACATGACTTCTGGGAAAATGGATAGGACCTTCCCAGCCAACCAGGAAAGATGAGGCAATGAACACAAAATCCACTTCTGTGTTCTGAAGGAGCTTTGGAACCCTGAGGTTCTTAGCACCAGCAGTGCCATTGGTTCTGGGTGGGTGGTGCGATTGGGCAGGGAGGGACAGAGTGAAAGGGATGGGTGCCCACAATACCTTATCTTATTAAGAGGTCAGGAGAGAACTAGGGATAACCCTCAATTTCTTCACTCTTCCTGAAGTAAAAAGCATACTTTCTAAAATCTGTATTTTTAATCAACTTTATTGAGTTATTAAGTTCAATAAAATCCACTTGTTAGAAGCATACAAAGAGTTTAGAAAGTGCATTTATGTTTATCTACCAGCACAAACAAGACATAAACATTTCCAGCATCCCAATAAAGTTCTTTGTGCCCCTTTTCAGTCAATACCCTCCCACTCCACTGATCTGTCTTCTATTACTATGGATTAGATTTCAAAAAAAATGTAAATACTGGAGTACCTGGGTGACTCTGTCAGTTGCATGTCCGACTCTTGGTTTTGGCTCAGGTCATGATCTCAGGGTTGTAAGATAAAGACCTATATCGGAAACTTCACTCCACAGGGAGTCTCTTTGAGATTCTCTCTCTCTCTCTCTTTCTCTCTCTCTCTCCCTCCTTTGGCCTCTCCCCCGACTCATGCTTTCTCTCTGCTTATTATAAAATAAATAAATAAAATATTTAAAAAAATAGGAGTCCCTTGGTGGCTCAGTAAGTTAAGCATCAGCCTTCGGCTCAAGAGATGATCCTGAGGTCCTGAGATTAAGCCTCACATCAGGCTCCTTGCTCAGCCAGAGCCTGCTTCTCCCTCTCCCTTTGCCACTCCCCCCTGCTTGTTTTTTCTCTTTCTCTGTCTCAAATAGATAAATAAAATCTTTGATAAAATAAATTAAAGTGTATATGGTGAAAATGTGTTACCACTCATTGAAGAAACCAATTCTCATATCTTAAAATAACCCTCATAAATGCGCCTATTTGAATTAGCTCTGTATCAGGGCTACTACTCAAGGTGCCAGCCCACACAGTGTTTGTTACCATTTCATTTCAAGATACATACAAGATTTATGAATAGGGGCTTAGAAACTTTTACAGCTGTTTGCATGATCATTTTTCTTTTTTTTTAAGATTTTATTTATTTATTTGTCAGAGAGAGAGAGAGAGAGAGAAAGAGCACAAGCAGTGGGAGTGACAGGCAGAGGGAGAAGCAAGGAGTCCAATGGGGGACTTGATCCCAGAACTTTGGGATCCTGACCTGAGCTGAAGGCAACACTTAACTGACTGAGCCACCCAGGCATCCCCATGGTCGTTTTTCTTAGAACTTTAACTTTACTGAGTTTTATAAAAGTATTGGGGGACAAGTGGGTGGAAACTTGGAAACACAACAAGCTGGTACCTGCCCAGACCATCAGAGAAGCACCGCCCATGCGCACCCTGCCCCCACCCCCACCTCCAAGGGTTTAGTTGCCCTCCTTCTGTTCTGTGTGTAGTGGCTTTTAGGCTTTTAAAAAATAGGCATTGAATCTAGTGCAGGAAATGTATGAGTATTTTTCAAGATGTTTTTAAATACATATGTAGAGAAAGAAATCCTAAGTAACTCATCTAGACTTAAACCAAAACAAGTGTCCAAGCAGGGGGGAAAAAAAGTCCCTCATTAAAAAAAGAAAAAAAAAGAAAAGGCTGAGGAAATTGCTGCTGTCCATTAGTTGATTTAAGCTAATGGTATAAGTAGCCATTAGTTCAACTAATGGTAATGGACCTTCTGATGAGTGAATTAGTGAAAATGTCCCAGATGTTTCCATTCTGCAAAAGGCTCAGAAGAAGTTCAAAAAAAGGTGTTTATTTTCTAAATTAATGGTGACCAGATCTTTGAAGTAAAAGCAATATATTGGGATATTCTTTAGCGATGATAACTGATAAATTATTCCTAAAATCTCTAAATATGTTGTGCCCTATAAAATGATTTACTAACAACTATATAGGCAAACACAGCATGTACTTTATGCCAGGCCCTGTTCAAAGTATTTGACGCATATTATTTCATTTAATCTTCGTATCAACTGTCTGAGGTAACTACTATTATCACCACTTTACATGAGAAGAAACTAAGAGTAAAGAGGTTGAATGACTTGCCCAGCATCACACAAGTAATTAGTAGCCAGGCTGAGTTTTAAAGCCAAGTAAGATGGCACTAAACCTCCGTGTTTGCTGTCTTTGTGGTTAAGAAGCTTAACCTTCACCACAGAAGCCATTAAATGAGGGAGCTGGGGATAAAAAAACAAAAAAGTAAATCAGTGTTCTCTCTGAGGCATTTTCATACAAACTTGTTATATAATTTAATAAGTTAAGGCATCGAGCATTAATGTCTTTTTCTTTCCTGAGATATTTTCCCAATGGCTTTTGCTAATCATGCTGGGATTATACAATGCCACAACAATCAACTGAAAAATTGGGGAAGCAAATAAACCACCAGCCAATTGGTTTTTTAATTGGGTTAAAAAACTATTTATTTTTCCTACTTAAATAATCATCTACTTTGAGTGCCATTAAGTCGTGGTCGTCTTTGATAATGGCATAAAGTCTGATTCAGAAAAAATTACTAATATGAGACTGCTGATATTGTGCTCTGTTGGAACATGGTACCAGCTTAATGACTGAACTGTTTCTCTTATTTTACATCTGTCTGAATCCAAGCAACACATGCCCTCCATGCATACATTATAGGGCATCTGCTTTATGCTTCACCAAATTAATATAAAATGACTCTGATGATTGGTCATATTATAGAAATTCTGTAGCTTGAATTTTGAGTCTGGAAGACCTTGAGGGAGAAGAGAACTTTTAGAGTATCCAGTTTTTTCATGGTATTTCCAGTAAAATAGGACTGATTACTTTGGCCAATGATCTAAGTGAGTTGTTTAGCTTCTTGACATTGTATATATATATATATATATATATGTATTCATTTTCCATCAATTAGACTCAAAAATATCATTCAAGGGCACCTGGGTGGCTCAGTCTGTTAAGCACCTGACTCTTGATTTTGGCTCAGGCCATGATCTCAGGGCCGTGAGATCAAGCCCCACATCTGGCTCTGGGCTCAGCAAGTAGTCTGCTTGAGATCACTCTCTCTCTCCATCTGCCCTTCCTTCTACTCATGTTTGCTCTCTCTCTCCCTAAAATAAATAAATAAATCTTTAAAAAAATATATCATTCAGATATATCAGCACCAAAGAAAGTAGGTCTCCATAGTTTTCCATAATGACAAATGCCTCCCATGCAAATTCCCATTTAGATTTCCCCTAAAGTTAAAGTAATCAGTTGATAAAAGAAAAATGTGAGACTACATCACACTTCTGAGGCTAATGCACAAGCTAATATGTAAGTTCTTTTATATCTATCATGAATATAGCACAAATGCAAATTTTGAATTAAAAAGAAAGTAAACCTGTGAGTTAAAAAAGATAATCTGAAAAGTACATTTAGTTCGTTTGAAGAGCATCATTAGACATGTACCATATACGGTAATAAAAGTATATTATTTTTTAAAGTATATTTTTGTTTTCTACACAAGGATTTTCTATTTGAGAAATGGCAAGGTATAACATGCAAATTTCAAAACGTTTATACCTGAAGGCATGATACATGTCCTTGGCAAAGGCAACAGAAGAATTTCTGTACATCAAATTAGTGACAGATTAGTTCCATAAACATTTTAATCCTCTGACAAGACTGCTTCTAATTACATATGCCAAAAAGATCAAAAACAGGTGTTCAAACAGAAATTTGTACAACAATGTTTATAACAGCACTTCTTAAAATAGTGAAAAAGAAAAGCAATCTAACTGTCCATCAATAAATGAATGGATAAACAAAAGCGATAGATCCACGGAACAGAATATTATTCAGTTACAAAAAGGAATGAAATACTGATACATGTAATGACATGAATGTACCTTGAAAACATGCTGAATGAAAGAAACTGGTCACAGAAGGTTACCTATTACATCACTGCACTTATAGGAAATGTTAAGAAGAGGAAAATCTATAGAGATAAATGCTCCATAGTCACCAGAGGCTGGGAGAAAAAGTGTATGGAGAATGACTATTAATGGCTATGAGGTTTCTAAAGGGGCTGATGAAAATATTCTAATATTAGGTCGTGGTGATCATTGCACAAATCTTTACTATACCATGTATTACATATACTAAATATCATACTAAATGTTACATAAACTAATACATAAATTTTACACTTTAAATGGGTGCATTTTATGGGGTATGAAATATGTCAAGAAAGCTGTCATTTAAAATGTAGCACACATAAATTTTCCCACTTAATTCTTTATAATCCTTATATTCTTGGATAACCTATATCCTTCTTTACCCTATGTGTTTGAATCCCTCCTGCAAAGGAGCAGATAAGTTCAAGCTACAGTATCTTCAAAGAAAGCATTCTAACAATTCTAACGTTCTAACATGAAAGCATTAACAACATAACTATCCTGATGCCTCTGGTATATAATAGTATACCAGTCAAGGACTATCCACTGCTGTTCTAAATAGATGGTCTACAGCTCCAGGTCACCCAAGAAAGAGCTCTTGAAAAGAGAGTTCAAAAACTATTGACTGAAGAGACAGATGTAAAATGCAGGAATCCTCACTGCCTAATGCATTTTATACCTCCAGGGATACTGAAAGAGAGGCTTTACTTTACCTTGAGCAATTTAAAAGACCTTCTTAAGGTAGGGTCTCCATAGAAACCTCACCTTCACTCTCTGCTCTCAGCCTTTATGCCCTGGAAGAATATTCTCTTTAACACATGCGAATGTCATCCCTGGAATGAATGGCTTTTCATATTTTGTGAAAAATTCTTGAAACATAGCAAACTCTTCTTTTCCTGTTCTCAGGACACAAGGTAAAAAAAAAAAAAAAAAACCTTTAATTTGAGTAATAGTAATAGTAATATTCTGACTAGAAAAGATTTGCTTTGTTTTGTTTTTTAATTAAAACTACAAACATCTAAGCATCAGCATAGTGCGGTCAGTACTTAAGAGGTCATAGGATAGAAAACAGAGTTTTGGAGTTATAATCCTCATTTTTAAAAATTTTTTAAAATATTTTACTTATTTATTTGTCAGAAAGAGAGAGAGTACATAAGCAGGGGGAGAGGAAGGCAGAGGGAGAAGCAGGCTCCCCGCTAAGCAAGGAGCCCGAGGGACTTGATCCCAGGATCTTAGGATCATGACCTGAGCTGAAGGCAGACACTTAACTGACAGCCACCCAGGCATCTCATCAATCCTCACTGGGGGAAGGGGTTGTAAAGGGGGTGGGAGGGAGAGAATCCCAAGCAGGCTCCACACCCAGCATGGAGCCCAACACAGGGCTTGATCTCACAACCCTGAGATCACGACCTGAGCTGAAATCAAGAGTCAGATGCTTAACTGAGTCACCTGTAGGTGCCCCATACAGTCCTCATTATCATTAGAAAAAGCTCAGCTGAGGCTCTCAATCCTTCTCAGCCTCAGTTTTCTCTCTCATGAAACTGAGAGAAGAACTTTAAATTTTCCTAGATTCTTCATTAAATATTTTATGTCCCTTCAAATTTAAAAAAGAACTCAAATTCTGGACAATTTTGACAGTAGAGCATAATATCCCAGTCTTAAATGGACTGGAGCACTTGGCAAAGGCCTTGCCTATGTAAGAATTCTATCCCTATCATCAGGGCTAAATCATCAGGGCTGAAAAGGTCTGGTTGTATGGAATATATCAGCCTTCCCCCAGAAGTCTCTCTCCATCCAAAAGGGTCAAGAGTGATGACATGCACCTCTCTTCCATTGACAGAGATGATAAGTAGAACAGGGCTCTCCTCGTTTAGACCACACACCCCTCATCAGGGATAGAGAAGGAGCTCCTGAAATGCCCTCTTCTATCACCAACAACACTCTACCTCAATTATCCATAACTAAACACATTTGCCTTTTTACTCCTTGCTAGTCAACACTAAATGCCCTAGACTCCCCGGCATTCCTCATGCATCCTCCAGTCCCCAGTCCCTGTCAGACCACATGATCACTTGACTTTCCCTCTCTCACCTCTCTCCACCTCTAATTCCAGAAATCCTTGCATCGTGCCCTTCAGAACTCATCATCCATTATCAGCAAAATCCTGCATATTCTCACTCTCGTTCCTACACGTTCCTTTCACCTTCTTTATAGAACAAAAGCCTGGTTCTCATGAAGATAATATTTCCCCTGTCTTAACACTTTTAAGAAATGGCTGCTTTTCTCCTATCATCCTTGTACCGTTCTACTTGGGGATGGTGTAGATTCCTTTCCCCTTCCTCCTTTCCCACTTTTAGACCATTATCCTTCCCTTTTTCTCCAAAACTTTCCAGCTTTGAAGATCATGTCATAAAATAACATGACATTTTATTATAACTCCTCACTTTTGTCAGCTATGTACCCCCTCTTTACCCTACATATCTCAATGACTCTAGCTCCTGGGTCATTATCATTCTCCCTCATGACTGAGATTCTCTCCTAACTTAATTCTTGGAAATTTATAACACCCTGGTCTCTCCATTACATGATCTTCCATCTGTGATGACCATGCCCACCCACTGTACCTCATCCAGTCCCTCCTGTGGTGGTATCCTAGGTCTGTCTTTACCAGTAACTACAGAATAGGAGAACTGCCTCTGCTCAGTCCTGAGTCTGCAGCCCTAGATCCCATATAAAAGAGAACAAAGCAGCTCTGGTCATCCATAAAAACCTTATAGCAACACCTGGGAACAAATGTCCAGGAACTTGCAGACACTAATCTAGCCAATCCTCTACTTGAAAATAAAAGATGGATGGTCTTTTTGTTCTATATGGAGGGGCCCACATGAAAATGAACATCTGTGCCTATTTGTATTATTTATGCCATAATTTTCTTAAATTAATAAAATATATGGACTCTCTAGTATCTATTCACATTTTCCACAAAGTCATTTAAATAAGTTAACAAACAGAAATAAGTGAATAAATATGCAAATAAGGTAGAAAGAGCAGATCTTTATTTACTTATTTGTCAGAGAGAGAGCACAAGCAGGGAGAGCAGCAGGCTCCCTGCTGAGCAGGGGGCCCAATGTGGAACACGATCCCAGGACCCTAAGATCATGACCTGAGCCAAAGGCTTAACCGACTGAGCCACCCAGGTGTCCACAGAACATTGTGATTTAGATTTACTTTTGTAAACAATCTACACGACATTGACTGATGTGCTACCCTCAGGTAAATTTGTTTACCTGTTTGTTTAGCTTCAAACAGGTAAGTTTATGATTTTTTTTAAGGTTAGTTTAATTTCAATTCTGAATACAAGTCATTATCAAAATGCAAGGGATTTAGTTTATCCTAGCAAAAGAGCTCTCTTCACTAATTACAGACTTAATGTTAAATTAGATCCTCTTTCTCTGCAGCAGCAAAGTGTTCAGATGAGAATCCTATGCCTCTATTAAACATTTACATTAGAACTGCCTAATTACTCCAGGATTTGTTTAGGCAGTACTATGGGATGTTCTGAGAAGCTGTGGAAAATGCAGTTGTTATTTCACGGGAGATGGGTACTCACTCAGGGCGATCTTGACCTCAGAGCAGGGTATGTGAGTGACCACGGGTGGTTCAAGAAATGTAATGGGTGCTTCTCAGTATAATCCAGCTCAGTGGATCATCTGAGCACCTGTAATGAAGGTGTTTGTTCTCCATCTGCCTCAGGAGAACATGGCAAAGCTTTGCAAAGGGTGTTCAGTAATCTTCAATATTTCCACAATTGAGTGCTATGGAAACAGAAGGTTATTTAAATTATTATCATCTGAGTTGTAATCTCACTTTAGGAAGTCATAAATCCACTTCGATCTCCGTGGTGCCAGTGACAGTACATTTTCTAAGAATTCTTTAGACAACATAAAATGTGAGATTTGAGAGACTGAGATTTTTGCTTGCTTTCATCCTTGGTGGTTCACAGTGAAGTGGGTGGCACCCTGCCAGCCATTTCTGCTTAACAAAGGAGAGAACATAGCAGGGCTCTGTTTTCTGTATCCCGTCCCATGCTGGCATACTTGAAGGGGTAATTGTGGGCCAGACAAGCGACAGATGGCATGTTTGTGCCCATGAGATATGCCAGTGCGGGAGGCTCCTTCCTCACAGCCATACTCAGGAAATCGGCCATGGCTCCAGATACGTATGACATTGCTCCAGAAGGGCAGGCTTGGGGCACAGTGGCTTGGATGGACTGACTTGGCATTAATTCTTGAGTTTGGCAAATGTCAGGGATGACCCATATTTGGCTTACCATAGTTCTGAGCATTCACTGGACATTTCCTTCCTCTAGGTGATGTTCCAGAACATTAAAGCTATTTCCCACCGGGACCAAGAACTCCCAGCACTGACTTTTCCCCTCTTTGAAGTCAGATTATGTCTGCAAAAAAGAAAAATTAAGTTGATATCTGGAAGGATGAAATCCTCCGTTACAGGTAGTTTGGGGAAAAAATCTGAAAATGTGATCCTACTTGAATCTGACTTTGTAAGGTTATTTTGACAAATCAAGCATAAGGCAAGATGCATTCTATCGATTACAAAATGGAGTCCTCAAAAGATTTTGCAAATTCTGGTTGTGCTCTCTTCAAAGACAGAAGCCAATACATTGTGAAGAATCTGGGTCTAACCTACTAGGGGATGAGAGGTCACATGGAAGAGAACCAAGTTGGCCTAGTCAATAGCCAACATCAGCCACCAGACCTGTGAGTGAGGCCCCAGTTAAACATTCACAACCAGCAAAGGAACCACCCAAGTTGCACACCAGCAAAATCACGAGAAATACTCAATCACTATTGCTCTGCTGGGTGTCCTTTGTCCAACAGCAGATCACTGAAACACTCCACACTGGTTCTCTATCACAAGACTGCAGCTACTCTATTAGGTTCAGGGGATTTCTCGGGGTCCCCCAGCCAGCCACTGCTCAGAATCCACATGCTTTTATCTATTTTCCTAAGAGTCTGTATCTTTGCCTCATACCTGGATCTTCTCTTTTCTAGTTCTCTCCCACAAATCAGTTGGTTGGATGGTCTATTGGATTTTCACTTGAAATTCATCCCCACAAACCTACTACTTGGTTCTCCCACCCTGGGTTTATGCAGTACAGCCCACAGAGGATTGCCCCTATGCACATCCATCCACTTTTCATTGAATCTGACTAGAATCCCAGGACACACAATGCCCAGGAATCTGCTTCTTCAAGAAAGGGGTTCTTCAGACCAGTGCTTCAACTTGGAATATTTTAAAGAAAAGAAGAGGTACAAAATTATCATTCACATGATGAAAGAATAATTGAAACACGAGCTTGAACACAAAGCCACGCCCTCCCTCTGTGTTCATTAGGGCCATTACTACTGTTTGTAGTAAGTTATTAGACTTTATATCTGCAAAGCCTCAACAGTGACTTCCAGGAAGCTCTAGGTTTCATTGTTATTTATTACCCGAAGAGTAGCCCTGTCTGTTTACTTGGTTCTGTGTGCTCTTTACAAGGTGAACGTCCTTTGACCTGGGTCTAGAGTCTTCTTCTCTGGAGACAGTCTTTTCTCCTGAATTTTCTATATACTTTGAAAATAATAGTCATTTCAAGTTCTTCTTTAGTGGGAATTTTCATTATCTGGTGGGGAGTCCCAGATAAAAATGACAACAAAACCCTTCCTGAATTCCAAAGTTCCGGAATTAGTGTGACCACGAAGCTGCCCCTGGCAGCTGCTGCCTCACAGGGCTATTTTCCCACCACGATCACTGCACCTGCAGAGCCCGCTGCTGGGCCAGTGGCAGTCAGCCAAGGCAGGTGGCATGCATGTCACTCTCCTGCTCATCCCTGCATGCCAGCTTTCTCTCCAGGCCATGGGCTCCCTCTTGAATATTCACTTTGCAAACCCAGATCAGGATTTAAGCTCTGGACTGAACACTAACCTTTGCATTTAGTCTAACCTATTGACTGCCACTCTCCAGAAGCTATAGAGGCCAAAAGCTTTCCCAGAAAAAAAGAAAAAATGAGTCACTTTGTGGCAATTATCTTCCTATAGAGATGTTACACCTCTGTGTCAGCAACAAAGGAGAGGGCCTGGCTCAATGTCCACCAAATCTAAGTGCATCTTGCAGAGCGCATATTCCCTTTCTCATTTAAACTTTAACATTTTCTGTCGTAATGTTAAGGCAAAATAATTTTTAGTAAGACACTAGCAGAGATATGCCGCAGGGATGGTTCAAGTATAACTTTATATTTCCTTGGCTTTAGAATTTTGATGTTCTGTGTTAAGAGTATTTCTGATCATTTTATTTTATTTTAAAATATTTGTTTGTTTTAGAGAGAAAGCAAGTGGAGAGGGGAAGGGGCAGAGGGAGAAAGAATCTCAAGCAGACTCCTCACTGAGTGCAGAGCCTGATGCAGAGCCTCATCCCAGGACCCTGAGATCATGATGGGAGCCGAAATCAAGAGTCAGACACTTAACTGACTGAGCCACCCAGGAGTCCCTATTTTCTATCATTTTAAATGAGGGCCACATAGAAGTGGAATAAGTGGGAGAAAATAATGAGCAGTTTCTCTCCTTTTCACCATGCCAAGACTAAACCAGAAGAAGATGCTGTCGTCTGCAACTTGGCTGATGCCCACATTTGGTCAAACCTCATGTAAGGAGGGAACATTGAGAACAATGCACCAGAGAAAGTGCAGCAAAAAGTCCCATGTAAGCAGATAGACACAGAGCATCTGTCCCCAGAGCAAGAGCTCCCATCCTCAGGGATTTTGACATTTTCTGGGGGAACCAAGGTGTGGTAGAGTATGGACTGCGTGAGTTTTAGATTTCCAAAGACCTGAGTCCTAATCCAGACTTTGCTACAGTCTCACTCCAGATTTTTGAGCTATGTCTTCATATTTATAATGTTGCCTTCCCTGTGTTGTAAGATGAAGATAACAATATAAGTAAAGAATAAAATATGAGAGCTGTTACTGCATCTGTAGATAATATTATGAATTCATCAGTTTTCATTAACTTTAATTCACAAAACTAAGAAATATCCTTAAATGATTTCTCTATAGTTTTTTTAGTTTTTAGGCTGCTGGGATATTTGTCAACCATACCTGCTTACCAGCTTAGTTTATCAAAAAAGAACTAACTAAAGCAGGGCACCTGGGTGACTCAGTCAGTTAAGTGTCAGCTCCTCGCTCAGAAAGAAGTCTGATTATCCCTCTTCCTCTGCCCCTCCCCACCACCCGTGCTCTCTCTCTCTCTCTGTCTCTCTTGCACTTTCTCTCTCTCTCAAGTAAATAAATAAAATCTTAAAAAAAAAAAAAGAAGTAACTAAAGCCTACTAAACCATTATGCCACACCAGAGCCCAATTTCATGAAAAAGCCTTCCTTGTCTCCAACCTGAGTTGCTAGTTGTCCAATGTTGCACTTTGTCAACAGCAATACTGCCACGAGGACCCCAGGTCATGACACTTAGGGTCCACCGTTGGACCTAGAGATTCATTACAGACCAGACTGCTCTTGTGCTGAAACCGCACCCAAAGATCACTATGACCCCAGAATGCTGAAGACCCTTCCAGAGCCTTCCTAAATTTCTGGAGCTGAACTAATAGCTACGGTATAACAAGCACGACTCCGTACTGAGTGCTGACTGTGTGGCAAGCACTATAGTAAAAGTCCTAGGTTCATTGTCAACTCTTACCCTCTCAGGATACTCTATGTGATATTATCACCCTCACTTTATAGACAGATAACTGAAAGCTTAGATGAGATCACACACCTGGATAGCAGTAGAGCCAGGATTCAAATCCAGGCCTTTTACTCACTTTGTGTTTTCCAAACTTTTTTTCCTTTTTCTTTTTCTTTTTCTTTTTCTTTTTTTTTTTTTAAGATTTTATCTATTTATTTGACAGAGAGAGAGAGAGATCACAAGTAGGCAGAGAGAGAGGGAGAAGCAGGCTCTCTGCTGAGCAGAGAGCCCGATGTGGGGCTCGATTCCAGGACCCTGAGATCATGACCCGAGCTGAAGGCAGAGGCTTAACCCACTGAGCCACCTGGGTGCCCCCCTTTTTCAGCAGCAAATGTCTTTTATCTAAGTGTTACTCAGAGTTCTAATAAATAAAATTGGCAAGCCCAGCTTGTGTGGTTTAACTAGCGTGTCGATGCTAAGAAATCCTCCATAGAGCCCTGAGGTCTGTGGAACAAAGTGGAAATCATTCACTCACTAAAGCTGCCTCCCAATGGTGTGCAGGAGAGTACCTTGAGGACAATTGAGAGCCATAGAGTTCTTGGGAAAAAATCCAAAGGAACAGAAATGGAAGTGCTACAATGTTGGGAGGCCCAGTAGCCTAGGTGGTTTCCCCACTGTTAGCGTGTTCCTCTCTCTCACCTTCCACTGAGCCATTCTACTGATAGAAGAATGCTCCTTTACCCCACTTCCAAAGGGAAAAAAGTGTGGGTCATCCACTCTCCAGCTGGGTTGGCTATCAAAGAAGAGACTGTCAGGAGCCAGAAATTTTCCGAAAGAGAAGTTTTGGCATCAGTTGCCTACCCACAGGATAGGTTGACCCTCCAGCACCACCACCCAGGAATGAGACCGTGTGTCCCATCCATCCCCTGGATTACTGCCAGCCAACAGGTGCAGCCCAAAACCTCGACTGCCCCTGTTCAGGCCAACATGTTTGGACCCGGCCAGCTTCTTACCTGCCATTTCGGCCATCCATGTGTCTCAGCCCACTTCAACTAAAATTTCCATGTTCATTGCCTTTCTCAGTGTCAGCATTACTGACTTGATATGATGTCCATTGATATCATTGATATCCATTGATATCAATATCACTATTGATATCATTGGACTATGATAATGTTTAATATCATTGGACATTAAAATGGTCATTCTCTCAGAAGCTGGAATAATCTCAAAGATTACCTTTGAGAACTGTCCGTTTACAGAAAGAGGCTTTAATTCTCAGCAAGGGCCCAGAGGAGTCAGCTCTGTTTATTTGATGAGCACATAAAAAGGTACTTCTCCATGGTCTGTTAATTAGATATGTTTTGCTGATAACTTTCTAGAACTGTGTTGGCACTCATAGTTCTCAGTTTAGGGAAGCTGCTGACCCTCCACCCTTATCCTGAGTGACAGTCTTTGGCAAATAGTAATTCAGTGGTGCAAGACCTAATAGTCCATAAGCACATTTTTTTTCTTTTTTTAGCATTCCTTTATTAAAGTGATGGAAACAAATCAGAGGTACAAGATGTACAACTTTGCGAAGAAAAGAATTTAGGACGAGTTCCAAATAAAGTCCCATGGGATACATACATTATAATCCCTTTCTCTAGATTCAGTTGCCCAAACCTGCTAAAACCAGCAATGACCAATATTTCAGATTTACTAAAACTGGAAGATGTAGAGAGGAAATATGTGCAAACACAAGGTGCACAAATTTTTAAATTCTATTCTTTATCAGAATAGTACGTTCATAAGAGAGACCATATAGCTGGCTCATTACTAGAGTATTTTTCTTAACTTTTAAGCAATTATCTCCTGGGAAATATCAAGGCTTGTTTGAAAATCGTTTTCGTGTACCCTAGCTGGGAATCCTTCCAAGACGTTCTGCTCTGCTTACCTATAATCCACATCTGCTCTGTAAACAACCATGACTGCTTGCTTGAAAAATAAGCACCAACTTGGATTCTAAAGTAACCAAGTGATTTCTTCATCAGGAAATATAAAATGAAAAGGAAAATATGAAAGAAGAAAGAAAGAAAGAAAGAAAGAAAGAAAGAAAGAAAGAAAGAAAGAAAGAAAGAAAGAGAAAGAAAGAAAGGAAAATATCAAACTTATTAAAATATGAATAGAACTTTAAAAATATTCTTTTACTTATAGGAAGAGAAAAAAGACTGCTTTAGAGTTAGGGAACTATTTTAGCAAGATGAATATATCTGTATTTTTAAGGAAATTTAATAGAAGTCTGAAATAAGAATTCAGAGGAAATCATTCTTATCAAGAATTTACTATACATTTCACTTAGGATTTTTACCATAATTTAATGGAGGAGTCTCCTATCACATTTATTTATTTATTTACTTACTTACTTATTTATCTTTAAGGATTTAAAAAATTTATTTATTTGAGAGACTGAGCAAGAAAGAGAAAGAGAAAGAGAGAAAATGAGTGGGGGTGAGGGGTAAGAGCAGAGGGGGAGGGAGAAGCAGACTCCTTGCTGAGCAGGGAGCCCAAAGCAGGGCTCCATCCGGCACTCCATCCAGGGACCCTGGGATCATGACCTGAGCCAAAGGCAGCCACTTAAGTGACTGATCCACCCAGATGCCCCTCCTATCACATTTAAAATATTATGTAAGACATGAAGTTAAAGATAAGATACAATTATATGAGTTCTAGAAGGAACAAATCTAATCCATAGTGCTGGCAAGCAGGTCAGTGGTTGCCTGGGCTGAGAATGGGGATAGAGAGTACTTGAGGGGGTGCCCAAGTGAAGTTTTAGGGATGATAAAAATATTCCATGTCTTGATTATGGGGATAGTTTCATGGGTACTTACATTTGTCAAAACCTGCTGAATCACTCACTTAAAAGAGGTGACTTTTATTGAATGTAAATTATGCTTCCATAAAGATGACAAAACAAAACAAAACAAAACAAAGATATGGACATTTCGAACATATATTTACATAATAAATAGAATATTTATATATCATATATCTTATATGTTACATTTATTAAATATTTTAAAATACATATATATTTAAACAAGGTATATCTCTAATTTAATTTTGAGAATCATACATAAAAATCTTCATATGTCCCCAAATTCTTCATATTTATTGTTTTCTTGTCTTTATCTTTATCTGTCATGCTCCATTACTGACCTCTACTGAACATGAAGTGGATTTTACAAAAAAAATTGTTATAAATCTTCATCTTAATATCCTTTCTACTCGTTGCTATTTCTCTGCAAATACATATGTGTATCAAAACTATTGCATCTAAGTAATACATTGCTGTTAGGATGTCTCACAGAGGAATCTTCAGGGTCTAGATCTTCCTATGCTCCCTGGAGGGTCTTAGTGGACTTTAAACTAATTTGCCTTAGGGTAGAGTCTATTGAAATCATTCTCTCACCTTTTTCCAGTGAGCTTTAAATTGTTTTATTATATTTTAAAAATATATCTCCTGTCCTCAAAAATATTGGATCTGTATTAGTTTCCTGTTGCTACTGTAACAAATTTGACCACAACTTTTGTGGCTCAAAACAAGACAAATTTGTCTAAAAAAAAAGACAAATTTGTAATCTTACAGTTCTGGAGGTCAGAGGGCAGAATGAGTTGTACAGGCCTAAATTCCACATGTTGGTGGGCTGTATTCCATGTGGAAGTGAGAATGTGGAAAGGAGAATCTGTTTCTTTGCCTTTTCCAATTACTGAAGGCCCACCTGGCATATGGCCCAAGTTCAAAGAGTACCACACCAACCTCTACCTCCATTGCCATGTCTCCGCCCACCCCGACACTCCCACCAGGCTCTTCCCAGGACTCATGCCAGTACACTGAGCCCATCCAGAAAATCCAGAGTAGTCATTCCATCTGAAGATCTCTACCTTAATCCTATCTGCAAAGTTCTTTTCTGTAAGGTAACATACTCACAGGTTTGGGAGTATTAGGAAATCAACGTCTTTGGGAGACCATTCCACCTACCCTGGTGTCCAAATACAATTGGCACTAAATCTCCTTTTTCGAAACAGAAGGGACTTAACAAAAAGCAAAAAACCCAACTTTAAAATGAGAAAAAGATTCAAGTAGACGTTTCTTCCAAGAAGATATATAAATGATCAATAAGCATGTGAAACGGTGCTCAGTGTTACTAGTCAGTAGAGAAATGCAAATCAAAACCACGGTGAGGCACCATTTCATACCGACCAGGATGGCTATTTTTAAAAATAGAAAATAATAAATGTTGACAAGGATGTGGGGAAATTAGAACCCTTAGAGTTTGCTGATGGGAATATACGGTGTTGCAGACTCTATGCAAAACAGTTTGATGATTCCTCAACAAGTTAAATATAAAATTACCCTATTACCCAGCAATTCTACTCCTGGATATATACCTAAAAGGATTAAAAACAGATGTTCAAACAAAAACCTGTATGATGTTCATAACAGCACAACTCACAGTAGTCGAAAGGGGGAAGCAATGCAAACATCCATCAATGGATGAATGGATAAACAAATGTATATACATACAATAGAATGATATTCAGTCATAAAAAGGAATGGGGTATTGATACATGCTACAATATGGATGAACCTTGAAAACATTGTGCTAAGTGAAAGAAGTCATTCCCAAAGACCACATATTGCATATAGTTCCATGTATTTGAAATATCCAGAATAAACAAATTCAAGTGGTTTTGCCACTTGGATTTTAGTGGTTTGCCAAGGGCTCTCAAAGGAGGAGGGATGGTGACTGCTTCATGGATAAGGGATTTCCATTTGGAGAGATAAAAATTCTGAAACTCGTTAGTGGTGATGGTTACACAACATTATGAATGAATTTAATGCCACTGAACTATACATTTAAAAATCGCTAAAATGGGGGACATGTGGGTGGCTCAGTTGGTTGAGCTTCTGATTCTTAGTTTCGGCTCAGGTCATGATCTAGGGTCATGGGATGGAGCCCTGAGTTGGGCTCAATGCTCAGTGTGGAGTCTGCTTGAGATTCTTTCTCCTTCTCCCCCTGCCCCTCCCTCCACCTCTGCTTGACCCCCACTTGCACATGCACCCATGCTCTCTCTCTCAAATAAATAATTGTTTTAAATCACTAAA
Source organism: Procyon lotor (assembly GCA_028646535.1). Classification (NCBI taxonomy): domain Eukaryota; kingdom Metazoa; phylum Chordata; class Mammalia; order Carnivora; family Procyonidae; genus Procyon; species Procyon lotor. Next base: position 103,655,959 of record CM053606.1, on the reverse strand, counting down.
TTATACATTTTGTGTATTTTACCACAATTTATAAAAACTATATAGAAATGTTTTTTAATTCGTGTCTTTCAAAGTTTCTCTCTATACACACTTTCATACCTATATCTCATTGTTCTTGCACACTTAAAACTTTTCGTGCCCTGAGCCAGTCTTTTCTCCACACATAAGCAGACTTGACTCAGCAACCTGGAGGTGGGATACTCCGGTGTAAATTGCGCTGTTTTCAGCTCCTAGAATTTCACAGGAGAAGGGTGGCAAGTCTGATTCCTCGAGTAACACCGAGGTTATTTTCTACAGTGAGTCATTACATGTTTAAATGACATTCTAATGAAACATCCCAAATTATCAACAATGTCAATATCCAACCAATCACTAATGTTTGAAGGGTTAAGAGAAACTGTATCTGGAGATCATTTTTAAAGAGTCTCCCCTTTCTCAGACCCAAGCCACCATTCTGAGCTGACCTTGCAGGGGAATTGCCAAGTTCAGCAAGTTACACACAAAATGTTTGCACTTCATTCAGGATGCAGTGAAAACTGATCCTTGGAAACATAGCCTTTTATCTGCAAGCAAAGTTTATAGATTATAAAACTACAATCACGCTTTTATAAGGAGTGGATAAGAATGGATTCTATGTAAGAGGTACAGCCGAAAATAACATTACATTTTATGTTAATTTGCCTTTTTTTGTGCTTGTGTAAATCCAGTTGGCACAACAGGTCTCCCGAGTATTTAATTAATAGTGTGATTATCTCCATTTCACTGAGGAGAAAGTAGCGCAGGGAAAACAGAGACGGTTCAAATGTCTGGCTTCTAACAGCAGAGCCTGACTTCAAGAGAACAGTGCTTTCAACATATATTCTGTGAACATCAGCCAGGTTTGCTCTTGCAAGTGGGAGTTTCTAGAATAAGTTAGGAAACATCGAGTAGTATGACCTCCTTTTGAAGCTTGGCGATTTATGTGAACATATTAAAGGCTCTGAGAATTCCTGTAGTTGAGAAACTTGTTAGATTTTGTTTAGCCTGGCAGGTGTTCGATTCTAGAATTTATTATTACAAGTAACGCGGTGTGTGACCTATAGGAAATTATATTCTAAAGGACGCATTAGAATTTCATGTACACTTTGGTATTTATTTTTATCTTGCCCTTAATAATTAGCTCATAGGAAATAATATGGTCTAATGTAATGCAGAATGCAGGAGCTCATCTTCACTCAGGCCCAAATAATGTGCTATCATCTGCCAATTATGATTGCAAGCAGGTGAATCACATTAATATTGAGTATGAGTATTATTTTATTACCACCATTAAATTCTACCACTAATTATACATCTACTGGAGAGAGCAGGTGCCCACAAAAGCAAGAAAAGGAACAAATGCCCATTCTTCACAGGACCCTTGTGAGTTGTATGATAAAGATTAGAAGAGCTACTGCCAGAAAGCACGTGCTAGGAGTTGTGTCCACAGACCAGGAGCTCTGTGCAAAACTGGTTGGGGCAGGTGGCCATGGGGGATTCTTACTCCAAGACTGCTCTCCAGGGACTCGAGGGAAGTGGGTGGCTGAGGGTATTAAGGGAGAACACAAGGTGTCCCCTTAACCCTCTTCTGCAGCAATGGCTCAAGTTTTCCCACCTCTGGGAGATCAAGACCCTACCCTGGATAGAGCGGCATCTCCATCATGGTGACAAAGGCTGAAAGCAAAGAGAGAGGACTGGAAGGCTGCGTGTGTGTGTGTGTATGTGTGTGTGTGTGTGAGAGAGAGAGAGAGAGAGAGAGAAAGAAAGAGATATCAAGCACACTGGAGCACTATTGGATGTCCATTCCCACTCCTCTTCGGTTGTCTAACTGAAATCTAAAAGTAGTTGCCCACTGTAAGAAACAAAACACCTGTTAGGCCATTTTTACTAAGAATGTCCAACAAAAACCCCTTTTTCTTTCACAGTTGTATGCATAGAATGCAGTGTGCAGCTTTCTGAACTAACACTCAACAGTAGCAGTTGGCTTCCTCCAAGGATCATGCATGGAGAAATAAGTATCATAAGTAAATAAAAGCATGTAGAGTAAACATGGTCAGAATAGTACACTTAAACTGCATGGAAATTGCTAGGGACTACTGAACAGCAACATCAACAAAAAGAAAGAATTTTTTAAGACTTGTGTGATCATAGACAGGTGATCATTTGATTGTATTTAAAATACCTACAGTTTCCCAAAATGTGCTTTAAGACATCCCTGGGTACCATGACGTACTCACGGGAATATTGCAGGATATTTTAAATGTTTGAGGGAAACATGGTGCTACTGGGCATCTGCTAGTCACTCTGCAAACTACTAGCTCCAGTTAGTTCCCATATTCAATATTAGATTGTGCTGCATTTCTTTAGACACTGTTGTATCTTTGCAAAGCTATGTCTTTTGGTTTTGTTTTGTTTTTTTAAGATTTTATTTAGGGGCAACTGGGTGGCTCAGTCCATTAAGCATCTGCCTTTGGCTCAAGTCATAATATCAGGGTCCTGGATTCGAGCCCCGCATCGGGTTCCCTGTTGGGAAGAGCAGTCAGGAGACTGCTTCTCCCTCTACCTGTTATTCTGCATGCTGATTCTCTCTCTCTCTCTCTCTGTCAAATTAATTAATTATTAACTAATTAAAATAAATAAAGATTTTATTTGAGAGAGAGAGAGAGACATTAGGAGCAGGAAGAGGAGCAGAGGGAGAAGCCGACACCCCACTGAGCAGGGAGCCCAATGCAGGGCTCGATGCCAGGACGCTGATATCATGACATGAGCTGAAAGCAGACACTTAACTGACTGAGCCACCCAGGCACCCCAAACCTAGGTCTTTTGTAATTACTATGATAAAAACCAAGTGCCTCAAAAAAAGCAGAGTGTAACAGAAAATGAAGGTGGAGTCCAATCTGATTCCCAGCTAGTTGCAGATGCTTTTGCCTCCGCCAGTCACTACTGAGAACAAGAATCATTTCTTTTTCATCTTTGCACAGCATCCAGTAGGAATGCAATGCCTTGCATACAGCAGATGCTCCATAACTATTTGTGGCGAGTTACTGCTAGATAGTGCAACAGAAGGTAGCACATCACTACAGTGCAAAGTACTGACATTGTGTATGCAACGGTGCAGCGGTGAATGTGTTTTTGCAAACCAAAGCCTATGCTAAGGAGTCCGTGGGAAAATCATTTAGTCCAAATGCGATGGAGCAAGGAAATCCAGGGTCTTTTCTGACCCATCTGAGATACCATAAAGGTCACAGGCTTCCTCAAACTGTTGGAACAATATGTGCAAAGTAGTTTCATAAGTGAAAGAGGAAAGGCATCACCAAATAAACTCCTCAAAGTTAAGAATGGGATAAAGGAGGCACCAAGTGTCCAATTGTTCCAAATGTCTCATGTCCCAGAAAAAAAAGAGTGAGCATACAGCCCCTTGGGGGAAATGAATAAGCAATGAGAGTCACAGAGAAGGGGAGGGAGGGGGAAGGAGTGAGACATTGTCAAAAAGTACAAAGTAAAGCTGTTTATGTGTAGCTTCAGAGCCACATCAGGGATGATGTGGGAGGGAAGATCAGCAGGCAGAAGTAGCTGACCCACAGGGAAGCCACGTCTGAGCTGAGGCTGCCCTGGTTAAGAAGAAGAAGGAACTCAGCACAGCCCCACTAAGGATGGGGGTAAGAAGAATGGGGCCATGCTCTCTGTTGCCATAATCAATAGTCCCTCACCAGATGTGCCAAACAGAACACTGTAGGGGATTTAGCTAGTACTGAATGGGGATGTCTTTTTCATTGCAACAGATATACAAATATTTTCATGCATTTTAACATATACCTAGCATCAGACCCACAATGTCCCAGTACTGATGCCAACAAGGAGGAAGTAGTAAGCTTTGTTGTTACCCACCTGACGCAAGTGGCATGGACCTGTGTGTTGTGGAACTACTGGCTGAATATATCTGAACTCGTGATGGGGAAATGCTCAAAATTGGACAAACACTGTTTATGATGACTCCCCAAGAGACTGGCCCTGGCTTTTCTCAAATTTTGCAAATTTGAGAAAAATGCAAATTAATGCATTTTTTTAACATGTTAATGCAAATTTTATTTTAACATGAACAGTCTGACTTTGGAAGAAGGAAGTATATTTGCTGGTGCATCTGGGCAGGAGAGCAGTTGCTTAGAAAAATGTGAAGGGAGCAAGAGAAATATTTCATGCCCAGATAAACACAGGCTAGAGCTTCCCAGATGTAAAAGGAAAGGAAAGACCATGGTGTGTATAGTAGTAATATCGGGCTTCCCTATATTTTGAATACCTAATGTGGCACAGGTCTAATTAGGGAAAAAACTTTGTTTAACCATAAATTGTCTCATTTTATGCCCGATCTTTCCTTTTGCCCCAGGGAAGAGAAGAGTTGGCACTTATTAGAGTAAGTTTATCATTCGGAAGGAATAATATAATAATTAAATTCGAGATGAGAAATATTTGTGTTTCTCATCTCATCTTGTGCAGGGAAGAAAATATTTTTCTTCCCTGCAGTATGACCATCAGAGAAAAAAAACTTTAAGAGAATAATATTTCATGTTATTATTTTCCCACACTGATTTTCAGCAATTTCCAAAGTATTTCCTGTTTTTAGTGCTGCAATCCACTAACACCCTCCTCAGGGAAAAAAGATGATCAAGGAGTATTTCTTGGTAAATGCTCTGGATTTATTCCAGCTTGTTTTGTAATAAAAAAAAACATTCTGGAAAATATTAGTTGGTAGAAATGAAGCAGGGATGGTAGGAACAAGCTTCTTTAATGACAACATATTCCACATGTAAAACATGTTGAAAATGCTACCGAGACAGAAAATCGAAACAGAACTGAGTATTGAGAATTACTGAGAACACTCTGTGTGTGTGTGTGTGTGTGTGTGTGTGTGTGTGTGTAGAGAAAGAGAAGTATCCTTACTCAATTTTAAAAAAAAAATGTGCATTTACTTTTAGAACTTGAAAGCAGTATTGATTTCTAGTATTCTCATTTATCACTAAATCATTTTCCCCAAGGAAAGGAAAATAATGCAGCAGAGAATTTGTTGATATGATGAATTACTACAGAATTACTAAACCACAAACAAACCCATGCCTTTATGGGTACAAGGGTGATTTATTAAATACAAAGAAGTCATGATGGTATCCCTGACTCCAAATCCAACTATATGTGAACATTAAGACCAGCAGCTCCTGCAATATTCAAAACTAACTTCAGAATTCACTTGAGAAGTGGGTTAGTGTATAAATGAAATTTCTAAAACAAGATAAGACCCATCATCGCCAGTGGGCATACAGAGAAGAAATCAAACACAAGGCTGAAAATGGTTTGTTCTAAAAGGAAGTGTGGTAGGAGTTGAGAAGAGAGAGATCACTGCCCAGAGAGCTATCGAGAAGGATCCATGAGGAAGTGGCATTTGATTTGGATCCTGAGAAATATGACTTGGATGTGCAGAGATAGGTAGGAACAAGAGAAAGAAGTTCTAGACAGAGGAAGCAGAATTAGCAGAGAAACACAGAGAGAAAAGCATAGTATGTTTAACCTTCAGGAAAATGGAATCTGTTGGGAAAAAGCCAGTGTGTATAAAGGAAATTACTCATAATAGCTAGAATTAAGTACGAACTATATATGAGACACTAAGATGTAAATTAGGTCAAGCCCTTTCTTCTGCTGATTAATATTCATACATTTAAACACAGGTGTTTGGGCCCCTGGATGGCTCACTTGGTTAGGTGTTCCACTCTTGATTTCGGGTCAGGTCATGATCTCAGGGTCGTGAGATAAAGCCTGCCTGGCGTAGGGCTCCATGCTCAGCGGGGAGTCTGCTTAAGATTCTCTCTCCCTTTCCTTCTGCTCCTCCCCTCCATGGTGCGTTCACTTGTGTGCTCTCCCTCTCCCTCTCTCTCTCTCCCTCTCTCTCTCTCTCTCTCTCTCTCTCTCTCTCAGATAAACAAATAAAACCTTGAAAAAAATAAATAAACTCAGTTGTTATTTCTTCAATGGAATCACACTACACAGTTGGTTGGGGTTCCATGAGCATCCTCTCCTCATTCCCACATTTTTCTATTAAAGCATTTATCACACTTGACAGGAATTGTTTATCAGTCTATCTCTTTTATCTGCACATTCTAGAAAGGCAAGGATGGAGTTTGTCTTGTTCATCAGCATATTCCCAGCACTTAATATAGAGGCTTTTATAGTGTCTAATGATCATTTGTGAAGGGGAAGAAGGGAGGGAAAAAGGAAAGAAAGAAAGAAAAACATGACATCCAGCACCATATCCTGGAAAGCCTGAATGTCAGATCAAAAAGTTAAAACTTCAGGGGATAAAGGTATGTCATTGAAAGTTTCTAAGCTGGGAGATGGGGTGGCTGAGATGATCAAACCACAGGCAGAGGGTAATTCATTGGGCTCTAATGCCAAAGATGAATGGGGCGGTCCAGTTAGACGAACCATCACACCCCAATAGCTTAGTCACATACAGATGGGTGGTTGACAGAATCTTTGGTGTTGGAGAAGTTTCAGGTCTTTAGTAGTAGCCACAGATGATATGAGTTTCAGGATCCTCTAACTTCTTCAGCCAGTGGACTTTATCTTATCTCTCCAGAGACATAAAAATGCCAGCAGAAACTGCTTGGTACTGTAGAAAGAGAAGGAGCCTCTTCTGGAACAGATGATTATTTATTCAGGGTAAACATTTTTTGTTGAACTATAACCCACATGTAATGTCATACAGAATTAAATGGGGATGTTTGACTTGGTGCAGCTCATAGGTTCTGATGAAATGCACAAAGGGCCAGATTGGAGATAAAGCCTGGATACAAGCCCAGTTCCACCATTTATTATCCCAATTTAAAACCTTTTTTCCTCTAAAAGTATTATTTTAAATATTCACTAGGACTCAAGTTTCATCATTGTAATCATATGAGTAAATTTTTCTTCCCTCCAAAGTCAGAAGTACACACTAGAAAGAGCATGTTTCTTGAACAGTTATTGACCTTTTTATTCTTACTTAGACATGGTTGAAGTATACATATATTATTTACTAATTAGCGTTACCTAATATTAGTTTAAGGTCTTAAAGCTAACTACAGGTCTAGAAACTACAAAATTTACCAATGCATTAAGCCCTTACAATTTCACAGGGCTCATAAGATTAAAGGATATTCATAATTAAAATTTAATTGGACTATGTACAATTTTGTATTTTTAAAAATTAAATAATTTATGGTTACAATAATAATTTACTGGGCCCATAGAGCTAATACAGAATTTTTTTCAACTTTTAATCATGAGAAATTATACCCATATCTTGCCTTACCTACACTATTAAACTAACATTTTTATGAGGTAGTAAGAACAGAAAAAATATATAGAGTTTCTATAAGCTAAAATTAAATTACTCTTATATGATAAAAGAGTCTTCTTTTTAAAAAATGAAACTCAGTAATGTGTGATCCATTAATCTCCAAAGTTTTCTGAAAGAAGCTGAAAATGGAGGGGAAGGAAAAAAAGACAGGAGAGAGAGCTGGTTTCAAATATGAAATCATCACTGTAAAAAACTACTATTACCTTTTTTCCTCATAGAAAAGAAAGGTGTGCAAGGAAGACCAGTCTCTCTCTCATTTACACACACACACGCATGCAATTGAACAAAACACTTAGGCACGAACACTATAAAGTAAAAAGGAATCTCCTGTTTTAAATAATCTATCTTTTAGATCAATAAAGCAGATGATCCCTTCTGAAGGTTTCTTTCTATTTATTTTCCAATGTATAGCTCAAATGACAATCATGATTATGTCAAAGTGGTCAAAGCAATTCCAGTTCAAACATAGTGTAATTATGCCAATTAGAGAGATATGCACTTAAGTTAAAGATTTAAAGGAACGTGTGTTTGTCCCAGAGGACCAAACACATGAGAAGATCCCATGAGAACTGCAATAGACAGTAGGAATGGTTCTTGAACAACTTTGTGTCTCTGGAGTATGCCTACAGACCAGTCATCACTAATTGGAAGCCCAAAGAATTTCACAAACAAAGGGCAGAAGAAACGAAATAAAACATTTCTCAGGGATACAAAGGTAAGACTGATGAAAGTTCTGATATGTTTTTGAAGAGGTGACTCAAGCCAAAGTTTGTCCAAAGAACATCAGTCTAATGAGAACTGAACTCATCAATCCTTAGAGTTGTCTGGAGGATGTCTTTCTGGAACCTGTGCCCGTCCTTCCCTCTAGACTTCTTCCCTGGACTCACAGGAGAAGGTGAGGAGGGCATATGGCGACACATGGAGTGGAAGTGTTCATATCCAGGCAGTTTTTTACCACAGATAATAATATTCATATTTAATCAGATAATGAAAGAATTCTTAAAATGATTTCTCATTCCTAGGAGACAAAACAAACTTATTTGAAATAAACTCAGCAATAGCAAATAAGAAATCAGGAGTTCACACAGAACCTGGGTTGCACCAATTCCTAGAGTGGAAGAGATTCCTGAGTGGAAGGCTTGGCCCCATGGGAGCACACATTCATGAATCAAGGGTCCTGGGCCTCAACAACCAGAGGTTCTTTCCTAGATCTCAGTGGATTTCCAGGATGGCTGGCTACGGATTCTCCCACATACCATAAGCATAGGTCAACCTATCACTCAAAGACAAGTTTATTAGGCTTACTGCAATGAGGGAGAACACCACCTTGACAGAGCCTTAGAAGGGAATCAGGAGAAGTCAGGGGAGGATATGTACAGCATTTGAGGGGCTTGG
>CM053606.1:103631556-103646659 GCA_028646535.1 Procyon lotor | reverse complement strand
TTAAGCATCTGCCTTTGGCTCAGGTCATGATCCCAGGATCCTGGGATGGAGCCGGGTTCCCTGCTCGGCGGGAAGCCTGCTTCTCCCGCCGCCATTCCCTCTGCTTGTATTCCCTCTCTTGCTGTGGGAATTTCTTCATCAAGTGACCTAATTGTCTCCCTGAAGAAAACAAGAGCTCTTGTTCCTAACTGGGGGAAAGGCACAGCTGAGTGGAGCACAGAGTAGATGGGACTGAGACCAGCAAGAATGAAAACCCAAGTGGGCTGAAGAAGCCAGCCAAGATCTGGGCAGGGTGGGCTTGTGGATATGGAGTGTAAAAATGAGAATAAATAGTATTTATTGCTGTCTGTTTTGAGGGCGTGTGTGCATACATCCACTCTGGGGTAGAAGCTGAGCCCTAGGGCCTGAGTGCCAGGAATCCCATGCTTCCGGGCTAGAGGGCAGCCAGCTCTGGGTGCAGGAGGGCAGAGGAATTTGGCAGTGGGGAGAATGCAGAGGGTATTGGGGAGGAGAGAGAAAGGGAACCCTGGAGACCAGAGCCAGCAGGTAATTGATTTCACAGGGAGGGGCTCAGTGCCTGGGGGTTTGGGAGGGCATCGCTGATTTGTCCCTGCTAGGAGAGCTAGGCAAGCCTCCTCCCTCTCCAGAGTGGAGTCTTCAGAAAGGACTGCCCTGCATACTCACTAGCTGGCCGTATCTGGGCAGTCACAGGCCTGGGCCTGCAGGTCACAATCACTCCACTAGCGTGAGACCTGTAAATACAGGGGAGTTCCGGCCTGCTGGGAACAATGCTCCTGAGGCCCGCTGCATGGTTCCCAGAAGCTCTTCCAGAAGGAAGGAGCCCTGACGGCTGCAGCAGCGACCCTAGCCTGGAGCACACCCCAATGGCCTTCCCTTCTTCGGCTACTCCCACTCCTACTCCCTCGGCCTGCTTCCCAAGAGCACCTGCCAGGTGAGCTCCCCGCACTCAAGTCTTGGTTTGGTTTGGGGAAAACCCCAAACTAAACCTGTCTCCACTGCTTTTGTGTGAGCAGAATGCAGACTTCAAGACAGGAGACTCTGCCCTGAGTTCAGCCTGACAAAAAGCCCAGGAGAAAGTACCTCCCTGGATCCCAAGTTTCACGCACAGGAGGAGGGCTATCCCAGGGGCTCAGGGACACACAGTCAAAGATGTGTGTGTCCCTCTGCCTGAGCCTCCCTTTCTTTTATTCTCTTTATCTCTCCATCAGAGTGTGTGGCTGCCTCTCTCCTCTGTGTCCTGCCAGCAATGATACTAACTGCACAAACAGTCAGGTTAAGCAAACGGGCAAAAGGTAGGATGCCTGGGTGGCTCAGTGGGTTAAAGCCTCTGCCTTGGGCTCAGGGTCCTGGGAAGGAGCCCCTCATTGGCTCTCTGCTCAGCAGGGAGCCTGCTTCCCCCCTCTTTCTCCCTGCCTCTCTGCCTACTTGTGATCTCTCTCTCTCTGTCAAATAAATGAATAAAATCTGAAAAAGAAGAAGAAGAAGAAGGAGGAGGAGGAGGAGGAGGAGGAGGAGAAAAAGAAGAAAACGGGCAAAAGGTTTTGAATAGACACTTCCCAGGGAAAGACACACACATGGGCAGTAAGCGCATAAGGGAGTTCTCAACATCACTAGTCATGGGGAAAATGGATCCACATGGGGGAGAGGAGAAACCCCTACATGCTCACTCCAGTGGCTAAAATTCATGAGAGTACTAGGAGTTGGTAGGAGTATATATGGTACAAACCCTTTGAAAAGAATTGGCAGTTTTACATACTCATGGCTCAGCAGTTCCACTCAAGAATTCCTCCCCAAGACAAATGGAAGACATACGACCACCAGAAGATTTACACAAGAGTTTTCTTACCAGCTTTATTCAGAATAGGCAAAATGTAGAAGCCGTCCAGGTGGCCATAAGTAAGAGAATAGGTAAATAGATGCTAGCGTATTTCCACAAAGTAATAAACACAGATGAATGTGAAAATACTAGGCTGAGCAAAAGGAGGCTTCTCAAAAGAGAATGTAGTAAATTCTACAGGAATTTTTAGGACACACAAAGTTAATCTGTGTACTTGAGAAATGAAAAAGAATGATGGCCTTGTTGCAGGTGAGGATAGCAATTGGAAAGGGGTAAGAGAGAACTTTTTGGTGTGAGGGAAAAGTTCTGTATTTTGATGAGTTTTGGGTTCCACAACTTCATGCATCCGTCAAGACCCACAGAATGATACATTTAAGATATGTGTTTTTAGTCTATGTAAATTTTACCTCAGGGGAAAAAAGAACCACAGACAAATATTGAACTCTAATTAATGATATATATGATGAAGTATTTAGTGGGAAATGTACTGAAGTCCACAACTTACTATGAAGTACATTTAAAAATGGATTAATGTATGCAGACTTGTAAGATCTAGGACTTGTATGCGGTACTCACCTGTCCTCTTCTTTTCGGTGGCTTTGAAATTCTCCATAAAGTAAGGTTCAGAAAATTGAGAATGACAACCAAAAAAAAGAATTGCTGCTTTTATTGAGAAATTATTTAGTGCCAACCTCTCTGTTATCCCTATAATAACTTATTCTTTAATTCTCTCAAAATCCTGAGGTAGATATTATTATCCCCATTATCCTCAGAAGAGAAAACTAACACCCTGAGAAGTTAAATTAACTCCTCCAAGATCAAATGGCATAAGATAAATTGATGCACCTACTTTGAAAACATTTTGACGGTTTTACATAAAACTAAATGAATATTATGGTACAGAAATTCCTCCCAAGAAATCTTTCCCAAGAGAAATGGAAACATATGTCCATGAGAAGACCGGTATAAGAATGCTTATAGTAGCTTTATTTATAATATAGAAATCAAACACAAGTCTTTCCCAATTTATGGCCTTAACTTTCATGATATCCTGGTGTAAAAAAAAAAAAAGAAAACATATTCTCTGTCCTCAAGCAGCTCTTGTTTAGGTGGGCAACCAGGTGTATATTTAAAAAACAGTGTGTGAACTCTGCTTTCCTTGGTTCTCAGTCTCTCTCTTGGTCCTGACTCCCAGACAGTGTTAGGACACAAGGCTAAGGGTGAGGAGTTAGAGCCAAGAAGATGAGATGCCATCTGAGAGCCAGGAAAGGGTGAGAAGGGAAGGCTAGCAGCACAGTTCCCACATGTCTGACTAGGGGAAGGCTGGCCACAGGGCCTTGGTGGTGCCTGAGTCAGAAGGGCCACACATCCACATACAGTGGCCAGCAGAGATTTCCAGTGCCCTGAGACCAAAAGAAAACCATGCCAAGAGGACATTAAGTCCCAGGCCAATATAAAGTCTAAGGCAAGAGTTTGGGCCACAAAAAGAAATGGATTCATATCCATAGGATCTAGTTGTTGTTGCTGTCATGAAATAGATTTTATTTCTTTTAGAGCGGTTTTAGGCTTAGCATGAAATTGAGCAGAAAATACAGAGACTTCCTATATATCTCTTGCTCCAACACAGATACAGCCTTTCCTGATGTCAAAATCCCCTACCAGAGGGGTACATTTGCCACAGTTGATGAGCCTGCATTGATTGACACACCGTTACCACCCAAAGTCTGTAGGATACGTTAGGGTTCAGTCTTGATGTTGTATTTTCTGTGGGTTTTGACAAATGTATAATGGCATGTGTCCACCATTATAGTATCATATATAGTACCAGTGCCCTAAAAATCTCTGTGTTCTACCTGTCCCCTCTTCTCTCACCCCTAATTCCCAGAAACTGCTGATCTTTTCAATGCTGCCATAGTTTTGACTTTTCCTGAATGTCATATGGTGGAAATCCTACAGTATGTAGCCCCTTCAGATTGGCTTCTTTTAATTACAAACATGCATTTAAGATTCCTTCATGTCTTTCTATGGTGTGATTGCTCATTTCATTTTAGTGCTAATTAATATTCCATTGTCTAGGCATACACAGTTTATTTAGTCCTTCACCTACTGAAGGACATCTTGATTGTTTCCAAGTTTTGGCAGTTATGAATAAAGGTTCTATAAATATCCATGTGCAGGTTTCTTTGTAGATATAATTTTCTAATTCATTTGGGTAGATAGGAACAAGATAAGTGGATCATATGGTAAGAATATATTTAGTTTTGCAAGAAACTGCCAAACTGTTTTCCAAAGTGGATGTACCATTTTCCATTCCCACCAGCAATGAATGAAACTTCATATCATTCCACACCCTCGCCAGCTTTTGGTGTTGTCAGTTTTCCAGAATTTGGCTATTCTAATAGGTGTGTAGTAGTATCTCATTGTTATTTTAACTGGCATATGCCTAAAGATATATGACCTTGACCATCTTTTCATGTGCTTATTTGTCATCTGTATAGTGTTGAGGAGGAAGAATTTCCTCTACCCTTCAAGAACCTTCTAACTGGACTAAGAATCAAATTGACATGAGACATATTAATAGGAGAAAATCACATTTAATCGTGTATGTACAGGGAGTCCACACAGACATGGAAATTTCAAAGACAGGCAGGCAATGTGAGCTTATTCAAGTTAAGGAGGGGGATAAGGCCTGAGGTTACAAAGGAAAGAAAGACTGTTAGTGGGAAAGTGAAAGGAGATATTTGGAAAATAAAAGTTGCTCTATTAGGTAGATAAGTTTCTTAGGTAAAAGGGAATCTCTGATCATAGCCCTCTGCCTGGTACAAACAGGCAGTTGAGAAGGAGGCAAAGAGCTTTCTTGAATCCGCTGGGTTTGGATTTCTTTTAACTCAAAATAATGTTCATTACCAAAGTGGCCCATCTTGAGGAGGCCTGCCCTTAGCCCCTACAAAATCTTATGTGGTGAGGTGTCCATTCAGGTCCTTCGTCCATTTTTTAATCGGGTTGTTTGTTTTCTAATTATTGAGGTTTAAGAGTTCTATGTACATTTCAGGTAACAATCCTTTACCAGATATGTATTTGAAAATATTTTCTCCCTCACAGTCTGTGGCTTATCACTTCATTCTTTTCACAGTGTCTTTTGCAGAGTAGAAGTTTTTAATTTTAATGAAGTTCAGTTTATCAATTATTTCTCTCAGAGATCATGCCTTTGATGTTGTATTTTAAAAGTCATCACCACATCCAAGGTTTTCTCCATAGGGCTGAGGGTACCAGAGTATGCCACCCCAAAATATGTTTCTTTGGCATATGGATTTGAGCAAAAGTTCACTGAGCACCAGCAGATAAAAGAAAAACTCTAAAAACAGGTCAGGGTTTCCTTTTCTGAAGGAAATTTTCATTTAAAAGGAAGTTTCCATGTGTAGAGATGTCTTTCTCTCCCTTACCAGGAAGCAGACTAACAACTTTCATCAATGGAGAGGCAGTGACTTCAATCTGCATAGGAAACATGACTAAATATTGCCTAATTACCATACTTTCCCCAGGTCACCTTCCATAGCTTGCCTCTCCCCCACCCAAAAGACCAAAATCCTGATTCCTTAGTTTTAGCCGAAAATGACGTATAATCCCAAATTCTAACCCCTTAGAGTAACCCATCTCTGGCTGTTGCCTTGTGTAAGCACAATGCACATGTTAATAAACTTCTGTTTGTTTTTCTCTTGTTCATCTGTCCCTGGTCAGTCTCATTTTAAGGGCTCCTGCTAGAGAACATATGATGGTAGAAAAAAAAAATTTCATCTCCAACAGGACCAAGTTTTGAGGACCAGTTTTCCAATATACCCAGTGACCAAAAATGAGTTACCTAAATTCACCAAAATTCTCCATTTAAAATGGGTGAAATAGGGACACCTGGGTGGCTCAATCATTAGGCATCTGCCTTAGGCTCAGGTCGTGATCCCAGAGTTCTGGGATCTAGCCCCTCATAGCATCGGGCTTCCTGCTTGGCGGGCAAGCTGCTTCTCCCTCTCCTACTCCCCCTGCTTGTGTTCTCTCACTGTGTCTCTCTCTGTCAAGTAAATAAATAAAATCTTTTTTAAAAATAAATAAAATGAGTGAAATAATAGTTTATATACAGTCTTTTAGGGAGACTAACTGAGGTAATTATAATGAGAGGAATCTCTCTGGACATTAAAAATTTAGGAAACTTATTATTTAAGGGTTTTAAAGCACCAAGAATATTGTTATGGAACTATGTAAAAAACAGTAACCAAAGCTAAAAAGACCTAACACGGTAACCATTTCCACTCATGGGGGAGCAAAATACTCCTCACCAAAATATACCTCTGACATACTGATTATTTTGAGCTGCTTATTTTTATGAAACTGCAGGCACAGGGAGAGCTCTGAAAACCTAGGAAAAGTTACCCTTTTGTAGGAGACATTTACAGTTTTAAGGGAAATCTCCATTTGTAAGGTGTCTCCCTCTCTGCACTAGGAAGAGGACTCTTAAATCTCTAGAAACTCTTAACAGTGGAGAAGGCGAAGACTTAAATCTCATTAACAACCTTACCCTTGATGCTTTTCCCGGTAACCTCCCGTAACTAGCCTCCCCTCCACATTTTCCTTAGTCTTAAGCTAGTGGTTATTTAAGGTGGTAGCATGGGCCATTTCTGAGAGTTACTCATTTATTTTTTTATTTCCCATGTACACTGTTAATAAATTTTGTCTTTCTTCTGTTGATCTGTCTGGTATTGTTGGTCAGCCCTCTTGTTCAACTACAGATTTCCACAATTAAAACCAAAAATAGATAAGACTGCTTAACTCATGTTCTAACTAAAACCCACTGTGCTTATTTCTGTACTTATTGCATTTTCTTGAGGAATTGAGGAAGATGTGTTGCAATGACCTGGAACATCCCAATCGCCAGGTCAGAAAAGCCCTATAGCAATGGAATGCCAAGAAGACTACACCCCACAAGTCCCCTTCCCAGCCCATGATCATGGGCTAAACACATGACTGACCTCCATCCATGATGTTGTGCCTGCTCTCTGTCATACACCCCTCTGAACCCCTCCCTATAAAGTTCTAGGAGTCCGTGTTGCCAGCAGAGAGGTTGGTTGTTAAGGCTTGAGCCTGCCACCTCCCTTGGCCGCCAGCATCCAAAATTAATTTCTCCCTTTCTCTTTTCCAAATTCTTATCTCTTGAATTATTGGAGTTATTGGCTTATCTTGCAAGGAGTCATCTCAGTTTGTTCGGCAACAGCACTGGTAGACCCAGCCAGCAATTATGCTTTCAGTTTGTCCAGCACCTTCAAGATCCCCAGGATGTAGCAGGTGGTTGTGGCAGTGTACCAGGACTTACTAATTCATTTCGTTCATTTCTTGAGTTAGCAGCTTGGATAGATGATTCAATAACAGTATCTCAGCCAAGAACCTAGAAGGGTAGAGGGAAAATTATTTTTTCTCCCTGACACACTTCACCTGTTTTCTGGGTGCTGTGAGAAAATTCTAGCAGAAGTTAATTTGGGACTTGCAAACAGAGATATATGTCCTTACTGTTGTGAAGGCTTGGGCAAATAAAGTAATCTGTCTGCCTTAGTTTCCTTGTCTGTAATGGGAATAATGATAGTTTTGTAAGCAGAAAGGGTTAGGGGTTCCTGGAAAAAGACAGACATAGCTTTCTTGACATAAGAAAAATCATTTTGGGTCCCTGTTCACCTTGTAAAAGAATTTAATAACAAATAGCCACTATCAGGCCAGAAGATAGCCTAATTATATGAGTGACAGTAAATCAGTGGTAAAACTCCCAATGCTGATTCAAAAGTGAAGACTGACCTAAGGCATCTTCTTGAGTTATCTTTGTAGGATCTAAACCACTTTGAGCACTCAGACACAGATCAACAGGAGCCAGAGAACTCATAGTTCTGACCCTTGCTGCCTTCATGAGTTTGACCTGGACTCAGTCACCTTAAGATGACTTCTGCCCCAATTCTATGCTTATTCCCCAATGTGCAAATCCCTTCATGAATATGCATGCACCATTAACTTAAAACCTCCCCAGTTTTGTTGTTGAGGTGGGGTAGACACTGCTTTGGGAAAGATGCCCAGTGTTCCCCTTTACTTGTTGCAAGTAAACCATTCCTTTTCTTACCCTTTGGCTTGACTGTGTCTTTAGACTCCACATCCACCACAAGGCAAACCCAATTTACCGTAATAGTTCTAAAGCTTGGAATTGTTGTTAGTATTGCCAAATGACAAAACTGAAACAATTTAGTGACCAGCATGATGTCCTTTATGCAAGGAAAAACAATCCATACACTGGGAGAGTACAGTGCTTCTCAAGCAGTGGAGCACTGATCCAGAGGATTTGGGGGCAAGAACTAGTTTTATAGAATGGTAGAAGTGACAACGTGGAGACATACACATGATTGACTAGAAGGCTGGGGGTTTCCATATAAGGCTCGCAAGGCCTATTTCCCAGGGTGAGGTGAACGAACTAACGCTGAGTTGGAAGATTATGATTGGTGTGTGTTAGATGTCCATGACAGGTGTTTCTTGTAAGTTCAGGCTGATTTAAGTTAGATTTGTGATATAGGCTGGGCCACTGAGGAGGCCTTCATTTTGTGGACCTCAATATATGAATTACCTTTATCAGCATTCATTGAGTTAACACAGAGAAGAGGTCCTGGCACATAATAAGAAGTCATTGATGATTAGATATTATTGATAATGATGGTTCTTATTAGCCAATCATAGATGTTGTCTGAGCTGTAAGGTCTTAGGAATGTCTAGTTAGCCATTCCTGACACTCTCTTTCTGTCAGCCTCTCTGGCTCTATGTGTCTTTGACTCAACTAGTCATAATATGGAGCTCAGATATGTATGAGTGTATGCGTGTGTGTATTTTAATTTGTGCTTTATTTATTGTATAAATAATTTATTGCACAAATAATAGTTTCTTGTTCCTAGCTGCTTCTATGAGTTTTAATCCTTTTACTATCTCTCTGTCAACACACCTTCTCCTCATCCTTACTTCTCAACTGTTACCAAACTCAAACAAACTAAACTTAGTTTAAATGGCTTTTTATTGGGATGCCTGGATGGCTTAATCAGTTAAGCCTCTGCCTTCGGCTCAGGCCGAATGCAGGTCAGGCTCCTTGCTCAGTAGGGATCCTGCTTCTCCTTCTGCCTCTCCCCCTCCATGTGCTCTCTCTCTCTCTTTGACAAATGAATAGATAAAATCTTTTTTAAAAAAATAGCTTTTTGGGGGCACCTGGGTGGCTCAGTGGGTTAAGCTTCTACCTTCAGCTCAGGTCATGATCTCAGGGTCCTGGGATCGAGCCCCACATCGGGCTCCCTGCTCAGTGGGGAACCTGCTTCTACCTCTCCCACTCCCCCTGCTTGTGTTCCCTCTCTCGCTGTGTCTTTCTCTGTCAAATAAATAAATAAAATAAAATAAAATAAAATAAAAAATAGCTTTTTTTGGTGAAGATTTTATCTGTTTATTTGACAGAGTGAGAGATCACAAGTAGGTGGCGGGGGGGGGTGGTGGCGGAGGGCGGCAGGGGGAGGAGGAGCAGGCTCCCTACTGAGAAGAGAACTGGATGCGGGGCTCTATCCCAGGACCCTGAGATCATGACCTGAGCCAAAGGCAGAGGCTTTAACTCACTGAGCCACCCAGGTGCCCCTAAAAAATAGCTTTTTACTGTGAATTGCCCATGCTGGATCAATAGCCTTCAACAGGCCAAAAACTTCATCCCTCCTTTAAATTTTCTGCTTTTCTTTTGTTCCTATACTCCTTGCATTGCTGAGAAAACAATCTCATTTTAAGGTTAAATTGACTCACAGAGATATTTAAAACCACCAAGTTTGACTAGTTCTCAAAACCAACATCGATGTGGCATTTCTAGGCATTAAGAAAAAGCAATGTCACCAATTATGTAGCAAGTAAGATGTCTTTAACTGTAGAAAACACACACACATCATAGATGATATAGAATTGCTGAAAGGGCAGGTTTGGAACCCTGACCTTCCACGATTTGCTGGGTGACCTTGAGCAAGGCAGGTAAGCTTGCTTGCTAAGCCTCAGTTTCCTTAACTATAAAATGAGAATAATACTGTGTACCTCTTGTGAAGACTAAATGAGATATTTATCTTAAAATGCTTACTACACAAGGCTGGCCTTATAAAATACTAACCAATATTTTTGAGTCAAATGGTTTTAAATTCATATTGTCACTTTTATACACATCTGAACCTTGGGCAGTACCAAAGTTTTTCTAAAAAAATCTTCAATTCATGAGATGTGCATAATCTTGTTCTAAACTATTCCATTTGACTCACAGCCACAGACTCACTTGTTTGTGTGTATGACTCATTTGATCTGGAAGCTGGTGTGTCCCTGAACTGGGACAAGGATTTTGAGCCCTATTATCATGCATGACCAGGAAGAGATCAAAGTAGCCTTTATTTTTCTTTCTGAAACTTAATACAAACTGACAGCCCATAAGCAGCCATTTCTTCATCCTGTGACAGTTCCAAGGAGCACACTCCAGGAGCACACTCCACCTCCTGACCTTTCCCTGACCTCTATCATTCCTCCAGGCACCCAAGGAAATCTACTTCCCTGCTCACCCCGTCTCTGCTCATTACTCTCCAAGATCTGCCAAGTAAAAATTGTTCAACTTCCAGGTTCTTTTCAAAACATGGTACTGTACTTGTTTGTCTGAAAAAAAGAAAGGAAGAAGGAAAGCTGCACATGGTTCCTGTCCCTGAAGAGGTTGACAGGAAAGACCGCCACACAATTCAGCAGGAAGTATGCAACTCTTAGGAAGGGGATGAGCTGAAGATGATTTTGGATTTGGTTGGGACAATCAGACCACTAAAATGTATGCAATTATTCCAACCTTAAGTGGCTACTGAACTGATAAGGTGGAGGAGAAACTTGAGATTCCATCTCAGATAAACCTTTTGGCAACTGCGTGAGCTTGGACAAATTTTATATGAAAGCCAGTAGTGAGGATAGAACCTGCTTTCATCTAATAATGCTTGTAAAAACCCTTTGGGGACTTAATAAAAAAGTTTTTTTGTTTTTGTTTTCAAAATTCAGAATACAAAAGACAATTAGATAAAGTGAATCTTGAATGTCTCCTAATTTACTTTAAAATTCACACCTTTGGTGTTAAATTCAATGTTAAATCTAGCATTTCCAGTTTAATAATACTGAATTCAGTGTGGAATTAAGCATGATTGATGTTTTTGTGTGCAGAAGCTGTGCACCCTACCTGAAAATTTCTAAAAGCCAGTTATTCTTTTCCATTATTATAAGAATAATTAGAGTAGAGCTGACAGACTTAGCAAATGAAAGCATAAAACTCATGTATTCTGAAACTCAAATTTAACCAGGCATCTTATACTTATTTGGTGCCACTAAATTAGAGAAAAATCCAAAAATAAAGAAAGAAATTAAAATCAAAAAGTTGACAATCACATAAAACTAGACTAGACAAAGGTGATATCAAATTCCCTGATAGCAGAAAATGAATTTATGAGGCAGGCACAGAGACTGGACCCTGATTCTGCAGAGCAAAGATATCCAGATAAAGCCAGAGAATTTGCTTTTAATATAGACAACAACTAAAAGTTTAATGTCTATAATTAATATAAAGTAGTTGAAAATTTAAAGGAAATTTCAATAACCTATTGGAAAAATTAGGAAAAGTTATGAAAAAAAAGTCACAGAAAACCAAGGCCAAATTCTAAGAAACATGAAGTAAATGGGAAAATGTACAAAAGTAATTGAGATATTTTTATACCCATCAGCAAATCACTCACAAATGCCCAACTAGAAAAGGGACAGCATTTTATTCCATTTAAAATACATTTTACTAGACCACTATCTTATACCCTACAAAAAATTAACTCAAAGATGGATTAAAGACTTGAATATAAGCATTGAAACCATAAAACACAAAGCAAACATCGGTGGTAGGCTAGTTGTCATTAGTCTTGGCAATGGTTTTTTCAGTTTGATTCCAAAAGCAAAAATAAACATATGAGACTACATCAAACTAAAAAGCTTCTGCACAGCAATGAAATCATCAACAAAATGAAAAGGCAACATATGGAATGGAAGAAAATATTTGCAAATCATTTATTCAATAAGGCATTAATACCCAAAATGGAACTCATGCAACTCAATGATAGAAAACAAGTAATTCAATTAAAAATG
This sequence comes from Procyon lotor, assembly GCA_028646535.1. Taxonomy (NCBI): domain Eukaryota; kingdom Metazoa; phylum Chordata; class Mammalia; order Carnivora; family Procyonidae; genus Procyon; species Procyon lotor. The sequence goes on along the minus strand of CM053606.1, from coordinate 103,634,574 downwards.
GGAAGAGGTGGGGCACCTGGGTGGCTCAGTCAGTTAAGTGTCTGACTCTTGATTTCAGCTCAGGTCATAATCTCAGGGTTATTAGATGGAGCCCTGCATCAGCCTCCCTGCTGGATGTGGAGCCTACTTAAGATTCTCTATCTCCCTTTCCCTCTGTCCCTCCATATCTCTCTCTCTTTGTGTCTCTTTCTCTAAAAAAAATGAGCAGAAGATTTGAATAGTCATTTCTTCGAAGAAGACATACATACAGACAGTCAACAGGTACATAAAAAGATGCTCATCATCACTGATCATCAAGAAAATGCAAATCAAAACCACAATGAGATATCACCTCGTACCTGTTAGAGTGGTTATTATCAAAAAGACAAGACACAACCAAGTGTTATCAAGGATAGGGAGAAAAGGGGACACTTGCATGCTGTTGGTGGCATGTCAGTTGGTGCAGCCACTGTGGAAAACAATTGGAGGTTACTCATAAATTAAAAATAGGACTACAATATGATCCATTATTTCCCCTTCTGAGCATTTATCCAAGGAAAATAAAAACACTAATTTGAAAAGATACATACACCCCGTACTTATTGCAGCATTATTTACAATAGTCAAGATACAGAAACAACCACATGTCCATCATGGATGGATGCATAAAAAATTGTGAAAATGTGTATATATATATAAAAATGAATGGAGTCTTGTCATTTGTGAAGACATGGGTGAATCTTGAGGGCATTATCCTGAGTGGAATAAGTCGAACAGAGAAAGACAAAAAATACTATATAATCTCACTTACATGTGGCATCTAAACAAAACAAAACAAAAAACCACAAGCTCATAGATACAGAGAACAGATTGGTAGTTGCCAGGGAGGGATGGGGGAGTGGTGAGGGGTGAATAAAATGGGCAAAGGAGCTCAAAAGGTATAAACTTCTAATTATATAATAAGATAGGGGCGCCTGGGTGGTTCAGCTGGTTGAGCGGCTGCCTTCAGCTCAGGTCATTATCCTGGAGCCCCAGCATCGAGTCCCTCATCAGGCTCCCCACTTTGCAGGGAGTCTGCTTCTCCTTCTGATTTCTCCCCTCTCATGCTCGCTCTCTCCCTCTCATTCTCTCTCTCACCCCCCCCCTCTCTCTCACAAATAAATAGATAAATAGATAACCTTAAAATAAGATAAAAACAGAGAGGGAGGCAAACAAAAAGAGACTCTTAACTCTAGGAAACAAACTGAGGGTTGCTGGAGGGGAGGGGTTTGGGTAACTGGGTGACGGGCATTAAGGAGGACACTTGATGTAATGAGCACTGGGTGTTGTGTGCAACTGATAAATCACTAAATTCTACCCCTGAAACTAATAATACAGCATATGTTTACTAAATTGAATTTAAATAAAAAAATTTTTTAAATAAGTCATGGGGTGGTAATGTACAGAATAATGTCTGTAGTTAATAATGCTCTATTGCATAGCTGAAAAAGGCCAAGAGACTAAATCTTAAAAGTCCTCATCACCCAAAAATTAATTTTTATAACTATGTATGGTGACTGATGTTACCTAGACTTATTACAGTGATCATTTCATAACATACCCAAATATTAAATAATTGTGTTGCCCCGAAATAGCATAATGTTATATGTCAATTATAACTTAATAAAATAAAATAAAATAATTGACAACAAAATTTTAACTAAATATATATATAAAGTGACTTTCAGTGGGTTTATGTGGACTTTGATAATATTTGTGTCAAGGATTTGGTCCTGAACATGACTGCCCCCACCTCGGACACCAGCCATAATTTCAAGGGGTCCCCATACCACCAACACTCTAGTCAACTGTCTACAAATGTGAAGCTTCCCACAAACCCCTCAGTTTCAATAATTCAACAGGACAACCCACAGAATTTAAGAAATCAGTATACTTATTAATGTGGGAAACAAAGGCAGAAGAAAAATTATTAAATTTCCTTACTACGTACAGCCCACTGACAAGTCCTTAAAACAGGCTGAGTGACATTCCTCTAGGGACTCAACTGCCTCAATGTCAATACTTTGCTAGGGGTAAAAGTCAATCCTAGCCCCAACCTCCACCCACCCCAGCCCCCTTCCCACCCCCACCTCCCGTCCCCAGGATCCTGTAAGTCTACTTCAACATGTAAAAATTCCTTTGGAGACTTCCTTTATCCCTAAACCCCAATTACTAACCAAGAATATGGCCCACCAATACATATCTGAAGGGTCTTATGACTAAGGTTTTATTAGATGGTAATAAATGACCTTTTCAGAACAATAGCTAGCCCCCTCAAGGTCCTGGAAACCTTGCTTCCAAAATTCCTTAGAGACTTAGGCTGTCCCAAACCCCCTCCCAACTTGAAGGTATATAATGGGCCATTCCTTGTGACTACCTTTTTGCAACAAAAGCATCTCAAGAATTCTTTCTTGAATTCTTGTCTTATGTTCTAATGTCTTTCCTACATCACTGATGATTAGAGTTTTATTATAAAGGACACAACTCAGAGATAGTCAAAAAGTGGGCTAGGACTAGGTGGGTCAAAAACATGAAGTCTCCTGTCCTCTCCTCAAGGAATAAAGGCGTATCACCCTCCCAGCACATCGATGGGTTCATCAACTGGTAACTTCACTGAACTGCAATGTTCAGAATTGTTTCATTAAATGGGTGTAATTGATTAAATCATTGCCCAAGTAACTGAACTCAATCTCCAGCCACCTTCCCTTTCCCAAAGATTAGCCAGCTGAAAAATCCCAACCCTGTGTTTGATCTTTCTGGTGACAGACCTCCAGTCTACGGATCTAAGGGTCAATCATTAGCATCAACTCAGTGATCCAAGGGGCTCATGAATAACAAAGACACTTCTTCTACTTGAGAAATTCCAAATTTCAGAAGCTCTATACCAGGAACCAGGGACAAAGACCAGACAAATTCTTACATAACAAAGGGTGAGGGAGGAGAGAAGTAAGCAGCAAGCATCTGAAAAGGTGAAGATCAGTGTTTTTGAAACTTGAGGTT
>CM053606.1:103608889-103631456 GCA_028646535.1 Procyon lotor | reverse complement strand
GGAGAGAGAGAGATCACAAGTAGGCAGAGAGACAGGCAGAGAAAGAGAGGGAAGCAGGCTCACCGCTGAGCAGAGAGCCCTATGTGGGGTTCAATCCCAGGACCCTGAGATCATTACCTGAGCTGAAGGCAGAGGCTTTAATCCAATGAGCCACCCAGGTGCTCCAACATTAGATATATTTTAAAAGATTTTATTTATTTATTTGAGAAAGAGAGAGAGAGAGAGAGCATGAGCATGAGTAGGGGGAGGGGCAGAGAAACAAACAGACTCCTTGCTGAGCAGGGAGTCCGACGTGCGGCTTGATGCAACGCTCCATCCTGGGACCCTGGGATCATGACCTGAGCTGAAGGCAGACCCTTAACCCAGAGGCCCCTTCATTAAATATTTTGAAGGTGTCTTGTAAGTTGAAGTGTCATGCCATTTTATTCATATTTCCTTTTCAGTATCAATTACTATTAGGACTTGAATAAACATTTTAGTTAGCATAGCAGTTATTTGAAAATAATTTAATGCATATGATGAATTGTCCTTATATTTCTCTTGTTAAAGCAAACACTTACTACAATATCTATGTTAATTTTTTGTTTTGTAACCCAGTCAAGGAGCTGAAAGTCATAAATCCACTCTGCTCCATGGAAATGTAGCCACTCAATCATCAGAACAAGAAATTTTCAGCTAAGAATTCTCCCAAGAAAGAGTTCCTATTGAATTATAATGCTGTGATGGAGTAAATTTCCAGATTTCCTATATTAATTGAATCCCTTTCACAACTGCTTGGTCTACAGGAACATTATTAATTCAATATGTTATAGGTATTTATTGTTCCAGGCCCCATGCTGGGCTCTGGAGACACCGCAGCAAAAAGGCAGATGTGGTATCTTGCAAGTTTTATAAACAGAAGCAACAAAGCTGACCAGGGCAGTGGGAGAGGACACCCTGAAGAAGCAATGGTTGACATCAGAAAGTTGGCCATGCAGAAAGAGCAGCACTGGGACCAAGACAAGAGAGAGCCAAAGAAATAGAAAGGACCACAGTATGAGTAAAAGGGGTAGGTAACAAGAAGAGAGGCAGTAAGAGATGAGGCCCGAAACAGGCAAGAACCAGGTTGTTTTGTTTTTTAGAGATTTTATTTATTATTTGACAGAGAGAAGGAGGTCACAAGTAGGCAGAGAGGCAGGCAGAGCAGAAAGCAGGATCCCCACTGGGCAAAGAACCCGATGCGGGGCTCGATCCCAGGACCCTGAGATCACAACCCGAGCTGAAGGCAGAGGCTTAACCCACTGAGCCACCCAGGTGCCCCAGGAACCAGGTTTTAAAGAATGTAAAAGCCACCTTACATATTTAAAAGCCCATTCCTACAGAATGGTTAGATCTTTCATTTGATAACTTTTCTAAATAGCACTATGGGGCAAAATATAGAATTCTGCAGATTACTATTGACCTTGAGTTTCACATGTATGAACATTCACAGTCTAGTGAAGTGTTCATACATGGCCAAGCTAACTCCCATAGGTTAGGGCTCTGGGAAAAGAACTGGGAGAATTTTGAAGACTGGATTGAAGGACATAAGAACCGAGGAGAACATTTAAATTTGAAGGTGGACAAAGAAGACAAGGAAATCAGAAAGCAGAAGATAGAGAAACAAATTCCATTTTATTTTCTTTAAGATTTATTTATTTTAGAGAGAGAGAGAGAGAGCGAGAATGAGCGGGGTTAGGAGCAGAGGCAGAGAGAGAATCTCCAGCAGACTCCCACTGAGCATGGGACCCTACATGGGGCACAATCCCAGGATACTGAGATCATGATGGTACTCAAAATCAAGAGTAGGATGTTTAACCAATTGAGCCACCTAGATGCCCCCAAATTACATTTTAAAAGTTACAGCAGCTGCCACTGTTTCAGAAGTTGATGTTTATCCCTTTATTCCCTGTCCATGAAGTATACATACCAAAATTCAGCTCCATTTTACATCTTAGCACAAGGTAATATTTAATGCATGACTGGTACAGTTAATTTAGGCTGAGAGATTGCAAGTTTAAAATGTCCTTTTTTCACACCTGTTTTGCTTCAGCTATCATAACAATGGTATTTTTAAAAAGGACCAACGTGTGGAACTGAATCACTTCTTAACACTATAAAAATAGAACCTAGTACTTGGAAACAAGAGTCGAAGGTCCCAAATTTGACTTAAAATAAATTTCCCACTTTTAAAATCTAAGAGATTAATTTATGTTTAGTATTCAATTATATAGGTTTTGGAGAACTTTCAGATGTTTAAACAGATTTTAAATGAATTCTGATGATGTGCCTTTTGCCTTGAGATTACTTACTTATGTCATTCATAGTCATTCATTTCCATTTTTAAAATACCATCTTATTTTCATTTTGCCTTTTCTCCAAAAGTTAGAAATAATTTCATTCCTAGAAAAATTCTACCCTAAAAATATTATGCCAATTCTGTTACTGAATTATCTGGGACTCTTTTGATTGTAAACTGAGAGAAACACGGCTCAAATTAATTTAAGCAGAAAGGGGGGATTTTATTGGCTCACACCTCTACACCCCACGAACTTAGGTATGACAAGAATTAAAGTATACTCTATCTGACAGCTACCTCTGTCTCTTGTTTCTGATTCCCTCTCCCAGTTCTTTGAAGCTGCAGGTGTCTTCAGAGTACAGCAGGTGTAGCAGAAACCCGCCTACAGCACACATCCTAATAGTTTTACAACCAGGGAGGAAAGTACTCTGTCCCCATATCAGTTGTGAAAAGCTCCCTGATGAGAATTCTGATTGGCCCACCTTTTGTCATGTGATAATCTCTGGTCCAATTATTGTATGGGAGGGAGCTGTCCTTCCATGTCCTTCCACTAGTGGCCACTGACAGAACTAAGTGGATTGAAGGAATGCTTTGGGGGAAAAAAGGAGTTATAAGCAGAAATAAATGTTAACAGAAGTTATAGAGGAGAAATTGTAAACAGAAACTTATTTGAGAATAAAATTCATTATTTTAAATTGAATGTACCTTCTTCCATCAAAAAGTCCCTTTGACATACCACAGTACCTTGACATCACCTTTTTATGTTTGTCTCTCCCACTGAGTGGCAAACTCTCCAAAGAAGAATTATCTGATATTATGATTCATAATGCTGGTGTATAACTTTGTACCTAGCACATAGCAGATGATCAAGAAATGTTTCTGAACCAAGCAGATAAATATTCAATAAACAATAAAATCACTTGTAGATAGCAAGAAAATCATGGGTTATTCACAACCATTGACCTATTCACAACTGCAATCCTGGACACCCCCAAGACACACACACACACACACACACACACACACACACACACACACACACACATCCCTTATTATTCTTCAAGATTTTTTAAATTATAGAATAATAGTATGTAGAAACTACGATGATTACCCAACAAATCTATTCATTATTCACCCCTTCTTCCTGAATCCATAGCTAAATCACTTTTCTCAGACTCCCTTATATTTGAGTGTGGGCATGTGAGTAAGTTCTGACAAGTGGAGATTACATATATGCTGGTATGAGGCTCGTCAGTATTCTGTTCCTCCTTTCTCTGTATTGGAATCCGGACTAACCAAACCTCAATCATGCTGATGATGATATTGCCTCAGGAAATTGTGAGATCACACAGTGGAGGAAGCCTAGATGGCTGAATGACCACACTGAAAATGAAAGCACATGGTAGAGGAAGGGGGAAAGTGGATTTAAAAACGCAGGGAACTGCATGGAGGGAATAAGCTTGCATTGGAACTGAGAAATAGATATCTCAGGATTAGAGAAGCATCTTGGCATTTGTAGAATGTGTAGGAGACAAAGAGAACTGGGGGAGGTGCATTTAAGAATTTGTTGGCTTTTATTACATTTCCTTTTGACTTTTCTTTGATAATTTAATATTTAAAATATTTTTAATCATTTGTGGCCACCGTACTTGTATTAACTTAAAATGTGATAACAAGTAAATGGATGGATCCTGGCAGTAGTCAAATTAAATCAGCTTATACTTATTACCATAAAAATTGAATGGATAACTTTTTTTCCACTGGAATTGAGATTACAAAATTGCTCTTGAAGTTTAAGTTTTATTCTACTGGCAAAGAATTTAGGTTTTGGGGGGCTTTTGGGAGGAGTGGAGTTTTTTGGTTTTGGGGGGGCTTTTTGGCAAAGAAGATTTTAAATCCAGTTATTGGACTAAGTGTAATAAAACTGGTATTGAACAAACACGTTTCCAAATATCTACAGAAGTGCATTGGGCTGGGAAGTAATTTAGAAAATGGGGATACTATTCTATCTTTTTATTGTCATTGATCACAATCTTTTTGTTTATTTTGTTTATAAATATTTATTTTTAAATAAAATTTTTATTTTGAAACATTTCCAACACCAAAAGTTGTAAAACAGTTCGGTAAACACTAATATGCCCTTCATCTAGATTCTTCCTAGAAACATTATATTGCTTTCATTGGCTCTTCCTATCTCTCTCAAAAATATTCTCCTGCAATGTCTTTTTTCTTCTAGAGGATTACATTTTTCCTTTTATAATTAAATTAAAAATCTACCTTGCATAGATTTTAGTGAATAATGTGGTAGGTTTCAAGATCCATTTTTTAGTATAGATGTCAGTGCTCTCTAGATTAATGCTACTTTCTGGGCTATAAACCTTCCTGTTTCTATCTGCTTTGCGATGCTGTACTGGGGGGGGCCTCAATAAACCCCTATCTCCTTTGCCACCGTGCTCCCTGTCACATTTCACCAGTAGGAAACCATAGAGGGAGACTGGAAGTTTGAGATGGACCAGGAACATGCTCCATTCTGTTATCTGTTAGTGTCACCCCAGCAAGGATCCTCAGCACAACAATGACCTTGGTTTCAGCAGTAGTTGTTCTGGTGTGTGATTATTTCTATAACCCCAGAAGCAGCCTCATTGTGCCCCATCAGGGAAATCAGCACTGCTAGCTGGCACCCTGTCCTCTGAGATGTGGGGCCCCACTCTGCTTGACCTCTTTTCTGAGCTTCTGGGTGCTAAAAATCACAAGCCCTTCCTCTTGGACTGCTCAGCCATAACAATGGCGGCTGCACCCTGCATACACTCTGTTACCTAACTGTGTCCTTTCTGCCACCGCAGTGCCCCAACACTTGGGTACCACAGTCCCCATATTAGTTCTCTCTCTCTGTTAAGATAAATAGTGTGATTTCTGGTTTCCTCACTGAAGCTTGACTGACACAATTATCCAGTGACCCAGCATCATGTCCTAAAAGACCATTCTTTCTTCCAATGTCGTGTAATACCATTTTGCACGAATCAATTGAACCCACTGTATCTCTTGGTATATTTGCCCACCCTTAGGCCAACATCTAACTGTCTTTGCTACTTGGCTTGATAATAAATCTTGGCATCCAATGGTGTTAATCTCATCTTGTTCATTTTCTTCAAGCTTAAGTTTTGAGAGTGCCCAGCTGTCAGTTCTTTTAGAATATTCCTCAACTATAGAGAACATTTGCCCTTCCAGAAGCAGCCTTCATCCAGTGCCTGGGATATGGAAATCCAGAAAGATGAGGCCATCTCAGCCAGGATGAACTGATGGGCTATACTCACCCCTGAGCTCCCTACCAGGATAGCTGAGGTTTGGCTAAACTGTGGGCTGGTTTGACATCTCTGTCTGCCCATCCTTTCATAGATGTTGATCCCTGATAAACATCTCATTCCCCAATGTCCATCTCTTTGTCTGCCTCTGGAGACCCCAAATCACATCAAGACCTTATCTCTAACATCTGCTCCTCTCCTGGCTTTGGTGCTAAGAACTGAAACTGAAATCCAAGAATCTGTTTGCTTACTGGGGTAACGGGAAGTGAGTCATGAGCACTGTGGGAAAAAAAAAATCCATAAACTCAGAATATAAAACATGGCTTTATTACTAATAACGTCAATCCAGGAAGAAAAGAAAGATGGATTCAAGAGTTAGAAGCAGGGGGCCACCACACAGACCATAATACTCCAGTTATTTCATACTATTGTGTCAAGTCTATTCTCTTCTCTGGATCAGTGTTTCCAGAGATTGGCCTCTTAGAGTTAGTTTTTATAGAACCAACTTAAACTTTTGTTGATGGCCATCCCTATCTTTGTTTTCTACTGTACCGATTTCTGCTCTAACTCTTCTCTGTTGCTCTACTCTTTAGGTTTATTCTGTTGTTCATTGTTTAGCTTCTAAGGATGGACACTTGGATCATTAATTTCAATGATTAATTCTTCTCTAGTAGAAGTCTTTAAGCTGTGAATTTCTCTCAAGCCATCATTTTTATATGATATTTTCATTCCCCACTCTGTAAGTGGGCTCTCCACTGTGACTTCTTTGACCAAATACACTACATACAGAGAGGGGGAAAAGTATAACTTCACAGTGGAGAAACCTGACAAAAACTACCTCAATCAGGCAAGCAAGGTCAACCTCAATAGTGGTAAATCATGTTGATAGTAGTAATTACCATTGAAACAATGTAATGAAAATGGTACTTTGCCTGTGCGGTCTTCCAAATACCATAACCCCAGGCTAATCATAAGAAAACATCAGATAAATTCTAAGAATGAGGCATCCTGCAAAATATCTGATTAGTACTCTTTAGCATTGTCAGTCAGCAAAATCAAGGAAAGTCTGGGAAACGGTTGGAGCCAAGAGGAGCTTAAGAGATAAGACTAATAAATATAATGTGGTATTTGAACATTAGGGGAAAACCTAGAAAATATTAATAAAGTATGGGTTTATATAACAATGTATTATTTGGTTTATTAATAGAAGCAATTATACCACATCAATATAAGAAGTTAATAATAAGGGAAAATGGCTGTGGGGTATAGGGGAATTCTCTGTATTATCTTCCCTTTATATTATGGTGGGTATGGGAGGGTGAGGTGGGACAGGGGGGACACTTTTATAAGTCCTGGAGTCCAAAGGCCAGAAAACCAGGAGCTCTGATGTCCAAGGGCAAAGGAAAATGGATGTCTCAGTTCAAGAAGAGGGAGAAAATCTGTCCTTTCTGTACTTTTGTTCTATTAGGCCCTCACAAGATTGGATGATGCCCACTCACATTGGTGGAGGTGGATCTCTTTATTCAGTCTACTGATTCAAATGCTAATCTCTTCTAGAAATATCCTCTCTCAGATACCCAGAAATATATTTTATCAGTTTTGCAGATATCCTTGAGCCCAGCTAAGTTGATACATAAAATTAACCATTATACTGTTCTTAAAATTAATAACAATACATAGATATTATCAGGTGATTCTAGGTATTCTAAATTTTCCATTATAGTTCCCTTTGTAACTCATGTGTTATTCAATGGTGTTATTTTTTTCCAAATATTTGGGAATTTTTAATTTATTTTTTTGTTATTAACTTCTGCCTTATTTGCACTATGGTTAAAGATCATAGTATAGTAGGTCTATATTGAAATATTGGAGACTTATTTTATATGTAGTATATGATCAACTTCTATAAATGTTTTATGTTTGCTGGGAAAATACATGTATTGTAGACTTGTTAGAAGCAGAACTCCTAACTAAGGGTCCACTGGATCAAACCTATGGTTCTTGGTATTTTGACCTTCTATTTACTTGCTAATTTTTGTGTGCTTAGCCTTCAGCCTTTAGGAGAGGTGAGCTGAAGCCTTCCCTTCTGACGCTGAATTCTTCATTGTCTTCCTACTGTTGTGAGTCAGCTGCGAGCTCACATATTCTGAAGGTCTTACTAGGTGTTTAATGACTTGAGCCTTTTTTCCATATGCCATTACAGTCTTCCTCTCTATGTCTTAAAAGCTCTGTGAAAATGTGTATACCAAGCCTTTTTTTAGTCAGTATCTTTCTGACATGTTTTTAAAATACTTTTACTTTCAACCTTTGAATCCAATACGTTCGTTGTATCTTCTACAAACAGCACATATCTGTCAATATTTGCCTTTCAACTGGCACATTTCGTTTGTTTGATTTTTCTGCAATAATTGATATAGATTTTCCTTTTGCCATAATCATTATTTCAGTTTGTCTTCACTGATTTTACTTCTTTTCTTTTCTTTCTTTCTTTCCTTTTCTTCTTCTTTTTTTTTTTTTTTTTTGGCTTCATTTTAGTCATCTCCAAAGATGAGACTTTTTCACGTTCTTACATCCCTGGGCCTACTAGATCCCCAGTACTCATCAGGCTAATTCTGTGCAAACCTGTTCTGGGTGGTCATAGCAATCAATCTGTTAGGACAAAAAACGGTATCGACATATTTGATCACCTTTCCTTCAGACTATCTTGCAACATCTCCTGGATTTTTCTTTTAATATTTCACATAAAACTCTTCTCTGTGAAGAGTTTTACATGGCAAGGTATCCAAAGCCTTGCATTCCTGAGAATATTTTTTTCATGCCCTCGTATTTATTTTTTAATTTTTATTAACATATAATGTATTATTTGCTTCAGGGGTACAGGTCTGTGATTCGTCAGTCTTACACAATTCACAGCACTCACCATAACACATTCCCTCCCCAATGTCCATCCCTCAGTCACCCCATCCCTCCCACCCTGCTCCATTCCAGCAACCCTCGGTTTATTTCCTAAGATTAAGAGCCTCTTATGGTTTGTCTTCCTCCCTGGCCCCATCTTGTTTAATTTTCCATCCCTTCTCCCATGGCCTCCTTCCCTGCCTCTCAAATTCCTCATATCAGTGAGATCATATGATAATTGTCTTTCTCTGGTTGACTTATTTCACGTAGCATAATACCTTCTAGTTCCATTGGTATCATTGCAAATGGCAAGATATCATTTTTGTTTTTTTGTTTTGTTTTTTTGTTTTTTTATCTTGCCCTCATATTTAAATGACAGTTTGCCTGGATACAAAATTCTGTGTTTTGAATTTTTTCTTTAGTACCTTTAAAACATGACTCCACTCTCTGTAGTAATCTGATTTTTATTCTTTTGTATTCTCTCTAGATACGCAGTTTTTAGAATTTCCTCTTTGTTCTTGGTGTGATTAAATTTTGCTGCAATGTGTGGATGTTTTTCCTTACCTGTCCTGTTTAGTACTCTGTGTGTCTTTTCAACCTAAGGCTTATTTGTTTTTTAAATTAATTCTGCAAAATGTATTAATTATTCATAAATGTACAAGTAAAATAAATTTCTAGAACTTCATAAATAAACTTTATTTATTTCTATATCTAAATTTTAAATATTTAAAATGTATTTATTTATAGACCTTTCCTTATCACATTTTGTTTTGTTTTGTTTCTCAGGCTGTCTTGACCCCTCTGTTTTAAGAGTTCGACCCCAACAGGGATTATAACACAGTATGTTTTTCTTTTGAAATGCTCTTCACGTGTCTTGTGATTTTGTTTAGTGAACTCCTCTTGGCCTGGAAGCTACAGGCCAGTACATCAGGTGAGCCCCTGGACAGCATGAGCCCAGTGAGCTCAGAGGAGAAAGAGTAGATGGGCTGTGGGTGGGGAGCCCCAACCATTCTCCCATGTCAACCAACCAGTCTTTACGCATTGGAACATCTCCTCCGCTGAGGGCTTCTTCACCTTTGCCCACCATGCCCACCTCACCTCTTTTAAGCAGCGCGGCATGAGGCCTGGGACCCTTGATTATAATTCCCCAGCTGGGGGCTTCAGATGCACAGGATTGGGCAGAACACTGCCCCACGTCAGTCCCCACTTGTTTTTCTTGGTCCCTCTTAAGCTATGGGACATCTGTGCTGCCCGGATTGTCCTCAGGGGAGTCTGGAAGTGGAGCTCCAGCTTTCCACAGGTGTCCAGGAAGATGCTGTCTGCCCCCAGGCACCATCAAACAGAACTGCCCGCAGACTCCATGGTGTGTCTCTCTCATTCTACCTCCTCTGCTTCACAGCTACGCCCACCCACATGCCACCCCAGCTCTTGCTGGCCTTGCGGTTTCTTAGTGTTTTTGTGACGTTTGCCTTCCTTCACTGCTCCAGGGTTGATCTCTTGTGGAGGATATAGAAAATCAGCATCAGGGCACATGGGAGGCTCAGTCCATTAAGTCTCTGCCTTCCGCACAGGTCATGATCCCTGGGTCGTGGGATCGAGCTCTGCCTCAGGTTCCCTGCCCTGCAGGGAATATGCTTCTCCCTCTTCCTCTCCGTGCCACTCCCCTTGCTTGTGCTCTCTGTCAAATAAATAAATAAAATCTTTAAAAAAATCTGAAAGAAAGAAAGGGAGAGGGAGGGAGGGAGGGAAGGAGGGAGAGAGAGAGAGAGAAAGAAGAAAGAAAGAAAGAAAGAAAGAAAGAAAGAAGGAAGGAAGGAAGGAAGGAAGGAAGGAAGGAAGGAAGGAAGGAAGGAAGAAAGAAAGAAAGAAAGAAAGAAAGAAAGAAAGAAAGAAAGAAAGAAAGAAAGAAAGAAAGAAAGAAAGAAAGAAAGAAAGAAAGAAAACCAGCATCTGGGGAGAAGCTAGAAACTGATCGCTGGAGTTCCTTAACATCCAAATGAAAGGCTGTCTTTTACACACAAGCACAGTGTAATCCCCTCCCCTAAACTCGGCAGGCAGAGGAGAGCAGGGCAGGGAGGGCCCAAAGCCCCCAGTGAATCTTAGCCCAAGTGTTCCAGCAGGGGGCAGGCAACCATACCCTTTAGTTATAAGATTGCAAACTCCAAGCTGCTGTTGGAGGGTGGTGCTGAGGACACGCATTGGAAAAGGATCCGTGTTTGCCCAGTAAAGGCCCACCATTGCTTGGAAACATTTAACCTTCTTTCTAGAAATACTTCCCAGGTGCACTCTGTTATTTCAGGAGCGTATAAGAAAGAAAAGCAAACTATTTTTTACCTTTTTTTTAACCAAGGCAGTTGCAGGGTTCAGAAGACAGTTGACTCCACATGTCAGCCCCCTGGAAGAAATGAGGAGTAGCAAGAGAGCCACCGCGGTGTCTGATGCCCTGTCAGGTCAGGTCAAGTACAAAGGGGGAGGCAGTGTCCTTGGTTTTAGGAACAGGCAGGTTATGGAATTCAGAATGCTGGAAGCAGAAAGTAAAATTGAATTAGGGATGAAGTGATAGTGAGAGAGGCCACAAGTATGGAGTATGGGCAACTGTTCCAAGAGGTCGGTTGTAGAGTGGGGAAGATAGGGAGGAGATGAGAGGGGGTGGGGTGCTCTTGTGCATTGGGCTTGTTCAACCGACTAAGGCACTAGATCATCCAATGACCACCAAGTAATGCCTCCTGGGAAGCTTTGCAAAATACTGTGGCCACACCCTACCCAGGGACATTGTGATTTAATCGGTCTGGAGTGTGGCCCAGGGGTGGGTGCTTCTTCGGAAGCTCCCCGAGTAAGTCTAATGCACTGCCAGATTTGGAACTACAGGTCTAAGGGAAGGACCCAGGACAGAAGGAGTGAGAGAAAATGTAAGAGAGGAAAAAAGATCATTACTGGAGTAAAAGTGGCTCCAGCAGGGGCTGAGGAGTTGGTCTTAAACAGGAGAGACATTTCTTCTATTGAGGAAAGGGGGAAGGAGGAAAGAATGGGTCCCAGAGCAGGTGGGTGTATGGCTGAGATAAGGAAGGAAGTTCTGTGTGACAGGCTGCATTTTCTCTGTGAGGAAGGGAAAAAGCCACCTGCTGAGGGATGTGGGGAAAGTTGGAGAAGAGATTAAGGATGGCAGAGAAGGGTTGGAACGGTTGCCCTAACAGAAATCCGAAACATTGGTTCATGATTGGAAGATCAAGGGACATCATTAAAAAATGGTGGTTGAGGGCACCTGGGTGGCTCAGTTGGTAAGTGTCTACTTTCGGCTTGGGTGGTGATCTCAGGGTCCTGGGATGGAGTCCCCCATCGGTCTCCTTGCTCAGCAGGGAGTCTGCTTCTCCCTCTCCCTCTGCCTACTGTTCCCCCTTCTTGTGCTCTCTCCCTCTCTCTCTCTGTGTCAAATAAATAAATAAAATCTTAAAAAAAAAAAAACTGCGATGAAGGAACTCACAGGTGTGGATTGCAGAATCTGGGCAAGATGGAGAAGGAATGGAGAAGAAGAGGTGGTGGAAAGAAAACTGAGAGTTCAAGGGCCAGTAAGGATGGATGAGATTGAAGAGTGATACAGCAAGAGAAGCCAAGGAATAAGGGGGAGATCACAACATTGGAACCAAAGAGTAGATGTAGGAATTTGAGTCTTCAGATGTGGGCAGAGCTGGCTGACCACCAGGTGTGTGCACAGCTAAAGGTGTGCATGGCCATATCAAAATCACAGGAAAAGCATCAGATCATTCCATTTTGTAGAATACCCGCTTTCCCAAATATTTTAATTAAGTCTTACTTACAATTTATAATTATTCTACATAATTACACTATAAAGAGTGTGTATAAATATACACTATGGATAATATGTATTTGTAATTATAGATTGCCTAGCATACCCAGCATGCTTTTAGCAGCATAAAAAGGAGAAAGAAAAGGAAAACTTCACATATGTTTATGTAGATAAAAGGACTAGGTGAGTATAAACCCAAATGTTAACAGTGAGATCATGGTTAATATTTTTTTCTTTTACTTTCTGAATGTTCCACAACAGTCAAATAATACTACTATAATCCTAAAGGCAATCCATTTTATACTTTAAAAGAAAATGGTTTACTCCAAGTGAATTTCGCTCTTTTCAGGATATCTAAGTCTTAAAAGGAAGTAATATTCTGAACCCTGGAACATCTTGTCATGTATTAGTATACAGTTCCTAATGCAAATAGTAATTCCAATGAGTCATTTTCTTTCCGGCTCATTTTAAACTATGAGATAGTGATCAGACCTAATTATTTCAATTTATAAATATTTACTTTCAAGACAAGTTCCTTATGTTCATAATGTTGACTTAATAAATGCAGGTTGACATTGAAATATTACGAGACTTCCTTTTCCAAGGATGATGTATTATGTTGAAAGAACTTCACAAGGGAGAAAAAGAATAGAGCAGGCAGAAAAGGCCTTTTCTGACTACCTCATTTTAACTTGCAACCTCTCCAATTAACACATACATCCATTTCCAGTTCACTTCCCTCCATGGCACTTATTAACATTCTATCTCTACCACTGGCATATGTGAAATCAGATATACACACATGTATTCATGTATCTTTGGTATCTATTGAACTGGAAATTCCAATTTACCTAGTCTGTGGGCATTTCTATTTTTTAAAGCTCCCAAGGTGATTTTTACAAGCAGCCAGCATTCCATATAATCAAGTCAGTTAAATTAAAATGGAATTTTTGTAGGCTTTCTCCTTTGTTCCATGAATATTAAGACATATTCTTTTTTTTTCAAGATTTTATTTATTTATTTATTTGAGAGAGAGCACGCAGTGGGGGGGGGGGGTGAGTAGAGGGGGAAGGAGAGGAACAAGCTGACTCTGCACTGAGTGCAGAGCCCAACCCCAAGACTCTGAGATCATGACCTGAGCTGAAACCAAAGAGTCAGATGCTCAACCGACTGAGCCAACCAGATGCCCCTCAAGACACACTCTTGGCTGTTAACGTGCCTGTCATCATTGGTACCTCAGCCATCTTGAATACCTGGTCATTCCTTTCTCAGGTCACCAGCAACGGGTACAACCTGGATACACCTCTTCTCAGTGTCTGCATTTTTGTCTCTCCTTTGGGAAATGTCACTAAACCAATCAACTGAAAATGAGGGAAAGAGAGGCTTAAGCTCCTTTGAAAAATAATTAAGTACCTCTTAGGTACTTCAAATGGAAAAATAAAAGGAACACCTTCGATGGCAAAGGCATTCCACCAATAACTTGTCAAGGGCTGCTTGAAAATGTTTAATGGTGAGCACAGAGCCACAGCTGGCAAGGGTGCCGTAATGAGGTGTTCTAGAAACCCTGGGGCAACAGCTGGCGGAGCTCACAGAAACCTCTTTGAGGATGTTCATGGTGGATCACAAAGCAGCAGCTGGCAGGCAAAATCCACCGGCAAATCCACTCAGAGGACGTAAACTATACTTCAAAAAATCACTTTCTCAACTCACAGCGTCCTTTTTTTCCCTCAAGCTTTGCCTCTGAAATAATTATTTTCTTATAAGAAAATTGCAAAGATAATTTGGAGAGGTCCCGTGGACCCGTCACTCAGTTTCCCCCCGGGGCAGCGCCTTGCTGCGTCATGATGGGAAATCGGCATCCGTCCGAGGTGTGTGATGGTTTGTCACGTGTGTAGATTCACGTAACCAACACTGCAGTCGATATACAGAACTCTTCTATCAATTTTCATTTTTTTGGGATAAATGCCCAGGAGTGTAATTGATAGGTCTTCCTAGCAGGTTGATCTTTTCACTGGTATGGTCCCCTCTGTATCTGGTGATTTTCTTCGCTCTGAAGCCTAGCTTCCCTGATTTTTTTTTCTGATGTTTGCATGGTGTATCTTTTCTCTTACTTTTACTTTCAGCCTTTCTCTAGAGTTATAGCTGAACTGGATTTCTTTCTTTTCTTTTTTAAAGATTTTATTTTTTTATTTGACAGAGACACATCGAGAGAGGGAACACAAGCAGGGCAAGTGGGAGAGGGAGAAGCAGGTTTCCTGGCAAGCAGGGAGCCTGATGTGGGGATGGATCCCAGGACCCTGGGATCATGACCTGAGCTGCAGGCAGACGCTTAACTGACAGCCACCCAGGTACCCCTGAACTGGATTTCTTGTAGACAGCTCATCACTGTGTCATTTTTTTTTTAACTTTAAAACAAATCAATAGACTTTATTATTTAGAGATTTTAGGTTTATGGAAAAACTGAACAGCAAGTAGTGAGTTTCCATATACTTTCCTTTTCCTTCCCCTACCCCCTTCCCTATTATTAGCATCTTGCCCTAGTGTGGAACATGTGTTACAATTGATGAACCGATATTGATACACTATTATTAACAAAGTCCATTGTTTACATTAGGGTTCACTCTACATATTGTATATTTGGTTTGGACAAATACATAAGTTCATGTATTTGCCATTGCAGTGTCACATAGAACAGTTTCTCTGCTTTAAAAATCCCCTGTGCTCTGCCTATTCAATCTTCCCTCTCTGGCCTGCAAATCCTTAGCAACCAGAAATTTTTACTGCCTCTGAACTGTCTCTGCAATTTTGCCTACTGCAGATTGTCACATAGTTGGAATCATATAACATGAAGCCTTTTCAGACTGATTTCCTCTACTTAGCAATATGCATTAAAGTTTCCCATAGTTCTCTGTGTGCCTTCTGTGACTCTTTTCTATTTAGGACTGAATACTATTCCATTGCATGGAATAGAATACACAGTTTATCCATTCACTGTTGAAGGACATCTTGATTGCTTCCAAGCTTTGGTAATTATTAATAAAGATTCTATAAACATTCCTCTGCAGTTTTTTGGTGTATACATAAATTTTCAACTCGCATAGGTAAATGCATCTATTCCATCTTCCTGGAAAAGGAAATCTGAGAGCCAGCACTATTTGAGAAGAAGAAATCAATTGTATTTTTAGTCTGTAGCAGAGTATTTTTTTTAACTCTGACCATAACTTCTCTTAATCATCATCATATTAACCCATCAAGAATGCTGTCTTTAGCCAAAAGATGAGGAAAGGGGTAGCCCAGAAGGACAGAGTATTTTTTTAGTATTAGTAATCACCTGACAATAATTGGAACATTATTGGACCCAGAGTTCTAAACTAAATATGTTTAAAAATTGAAGAAAATTGAGAAAATTAAATGAAGTTAACTGAATAATAGTTCAAGTGGGATCCAATTTCAAAAAGCAAAATTAGTTTATCAAATAATTAGTTCATATTGTATGAAAAATTATTACTGTATTTTAAGTTCATCCTGAATTTGACGTGTTTTTCCTTAATGATTATCCTTTAAACCATGAATTTTTTTCTTCAGCTGTCCATGGTTTCTGTTTGCTAAATTACAGATGGTCAGTAGATATTCCTAATATGGAGACTGAGTATGTTTCTAATGGGTTAACATTTATCTCAGAAAAAGGTGACTTCACTACTTATTATATAATTTAGGTCTATGCTGTTTGCAGCTACTAATATTTTGTACAACTGGGGGCAAAACGTTTGCATCTTTCATTTTTTAAAATAAACATTGGCAATGTAAATATTCTACCTTCATCTTGAAAGTGATAGGAACTTTAATAGAAAGGGCAGAATAAAATCTGCTTGGTTGTATAACACAATGCAAAAGTTATTCAGAGAAATACGCAAATCCCACCAATCGGTCTTAACAACCTTCAGTTTATTGGTAGGATGTGGTACCTACTCTGACCCTGCTTTGTAACACAGCTCAGTTCTCCCCACACCTTCTTTCCAGTCATCTGCCTCAAGCACCCCAGCAGGATATATACACCAGTGTGTTGTTGGAGGCTGTCTGATGTACACCATGCCATGTCTGGTACCTCGGGGTGCCAGGGAACCTCAGGTTAACTTGGGATGAAGAAATAGGACTGGTACCTGTAACCAAGCCCACCATGGTCTCCCACAGTCCCTCTAACCAAGCCCTCCATGTTCTCCCACAGTCCCTCTAAGCCCACCATGTTCTCCCACAGTCCCTCTAACCAAGAATGCTATGGTCTCCCACAGTCCCTCTAACCAAGCCCTCCATGTTCTCCCACAGTCCCTCTAACTAAGCCCACCATGTTCTCCCACAGTCCCTCTAACCAAGAATGCCATGGTCTCCCACAGTCCCTCTAACCAAGCCCACCATGTTCTCCCACAGTACCTCTAACCAAGAATGCCGTGGTCTCCCACAAGCCAGCCATGTTCTCCCAAAGACCCTCTGCCTTCTTTCTTGTGTCTGCTTAATCTTAAATGACTATTTTAAGACAGGACACACATTGTCCAGATATTCACTTATATATTCCATAAGTATTTACTGAGGATTCACTATGTGCCACACATTGTTTTCGGTGTTAGTGAGACAGCTGTGAAGAAAATTCTAAGAGTCTCTGCTCTTATGGAGCTTATATTCCCATGTAGGAGATAGATAATGAAGAGATACATAAGTAGAAAGATATACACATATAGACGGTTATACCACAGTGATACATGGCATTGAGAAAAGTAAAGCTGAATAAGAAAGTAGAGATTGGCAGGGTGATGGGTCATAGATGTGTCAGGGAAGACCTCTGTGTGGTGGTGACCTCTGAGTGGAGACCTACAGAAGAGAGGAGAAAGGTCTTATGGATATGTAGAAAAATAAGAGTCCCAGGCAAGTGCAAAGGCCCTGAGGTAGGATCATGTTTGTCACATTCAAAGAGACAAAAAGCTATCACAGCTGAATAAGAGTGAGCAGGAGGTAGGGAGATGAAGTCTGGAGGGAAGCCAGGGACCAGATCATGAACACAGCCATGAACAGAATATTGGATTTATTCTAAGTCAAGTAGAAAATTACTTAAGGGTTTTTGCTGTTTGCTTAGATGTGGCTTATCTTTTCCAGCAATCACCCTGGCTGCTGAGGGAAGGACATTCTATAAGGGCACAGGTAGAAACTGGATCATGTATGAGGCTTTTCCAGGAAAAGGTGGTAATTTGGGAATGAGTAATTGTGGTAGAAGTGACAAAAAGAAACGTGCTATAAAATACATTTTCAATTTAAAGTCAAAAGATTTTGCTGCGGAATTAAATACATGATGTGAGCAAAACAGAAGGGTCAAGGGAGATGATGAGTTTTTGAAGCTGAGCAATTAGGTAAATGGGGAACACTGAGGGAAGAGCAGGTCTCTAGAGAGAATTCAGGTAACTCCTTTGTAGTAGATGCTTGAACTTAACATTTTTTTGAAACAGGTTTATGCCCTTCAGGAATCGCCCAAATTCATAACCACCACCATAAGCTTTAATATTTCCCATAAAATACAGTAAAGTGGCCTCTTTCTTTTTTAGTCCCTTAAAAACCTTTCCCTTGCTTGAAAACAATTATGGCTGAGGCCAGAGCACTCTTTTGAAATGGAGTCACAAATATCTTTTTCTTGTTATTCTATGGGACCCCCTAATGTACCCATCTAGGGTGTGTCTATTCTATAGATAGATTTCTACAGATAAATTTGACACTTCACTCTAGTTTATCCAAACCTTTTCATTTTTAGCTAAAAATTATTTCAGGCATTTCACTTCCATTATCAACATTAGTGGTTAGTTTCCTTTTTGGACACTTTTCAAAAAGAAATAGAATTGGTTTCACCTTATGAGTGTTTCCAAATATGGGACAATGACTCAGCATAAGAAAGCCAAGTCAAGGAAGGCTTGCTAAATGAGCTATGAGCATCTTTTACTGGCTAAGTAGATCATTCAGGAATGTCAACATGCCCATCCCTGAACTATTCAGATGTATGAATCAGTAAAATTTGAAATTCTTTCAAGTTATGAACCAGGGAGTCTCACAAATGATTAAAACCATGAATTTGAAATCCAAGAATGTCAGTGATCTACTGTCTGAATTCATCACATTCAGTTTCTGCTAATTTGTTTTACATCCTATATGCTATTGATGAAGTTGTGCAGCCAGAAGCCTATCCCCTTCTGCCCTATGATAATGCAGAACTTTCTCTGCCTACTTTGAAGAATTTATTAAGAACCGCAATAAGATTTTAGATATCCTGGAAAGGACATGTTTGAAATGAACAGAAAGACCTTGGTGCAAGTCCCATCTCTGCCATTGAGCAACTGTGTGACTTCTGGAAAGTTGCTTGACCTCTCTGAGCATGTGTCTCTGTCTTTAAGTGCGGATAATGACACCCACCTAGTGAGGTGGTTGAAAATGGCCCAGAATTAAATGTCTGCGGTGGTCACAAAGATGCACCACAGATTGTCCTTCAAAAGATCACTGTAAGGAGCTCACTGAGTTGGCCAACATCTTCACTTCTTTGAATTCCCTGAGCCCTTAAAATTTCTAAGAATTTTTTGCCTCCAAGAACCAGTTTTCACCTCAATGGGAGAAACATTGCCCTTGCTGAGAAGGCATGCTGGAAGGCAACTTGAGTTCTAGTTCTGCATTGACGGATTGTTCAGCCTTTTACCAGCCACTCTCCCTCTTTGAGACTCATATGTAAAATGAAGAGGTTGAATAACATGGGCTTGAAAACTCACAGCCCTGGAGCCCAATGACTTCTGTGTGGTCCTGGTGGACAAGTGTAGCTGACTTCTCTGGCCCTCCCTCCTCCCCTGCACGCCCCCCACCTTTGAAGGCAGGAGAAGGTAGCTCTCTGTAGTTGTACCTCAACCTGATTGTTAGTTTTCATGCTAGTCACAACCTCAACTGCTTGAAGACAAAGTCCACATGCATCTGATACAGTAGTTGGCAGGAAGTAGGCACTTGGTCAATGTTTGTAGAATGGGTTACACAGTACTTAAAGGTTGAACTAGATGAAACTGCCCAGGTGAGACCTTTTGACAGCAAATATATAGGCTAACTCAGGCATTATGGAATCAAATGACGCCTGCCTTGTTCTGTAGCCTACGAGGCAGCATCTGACATGCCAAGTGGTCAAGAAATGTTTAAGGAAGGAAAGTTGAGAATAAGGCAAGGGGAAGGTAGACAAGTCATATGGTTACCAATTTTATATTTCTTCAAAAATGCCTGGTAACTTGTGAAAGGATTTCAATCTGAAATGAAACCTGAGGATATGAAATGGAGAATCTCCTGCAGGCACCTCTTAGAAGAAAGGAACTTATGAACTGAGACACAGATTTCTCATAAATGTCTGATGTACAGAAGACCAAGACTTACCTCCTGACCAATGAACACCTGCCAAGAATCTTTGCCCATCCTCAAGTCATTGAATTCACTGCTTGGACTCTGGCTGGATATCCCCCTCTTTGCACTCCTTGCCTCTAAATACAGCCTGCTCCAGACCCTCAGCAGATTCGTAGCTTCCAACATCATGCATTCATGAGATTACAGTTCCTCTGCTATTCCCAAATAAATTCAATTTCTGGTCATTTGAGCTTGCTTCAGTTTACCTCTTTATTTAAGTTGACATAGCAGATTGTTCTGCCACAGATATAGAGGTTAGTTAATGAGTTTGGTCAAAATTGGATGTAAGCATATATTGCCATAGAATTTTTTTGTTCTTTATAGTATAACTCTATGTCATAAAAATTAAGAAGGAAATAGTGTTTATATTTGTATAGCTCTTTCTAGTTTCTAAAGGACTTTCTTATCAATTCTTTCAATGTACACTCCAGAAAATTTTCATATACTGCAAAGGGCATTCAAACTAATTAAGTTCACTGAACCAGTAATAGGATCATTCCATTGTCAACCACATTTTCATCTTATGTAGATATCTTAAGTACTCTTTTCACAGACTGGTTGATAGTATTCAAAGTTGCCATGGATACCAGATAGCATATAACCCATTTGCCATTCCTCATCCTCAGCTACCAACCCTGTGAATAGACTAAGAAAATGTAAGAAATCATGGCCATTTACAGCTAAGACTTAACACCATAGAATGCAAGAGGAAGAAAGAACTTTATCTTCTGGAACAGACATTCTTAATCTTGATGCATGAATCCCTAAAACTGACTACCAAACTTTTAGGCTATGGGAGTGTTTCTCATGATATTCCATAGGTTTCATTAGATTATGAAGGCTGATGGGCTCCATGAAGACAGCCTATCATTTACATAGGAGATAGGAGATCCTGGAGAGGCCAAGTGAATTTCTTGGCGTTCCACGCACAACTACTTAGAAGCAGAATTTGATTCATGGTACTACTAGTTAAATGTTGTCTTCCCCTGTCACCCAAGTGCACTTAAGAACCCTTAATTTTTTTTTAAGATTTTATTTATTTATTTGACACAGAGAGAGAGATCACAAGCAAGCAGAGAGGCAGGCAGAGAGAGAGGGGGAAGCAGGCCCCCCCGCTGAGCAGAGAGCCCTATGTGGGGCTTGATCCCAGGACCCTAAGATCATGACCTGAGCCTAAGCAGAGGTTTTAATCCATTAAGCCACCCAGGTGCCCCAAGAGCCTTAAATTTTTGATCCCAATCAGGGTTTAGGTATATACCTGTGTTTCTGAAGTTAGAATATGGAAGGGTCTTCACACGCCCCTGCCTAGTTTATGCTAAGTTTCCAACATTTAATTGGGATGATTTAGTGTTGTCTTAATTATACAATCTCAGCAGTAAAGTATACAGGAAATGAGTCATTTCGCACGGTGAAAATTTGGTGGGTGTGCATTAAAATTTGAATAGAACTGGTAATGTTCTATGATTACTGATTAACACATATATACAGTTTCCTTGGAAATGGCTAAGGCAGAGGAGATTATTTAAGAATTAAGAAATTGGGAGCAAATCTCATTTGTAACCCAGAACAGCCTTAACTCATATTGTGATGTTATGATTTATAAGAAAAAATATGTATTTGGTTCAGTCAGGTGACAAAAATATATTTCTCATATATATTTGGTCTTCATCTGAAGTTCCTGGCTCACAGCCCACAAAATCCTTGGGATTTCCTAAGGATGAGAGTGAATAAAGGTGTCTCTTGTTATGTTAGCCAGGTGACTTTGGGAAAGTACCTAAAAACAGGAGCTTGGTGGCCAGTGGAGTCAATCATGTGATTAGAGGTCAGTCTTACCTCCGACCTCTGGAGAGAGGAGAGGGAATGGAGGTTGAATTGATCACCAATAGCCAATGCTTTGGTCAACTATGCCTGTGTAATGAAACCTCCTAAAAAACCAAAAAAAATGGCTTCAAGAGTTTCCATGATGAACACATGGAGATGTGGGTAGATTGAGGTATTCAGAGAGCATGGAAGCTCTGTACCCCTTCCCACATAACTTGACCTATGCATCTCTTCCATGTGGCTATTCCTGAGTTGCTATCTAGTGAGTTTCCTATCCCTGAGTTCTATGAGCTGCTGTAGCCAATGAATCAAACCCAAGGTGGTGTTTGTCAGTCTGGAATCTTGACATACATAAAAGACAGCAGACGGGGTGGGGGGTTAGGCGAGCCTGGTGGTGGGTATTGAGGAGGGCATGTATTACATGGAGCACTGGGTGTAGTACATGAACAATTAATCTTGTAACACTGAAAAAATAAAATAAAAGTATTTGCGGGGGGGAAAGAAGAACCAAAACAAGGGGAAAAAAAGAAAATAAAATTTAGTTCATTAATCCCATCAAAAAAAAAAAAAAAAGACCGCTGAAAAAGCTTATAATCATGGAAATCTCAAGAACTAATTTTTTAAAAGGCAACAATATTCAAATTATAAGTGGGAAAACAGAGAATGTTAGTTAAATCACGTGAAATAAGATTTACCTTAGTTTTTGTAGATGGGCATTTGCCCAAGTTATTTAAGTATTACTTTGAAAAATATATGGTTATCTTATCGGCAAGAATATAATCTAAGGATAAATATTAATCGTGTCTAATATATGTAAGAACAGGAAACAGGGTTTTTAAAAAAAGCACTTTACACTTCTTCTGTCCTCACCTTCCTTTATTCTGATCTTTAGATGCTATATATTGTTCCTCCATTATAGTTAGCTCTCAAGAAAAAGATCATGATATCAAAAAATGAAGCCTAGACAAA
>CM053606.1:103566964-103608389 GCA_028646535.1 Procyon lotor | reverse complement strand
AAGAATATAATCTAAGGATAAATATTAATCGTGTCTAATATATGTAAGAACAGGAAACAGGGTTTTTAAAAAAAGCACTTTACACTTCTTCTGTCCTCACCTTCCTTTATTCTGATCTTTAGATGCTATATATTGTTCCTCCATTATAGTTAGCTCTCAAGAAAAAGATCATGATATCAAAAAATGAAGCCTAGACAAAATTGTTATGTCTATGTGAGAAACACTGCCAAAAATCTCAAAAACTGCCATGGGGGAAGCCAGAAAAGAAAAAGCCCTAATGGCAATGTCCAGATATTTTCTGGCCTGACATTTTCCTGAAAATACAGTGTAGATTGGAGGAAAGGAAGCACCAACTTCAGAATGCGGAGCACAAAATGACCGCAGTTCCCCTGAGTGGCTGGGTGGGATGCTCCGAAGGGAGTGTGGCGAGATGAAGGTGGAGGAAATTGGGGCCTTGGACATTAAGCTTCGAACTGAGGTAGAGGTGGGCATGTGGCAGTGAGCTGGCCCTCTGTGCTCCTGGGCTCTGTTCCCTGTCTTTCTGGTAGAAAGGGTTTGATAGTGGCAGCAGCCCAAAGATACACAGATGAAGGCATGAACCGCTGGAAACCTTTCCAATCCCAACCACGTTGGGGCTCTCTGAGGGAGGTAAGTCAAAGATCAGGAAGTAAGCAGATGGCGGGGAGGGTCCGATGCATCTTGGAGTAGCCATCCAGTCACCATCGGGGGTCTGATGCCACGGAAGGGGGAGGAAATGCTTTTTTCCCATCTTGGTTATTGCTCCAGCTTTTAACCAGTCAGAAGACAGATGGAGACTGTTCAGAGGAGCTACAGAATTATGACCTTAAGGATTGACTGATAACATAGACTCTTTCAGAGAAGGTATCACAAAGGCTAGTTCCTCAGGCACCCATGACTGAGGGCTGGCCAACTCTGTGTAGGGCCCAGTGTTGAGAGCTGATAGGAGAAACACAAAGGGTAACACAGATTTCTTTCCCTATCTTAACATCTGATTATAGCCTGCTGATGGTAGGAACTGCAAGCAACAGGGTCCATTCCTGTTAGAAGAACAGAGAAGGAGGTGTCCCGTGGGGGGGGGGTATTCCAGGATGAGTGCTTTGCTTGTGGTGGGGAAAGTGACAGGCTGCAGAGAGATGGTTTGGGCCCATTAGGCTTCCCCTGTGGTCTTGCACTATTGCCTATTGGTAAGGTCTCCCTACCTGCCCTCCCACTAGCACACAGTGTTTTGGCCAGTCTTTCTGGCCTGGTGCCTCATTTATTTGCAGAGTTGTTACTCTTTCGGGTCAGAGCCAGAAACAGGCCAGGGTTTTGCGAGTCATGCTGAATCTGCCATTCTTCCTCCCTCACAGCTTGCATTTCTACCAGGAGTCCTCCATCTGGGGCTGAGAAGAAGGGGGCTTTCTGTGGACGGAGGAAGACGATTCTTCCCTGAAACCAGACCTTCTCATCTGCTTTCTAAGCCTCAGCCGTGGAAAGCATTTTATCTCTGAGTCTACAGCATAGCCCAAGCTGAAAATATGTAGGCCTGTGTCATTGACAGGCTGGGGAGAAAAGGCCACAGGGAAGGGATGCTATATCGTCACATTCTGTGTGCTCGTTTTCTCCTTTGTGCCCAGTATGTATAGCAGAGTGAAGTAGGGCTACCGTTGCAGGCAGTTGGGGAGGGGAAAAGTTATCAGAGAATAGCAGAAGGGGAGGAGGCAGAGGTATCTTACATGTCTTCCCATGATGACGATCCTTTAAGGCAATGGATGATAAAGGAGTGAGGGGCACACCACAGAAGGTCACCCCTCCTCTCTAGCTTCTGGAGTTATGGGTCACACTGCATGCACAAGCAGGAATTAGACTTGAACAAGCATAATTCAGCACCTGTTGCTGCTTATAAGATCTGCTCCTTATGAGAACTTGAATTTGAGTCTAACAGGTACATATGTTTAATACTTAAAGTGGTGCTTTTAACTTCAGACTTGATTTTCTTTTTTTTTTTAAGAATCAGACGAAAATCTAAGCTGAAAGTATACAATAACTGATGTGAAATTTACCAGATTCTTAACATATAAGCACACGTGCCCAACCAACTATAAATAATATTGAGCACAGTTCTAGGGTTAGAGTCAACGTCTTGTAACTTGGAAACTGAAAGAAAAAAAAGAAGAAAGAAAAAAGACCCAGGCAAACCTAGTCAATGGGCTAGATCTTTTCTACCATCCTAGTTTTATTCATAGAATCTCTTCTCTTTCTCATGCTGGTCTGATTTGGAAGTCACATTGTTTTTTTGAGGCTCTCATTCTAACTATAGAGAGTTGTTATTTTGTTTATGATTGGTTAGATTTCATGTTTTAAATAGGTACAGATTAAACATAGTTCTCTACCTCAGATGACCACATTTCCTGAGTGATTACTGCATAGTTGCATACAACGGTTCTGTGTCTTCCTATGCTTGCTTTTTAATTTCTCACTTTAGGTATTTATGGCTGCCCATAACTGTGTGATGGTTTAATTGCTGAACAGACTACCCTTACCTATTTTAAGAAAATAACTAAAATTTTAGGTTGTGTACTAATTGAAAATATTTTGACTTCTGTCAAAAAAGACATTGATTTTATATATTTTTGGCATTACTACCAAATATAGCCCTGGTTTTATAAATACAAGCGGAGGGGTGCCTGGGTGGCTCAGTGAGTTAAAACCTTTGCCTTCAGCTCAGGTCATGACCTCAGGGTCCTGGGATTGAGCCCCTCGTCCTCGGGCTCTCTGCTCAGCAGGGCACCTGCTTCCCTCTCCCTCTCTGCCTGCTTGTGATCTCTCTCTCTGTCAAATAAATAAATAAAATCTAAATACATACATACATACATACATACATACATACAAGTGGATTTTCAGTACCTAAATGGCCATTTCAGGGATGCCTGGGTGGCTCAGTTGGTTAAGCAGCTGCCTTCAGCTCAGATCATGATCCCAGGGTCCTGGGATGGAGTCCCACATCGGGCTCTCTGCTAAGCAGGGAGCCTGCTTTACCCTCTGCCTCTGCCTGCCTCTCTGCCTGCTTATGTTCTCTCTCTCTCTCTCTCCCTGACAAATAAATAAATAAATCATCTTTTAAAAAAATGGCTATTTCATATCTATGCATAGAGTAAATAGAGTGATCACCGAGAACATTTCAGCTTGAGAGGTATGGTAGGGCCTGCGGCTAAGCCCTTAGAGTGACAAGAGCTGTGGGGTCCTTTGTTCTGTCCAGCAAAAGCATTTCCCAGGGAGAGGAACAGCAAGTACAAAGAATCTGAGGTGAATACACTTACATAATATCTAATCTGTGCTGGACACTGCCTGATTCACAAGGACAAGGTTCCCTAGGCAAGGGGTCAGCGGTCCTCAACCCGCTGTGTCCTCCACACATAGTTTCTAAATATTGTTTGTGACTTAGTTTATTTTCATACAAGCCTACACACTATATCAAACTGTTTGCATTTGATTTCAAGTCTCTTCAATTTGGGAAAGAGAATTTTTCTTTAAAAAAAATAACCGCTAGGACCATGTCTAAATGGTCAAAACTTCTGCCCTTGAGTTTTTGCCTAAGTGGTTCTCTAAGGATACCCTTTGGTAGCTGCATTCCTCAATTCTTCTTTTGTGTTAGAGCTGGAAAAACTGTGCCACATGGTTACCATAAAGAAACAGGGAAAATGGAATCAGAATTTGTGAGACAGATGCTTGGAAGGGATTTCCATGACGTTTTACTAGATTGATATGCTACAGGAGCTGGGAGGAGTAGTTTAGTAAACATAGAGGATGCTGGTGTCTGTCTTTAACTCAAAGGGATCTGTAACAGAGAAATGAGTTCATCGAGTGATGAAGACAACCTTATAGCAGTTCCAGGAAGAATTACAAAATATTCCTGACTATTAGTTTATAGCCACAACACAATGCTGAACAAATTTTAAGTTTAATGGATATTGTACTCCTTAAAGGCATACTGTAGAATTTCAACTATATTAGCAGTAGTCTTTAGGTTGATAAAATCCTGTTGCAATGAGACAAGGAGACCCTCTTTATTTTCTATGCTGGCAAGTTCTACGATAGAGTCTCTTAGGGATTTTTTTTTCTTTTTCTTTTTTTTTCTGGTATGGGCTAAGCGATGCCTGACATGTGCTTATGAAATTGCAGAAGAGTTTTGAGTCAGAATGATAACAGTGTAAAAAGGCCCAAGTCAATACTAATTTGTTGTAGGGTATGCATGATTTCTCACCAACTACCAAGGATTTGAGTTGGCTACTTGATTTGGTTTCGCATATTGTAATAACATTATTTGTTGTAAGGCAAATGTATCTACTTTGTGTATTTAGATTTGATAAAATTGGAGGATCCTAGAAAGTGGCTTCAGGATACTTTTCTTTTGACCTAGGGGAACTGTTTATATCTGAAGAGAATGGTGGTTTTCATGAAGGACATAGAAATGATTACTTTAGTTATACATACACGCACACATTAGATCCTTGAGGCAAATAAGTTTAAGTAAAATTATTATCTTGCGAACAACTGAATCCTGGAGATTTCTCCACATCTTTTTTTTCTTTTCTTGATTTCTCTGATACTTTCTAAGGACTCCTAAATTGCATTAATATTTCCTTTCATATAGTGCAGAATTGCAATGCCTATAATCAGTTGTTACTCTCTAATTATTTTGACTTTCTCTCCAGGTTTAAGGTTCTTTCTGGCATTAAGTTTGAGACATTAGAAGAATCAATTAATTTTATGAGTTCCCTGTACTAGCACACTTAAGACCTAGCAATAACCATTATGTAAATCCTGTTTATTAGGAAGGGAATTTGGCACTAAGAAGTACCAGTCCTGATAGAAAATATCAAGAAGCAAAATGAAAAAAGAAATGATAGATTGCTTAGTTAATATGTTTTCAGACTATTTTTCCATATTGCAACACAAGATTTCTTTATTTCTTTTTTTTTTTTTAAGATCTTATTTATTTGACAGAGAGGAGAAAGATCACAAGTAGGCAGAGAGGCAGGCAAAGAGAGAGGGGGAAGCAGGCTACATGATGAGCAGAGAGCCTGATGCAGGGCTCAATCCCAGGACCCTGAGATCATGACCTGAGCCAAAGGCAGAGGCTTTAACTCACCCAAATGCCCCAAGATTTCTTTTTTAAACTTTATATTATATTATTTT
Organism: Procyon lotor; assembly: GCA_028646535.1. Classification (NCBI taxonomy): domain Eukaryota; kingdom Metazoa; phylum Chordata; class Mammalia; order Carnivora; family Procyonidae; genus Procyon; species Procyon lotor. Next base: position 103,603,190 of record CM053606.1, on the reverse strand, counting down.
AAAAAGTATTTCAGTTATTTGTTTGTTTGTTTATTTATTTAACAGAGAGAGGGAACACAAGCAGGGGGAGTGGAAGAGGGAGAAGCAGGCTCTCTGCTGAGCAGGGAGCCTGATGCTGGGCTTGATCCCAGGACCCTGGGACTCTGAGCTGAAGGCAGACATTTAATCAACTAAGTCAGCCAGGTGCCCCCAAGATTTCTTTCTCTCTCTTTTTCTCTTTTTAAAGATTTATTTATTTATTTATTGAGTGGGGGAGGGGCAGAGGGAGACACTTAGAGAGAGAATGAGAGAGAGAGAGACTCTCTGGCAGACTTACCACTGAGTGCAGAGCCAGACACAGGACTCAATCCCATGACTCCAAAATCAGGACTTGAGCTGAAATCAAGAGTCAGACGCTTAAGCAACTGAGCCACCCAGGTGCCCCACAACACAAGATATTTAATTCGAATCTATTTTAACTAGGTTTAAAATTATTTCTGCTAATATAAATTCATTCCCTCTATTTACAATGTAGATACTAGCTAGGCTTATTTTTTCTATAGTAATATAAAGTCAAGCTGTTTGGTGAAAAAGACAGTTCATTCACTTGTTCAAATATAACCAATATGAGAATAACTGCTTTGAGTACATTTGAGTACAAGAGGACATTTTGAGAATGCCTTAAAAGTACTCTTGTACTGACCAGCATAGCCTTCATTGCAACAAATTCCACTAACACACACACAAAATGAAAACACACAATTGAATCACGACCAGTTGGAATTCATTTTTTCCACTGTGGCAGAATTTACTATGGTAAATAAAGATGAGGAAATACTCATTTTTAGTCTGTAATAATAAAATTTCACATTAGGAGGACTGCATATAAATGAGAGGCACTTTCTAGGAAGCAGGTTAAAATGCAACTTTAAAATAGTGTTCTAGTAGGTATAAGTAAGTCCAGAAATACCTAATTTGGAAAGCATTTGACTAGAGGTTGTGAAAGGTCAATAGAAGAAAAAAAAATCTAGGACAAATCTTGTCCTCAAGTTCTCACTGCAAATCCCAGTGAAGTCAGTGGAAAGTTTATGGAAATATCTGAAAGGCACATTTGGCCTAGTTCAAAAGCTCTATTAAATTAGTATTTTAATACATTGTCCTAGTTAAGTCTTGTGTTTATGGTCCTTTTAACATTGTTTCACCCAGGGTTCATTCATAGCTTACTGAGAAGTCACAGAAACAAGGATAGGCTAACATGATATTTGACCTTTTATTGAATTTCAAAGATACTTTGAAACCTCTCCCAGCCCAAGACTGAGAAAAGAACCTATGTGAAGAAATTCATGGATCCAAGGCAAACTTTGTGGTTTTTAATGCTCATACAATAGGAAGTATAAACAGATGTAAAACGTATAATACTAATGCTTAGCTTTAGAGAATTTAGTCCCTGAAACTAAACTGTATATATGGCTGACAATATTTGATGTTATAAATTTTACTTTATACTATTGAGTATATAAATGTCATTGTGGCTGTTACCTTGTGATACAAGGAGGAAGTCAGGTAACCTTTAACTTCCTGTGCTCTGTATTTTTGGAGTCTCTATTTTGGCCCAGTACTGCCTCAGTACATAGCAATGGACCTTGCCAATGGTACCAGATTTGGTTTCTGGAAATGCTGGAACGAAGCATCAGTCCATGACATTTTGGAGTCAGTCAGCAAAGATCTGACTTGTTCAAAGATGTGGATTTTGCTAAGCACCCACCGTGAGCTTTTAGATTTATTTTTGAAGATACAGGAGGCTTCAGGGATACCTCTGCTAAGAGAGGAGGGAACCAGGTGAGACAATCTCTGCTCAAAACCGAGCCTTTTCTTGAAAGGAAAATTTGGACCATAGACTCTGGAGCCAGATGGACTGAATTCATGTCCCTTCTCTATCACTGACTATATCTATGACTTCAGTTATTTTGTTTTACCTCTCTGAGCCTCAATGATCTCATCCCTAAAAAAAATGGAGACAAACGCAGGGTTTTGTGAGAATTTAAGAGTTCAGACATCTAGAGCACTATTTTTCTCACTTCGGCTCTTATTATTATTTTATACTGAGTAGGCTCTCTTAGATTTGTCTCTTAGCCCAGCTCACTGCCTCCCCATTGAAATAATGTAAGGTGGCCTTAAGCTCCTCTGCTTGTATCTTGACAACTATCTGACATAATTTCACAGAAAGGAGAGAGGACTTCTTTCCTCTATGCAACACGACTCTCTACTATGGGCCTCTCTGTATCACTAGGCAGTGCCCACGCAGCATCCAGCCATTCACAGCGGAAGAGTCAGGTGGGACCCGGACACCTGCCAATAGAGGGTAGTGGGGTTGGAGCAGAGGAAGGAAACCAGATGCCACACCTTCTCTGGTTTGGAGTCCTCTTGAGACACTTCCAGGGGCAGGAGCTCCAAAACATGGTCAAAAACTGGGGGAAGGTTTTAAGAATTTGCCAGAAAGGTATCATCACCAAACGTTTCTTGTTTAACTGTTACGCACCAGGACTTGTGCTGGCAATGGGCGACACAAAGATGATGGTGACGTCCCTGACCGCAAGTTCCTGTCTGGATTATCCACGGGCTCAGATATTTTTAAGACCACGTGTGGCCTTTAGCCCAGGCCTTCTGCAACTGCACATGAGGGGACCCACGGTTGGAGACATCAAGGAAAGATGACTGTAGCCGTTAGCCTGGCAGACGGAGATTTCAGATAGAGGGTGCCATTCAGGGCAAGAAAATGAACTCGTTGCTTTACATTTACACTCGCGCCTTTTAACGAAGATTCTCTGAAAATATTGATGGCACAATCGAAACGAAGTCTTGCTTTAAAACCCAACTGATCAATTACATATGGCTTAAGCCTTAAACTACTCCTAACATCACCATTTCAGAAATGCCTTAAGGCTCATACAGACGAGAAACACAGCTCTTTCGCAAGAAGTGGGACTGCATTCCTTGAAGTGGGACATGAGCAAAATTCCCAGAGAAAGGCCAAGAGGCCGGCTTGGTGCGAAGGGGGCACATGTGTCCGTCGGCCCCGCCTCCGCGCCCCGCCCCATCCCTCCAGATCGTACCGGGTCCGCCAACGCTCGCGAGAGCCCTGTTGGCTTCCACGTTTGCCACGTTCCAAAGGACCGAGACAGACTGGAAAGTCGAAGGCGGCTCGCGCTCACAGGCGGCTGCGACGCGCCCAGAACAGCCCCAAGTCTTCAAGGGGTGGGGAAGCACTGCAGGGTTCCGGCCCTTCACAGAAGCCGTTGTGATTGGCTCTAGCCTCCGTCACTCAGCCTTCCGTGGGCGGGGAGGAGGCGGGGCTCGGGCGGGAAGGGGCGTGACCGGGGGGGCGAGCCGCGCGCTCTCGCCGGGGGAGGGTGTCACAGGTTCGGCGCACGCGAGGTTTGGGCGCGCGCAGCCGGCACGCGGGCGAAAGTCCTCGGAGGCGCGGCGGGCGGTGCCGAGACACAGGCGCTGCTGCAGGAGCAGCGGCCCGCACCCGCCGCAGCGCCCGCCGCCGTCAGCGGCCCCTGCGCCTCCGGTGTCCCTGCTCACTGAGGGAGCCCCCCACCCCTCGCCGGTTCCAGGAGCGCGCGCAATGGCCCCGCGCAAGAACGCCAAGGGCGGCGGCAGCAACAACAGCAGCAGCTGCAGCAGCGGCAGCAGCAGCAGCAGTAGCAGCGGCGGCTCTGGCAGTGGCTCCAGCAGTGGCAGCCCGGGCGCGGGCACCAGCGGCGGCAGGAGCAGCCCCGGGGCCCGAAGAGGTCAGAGGCGTGTCGAGGTGGGGGTGTGGGACCCGGGTCCGGGACCGGCCCGGGCTGCTAGCGCTGCGGTTACGTCTCCCGGATCCCGCAGTACATCTCCTTCATCCTCCGCGTCACTCCTCCTTTTGGCGCGGGGCGGAGGCCGCGCTCGGTGGGCCAGGCGGGCGGACCGAGGGGCCGGGCGGAGTTGGGTCCGTGGCCTGGGGTTGGTCGCGCCGGGGAGCCCCTTCCCGGCTGATCCCTCACCTGCAGGGTGCTACCAGGAGGGAGGTTATTGATCTACCCTTTCTTGGCTGGGCGTGGAACCAAAGATGGGAGGGAGTAAGAGAGCCAGTTTACCTTTGCCTTGCATATTTTGGAGAGTCTGGAAATGAGCCAAAGTCGGAGAAAATAAGTTCCTGCCAAACCAGTAGCTTTTAAAGAGCAACTCAAAGAGTAATATTCTGTGTGTGTGTGTGTGTGTGTGTGTGTGTGTGTGTGTGTGTGTGTTTGTGTGTGTGTGTGTGTTGAGGGGTGTGTATTGGGGGCTGGAGTGATTTGAATGTTCTTGGAAATCATTTTAAATATTTTTGCTCCTAGGTAGCTTTCTTAACATGCATTGTAGTTGCCTTGAAAGTATCATAGAATATAATAGAATACTGGGTGAACTTCTCTATTTTTTTACTGTCTTCTCTTTTTTAAAAAAATACATGTTGGCTATTCACCTTTTTCCTCCTTGTGCTTACCCAGCAAAGAGAACAGTGCAGATGTTTTAAATCTGTTTCATCTCATATTTCAGCGGTTCTCAGTTTCTTTTATACTTCCTTCGACTCATTTAGGATATTGTAACTGCAATACACATGTGTGTGAATGTGAGCTGCAATTTTTCCTTTTTGAAACGATCATTTTGAAATGATTTAGACTTTTTGTTTCCTGAGGTCTACAAGTAATCATTTTATATATAAAAGAAATAAATTAGGTAACTACAGTCATACTTCAAATAACTGTTTTTTTAATAAACACTTATCACCATGTGAAAGTTTTTTATTTTCCTGTGTATTACCTTCCTGTTTTACCTCCTCTCCTTGTTCATTCCTCTTGCCAACTCCTAGAATAGTCCTGGACTTAATAGGTGCTCAATAAATATATAATTAACGAGTGAATGAATACATTTAAATCGTGAACATAGTAGAATTAAACTCATTGCACACATTTACATTCTAAGAGCTAATATTTGTATTGTAAATGAAAAAATATACACATAATTTGAAGTTCAAAGACAGCATATTAATTCACCTTTGACATGAGTAAAAGTTTGTGTTCCTTTGTCACTTGTCCCTAAATGGCAGTCAGTTGCTTAAAGAGGCAGAAGAGTAGGTGAACTGTCTCCGGCGGCTTTGGCTACCCTTTTAAAAATTTCTAAATGGGAAGATTCTAAACAGCAAGCAGGGAAAGCTGATGAACAAGACTATTAACTGTTTTGTTAATGTTAACTGTTGTCAGAAGTTTTCTGTAGCTATTTACAAGTGAGGCACATCTTTGTTTCATTTTATTCTTTGTACTCATGGGTAGAGAGGCCTGATTGCATCTGAGGAAGTCACTGCATACGGACTATTACTGGGTTCTAATCAGTGCGGGGGACAAATGTATATTGTGTTCTCACCACCGCCGGTTCTTCAATCGCTGGACCAGTTTTCACAGGCAGGGAATAAATTTAGGAAATGTTATGACCTAAATTATGTATTCTGACTTTCCTATTTAGATATTTTAGAGCTGCCACCCCTGCCCATATTTGAGGATCTGTAGCCTTTAACACATCGTTCCCATTGATTGCATAATTGCATGAAAAGACATGGTATGTAAAAGAGGAAAGTTAACTGTATTACAAAAACAAAACAAAACAAAAACGAGACACAAAACATTGAAAAAGTTGGTATGGGAGTCTTGCACGTTATGTAATGAGTAGTCTTTTTCCTCAGCCATTTTTTGTAGTAGATAGTGAGTTCTGACTGTGTGCCAGGTAGCATGCACTGGAGGTAGAAACAGGGATTCTTTCAGTCTTAAACAGTTACACTGCAGTGTGAAAGTGTGATTCTATTTATCTTCTTTGCTTATAGCAGGTTATGTACCCAGAAGATAAAGCAGATTTCCTTTTTGTTGCTATGTTTATTGTGTCTTTAAGATAGAAACATTGACTACCAAACTGTTCTCATCTGCTGGGGAAATCATAGAAGCTGAAGAAATTTTAGCAGTGGCATTATTACCTTTAGGCCCATCCAGTTCCCTCCTCTAATTTTACAGATGAGGAAATTAATGCCCAGAAAAATTGTATAGTTCACTGAAGGTTGTGTAGGTCTTGGAAACCCAACTAGTTAATGGAAGATCCAAGACTAGAACTCAAGTTTTCTGTCATTCATTCATGATACCATCATACTTGAATTTGAGGTCCTCTAATTTCTAAGATTTTATGGGAATTTTAGAGTTGAAGTAGATTATCTCTTTCTGTAGATGGTCTCTTCCTTTTTGGTTAAGTCATATAACCAAATGGTGATATGGGAACCATGTCCTACTATACTGAGTTACTTAATAAAAGAAGTATACTTTTTTTTCATATCCAATTAAATTTGACTAAAGTTAGGTTTGAAATAGTACATTTGAAAATCTTAGTTTGAGAAGAAGTACTTGGGCTCAAATAGGAAATTTTTTGAGATGTTTTACATTGACAGTCTGAAGTTGATGACATTGGTCACATGAAACATTTGTTAAATTTTTGTATAAAAGTATGGGGAGTGAAGGACTCAGTCCTTTGAAACATTCATTTTAGGGAAAAAGTGATTATCTGGCTTTATCTTTATCTTGGTGATCATTTTGTTGAAAAGTGATAGTTAGGACTTAGATTTATATAATGGATATTTTAAAGCAAGCACCTGCTTTTCATTTAAGTCTTCAACTTAAACTGAAAACCAATAAAGTGTGTAGTTTCATACAGAACTCAGTTTTACCTCTTCAGTTTTACTCTTTAAAATATAAAAGAAACATGAGTAAATTGGACACCTTGCCTTTAACTTGTGTATAAAATTTTCAATTGCGTGGCCAGTTGGGGTCAGGGGAAACTTAGTTCAGATTTATTGATTGGAAATTTTTTGGTTAGGAAGGAACATGGTGGCCTGTTGGGCTTACTTTGTAGTTTATAGACTCCTGTATGTGTAATGTTTTTGTTTAGTTTTTCCCTTTTGAGTATCATTAAGTCTTTCCCTGTAGCTTCTAACATGTTACAGAGATGTAAACAGCTGTTTGTCTAATATTGTCAGGCTACTATGTTACCCTTTACCAGTAGGTGTCACTGTAGAATACTTTTTCCTTTTTCAGTTTGAAGTTTCGATTATGTAATACCACTTAGTTTTTTTTTATTTAATCAGTTCTGTACATACTCAGAACTATTGATGGACAACTGCTTAAAAACTCGTAGGCATTGCTCTCAAGATCTTTAACAGCAGATTTTTAAATTTAGTAATAAGATTTTGTCCCTAGCAGCCTTATTTATTTAGCTTATCTTGTTTAGAATTAAATGCATTCATTTTTTTAAAAGATTTTATTTATTTATTTGACAGAGAGAGATCACAAGTAGGCAGAGAGGCAGGCAGAGAGAGAGGGGGAAGCAGGTTCCCTGCTGAGCAGAGAGCCCGACGTGGGGCTCTATCCCAGGACCCCGAGATCACGACCCGAGCAGAAGGCAGAGGCTTTAACCCACTGAACCACCCAGGCGCCCTGCATTCATTTTTTTAAAAGATTTTATTTATTTATTTGATAGATTCAGAGAGCACAAGCGGTGGAGAGGGGGTGGGGGATGGCAGAGGGAGAGGAAGAAGCAGGCTCCCCCACGGAGTGGGGATCCCAATGAGGAAGCAATCCAAACCCCCTCCCCCCATCATGACCTGAGCCGAAGGCTCAAAGATACCCAACCAGCTGAGCCACCCAAGTGCCCCTAAAATTAAACACACTCATATAGTATCTGTAAAACTTATGTATTCACAGATTCATCTGATGGATACTAATCACTTAGAAATTTGTGTTTTCTTTCTTTCTACTTTCAGTATCGCTTGGACTGCTTAGTAACAAGCAGATACAACATATTCATATTGCATTCTAGCTCCCTTGAATGAAGAGGACTTGGTGAAATTTCCTTTATCAATAGGCTGCCAGTTAGGGCCAGTTGCGTTCTATCCTCCATTAGTCATTCTAGGACGAAGAGAGGATGAAAGCTTCAAGACCTGTGTACTGTTTTGTGTTCATTTGGACAGTGTTTCATCCAGCCTGGCCAGGATGACTTGAAACCAAGTACTCAAAAATGTTCTGAGGGAACTCTTGAACACATTTTAAAAAGACCAAACATATTAACCTGTAGGAAGTAAAAGGAAAGGTCTGTATGTTAGTCTTCTTTAAAATCATATATGGTAGAGAGATTACTAGAAAAGGAAGTTTTCCTTTTCAGCTTATTAGCACCAAAGTAACTTGGATAAAGGCTCATATGGACTCTCTACCTTATTTTTAGTCAGTACAAAACTTTAACCCCCGAGCTCTCTAGTCCCAGTAGAATAATTCCCCCCCCCCACCCCCCAGAAAGGAATGTACTTTGGAAGTCTGTTGACCTAGATTCATATCCATTTAAAAACTGTGTAGCCAGTCTCTCTGAATCTCTTACCCTGATCTGTCCAAATGGGAAGAAGTCTTCTCTCATTTCATGGTTGTGATAGCCCCTCAAACCAATTTTCTATGCCTCTGTGTTGACCTCAGATATATTCATTAAAGTTTCTCTAAAGGTAAGGGTTAGTACGAAACTTTGGAGAACATAAGGGTGCAGAGCTAAGCAGGTCATTGCATGCTTGACTTTTTTTTTGTGATTTAAAAACAAATCATTTTTTGATACATTTGTTAGCATATGTGTTACAAGTACTGCTCTAGCAGTAGTGTTTCCACTGAAATGCTCCTGGATTTTTGTCCACCTCTGAAGATAAAGGTACACTATTTGTAGATCTGTTACATTATTTCATTTTAGTAGAGCTCAGATACATTTTAGTCTTTTGATGCTGTTTTTAATATCATGAAAATAGGCAACTTTGTTTGTGTCTTGGATACTTCACATCTCTTAAGTAGTTCAACTTCCTTCTGTGCCAAGATACAAAATAATTTTTTTTCAAAATTTTATTTATTTGACAGAGAGAGAGAGAGAGGGAGAGAGCACAAGCAGGGGGGAGCGGCAGGCAGAGGGAGAGGGAGAAGTAGACTCCTTGCTGAGCAGGGGGCTCAATCCCAAGACCCCGGCCCGGGATCATGACCTGAGCCAAAGCAGACGCTTAACCCACTGAGCCACCCAAGTGTCCTTACAAAAAAATTTTTTTTTAATTTTTTAAATTAACTTCCCTTTAGTAAAACCTGAAGGTAGGTAGAACCCTTCTACAATTTACTCAGTCTCTGGGGGAAGTGTCAGCTGCCTCTCGGGAGATGTGGAAGTGCTCGGGTTGGCTCAGATGTCTCAGCATCTGCTGCTCCAGGATCTACTCAACCCTGCAGGCGTGGTTGTAAGTCTGTCTGGGGGCATGCATGTCTGGTTCCATTCTACGGTTCTGGTGATTTCTGCTAGAAAACTAGATGTTCGTTTCTTTCTTTTCTATATGCCAACTGTAGGGGTATATTCTGGAGTCCCATGCATTAACCTTTTCTCTTTTTTCTGGCGGTGTGGGGAGCCAACGTGGCATTTTCTTGTCATTCCTTATTTATTTAAAAAAAAAAAAAATATTCCCCTGAAATGGGAGAGCTTCAGGCAATTGGTCTGCATTTGACACTTGTTTTTCAGGGATGTGTCTTAACCTTTGGCCAATGTGGTTATCTTTTATTGGCAAATCACTGAATGCAATTTAATTCTGATCCCATTGATGACCCTTGAGGACCAGTTTGCTATAGATAACCTGTTAGACTCAAAGGAAAATCTGAACTTATTTTGCAAATAAATTGTTTAAAAAAAATAGTCACATAAGGACTTTTGAAGGGTTTGGGCTGTTCTTTGGCCCCTTGTGAGATCCAGGTGGCTTGTCTCCTTTTTCTGGCCATGGTGTTACTGTCATCATCCGGCGTCGATGCTGTCTGTGCTCTGAAGTAGGTAGGGCTAGTGAATCAAATGAGGCCAGGCTGGTGGTAGAAAGGTATCCAGTTAGAGCAGAGTGGAAGGCACTCTTACAGGGCTCGGAGGAATGCCAGCACTTCTCTCCCACATATGTGCCTGCACATTTAACCCAGTGACTCCTTCTGTATGGAAGCCAGCAATCCTCAGTCTTCATTTTAAAGTGAAAGAATATTGTTCGATAAAATAATATTCCATAATTGGTAGGGTGTAGACTCAGCGCTGTTTGGACATTTTACTCGTGTGTCTGACTTCTGTTTCTTGTTTGTCATATCACTGACATACACAGTTCCCTCCCCACTCTCCATTTTTCACCCTGTTTTAAATTTCCCCATTCTTGAAAAGATACATTGGAAAGCCCTTTTGGTCTTAATGTTCACATGTAAATTTTACTTAGGAGCAGTTAATATTTTTTTTCTTACATGAAAATAAAAATCTGTGTTGTAAATGCGAGTGTCGAAAGACTAGCTAGCATTTAACTTCACTTTTTCATTCTTTGAGTCAAGTTGATTTGAACGATTGTCCCTTTCTGAGTTTTAGAAATTAATTCATGCTTTTTGGTCAGTGAACCATCTCTTTAACTTCTACAACCACAGATTGCTATGTATTGTTCTTTAAAACTGTCTCTTTGAAGTATTGCATGTTTAAGACCTAGCCACTGTCCAGGTGAAGAAATAAAATGTTGCCAAATTCTTGGTTTCTCCTCTCCTGTGTTCTCCCTTCCCAGCCACTCTTACAGAATTTGTGATGATTATTCTCCTGCACTTCTTTATAATGTATAATGTGTAGACATGCAAGTGATACATATTATATAATGTCACATTGCACGTTGTATAACTAGGCATCCATTTGTGTAAACATAATTATTGTCAAAGGCCGTATCGATGAAAACTGCTTAGGAAGTGTATCTATATATCTGTGTAGCACACGTGAAAAGCTTTGTGACCAGGCTTATACTCGGCAGCGGACTAGCTTGCCACACTGTTTGGGATTCTACCAGCTCTGGCTCTTCGTTTTCACATAGACCACTCCTCTCTGTACGACATACCACTTCGGGTTAGCCGTGCTAGTGTCCAAGACCACTTGGCTTGTTGAGTTTTCTTCTTGCAGACACTGCTGCTCTGAACACTCTTGTGTACATTCTGAAGGGTTTTTCTAGTTTGGAATTGGTGCATCTATTAAAATGCATCTATTTAATGCATCTATTAAAATTCCCTTGCTCCTGCCGTCTATGTGGTCATGTTAGGTTTACACTCCTGCTCCTGCAGGTACAGCACCTTTTTGCTGTAACCGCATTACCAACACTTGGTAAGGTTTAATATTCACAAGTTTAGTGGGTGTGGTGTCATTATCTTGTGGTTTCAACTTGCATCAGCAGTGAGATTACTCCCGAGAATAACCATTTGTGTTTCCTTTTCTGTGAGTTGCCTGTTCATTGAGCGTGTCTTATTTTTTGGGGGGGTGTGGTGGTGGTTTGTTTTGTTATGTGTCTTTCATTTTAATTTGTAGAATTTCTGTTCTATTTCCTGAAGCTTTTGATTATTTGTAGGGTGAAGGGCTTCTCCCAATCTGATTTTTTGCATTGTCATTTCCTATATTTAGTTGAGAATTTAAAGATTTTTTTTAAAAGATCTTATTTATTTATTTGACAGAGAGGACGGAGATCACAAGTAGGCAGAGAGGCAGGGAGAGAGAGAGGAGGAAGCAGGCTCCCCACTGAGCAGAGAGCCCGATGCGGGACTCAATCCCAGGACTCTGAGATCATGACCTGAGCTGAATGCAGAGGCTTTAACCCAGTGAGCTACCCAGGCACCCTGAGAATTTGAAGATTTTAAAGTAGTCATATTATGTTTGTACCTTTGTGCTTTAAGACATCCTTGCCAAAACAGAGATCATAAAACATTCTCTTATTTCTTCAAAAATATCTTAAATTTTGTCTTCTCACATGTAGATCTCTGAAGTACCAAGTATAGATTTTATTGTATATATTGTGAGGTAGAGATCTAATTCGTTATTTTTAAAAAACGGATTACAAAAATTTCCTGTACCATCAGTCAAAGTGTCTTTCCATGCTAATGTGCATGTATCATGTGTTATGTATAACTCTGTGTGGCTCTGTTTTATTCCAAGCATGTAGGAGTCACTCTACAGCATATCTGGTCAGGCAAGTCCTCTGCCTTGTCTCTTTAGCATTGTCCTTGCTGTTTTTGGACCTTTCCTTGTCTGTGACTATACCATTTAGCATAAGCTGATCAAGTAAGTTTCATGAGACCTGTTACAGGATTTTGCCTGGAGTTGTATTGAACTTATAGCATAATTTGGGACAAGTTTACATTTATAAAACCAGATCTTCCTCTATGTGAACATAGTGTAATTTCCTATTTATTTAAGTCTTACCGTTAATTTTTGTAATTTTATCTGAAAGTTATACACATCTTTTATTACATTTAGCCTAGGTACTTCATGTATTTGCATTTTTAAACTAATATTTTATTATGAAAAATTTAAAATATACACCTAAGTTAAAAGAATTGTATAATGACCCTACCACTGGATTTTATAGTGGTTAACATTTAATGTATTTGCTTTATATCATATCAGTTAATCTGGTTTTTAATGCATTTCACAGTAAGACATAGACATCAGTATACCTCACTCCTAAACATTTACGCATGTCTGATGTTAACTAGAGTGCAACATTTGTTTCTGGGTTTTTTCACCCCCTGAGGTAATATTTGCATACAGTGAATTGCACAAATCTTAGTGTATTATTCTCAAATCATCTTTATAAATGCGTACATCTGTGTAACCCAAACAACCTGTTAAGATAGAGAATATGTCTGTCACCTCAGAAAACTCCAGTCCCTTCCTTGCCACCACCTCTGCCATCAGAGGCAATCATTGTACTAAAATTTTTCACCATAGATTGGTGTTGTCTGTTTTGGAACTTTATTTTGTAAGTCCTTTCTGTTTAAGTCTTCTTTGAGTCAGCATATCTTTGAGGTCCATCCATGTTGCGTGTATGAGTATCTTGTTGTGTTTGTTGCCAAGTGGTCTATTGTGTGACCAGAGTACAGTAAGTTTTTCTGGTCTTTTACTGATGGACACTTGGGTTATTCCTAGTTTGGGACTGTTAGGAAGAACATTCTCTGCATATTGTAATACTGGAGATTTCTTTTTTTTTAGTGGATATATGTCTTCATTTCTCTGAGTAAATAAATACCTAGGAGAGGAATTACTGGGTTATAAGGTAGGTGTTTGTTTAGTTTTATACAAGAACTGCTAAATTATTTTCCAGAGTGGTTGTACAATATATTTTACACTCCCACCAACACCATGTAGGAATTCTAGTTGTTCTACATCTGTACCAACATTTGGTGTTGTCAGTCTTCTTAATTTTAGCCATTCTGGTGGGTGTTAGTAGCTTCTCATTATAGTTTATAATTACATTTCCCTGATGACTAGTGATAGATATCACGTAAGTTTTCTTGTACTTATTAGTTATATACATTATCTTCTTTTGCAAAGTTTTTGTTTACCTCTTTTTGCCTATTTTTATTGGGTTTTTTTTTTTTTTTTGGTCTTTTTGTTATTGAGTTGTAGCTTTTAATATCCTAGAAAGAAGTTCTTTTTAGATATATGTATTGGAAATAATTTCTTCCAGTCTATAACTTACCTTTTTCTTCATAATATCTTTTGGAGAGCAGATATTTTTATGTTGATGTTTACTTCATTTTTTAATGGTTTTTGCTCTCTTTATCTTGTCTAAACTGCCTATTTTCTTTTTTTCCTTATTTTCAAGTTACAAAGCTATCCTGTTGTACTTTCTTTTAGAAGTTTTGGGATTTTCTTGAGAGAGGAAGAGAGAGAGAGCGTGCACATAAGTAGGAATATGGTGCAGAGGGAAGGAGAAAATTTTAAATGGTCTCCATGCCTAGTCTGGAGCCCAACACAGGCCTCCATCTCACAACCTTGAGATCATGACCCAAGCCAAAATCAAGAGTTAGACATTTTACCAACTGAGCCACCCAGGCTCCCCTAAATTTTAAATATCTTTAAATTCTGGTTATTTTGGGGCACCTGGGTGCCTCAGGCAGTTAAGCTCTACTTTCGGCTCAGGTCATGATCTCTGGGGTCCTGGGATCAAGCCCCATGTCGGGCTCTCTGTTCAGCAGGGAGTCTACTTCTCCCTCTCCCTCTGCCCCTTCCTGCCCCCCCCAGCTCATTCTCATTCCCTCTCTCTCAAATAAAAAAAAAAATTAAAAAATTCTAGTTATTTTTTAAACAGAATTTTTTCTGAGTTTATTAAAGTGAAAAGTCTTTAAAAAATAGACTGGATATTCTAATACCTGTGAGAAGGTAAACTATTTGATCCTGGTGATTTGGTTGGGTTAACTTGATATGGTGCCCATTTTCCTGCTTAAATGGTAATGACTAGCACTGTATACATCACTTTGTTCAAAACTGAACTGACCCTCTTCATGAGTCATAATGCTTGCTTTTCTGGAACTTTCAAATTTATTTGATTATTTGGTGGGTCTTAACTACTCGGTCTCTTTAGTTGTAACCAGTAAATATATCTAGAGGTCTAGGGTACCTGATGCAGACCTGAGATAACAGTTACTGAAGGGCTCTGTGTCTCATATGAAGGTACTAGTAGATGTATGTGCCAAACATTGATGTGCCCTGTGTTTCCATTTCCATTTTGTTCTGTTAAATTATAAAGGTAGGACCTCTTTAAGGTGAAATTCATGTATGTGATGGTGCAAAGCTCATAAAGCAACCTGTTTTTTTTTTTTTTTCTTTTAGAAGTGGTAAAGTATTTGTGTTAATAAGTCCCTAGCTGCTTTTTCAGAATTATCTTGTGATCAGTGAGACATTTAAGATGACTGAGGGGCGCTGGGGTGGCTCAGTCGTTAAGCGTCTGCCTTCGGCTCAGGTCGTGATCCCAGGGTCCTGGGATCGAGCCCCGCATCAGGCTCCCTGCTCGGTGGGAGGCCTGCTTCTCCCGCTACCACTCCCTCTGCCTGTGTTCCCTCTCTCGCTGTGTTTCTCTCTGTCAAATAAATAAAATCTTTGGGAAAAAAAAAAAAAAGATGACTGAATAAGGATAGAGTAAGGTTAAGTAAGATTGGGTAAGATAAAGAACTGTTTAGTAGCTCAGTAAGTACTGATTTGGAATAAATCACATTTATTTGAGACCTTCCTCCTCAGCTGGTCCCTCAACAATGTCTTGCAGTCCTTTGTGTGTTCTTAGTTGATGTTTACCCATGTTTTCATTATTAGCTAAATCTTCAACTCCTTGAGCTTAATGCCTTACTTCTTCTCACTGCATTTTGACAGATGACTTCTTCCCATTGTGTAGAGAAATCAGGGACATCCTTCAAGAGTTTCTCATCTCAGGGCACCTGGGTGACTCAGTCAGTTAAGCAGCCAACTCTGTATTTTGGCTCAGGTCTTGATCTCAAGGTCCTGAGGTCAAACCCCAATTCGGCCTCTGCCCTCAGGGGAGTGTTTTCTTGAGGATTCTCCCTCTCTATCTGCCCCTCCTTCCCCTCCCACTTTCTCTCTAAATCAATCAATCAATCAATCAATCAGTCAATCTTAAAAAGACAAAAAAAAGTCTTGAGGCATCTGAGTAGCTCAGTCGTTGAGTGTCTGCCTTTGACTCAGGTCATGATACCAGAGTCCTGGGATCAAGCCCTGCATTGGGCTCCCTGCTCTTCGGGAAGCCTGCTTCTCCCTCCCCCACTTCCCCTGCTTGTGTTCCCTCTCTTTCTGTCTCTCTCTCTCTATCAAATAAATAAATAAAATCTTAAAAAATAAACAAAATAAAAAAAAAGTCATCTCATGCATGGGTGAGGTTTGACCTCCGAGGTTCATGACGCTAGGAGCCAACTGACATGAGGCTGATTTTTGTGCCCCCTCCCAATCCCACCCCAAGGGAGGAAACAAGGGTCTGGGGCCTAGGATGGCTGCAAAAGCCAATACAGTCGAGAATCTTCACAAGATACTGCTCTAATTTGCACATGAGAGAAAACAAGAACTGAGCTCATGAAATATATCTTTAATGTGTAGTTCAGTACAGCCCCTTTTCTTTCTTTAGACTGAGGGGGAGGCCCAGTAGGGTGGAGGGTGAGTGGAGAGGAGCCAGTCCCACAGATAGAAAGAATGTAAAATCTTGGCAGCTGCAGCTGTTCTAGACCTCTGGGCCCCCACCTACCTAAGAGAAAAGCAAAAGCTGGGACAGGAGCCCTGGGCCGCCCAAGGGAACCCTCACTGGTGTGTCCATACCATGTTCTCACAGACCTGAGCCATCACTTACCTACCCCTGAGGACTCTTCTTCTCTACCCCTTTCCATAGCCTATTCCCCTTTCTTTAGTTTTCCTTATTTAATGAAAAACAAAGCAAAACACAAAACCTCCTTCTACTCTGCCTCCTCTACCCAGCCAAATATCACAAATGAGTAATATGGGCTCTTTTTCGCCTTCCCTTCAACTCTTTCTGGTTAGAGTCAACAGAGACCACATTAGCCCCAGATCTGCTGAGCTCTTGTTCCTTTTCTTTGTCTGCTCCTGGAAGGATAGTCTTCCCCAGGATTCTTTGCTGGGCTCTGTTCTAATCCCATGCTACACACTCTCCATAGCTTTAACTACTATCGGTTGATGCCTTCCAATGCTTGGTACTCCTGAGCTATAAACTTAACTGATACCAATAACGGTAGAGGACAAACCTAGCTGCCACTTAGTGATTGCTCACTATATGTCAGACATGTTTCTTTGGCTTAGCATTTAATTCTTATAGTAATTCTCGACCTCCTCTTTTTGTAGATGAAGAAATGGAAGCTTAGAGATTAATTTACCGAAGATCGTGGAGCTAGTAGCAGTGGGAACTGGAGCTGAGATCCCAATTCTGACTCTAGAGCTCCTTCAGTTGAACATTTTAGATCTTTTCGTTGTTGCTTAGATTATTCCTGACTGCCCCTATTTCATCCCTCTGTCATAGCCACCTTTATAAAGTGGAGATGAGGTCATGCCCCTTCTTTATTTGAAAACCTTGAGTGGTTCCTCAAGGACTCAAGATCCTGTGTAAATTCTGTAGCATGATCTAGGGAACACTTCATAATCTTGCCCCTCTCACCCTCTCCAGCCATTCTCTGCCTCCCTCTCTATGTTTATACTGATTAAGCCGTTTTCAGTCGCTTTCTGTAGCCTCTGAATGTACACATGCTGTATCTTCTAGGACAGCTCCTCGCTTTGCCTTTCCCTACGTGACTCCTAAATATCCTTCATAATTTATCTCCTTCATTAGTCCTTCCTGTTCTCTCTTTGGTGTCTTCCCATACCCTGGGCTTTGTAACCCCCATACTTCCATGCACGAGGTCCTGCAGCATTCTCTGCATATCACTATTTTAGCATCTTCATCCATTTATTGGTTCCTTCAGCAGATGAATGTGTATGAGGAATTGGACAACAAAATATCAGACTGGACTGGATCTGAGTGCTGGCTGTGCCATTCATGGTTGCCTTCAATAAAGGCACCAAACCTCTCTTAGCATCTTTAGCTTTTCTCCATCTTGAAAATATGGATAACTGTACTTACAGCATAGTTACAAAGATTGACTACAAAGTGCCACATAGTAAGCATTTCATTAATACGTTCATTAAATATGGTGATGGTGATATTCCTGTGAACAAAACAGACATTCCGTTTTGGATGGTAGCGATCAGTGGTCTTCCATTCTTGCTTGATTTTAAGGGCAGCATCCGCGTTAGGAACAGACCCCAGACTCGGACTTCCATAAACAATTAGGAATTTTCTTCCTTTAAAAGATGCAGTACGATGATTCCAGACATGATATGCTCAGTGGCTTGAAATGTCTTTGGGGACACATGTTCCTTCTGCTCCTCTGCTCTCATTCACAGCATCCATTTCACCTTGAGGCTGGTTCCTCTCCTGGACCGGGAGCCAGGATCGTAGCCAGAGGCCACAGGGATTGCAGGCTTCCTTGTTCATGTCCCGTGGAAGAAAAGGGCCTTCTTTTTCTCATTTGCTCAGAGTAAGAGTCCTTGCTGCTTATTGGTTTTGACTGGCTTTGGGATGCGTGTCTCAGCCATCACTGGCGTGGGGGCATGACGGTGACCATTTGGAGCTGGGCTCAGCATTGCCCATGAGACCCTCCCCTTGTGGCTGTTCAGCTTTGCTACCTTGCATGGAGCAGCCGCAGACGGCCGTGGAAGCAGACGGACACAGCCGGGGACGTGGACGACACAGCCTGGGGACGCGGATGTTTGAGTCTCAGACCATTTTCTCCTGTTAATAAGTTTCTGTCTTTGATTTCTCTTTACTTGATCTTCTCTTTTCTACACGTTCATAAGCTCATGTTCCATGCACAAGTGGGGGGGAGGCTGTAATTAGCTCGCCCTGGTCCAGAGTAAGTGCTGGGGTTGAGAGAGTTACTTTCAGTGTTTGTATAGGCAAACACCATGTTTTGTTTTCTTTTTACCTCTAGTGCTTAAATGATTGTCAGGACATAGTAGGTGCTCAGTAAATACTGGAATGAAGGAACTCAGGTGAAAGTCTTCCTTTCTTCCAGTAGATCAAAGGGCACCGAGGCTAGAGGCGGTGTTTGTGTGTATTCTACACTGCCTTGAGTATAATGAATGCTCAGCTATTATGCATTACATGGGTAGATTTTTTTTCCCAGGTTGATGTTATGGGCAAGGAAACAGATAAAAAATTCTTATTGACGTTTTAAGGATTGGAGCTGAAGAAACAAACAGCAGAATTATTAGGGGTGTGCCTACTTTGTTGATGGGGAGAAGCATTGACATAGGTCAGGTCCTTTAATAGGTCCTGTTTAGGCACCGTGCTCATAGTTTCTACCTGGTAGTAGCTATATCCATGGAAGCCATTCTCATCCTTCATGTTCTTCTCAGCCGTTAGTACATTCTGACCGGGAAGAAGGTTTGGCAGAAGCAGCCATTTTGTTCTGTATTTTGTGAAATTGGAAAAGCTCTGTCTATATGATATTGATTTTCCCATTACTTTATTTTTAGATATGACTGAAAGGCCAGAATGATTTATGTGAACAATGATATTCTACTAAATTTTTGTTTCCTTTTTCCTTTTTCTTTTTGATTTTGGCTTTTAAAATTCCTGTGTAAGAATTATGAATATTTCCTCCTTGACTTAAGATAAGGTTTTGTCAGTTTTGAGGTGCCTGGCTGGCTCAGTCGGTTAAATGTCCAACTCAAGCCCCTTGTAGGGCTCCACTCAACATGGAGTCTGCTTTAGATTTGCTTTTTTTTCCTCTCCCTCTGCCCCTTCTGCTTGTGCTTTCTCTTTCTCTCTCTCAAATAAATAAAATCTTTAAAAAAAGATAAGGTTTTGTCAGGTTTTTCTTTTCTTTTCTTCTTTTTTTTTTACTTAAGATCTTATCTGTTAGAGAGAGAGAGAGCTTGCACGAGCAGGGGGAGGGGCAGAGGGAGAAGCAGACTTCCCACTGAACAAGGAGCCTAATGCTCTACCTGACCACAGGACCCCAGAATCACAACCTGAGCTGAAGGCAGATGCCCAACCAACTGAACCATGAAGGTACCCCCAAGGTTTTGTTAGTTTCGATTAGAAAATTAAAAAATGAAGTGAACAGTGCTAACATTTATAAAGATGATTCCAGAACAGATTGTACCTTACAATGCTGTATCTTTAAAATTAACCATTATGATTCTTCCCAAGTGATAATTTTTACCCATATGAGATGTATACCCTAATATGGTACTTAGCAAAGTGAATTTTTATTTTATTTTCATTTGATTTTCTCCTCTACTGGGGCTGTAAGCTAAGTGGCTTCTCTTGTTCATTGCTGCAGCATAGGGTAGGATTTGCAAGAGTATTTGTTGAATGAATTCATGTTCAGATGCATGTAGAAAACTGTGGAAGCCCTTTAAAATTTACCATCCTGTGATTTTTTTATTACTTTGTGCCTCAAAATTGGTATTAGCTTATAGAGCTAAAATGCCTTGTTTTGCTGATCTGAATTATGTTGACCAGAAATGTCCCATTTAAGGGCAATACTTTTATCCAAGATGGTATTAAAAATATTTAGCCACTGCTACAGGAGAGACCCCACCTGATCGGAAGGACAGTACTTGTAAAGCATACCTGTGCTTTCTGCCTAAACATCAGTTTCTCTATAACTTGCATAGAGTGTTGAGACTTTAGCCTCTTTAGCTAGTCAGATCTTCTTGGGGTCATACTCCTGTGGGCTGTCAGCAGCAGATTGGGTTTTTCTAGAATATCGCCAAGAGACCAGTATTTGAACAGTGTTTGCTGCCGTGCCTCCTGAGCTCAGGACAGTCAGGTGCTTGGTGACTTTTTTTCTGGGTGACCTCAGTCATGGGAAGAGGGGTGCATTTGGTGAAGCTGGAGCTGAGGAAGTGGTTGTGGAGGGAGTTTAGAGCATATCGAGTCAGCGAGAGGAGAGTTACAGGACATCTCTGAACATGTGATAAGATGACATTGACATTCACTTTGGTTTTGAATTGGGGCAGGATCAGGAGGACATGGACAGACTTGGAGTGTGGGGCAGGGCAGCCAAATGATGAAGCTATTGGGGTTCCAGCTGTATGTGCCCTGGCCGTTCCTGTCCCTCACCTGGAACCAGCCTGTCCACCACCACTGTGTGGTTTGGTTTGGTTTTTAAAATACTCATGTATGTTACATTTGCTTTACCATTTAGATGGGACAAGAAGTAATTTATATTTTTAGATTTGTGTGGGAATTTCATGTAAATTGTCCAGTGAAGTTAACGAGGGCTTCCTGTGTTCCGGGCCCCGTACTCAACGGGGAGAGAACATAGAGCAGTCTAGCACCAAGCTGCTGGGACTGTTGCTGTCATTTGGGCTGCAGAGCAGTAAGTATTTGTTGAAAGAATGAGCAGTGCATGATCAAGGAGGAGGGAAAGGAAGACTAAAATGAGAATGATCTGAGGCTTTTTAAGACTCAAAACTCCAACTCCAACTCAAGTTTTCTGGGTAGTCAGCTTTTGGGGAATCATGAAAATTGGAAGAAATGGCAAAGACACCTAAAAGACAAATGGCCTATTCCATTCAAGAAAGGTAGATTTCAGGGCAACTAAACTGATGTCTCATGACAACCCTAGGCAAATTCTCAGATTGAAAATTATTATTATTATTATTTAAGATTTTATTTATTTATTTGAGAGTACAGCAGGAAAGTGAGAGGGAGAAGCAGACTCCCTGCTGAACAGAGAGCTGAATGTGGGAATCGATCCCAGGACCCTGAGCTGAAGGCAGACACTTAACCGAATGAGCCACCCAGGTGCCCTAAAAATTATTTTTAAGTGCATAGAAAAGAAAGCCATGAAGACTAGAAGACACTACAGGTTTACTAAGTGCAACTTTGTTTAAGATGGAAAACAAGAACTAATTGTGCATTTTGATAAGCTTTCTAGACTAAGTGGTCAGGACACACCTTGATATTTTTCCTTACTTCACCAAGGTATTGAACACCATCTCTGAAAATCTCTCTGTGCCCAAGATGGCAAAACATGGGTCATATGATATGGTTTGAACCACAGCCGGACTGTGGAACAGTACCCACAGAGCGCTGATTTAACGGGCTGGTGTCCACTTGAAGGAGCCTTGCCCACTTCATGAGGAGTAAATGCATGGGTGGCACCGAGCTCTGAGGGGATGCAAGTGCCGGAAGGAGGGGGAAGGACATGCCCTGTGGAAGAACGGCCAGGCTGGGAAGATAGACTTTAACAGAGTGTGCTCACCTTTGCAAAATGAACTCACCCTTGAGGACAAGTTGGGAGAGACTCGAAGTAGTAGATAGGGTTTGTTGGTTTGTTTTTGTGTTTGTATTTTTAAGGCCTCATATTTTGTTTGGGTTTGGTTGTTTTCATTGCTTTTAGCCTCAGAGGGAGTTGGCCTGCGTGATATGCCTAAGAGTCCCCTTCAGTATTTGCATTCTCAGTGACCTGAATGAGGGAGGTGAAAATCCCATTGTGTTGGGTGGGCTGCATCTGGAATGGTGGCTTCAGATGAGGGGAAGGGGCTGCTGTTAGGGAGCTGGTGATGGCAGGCTGCCCGGAGGAGGAGGAGCTTTTGGTGAGGCCCTTGGAGGAGGAAGGGGGTGAAAACCCTGTGGGTGGCTAGTCTGGACTGCGGGGTCCCCCTGGGGGACATCTCCATCTCCCGGGGCTTGAGCAGCTTGTGGGTGGTAGAGGAGTGAGGTTCACTCTCTTGGGTGCATTTGAGGCAGAAGTCCAGACATCTGGCGGAAAGTGGCCAGCAAGCAGATGGAGGTTTGTGAGCAGAACTCAGCATGTGGGAGACATCGAGTAGCGACAGCTTTCTCTTGGGTTTTTATTCAGTTTGAGACCAGTGACTGAATTCATGTCTTTTTCATTACCACTTCATTTAGGACTTGATCCTTAGCTCCTTAGATCTTCTTTTTCAAAACCAGTTTATTTTTGTTTTTATTTTTATATTTTTCTTTCAGTTTTGAGACTTTTTTAAACCTGTATAACAGCAAAAAGCTTTGTACGTTGAAAGACTTGTGTGCTGTTTCCTTGGATTTACCAACTGTTAGCACTTTGCCATGTTTGCTCTGTATGTGTGTATTTATTATTTATCTTTTTCTCTCTCGTTTTTCGGGCATCTTCGAAAGTAAGCTGTAGTCATCAGAGCAATTTAACTCAACTACTTCCTCATCTATCTCTTAAGTACAAGGACATTCTCCTACAGAACCACAATAGAGTTCTCCAACCCAAGAAATTACCTAAATGCATTCCATATTCAGATTTTTCTAGTTGTCTCCAGAAGCATCTTTAAAACTTGAAGGCTTTTTGTTGTTATTTGTTTTTGTTTTCTTATTCGGAACCCAATAGTGAGTTAACTTTGGAGCTCTTGAAATTTTGGATTCTTAGCCCTAATGCTCTAGAGCATCTGGTTCTTTAGGACTAGAATGGACCTGGAAATCTGTCTTTTCCTAATTTATTAATATGAAAACATTCAAACCTTCAAGACAGTTACAAGAAAAGTTCATCTAGATTCACCAGTTGTTAATATTTTGATGCCTTTGCATTCTCTGTCTCTCTAGACACAAACACACACACCATTTTAAGTATTTGTTCATTTTTCTCCTGACCTATTTGAAAATTAAATCATAATACTTTATCCCATAATATTTTATGTCATGATAACATTGCTCAGCTTTTTTCCGGAGGATGAGGATGTGTTCTAACATAATCACAATGAAATTATCACACTTTTAGTACTGTTACCTAACCTAAAGTCCATATTCACATTTTCCTAATATATTCCAATAATGACTTTAAACTGACCCTCCAGCCCACCTTTGAATTCTTGATGTCTATTTTACATAAAGTTTTTTTCATTAAATTATATCTTCCCCCACGAAGGCTCATAGGTAAACTATATGCCTTCTCTCTAAAACATGTTGCTTTTGTGATTTTCTAAAGGTTTTACCAGGTATGCATTGTGAAGATTACAGTAAAGAGAAACTTTTCAATTTCTTCAGTGTTCTGGTAATTTAAGTTTGTGGGTCATGAAAAGCTGAGGGGAAACATACAAATAAATACATCAGTAAACTAGTTTTTAAAAAAGTCAAAGGGTTCAAGTATTGGCAGGGCTGTTGGGTGGCAGAGTAATTAGACTTATCCCATCTAGTTGAATTTGAGGGGAGAACTGGCTTAGAAATTTTTTTGTGACTCATCATGGCTAATGAAAACATTCCTTAAAATTATCAAAATTTCTCTTGCTTTTACTTGCTGTGATACCTGCCCTTAAACGACATTTAGTTGACATCATGTCTTTGACTTGGACTTTGACTCTAAGACTTTCCTCCTCACTGACATAGTGTTGGAGCCAGTGACAGTGATTGTCACAGGCCCACGAGCTGGAATAGATGTCCTATTTCAGAATGTGAAACATGGAACCCTGTTAAGGTTTAAGTTAGATTTTCTAGTTTGGTAATATATAAAAAAATAAAATTTTGATAGCATCAAAATTAAAAACTTTAACCCATCAAAAGATGCTTTACAAAAATGAATAGGAAAGTCACAGCCTGGCAGAAAATTTTTTAACACATAGATTAAAGGACAGGTGTCTAGGAAATACAAGGAACTCCTACAATTCAATTTGCAAAGGAAATTAAAAAAAATAGGCAAAAGATTTGAACAGACAGTTCCCAAGAGAAGATAAATGGCCAATAAGCACACCAAGAAAGTGCTCAAACATTGGTCCCCAGGAGAATGCCAGTTAAAGCACAGCGAGATAAAATTGCATACTCACCAGGATGGCCAATATTAAGAAGACTGACACCACCAAATGTTTTGGCAAGATCCTAGAACAAAAGAACTCTCATACATTCTCAGTAGGGTATATAAAATGATAGAACCACTTTGGGGAAAGATCTGGCATAGTACTGAATGTACGTGTTGGCTTTGATCCCACAATTTCTAGTGATTTAACCCAAGAGAAATGCAGGCTTGTATTTCTAATATGCAGGCAATAGTCTTGTACAGGAATATTCCTAACAGCTTTGTTTGTCATAGTCCAAAATGGGAAGCAGTCCAGATTTCTACCAAGAGCAGAATGGCCACACTGACAGATTCTGGTATATTTATACAAGGGAATACTACCCAGCAACAGAAAAGAATGAACTACTGCTACACAGAACATACTTGGCTCTCAGGAACATAAAGTGAAGGGAGGGAACCCTTACACAAACAGGCACATATGGTGCCATGCCATTTTAAGAAATTTCAAGAATTTTTTCACCTGTAGTGAAAAAAAAAAAAAAGAAAACAAAGGGGGCTCCCTCTAGGATTGGGTTAGGTAGAAGGTGACTGGAAAGGGCTATGAGAGAACTTAAGGGTGGTGTTAATGTTCTGTGTTTTGACAGGGATTCGGTGGGTTACACAGTGTGTATTTTTGTGAAAACTCAGAATGTACACTTAAAATTAGAGCATTTTGTTTCATGTAAATTTCACATTAAAAAGGTAAAGAAATATCAAACTGCAGTTTATGATATAGAAACTAAAGTACTTAGGGGAAGCGAACCAATGTCTACAGTTTATTTTCAGCTGTATTATACACATAACACAGACTAGTTGATGGGTGCAGGTGGATGAATGGACACACCGTAAGCATTGTAATAAAATGTTCATGGTAGAAGCAAAGTGACAGTATATGGGCATTCTTGGTAAAATTCTTTCAGCTCTCTTATGTGTCTAAAAATTTTCATAATAAAACATTGGGAAAATACTCATATGTTGTTTTTTGAGGCATATGAAATAGCCATTTTGAGGGGGCTGCAGAATGGTCAAATACTGGCAGGTTTTTGTGGGCTGTCCTAATACGTGCCTCCATGTTTTGCAGCTGTTGTATTTAGCAGTATTTTTCTGACAGGGCGATGAGAAAAAGCGTCACTTTCTTCCAGTCCTTGTGCTTAGCTGGGCTCGATTAGCCCGTGGGTGGCAGAGGCTCTTGACTGTCTTTGGGACCTATTCCTTGAGATGCCAGTCAACTCTGCATGTTCTAGTCTGTTTGGTTTAAATCAGATCTCGTTTTCAATGCAGAATGTCTTGTCTCCTATTAGCAGTGAGGCAAGAGGGCCCGAAGTGGGGGAAGGGCTCTCTCTATGTGGTCTGCTTCGGGCCAGGGCCCTCCTTGCCTCTTCTAGTTTTTTGGCCTATGATTTTCTAATAATTTGACTCTCATATCCGTATGTTTTGCAATTTACGCCTGAATCTACTGTGTACTTTGTGCTAGGGCTTTCATATACCCCTTCCCTTCTCTCCCCATTTGCATCTATAGGACGCTTTATCATAAATGTTGAATTCTTATGTCCTAGAAGTGGAAACTGGTGAGGAAGGACAGCGTTGGATCTTTTGCTGTCTAAAGCGGTTAAGGTAAAAAAGCCTTTGGGGACACAGCTGCAAATCAGTTGCGGTCATAACTATTGGCTTTGTGACCTGGTCTCATCGCCTCACAGTTGGGAGTTGAATGAGTGGGACTAGGCTTTTTTTTCATGTTACTGTTTTTAGTTTTGAAAAAAGAACTTTTGTTTGTTTGCTTGAACAACTTCTCACTACCTCAGAGTTTCTGAATGGACACCACAACTCAGTTTTCTTTATACCTTCGGCTACTCCCAATTCAGCAGTATCCTGTGATTTTGAACTCCATAATAACTAACCACCACTAATAACTGTTACCCACATACAGATGATCGATTAGCCAAGGAGTGCTTTTTCTTTCGAGTGTTTTCTCTTTCTCAAGTCCTCTGTAGGGAGAACTAATTAAATTGAAAGCACTAACTCAATGGGCCTGGCGGGAGGAATGAGTTTTTGGAGTTCACTACCATTTATATCATGATTTTAGCATCTCACTAGTGGAGCTTTGGGACATCACAGATTCATAAGGTGGTTGATGGACCTTTGTTCATCACTGCAGATGAGAACAACTGAATCCAGAACACAAACATAGGTGTACGCTGGGACAGTGGTTCCTCAACCTGGGGTTCCAAAGAGTAATAAAGGCTCCAAAAAATAAAGGGAGGCTGATAAAGATAGGTGCGGCTTAATATTTCACTTTCCCTTACTTATACTCGTGAAAATGGAAATGACTTTCTCAATTTCGTTTTACTAAATTCTAATACCACATGTAACTCCCTCAGCCACTAGTGCCTTTTCTGTACAGCATCAGTCAGGAGAGCAGCTTGAGGCATCTGGCTGTGGGGCCAGGTGCATGGGGCTGCAGCATCCTTCCAACTTGAGCCTTCTTATGTTCAACATGGGTGTCAGTCACCAAAATGGCTCAGTGTAGAATTTATCTGACACAGAGCAATGAAAACTTGGTCATAGACCAGCCTTGGGTTCATAACCAGTGTTTAGTGAACACTTGGCTTCTCTCTTAATATTTGTCTTAACTATTTATAGGACTTTTCCTATTGTGAGTTAATTTTAACATAACTCATGGAAATGAAGGAAACTTGAAGTTACATGACATTTGTTGGACTAAACTTTGCACCCTTATTTCTCATGTTAGCAGAAAGAGGTTTGATTACTCATATAATAATCAAGAATTTGGGGGCCCCTGGGTGGCTCAGTGGGTTAAAGCCTCTGCCTTTGGCTCAGGTCATCATGATCTCAGGGTCCTGGGATCAAGCCCCACATTGGGCTCTATGCTCAGCGGGGAGCCTGCTTCCCGCCCCCCTGCCTTTCTGCCTACTTGTGATCTCTCCCCTCTCTGTCAAATAAATAAATAAAATCTTTAAAAAAATAATCAAGAATTTGAAAAGGAGTTTATGCATTTAACAAATGTTTGTGGAGTTCTTACAAGGTATAAGGCAAATGTACAGTAATGAACAAGGCAGATGCAGTCCTTGCTTGGCCTTACAGAACTTGCATTATGGAGGAAGAAAGAGTTTTAAGAACTAAATATCAATGAAATAACTCTAGGAAGAAGTGCATACTATTGTGAGAGCAGATTAGAAAGTGCTCTCACAGGAATGAATATACAATGGGAAAAGGGTATTCTCTTCAACAAACGGTGTTGGGGAAACTGGACCACTTTCTTTCACCATAACCAAAAATAAACTCAAAATGGATTAAAGACCTGACCTGAATGTGGGACCTGAAACCATGAAAATCCTTGGAGAGAGAACAGGCAGTAATTTCTCTGATGTTGGCCACAGCAACACTTTTCTAGATATGTCTCCTGAGGAAAGAGAAATAAAAGTAAAAATAAACTTTTAGGATTATATCAAAATAAAAAGTTTCTGCGCAGTGAAGCAAATAATCAAAAGAACTGAAAGGCAGTCTGTGAAATGGGAGAAGACATTTACCAATGATATAGCTGATAAAGGGTTAGTATCCAAGATCTGTAAAGAACTGATTCCACTGAACGCCCAAAAACAAATATTCCAATTAAAAAGTGGGCAGAAGACCTGAACACACATTTCTCCAGAGAAGTTGTACAAATGGGCCAACAGACACATGAAAAGATGGTCAACATCACTCATTATCAGCGAACTACAAATCAAAACTATAGTGAGATCTCACCTCACACCTGTCAGAATGCCTAAAATTAAAAACACAAGAAACAACGAATGGTGGTGAGGCTGTGGAGAAAAAGGAACCCTTTTGCACTGTGTGGGAATGCAAACTTCAGCCACTCTGGAAAATAGTATGGAGGTTCCTCAAATAAAAAATAGAAATACCCTATGATCCAGTAATCACACTACTAGATATTTACCCTCAAAATACCAAAGTACTGGGGCACCTGGGTGACTCAGTGGGTTAAAGCCTTTGCCTTTGGCTCAGGTCATGATCTCTCAGGGTCCTGGGATCAAGCCCCGCATTGGGCTCTCTGCTCAGCAGGGAGCCTACTTCCCCCTCTCTCTCTGCCTGCCTCTCTGCCTACATGTGATCTCTCTCTCTCTGTCAAATAAATAAATAAAGTCTTTTAAAAAAATACCAAAACACTAATTCAGAGGGATATATGTACCCCAGTGTTTATTGCAGCATTATTTACCATAGCCAAACTGTGGAAACAGCCCAAGTTTCCAATGATAGATGAATGGATAAAGAAGAAGTGGTATATGTATATAATAGAATATTATCCAGCCATAACAAAGAATGAAATCTTGCCATTTACAATAACATGGATAGAGTTATTGGGTTAGAGAGTTAGAGAGTAAAATGCTAAGTGAAATAAGTCAGAGAAAGACAAATACCATGTGATTTCACTCATATGTGGAATTTAAGAAACAAACGAGCCAAGGAAAAGAGAGAGGCAAACCAAGTAGCACTCTTAATTATAGAGAATAAATGGATGGTTACCAGAGGGGAGGTGAGTGGGGGATGGGGGAAATAGGGAATGGGGATTAAAGAGTATTCTTATCATAATGAAAAAAAATAATAATAAAGAGAAACAACGAAAAAAGAAAATGCTGTCACAGTATTTTGGGAAAGCTTTCTTGAAGAGATGAGATTTAAGCACAACAAGCAGCTTTTGTCCAAAGCTAGGCTGGGGACAAATATATGGTGGTCCACCAGTGTTGATGGTTAGGAAGAGGGCATGGTCTATGCAGAGACCCTGCGACAGGACCAGAGTGGGGCGAGTTTTTTTTTTTTTTTTTTTTTTTTTTTGTATCTGGAACATATGCAGCTACAGGAAATGACACAAAATGAAAGCCACAGTGGTAGGCTGGGGCCAAGTCAAGGCTGTGGGCTTGTAGACCACATCAAAAGTTTTTATTTTATCCTAAGAATAGTGTGAAGCCATTCAGGGGTTTTTAGAGGGTAATGATATTATTGGATGGGAAAAAATGTATATTGTGGAGGTTTCTGGGTGGCTCAGTTGGTTAAGCATCCAACTCTTGATTTCAGCTTAGGTCATGATCTCAGGGTCATGGGATGGAGATCTATGTCAGACTCTGTGCTCCCAGGGGAATCTGCTTGAGATTCTCTCTCCTTCTGCACCCCCACCCTGTGGATACTCACGTGTGCACACACTCTCTCTCAAATTAATGAATCTTTAAGAAAAGAGAAAAAATATTCAGGCTGTTGAATGGAACAATAAAGTATGTTAAAGTATTGTAGTAGCCTAGGAGATGATAGTAACGTGGATTTGGGTGATCTCAGTACAGAGGCAGAAATGTGGGTGATTTGAGACACAGTTTCCCATTTTTCATGTCATGGCACATATAAATGTTTTTTTAAAAGATATTTTACTGTGGTAAATAGATAAGGATGACCCAGGGGCTGAGGGGAATTTATACCTTGGCATAGTTGTAACCCATTTGCGTCAGTGTGATGGAGAGACTCTGAGAGATGTGTGTTTGGGAAAAGAGGAAGAGAATGAAGTCAAGGATAAATCCCAGGTTTTTGGTTTAAGCAGGTGGCTTGATGGAAGTACGTCTAAGTTTTGGACAGCTAGAGAGGAGAGGGGAAAGATCGTGGATTCAGTTGTGTATATACAGAGTTTGGGGTTTCCATAAGTATTCAAATGGGATATTGAGTGCACAGATATGTGGGTTTGGACCTCAAAGGAGAGAAGAATTTAACCCATATGGAGGGTGGCTTAAAGTCAACCAAGGAGATGGCATAGGATCAAGGCATATGGAGTTTTCACATTGAAAAGTCAACTAGAAGAGACTGAACTAGCAAAAGAGATTGAGAATTAGAAAGGCCAGAAAGTTAGAAGATATACTAGATGATTCTGAAATGGTGAGAGTCAAGCAAGGAGAATGTTTAAGGAGGGAGAATTCTTCTGAGAGGGCAAGTAAGATGAAGACTGAGAATGTTCCATGGGGTTCGGTGACCTGGAAGTCATAGGCATGACATCAGAGCAACTACACTGTGCAGAAGCTAGTTAGAGCCTGCGGGTTGTGGGTTATCAGAAAGTGAAAGTAGTGAAATAACAGCTCTGTTGAGAATGTCCTCTGTGATGGGGAGGAGGGAGAGCAGGAGCTAGCTCTGGGCTTGAGCGGCTGCTGGTACAGAAGAGTGAGAAGACAAGCAAGGGGAGGGAGCTGAGGGATTGGGAGGAAAGCAGAGTACAGATGCTGGTGAATGGAGGTTGGTGATGGTTGGCAGTGCAGTGGAGAGTTTCCTGCTGAGGCTTCTGTTCTCTGTGATGTAAGCGGCTCTGGCATTTTCTGAGTATGAGAAAATAGACTACTACTTTAGAGGCAGAGATGTTGGAAATAGCCCTTATGGAGAACTGGAAAGTGAGTGTTCTAGAGCTTGCGCGGGATTTTCACACAGCCCTGAGGGCCGGTTGGGGTTGACTCCACTGTGTCCCGTGCGTGATTTCCTTTGGTGCGTCTAGCTGCCCTTCCAGCTGTGGGGAGGGATGATAATTGTGTTCATCCAGGGAGACAACTATGGCAGATGGATGCACCAAAGGGATAGAGGGACAAGGGGTTTAGAGAGTCAGGGAGTGATTTCGCTGATGAACTATGGACTCTTAAGATGAATATGGAAAGATGTGAAGGCAGGAGGCAAGGAGGGGTTCAGAAGAAGGTAGAAGCAAGAGAAGTACAAGATCCAAGAAGAAACTGTTGAATAAACAAGCCGGAAAAATAGGAGGGTTATGATCCGAGTGGGTGTTTTTATCCTATGGATCACACATTCGGTACAACCTAAATCTTCCAATATTGAGGTGGGGCTCCCTAGCTGGGGGCGCTGTGTTTAAGGAGATTTTACTCACTGTCTGCTGAGTTGCCTTTTGTTATGTCTGTATTACTGGCTGTTTAATATTAGGTTTCAAGTGGTAAAAGTTGCTCATGTTTGCTTTGGAGATTATATGTACATGAAAAGGGGTGTGTGTGTGTGTGTGTGTGTTTAAGAAATATATATTTGGTATCTTACGGTATCCCGCAATTCTCATGATGGGCTCGAGCAAACAGAGCTTTCTTAACAGGGTTACAGGGTCTGTGAGGATGGTTGTGCCAGGAAAGCTAGATATATTTCAGCAAGGATGAAGATATGATTAGGAAGGTGAATTGGGGTGGGTTATAATAAGAAGATCCACAGTTGGGATATAAGAATGAATGTGGGAGAGGATGGAGGGGAGCAGGATCACTGGGGATGAAGGAATGAAAGAGAACTTGTCACATCTGCCATGTGGATAGATGTTGACGTCATATGCTGATGGCTAGTATGGAGGTGAGGACATCCCTGAGGGGCGAGGGCACAGGGGGAGGGGGATGGTGGACCAGGATGGTGACGAGGCAGGAGGGGGGGCAGTAGAATTGGATGGCATGGGCCTCAGAGGAACAGGATTTTGTTGCTGCTGTTTTCTTTTTCAGGTGGTAAGGAAGTGATGGTCTGGAAATTAGTAAAAGCAAGAACTCTTTTTCGTCTTCCTCCCGACTGCACGAATTAGAGCCGAACCCGATCACCTGGCTGGGAACTTGTTAGATATGTACATTCTCAGGCCCCATCGACTCAGAAGCTCTGGGGGTGGGTCCACAGGCCCTGCAGGTGACTCAGTGTGCTCATGAGAACCACTGCTGCCAATGATAGCTGCTTGGGTGCGGGGAGGGAAGTAGGTAGTGTGACCCATGAGTGGTCTGATGGCTTTCCCATCAGAGCTTGGATGGGAGGTTGGACTCAGTGGACATGAGACTTGGCTCTTGTGGTCTTCAGTGGCGTCAGGCTGATAATAATAGTTTCAGAGCTTTAGGAATTTGCTATTAGCCCCAGCAGTGATTACAAGGACTGATTCATTTATAACTTTGCTTGTCACTGCTAGGGTTTTAAACACACGATTCACTATGTGCACATGAATTTATTTTTAAGGTTTTCATAAACATTTCCTGTCATAAAAATAAGTTGTTATTCTTGTAAGTGGTAGTTACAATTCAGAATTTCTTTTTCCTTAAGGAATGCAATAGATTGAATGTTTTTTTCAGATTTATCCGAATCACTCTATTTAGAATACACAGGTATGCCATTGTTGTGACACTAAGGAGGGAAAACATTTTATTAAAAAACTGCAAAACTTGTAAAAGGTGAAGGAGAAGGTTGTGTAAATGTGTGTGACTTGTCGAGAGGGAATCACTAGGACTGTGTTAAAAGGCCTCGAGGATGAGGTATAAGCGGATTTAGTAGGTGTGACTCCTATCTCAGTTCAGCGTTGGCCACAGACCTGTAACTGGGATGAGCTGGCTTGGCATGGGTCCATGAAGGGAGAGAAGGAGCCCCAGCAGCTTGGGCGGTCATGGAGGCAGGCTGGCCTCATGAAAAAGAGCTGGGATTGCAGATGCAGAGGCTTGTGTGTGCATGATCCATTTGGTTCATTGATTGATTGACTCACTGATTGGTTCATTGGTAATACGTTGCATGGATGACCTCAACAAACACTGATTTTGTATGCCTGGTTTATGCCGACACACATTTTAAAGGCGAGGAAATTGAGGCCCCAAATTTAATGTCTTCCCCAAAGCAAAATTAGTGAAGAAGCCAGGAATCAAATCTGGGTTCCTCAAGTCTGAAACAGGCCAACCCCCCTCCCCCGTGTGAGTATAGTGGCTTGGTTTCCTGTGGCCCCAGGACAAGTGTCTTGTCACTCTCCCTCTCTCTGAAAACAACAAAACAAAAGAAAGCCTCCAAAATACTAAATTTGCCCTACGGTGGGTCATCTTAAATCCCTGTCACCAAATGGGTCACTGTCATGTAAGGTTTTGGCAAGCCCTAACTTCAGCGGGCCAGGTCTTTGAGGAAAGGAAAGGGGAGATGGAAATGGTTCTTGGTCAGAAGACACACCTAAGACACTTGTCAGCTTTGTTCAGTTGGCCCTGATGCTTTGTTCGCTCTGTTTTTAATCAAATATTGGGACCATAGGTTGCTGACTCCTCTTCAGACCATTTAAATGTTTAATTTGCACATGAAGCATTCAATTTGACTGAAAAAATTGAACACTTATAATGAACAATTTTGGAAGGCTGCTGCCCTGCTCTGGATACTATTTGAGCTGAATTAATTATATACACTCATCAGAGCTCTGACGAATGCTCTGTGAACTGCTCATCTTAAATCAGTGGATATACGGAAGTAGCATTGGGCTGGTTCTATTTCATAGAAGGGACGATTTGGAGGTGGGGGTGGAAGGAAGTGGAAAAAATCAGAATATAGTTGCATGCTCTCTTTCCAGTACCTTCTCGGAGGTCCTGTTTCCTAGATCAATGCTGTCATGCTAAAGGGTTTCTTCTTTCCCTGTCTCTTCTGTCACAGCCTCCTCCCTTCCCTCTCCTCCCTTCCGTCTCCTCCCTTCTCTCCATGTTTTTTTTTCCCCTCCATGCTTTCATTCTCAGTTCCCTCTCCCTCCTTTTCTAGTGAAACTTTTTTTCTTTTTCTTTTTCTTTTTTTTTTCTTTTTGCCATTAGAGGAATTAGACTTGGGATGGTAATGCCTGTGAATCAGAATTCTAAAAGCATTAATTAATTTCTTACTATTTAGTGTTCTGTTTCACTGACACAAACTACATCATGGTCTTTTTCATGTAAGCATTTGATTAGGTTCTGAGGGCCAGCTCAAGCTGGTCCTGGGCACGGGGCCATGTGTTACAGCAAGACTTGTTTCAGTTTTGAATGATTTGGTCTTTGGGCTGAAACCATTGAAGACCAACTCCAAGAAAACAAAACTGGCAGCACAATTTGTCCCATTTCCTTTTCTCCAAAATGATACTTTTTTTTTTTTTTTTTTTTTTTTTTTTTTTAGGGTTTGGGAGTTGGGAGACAGGTCCAACCGAGAGAGGAATCTCATAAGTGGGAGAGAAAGGCTGTCGCATTGTTAGGGGAGCATTTCAGCCTGAGTGATTAGCGGTATTTGGCCATGAGGAAGAGGCCTCTAAAAATAACTAGTGAGCAGAGTTTGCAGTCAGGTCCAATTTCAGTTCTAGAGGCCTTGCCCGTGGAGCAATTGGCCAGGCTCAAGCTCTAGTAGCAAAGGGTGTTCGGCGTGCCCGATACCTGCTGCTAGTGCTCTGATTTTTGTCTTCCATCAATATTATTCATGGATTGAAGCAACCAAAATGGCTGAAGGTAAAGGTGCATTTTTATTGTTTGGGTTAAAAGTGGTTTAGGATCTAGCTGGCAAATTTGAGCTTTATTTTCAGTTGTGCACTCTTAAAAATATTTTTGGCTAAGTGCTTCAATTGCATCTTCTACATTTTCTATTTTGAGCTACTGGAGACATCAATTTCTCATGGTAGTTTAATTTTTCATGGAGTAATCTGTCTCGAATTTGAATATGTTTTGGTGTCTTAACTTAGAATATCTTTTAGTATTTTGTACTTTCAGAGACCACATTTTACAAACTTCAGAAAAATGTACAAACGATCTTCCTTGGTACAGTGAATTTAAAGAATGGTGTGTATTCAGATCTCAAATTATAGGAAATTTAAGACCTGTGTGAGTCTCATCTTATATTAGTGAGCACACTTAATTGGTTTAAGCAAAACTTGACTCAGGCTTTACCAATATGTGGAAACTGACCTAATTTTTGTGAAGTGGGCCTTAAATGCAAAGTGAAGACAGTAGGATTTTATTATTATTATTTTTTTAATGGAGTTATTAACTTCAGGTGTTCCTTAACAATGTGTCGAATTTACATTTTTGTATTTTTTTTCCCTTACTTTGTGGGGTGAGAATCTTTTTCCACTTAATTGAAAGTAAGCTACATTAGCTCATTATGGTTTTGTTTTGTTTTTCAATTTGATTTGAACTTTTTATTTATATGTTTTTATTTGTTACATTAGATAACCCTACTGGAGTGGTAGAAACTACCCCAGGTCTGCTGTGGCGTATATGTCTACAAACAAAACACCCATCTCAAGACCCCAGATTTCTGTAGCCTTCCCATCCTGCTCATTATGTTGAAATTTTATTTAAGGAAAAAAAAAGACGTTGTTAAGACAGCTTCCAACTCTCAGCTGCCTAAGTGGCCATTGGAAGGAGTCTATTATTAGTATAGAGAATATGAGTATCCCTACTCTGCACATCGGTTTGAGTAAATGGTTAGAATGGGTCACTTGACTATTCTGATCAAGTGCCTCATGTTGCTATGACAAAGAATTTGAGATACGTGTCTTTAGTTCTTTTATAAGACATTTCTCCCCTTCTCTGAGGATTATATAAACTATGTAGTGAGTGAGGTAAGATCAGCTGGTACTTCTGACCTATGGTTGATAGTTCTTGATTCCCAAATGGTGACATTTTGTAACATGAAAAAAATAATCAGTTTGATGAGTTGCTTGATAGTTTTTATGTTTTCTTTTTTATATCTTAAAAGTGTGGGGTTTATATATAAATATGAACTTACCACCATGGTACTAAGCAAAACTCATACCTGGTTGATTTGTAATTCAGTTTGTTGTAACCCAGTTAAGTAATCGACTGCCTCCTGTTCAGGTGCTGGATTATATCTTCTATTTTCTCTTTTTCCTCAACCCAATAAATAAAATGACCTATTGTCCCTAGCCCACATCTTGTAGAGAGACACATTTCATTGCTCACTGTAGTAATTTGTAACAACAGTTTTCTGATTTGGAGGTTACTACTTTGGGTGGGTCAACCTGGAGAAAAATGGATCATGTAGTTCTTGCCATATTCTTAACCCCCGTTAAAAAATCTTCTTGACTAACCCCTGGGACTACAGGTCAAATAATGAATCAAAAAATGAAATGAAGACTCTTAGATTTATTCTGATCTTAGGAAATAGGGTTA
>CM053606.1:103461495-103566464 GCA_028646535.1 Procyon lotor | reverse complement strand
CAGGGGGAGTGGGAGAGGGAGAAGCAGGCTTCTTGCTGAGCAGAGAACCCAACAAAGGGCTCGATCCCAGGACCCTAAGATTATGACCTGAGCTGATGGCAGATGCTTAATGACTGGGCCACTCAGGTGCCCCACAGTTAAGTTTTAAGTGGGATAACTAAGTTTTCTTTTGTCATTTCAGGAAGCTAGTTTTATATACTATATTTCCAGAAGTCTTTGTTTTTAAAGTTGATTCATGATGTTTCTATTATGAACCTTTATTGTAAAATATAAAATTAATTGCTTTCTTATTTTTAGTACTTATACTTGATGTTAATTGTTTATATTTAGTCTTTATTTGAGGCTTGGTGGATGTTCTTTTTATTTTGAATAATCATGGTGGTGAGGAACTTTCATAACTGTAGAAGCATTACATTTTAACGTAGCTT
The DNA here is from genome assembly GCA_028646535.1 of Procyon lotor. Taxonomy (NCBI): domain Eukaryota; kingdom Metazoa; phylum Chordata; class Mammalia; order Carnivora; family Procyonidae; genus Procyon; species Procyon lotor. Next base: position 103,566,036 of record CM053606.1, on the reverse strand, counting down.
AGAAATCAATAATGTTTCTTATATATGTTGAAATTTTTACCTAAAATGTTTTTGGCAACATAATAAAAAAATTGATCTGGAATGATTAAATCAGGGAATTGTTAAAACTTTAAGGAAGATATTATCTCAGTTACAGTTCTTAGATTGTAAGGCGAACATTTCCTAAATCTGTCAGTGAATCCTCTATCATTTTTAGGTAGCATCTTCACTTAGCACTGCTTTTCAGGATTCAGAGAGCAAAGAATTGCATTGATTGGTAATATTTATGGATGATAGTCAGAACTGCAATAAGTGGTAGTACCTTATCAAACTTGTTTTCCCTTTTCTTCCCATCCATCTTTTCTACCCTCTTGCAGGAAAACTAGGAGTCTATGATGCTGATGGTGATGGAGATTTTGATGTGGAGGATGCCAAAGTTTTACTAGGCAAGTAGACATTTTATTCTTTGTTAGTGGTAAAATGCTGGAAACAAAGCAATATCTTTGCCTTGATGGTATCTATGTCCAGTCACACACGTTTTATGGAAGATATTTTCCCACTTCAATTCTGTGTTTCATTCTTACTGAAATGCTAATGGCTTAATTGTTTTTTCACGGCCTTATATTTCAGTATACTTTTATAAATGGATAAGTATAGACCTCTTTCACATATATTTTCAATAAGCATGATTTCATATCTGTGTTCAGATTTAAGGCACTTCCTATTCTGAACTTAACATTTGGACATATAGATAATATACTAGCCTGTTTTCAAATACACTAATTATAGCCACTCTTTAGCATCAGTTGAGGTAATTCATTTCCATTTGAAAATATAACTTTCTAAAGGCTTAAGTAAATCCATTTTGAAATAAAAATCATAGTAGCCGACATTTTAAAATGTCATATGCATATTTTAAAGGTAACATTAAAATATGAACCAGTAGTTTTTTGGCTGGGTTTCATTACTTTAGAAATCTTGAGCCTTTCTCTTTTTATCACCAGAATTACCTGTCTTTTTCATTGGGATATTTCTTGTAATGTATAAATATGTGATATTCCCTCATTTGTTTTAAAATGCTGCCTTCCTAGAAAGGATGATGCTAATTTTAATATGCAAACTTTATGTAATCTGGCCTGGTGAGATGTGTGTTTCTGCTTGTTAAAGAGAATCACTTTCTTTGCTTTACTATGTAGTGTTACATGAACTAAAATTTTGTATACTAAAGTATTTAGAAAAATAACAACTACATCATGGTACTATATCCCATGCTTACCAGAGTAACAGTGCAAAGAAATTCATCTTAGACATAGAATTTTGTGTTTATTTTATGAATATGAAAAAAATGGGAGGGTATCACATCTATAACCAATGAAAGTTTTAGGTAGATCAATCTTAACCTCTTTATAAAATAGTAAGTTCTATATATGAAAAAAGGGGTTTAGTTGTGATTAAATATAATTTAGCTTCTTAATTTTGACCTTAGTTTATATTTTCTTATTACTTCAAGGTAGAAATTATGTTTGCTACTTAACAAAAGAAACTTACTATTGATGAAATTTTTTTTCCTTTCTTAACCTTAATGGAATTTTCTATGTACTTTTGTCATTACATATCTAAATTTTTCTTTGGATATAGTAAATCCTCAGAAGACTATAATCCCAGACATGAAAAAGAAGTAAGATACATAGAATTTAACCTGTCAGAATGATGCTAATTTGCTTGCCTATAAGTGGTTTATTACTTTATTGTATTACTTTAAATAATGGATTCTGAATAGTGAACCTTCTTCATTTTAAAGACAACTTCATGTGGGTCATGTTTCCTCACTTTTAGAAATAATATTCTCATCTGCTATATTTTGTTGGGTTTGGGTTTTTTTTGTTTTTTTGTTTTTTTGGTTTTTTGGCTTAAAATCAGCTCTGTAGTCTGTCAGCAAATATCAACTATTAAAAATTGAAATGTTATTTCTTCTATAGACCACACTAATTTCTATAGAAAATTTACATTAATAACTTGATTTTTAGCATTTTAGATTATAAGAGTTTATTTCCTGTAAGGTTTTTAAGCAACCATTAAGAGGTTCCTTAATCGTAACTTAAAACATTGTCATTTGTAGTAGACATATATTTGGTATGGGCAAGTCATAACTTGTTCCTTTTACAAGAATTATATATTTGGAGGTAGAACCAAATTTGGTGAATCTCAGACTTCATTTTGGTAATTTGACTATTAAATGCACAAAGGCTAAAGTAAATGATTTTATCATATAAAGGTACTAATTCAGTTAGCTTGTGGCTTCACAGTTAGCTAGCTAGAAAAACCAGAGGTAAGCTATCAGACTCATTTAGATCCTCTGACCTTATTTCTATAGTGATTGAGTTCTCTGCATGAAATACAAGTTTGCCTAGAATTGAATTTTATGACTAAAGGTCTTGCTTAGTTTTGTGAGGTTATCGTAGCTTAGTTGTGCCTCTGTTACTGACAGGGTGTTGCAAAGAGAGCCTGGTGAAATTCCTGGGGTACAGAGACATTAATGGGCTCTCTATGTTCAAGGGAGAGGTTATGGGGGAACAAATTCAGTAAGCATGTACCCAAAATGAAGCCAGGCTTCCTGGGTGCATTCTCGTTGGAGGAAAGGCAGCTCAGGGGTAAGGGCTTTGGATTAAGGCACCAGAAAACCAAAGGGCAGATGCAGGTAGGAAGCTAGAGATTAGGGGAGAGCTTGTAGTAACAGTTGAAATATGCTGAGCTTTCCTATGTTTGGCATTTCTTTTCATAAGTATTTTTCATTCTTAAATTTGCATAATCTAAATCTTACCAATTTGAGGAAGTGTACACATTCATATTTATATTTCACATTTTAAGATTTGGCTTTTCTTGTGAAGTATCAAGAGAATGAAATATATATGAGTAAATCAAGATATTCTGAACAGCCATCATTAATTTTATTTCATTGTTTCTGGCCATGACCCTTATGATATACTTCGAAAATATTCTAAACCTTTCATAGTTTACATAGCTTCCTAATTTTGTGGTCAAATTATTTAGAATAAATTATCTTTGATATCGGTTTGGGTTATTGAAGGCTACATTGTTGAAAATTGTATTCTTTGAAAACTTGTTTCCCGAATAAAATCAACAGCAAGTCAGTCCAAGGACCAACAGTTGCTAAGAGTAACATCCTTTTCAAGTAACGCCACCTAAGGATTGAATGACTGTCCTTTTTCCGTGACTAGCACCTAGCTGGCACCGTATCAGGTGTGGTTGAAGAACAAAAGGGAAGCCAGTCAACAATTCCTAGAGCCTTGGTAAGCATTCGTAGCCTGGACAGATGCATAAGTGAACTGGATCTTGTCCACTCTGAGATGCTCACACCCTGCCCTTGGGTTCAGGCCTGCTTTTAGAGGCTAAGGAATTACATACACAGAATATTTCCTTTTTCTCTTTGGAGTAGTATTTTTGTCTTAAGAACCACAGGAAGGTTGCATAGTTGTGTCAGTAGTTTGTTCAGGTACTTTTGCATATTTGTTGAATGCTTCCGCTTGTCATACTGAAAGCTGGTAAAGTTTTATATTTTATATTTGATACTTAGAAGTACTAATATTTGGAAATGGAGAAAAAAGTAAACATGTTTATTATAAATATACAGCTATAGTGTTTTAAGGCAGAGAAGAAACAGTGTTATTCCCACAGAGATTTCAGTGGGAATATAGATCTCCTCTGTTCGTCACTGTCAGCGGTCAGTATTGACGCTGACAGTCAGCACTTGTCAACTGTTAAATTCAGTGAAAAAATATTCCAGTTGTGTCTACAAATAATCTAAACACCAAAAATACTAACTGCAGTTTGTTTTCTCCCCCTGACCCCCATACCTAAACAATGATACGATGTAGTTCTTCTGTGCACCAAAGTGGAGTAAATACTCTGTATACTTAAATATTTATGCTCGCTGTCCTACTGTTGTACCTTACCTGCCAGTCTTGATTCCTGGCTCTTACACTACATGGTGAAATGCTGAGTTGCCAAATCCCATCCTACTGAATGAGGTCGTTATCATCGGGAGAGCTCTCAAGTCATGAATGTTCACATTTCTTATAGCCAAAATTTTCTACCCTGTGTTTTTTCTTTCAAAATTACAGGTCTTGTTATATAGGGCATGGCAGTATTGGTGGATTTTGATATTTACTGGGCTGAGAGATGTTTCTTACCCAAAGCCAGTTCGAAACAGGAAAAAAAATGATAAAACCAATATATACTTTGCTTTCTTTCCATCGCGATGGCCTGTTTTGGGACTAATACTTAAAAACCAGCAGGAGTCACGGGTCTTTTTAGTCAAAGCTAATTTCTTGGGCTTATGGGAAGGGGGCTTTAAATATTCCTGTTGCAAATGACTGGCTGGGGCCTTGGTCCAATTTAATATTGGTTAGCAGAGTGAATTATTATAAATATCTGACTCTTATTATTGGCCAGAAATACAGGACCATGTGTAAGCAGACAAAGCACTGTAAAGCTGACATTTGGTATGAACATTTGATTATCTGATAAAATTTGAACAAGTTTATGTCTGTCTGTGAATGCTATAAACAGTAATCTTGCTAGTCATATTAATCCCAGAGTTTCTTAAGTAAACTCTTCTGTCTGAAGGGGAAAAGTGTGAGGAAATGAACCTTTTTATTTTCTCCAGTGAGTATTTATTGATATATGTAAATGCTTGTATAATCAACTCTCGATAATATCTGGTTGGTAAATCAGCAAACGCGAAGGCTGTCCAGCAGTATCTGTCTTTTTACCCTCCTATTACTTTCGTTCATTCTTCATTAATTGACACTGACATCAATCAGTCGATTTTGGCTAACACAGTTTTGTGTTTGGGGCTCTAGATTTTCCAATGAGGGAAAGGCAAACCTGGTTAGGGGCTGCTAGGAGTGATGAGGATTGGTCAAATTGAGCCTTTCCTGCAGTCCACGATTGAGAGTTGATTGTAAGGTGTGCATCTTAATTGGTTTCTTTGTTTTCCAAAGTTATCTTTTCTGTTAACGTCTGTGACCATGATGCACGTCCTTTTTGAGATCACTATTTCTCAACGTCTTTTTTCCACCTAACTGCTCTCCTTATTTTCTCTTTCTCTCTTCCTTTATTCTTATGTAGGCCTGACCAAAGATGGCAGTAATGAAAATATTGATTCTCTTGAGGAAGTCCTTAATATTTTAGCAGAGGAAAGTTCAGATTGGTTTTATGGTTTCCTCTCATTTCTCTATGATATAATGACTCCCTTTGAAATGCTAGAAGAAGAAGAAGAAGAAAGCGAAACTGCAGATGGTGTTGATGGTACGTCACAGAACGAAGGGGTTCAGGGCAAGACTTGTGTCATTTTGGATTTACATAACCAGTAACTTTGATTCAGGGACTGAAGTCATTGGCTTATGAAAACCCGCAGCAGTGTCCTGTTTCTTTCTTTCCTTTGCTCACCCAGGGCTTCACGAGCAGTGGGGCAGCTGTGATCAAACTGTACAAGGCCACCATGTGATCTTTCTCCCCAGTCCAGCTCCTAGCTAGTCCCTTGCTTGGCTCCCCCACTCCTAGTGAAGAAAATGGCATTCCTCATTCTTGTAGTAGTCTGCAAAGTGCATTGAGAATGATGTTCTTGGTGGTATAATTGGTTTCTGTATTGTTGTGTTTCAACTTATGTTGTATTCACCGCACTAAATTTAGAAACTTCATAGCAAATTGTTTTGTGATTAACCCTTGATGCTTGTCTTTCTAACACACTATTAATTGAGATGATTATAATGGACTTGATTATAAAAATGTTTCCAGCATGATTCATAAATTAAATGATTCTCTGTTGATCTTTAAGATGACTGGTGTGTAAAGTGATGGTTCTTTAACACGCTGATATTTTTTTATTGTAATTTGTTTAGGTTAACTGATTTGTCAGATAGGTTAATATAAATTTCAGTGTAAAATTCTGTATTAATGGTGCTTTTAAAGTAATTTGAAAATAACCCCATGTTTTTGCCTTAGGGTAGTGAAACTACTGTATTAAGGTAGTAGTAGGTCTGAATATTTATGTATGAAAGCAAAATTTATTTTTAATTTTATTTCCAAATATACATCCAGAGAAAGTAATTTGTATTTTTTTTAAGCAGGCATATTACACAAGAGGGAAAATGTGAATATGTATCTTAAATAATGCTGTACATATTAAAATTATTCATCCTAAATAAGTCTTTTTCCATTTTTTTCCTGTATTTTCTTATTAAGTGGCTATCACCTTTGACTTAGGTAGAATATGATTTTTAGATTTATGAATTAAACTTACCAAAGTGGTAATTCCTTTTAGGAGAATAAATTTTTTTGACATTGGAAGACCTTAAAAAACATTTTTGAATCAGTTCATTTAAAATGAATTTGCTTCAGTAATAGCAAAAGGAATTGTATTAGCTGTATATAAACTGCATTCAAAAAATGAGATTTTATCTGTTTCCTTACCGCTTGAAAGCGATTAGGAACTCTGGTTTCTGCTACCCTTTTAGGGAGTGCTGTTTCGTGTTTTTAAATCTCTTTGAGCCTCTAGGAAACTTAACTTGGCTTTGCTTCTTCATAGAGCTTAAAATTTGAATACATTTTTATTTTTGAACATTTTATGTGTTTAACCCCAATAATTTCTCCTTTTCAAATATTCATGCCTTGTGTTTTCATATGTAACCAAATAGCTTTCAGTAAGTGGAGAAGTCACCCATTTTTTTCAGAGGGGAACATGACAAATTTAGTTTCTCTGTTGGAAATCAGGATCCTAGGCTATTCAGCTATTTGTAAGTATGTATCGCAACTCAGCCATAGCCAGAAAGTTTAAAGTATCAAATCAGAACATAGGAAATACATCGGTTTCCCCCTTTGCTCACCACTTACATGTGTCAGAAGAAACTGTATAACTTGCTCATCTTAAAAAGCATTATTTTAAAGCTACTTTTGCATATGGCTACACACATACATCGGCAGTTACATGGCTAGTAAAACTCTAGTTCATCTTTCCCTAATTATTCAGGGAGTATGTTTCATTCCGTTCATGTTTCTGACAGTGAAAAGCTTCAGATTTTGAGATGTTAATATCCTGGAACACATAAATATGATTTTAATAATGTTCTTGTTGAAAGCTTATGCAGTCTTTGTCCATATTGACTGTGTCTTCCACTCTGAGTTGGAGTACTGTGAAATACCAACTTTTATTAGGTTTAAATTAAAAGCAATTTTAGGCCTCACTGTCAATGAAATTCGCATAGCCAAGTGTCTGAGATGTATTTTTTGAAGCAGTCTTATTTTTCTGTGCTTCATCACTACTAACTCTAGAAGATCTGTAAACAGTTCGAGAGAAGTAAATGAACTAAATTTGTGTGTTAAAATGTTTGCAACCATTAGTTTCTCATCAGCCTCTTTTTTGTCATGATAATGATACTAATGCATGTTTTACGGACAGAAATTAATTATGCTTTATTTTTGTAAGTGAAAAATAAGGACATGAGATAATTTTCTATTTATCTAGTACCCCCTCTAGTCAGCCTTGTTGAAAAGTCTCTGAGGAAGGTAAAACCTAGGGAGTTGGTGAACCCCTGACTTCTGTGACTTCCTTCAACTTATAGCTAAGGCTTTGTGAGAAAAAAATAAAGTTGTTTGCAAAACTAGTGTAGAGTATTTTGAAGCTGACCAAAATTACTTTGCTTAAATTTATTTATTATTGTATCTGTGATGGTTTTTAATTTCTCTAAGGATTTACTGTATAATTTTCTGTTTCATAGTATAAGTATTTCCCTGGTTTTATGCCTTTTGAGCTTGTTAAAAAGGCAAAATTGTATTGTGTACATTTGAATATTGATTTGTAGTTAAATGGAATTTTGAATTGTATCACATTTACTCTGCTTTTCTAACTTCAAACACCCAGAACTTGGCAGCATGAACTCTGTATACAGATGTCATCTTATCTCCTCAGAGCTGGCCAACTTGTTTCTTGAGGCTCATTGCCATGTGTCCAGTTGTGTTCTCTGAAGTTTAGCTCAAAAACGAGGAAGTGATACTCTGGGGATTTCTTTTCTGCACTGTAGCTTCTTTCAGCTCTTGATTTTCTCCGAGACATGAGTGGTGGGGGTATAAGTCAGTTGGAGAATGGTCTTCTGGGGGCTGGTCGTGTTGAAACCCTGAGGCCTCGCCACCAGCTTGCTGCCTGGGAGAATCGTGTCGATGCCTCGGGCATAATGGAATGCTGGGTGATCCTGCCTTTTCATCCTGTACTCAATTCTTTCTTCTAGGAATTACCTACCCGTGTCATAGAGCTGTATCCAGACATGTAAGAAGACTTTTCTGCTTGAATTCTGGTTTGTTTTTATTTACAGTTAGCTAGACTGAGTAAAATGTTTCCTGGGTACCCTGATAAAGCATTGGAGAATTCTCAAAAGCAACTGTAGGCTTAAGCAGCTATTCTTAATTTGATCAATCCCTTGGTAGGTAACACTTTTGGTGATTGATATCATGATCTTTTCTTTTTTTTTTTTTTTTTTTAAGATTTTATTTATTTGACAGAGAGAAACACAGTGATAGAGGGAACATAAGCAGAGGGAATGGTAGCAGGAGAAGCAGGCTTCCTGCCGAGCAGGGAGCCCGATGCGGGGCTCAATCCCAGGACCCTGGGATCATGACCTGAGCCAAAGGCAGACACTTAACCACTGAGCCACCCAGGCACCCCGTTATCATGATCTTTTCTAAATAAGATCCTGGTCTATAAAATAAGTAGTTTTCTGTAATTTGGGCTGTAGAATTTTCTTTGCTTACAAAGCATTATTTGGAGCATTTTCATGAAATTCACTGACTCGGACTCTGTTATCACAAGTTGATTGACAGAATTGTATGCCAAATTCTTTGCTTCTGATATTTGTTGATACTTATATAACCGAGTGTAATACATGGGAGTAGATATTAACTAGACCGTGAGGTCCTGGAAGTTAGGAACCAAGTTTTAGGCTTCATTTGAAACCCTCTTCAAAGCTGAGTCCAACATAGGATATTTATTAAGTATTTGCTGGGGTTACTAGTCTTGATGAGTGATAACCTTAGAAGTTACCCATTGTCTAATAAAACACTGAGGATTTTATCTTTTAAACCAACTTAAATAAGTGAAAAAATTATTGGACCTTTTTTTTTTTTTTCAAGAGAAACAACATTTTGAATTCCATATGGGAAACTGACCTATGCTAACTGATGTCTTCTAGTGAGCTTTCCAGTGTCTTTTATGTTTGTATTTGAGTCTGCTTCTTCATGCAAACTTCCAGTCTCTGGATGCAATCCCTTCCTAAACTTTGAGTCATTCCCTTCTCTTATGTTCTAATCTTCCCTTCCCACTTATCTTAGAGCATTGGAAGGTTTTGTAGCTTTCTCTTTTCAAGAGTGTCTGTGCTGATATTGTTACACATTGATTTATGTATGAAAAGGAAATTGGTGTAGTGTGCTGGCATGCCTTGTAGCCAATCTAGCCATCCATTCTAGAGCAATAGTCTGCCTAGAGCAGAGAACCATTGCTTAGGCATTTGGGATCTTTTTATTTTGTTTTATTATTATTATTAGCTGCCAGCTGTAGTCAGTGTTGAAATAAATTGTGATGTTTCAGTATGGGAAGGAGGAAGATGAGAAACTCAAGCTCAGGGTGACTCACAGGTCTCACCAGGGACTGTGGGAGTGACGGAAGTGACCAGGGTACAAAGAGATATCCAGTCACCCAAGTCTATGGCCAGCCCTCGGGAAACCTGTAGTAGCTACTTGGGTTTCTGTAACAGAGCCAGTCTTCTAAAATTATGTCCGTTGCGTGTGGTAGAACCACAGGTCCAACCATTGGCTTAATGATTCAGCATTTTAATTTGATACAGAACATTTCATCTTGAAAATGTGTGTGGGATAGTGGCTCTGAGGCAGTTGCCAAAATGACATTAATTACTTTTAGGCAACTCATGTCTTAAGGGTAGAACATAAGACCGTTTTTTTTTTTTTTAATTCCTGTTAAAAAATTCTCCAAAAGTTAACAGAGTTATTAACAGTGATTACCTTAAAAACCATCAGAATAACCAGATGCGGAAAGGAGGTAAAGAACATGGTGATTACTTCTTCTTTGCCCTTTCCTTGGGCTGCAGCCACTTCCTGATGCTTTTTTGATGACTGCCTTCAGTTGGAATGTATTCCATCAACAAAAACAACTTTCATCCCAATGAGTTACAGAATACCAAAATGCTTCCTTTTTAGGCTCTGATTGATATAATTTTCTATATACTACTTGGGAACTATTTTTAAGGAGTTACATTATATTGTCATGAATTTTATTGGTCGATAAATCCCCCACTTTTTTTTTTTTGCCCCTGGGCATTGGCTGTGATAGTAGGGAAAGAAAAATAGGACATGCTTGTTGATTTTTTGACAGTAAAGGGAGTCCACATCAACCATAGTTACAAACTTAATTCTGCCTATAATTAGGAATTATATAAAATGTAAAAGCAAAGTCTTACATACTTGCCTTGTTTTTTTTTCTGGGGCCACTTCTCCATGTCCTCAACTTTTTTTTTTTTTTTTTAATTTTTGTCTATATGCCATCACAAGTCCTGGATCACCACTGATTCCTCCATCACTGGACTTCACATTGTTTATGAAAAAAGTTCTATTCTAAATTTACCTGAACTGAGCCTGTGTAAGGGGCTCACTGCTGTGATGAAGTTATTCTTTTTGTAGGTGTTCAAAACCTTTCCCGTGCTCTTCCATCTTCTAGGGTTACTTTATTCATCTGAAAAATGATTTGGCTTTCTGCTTTACCAAGATAGTCATCTTTGGCTTTAGTTCCATTGCCTTCCTCTCACTGCATTTTACAACATTTCTTTATTCTCAGAATTTCTTCATTGTTTCCTCTCATTGATCATTTTTGCAGATATTGCATCTTCTGGTTTCCCAAGTTAAGTCTTTACCTGCATCTTCCCCTGCATCTTCTGGCCTCATTATAATTTATCCTCTTTTTTCTGTTCCCATTTCCCATAGGCATGACTTTGTTTCCTCTAGCCATCAAACATGCAGACACAGTGAAATCTTGCAAACCCTTATTCCTTTCTGCCCCTAAGAACCGTGGGAAATCCCACGTATGATTAGTTTTGTCCTGAGAAGAAGGCAGTCGGGGGCCCCCATTAGCACCCTGGGCTTTTGGTCACCCTTTTCCCACCAATGCTGTCTTGTTGTAATGTGACCACCTCTTCTATTGCTTGTAAAACTATAATCAGAAGAACCTTATGGGACATTTAATAACAAGTCAGTCATGTCCTCATCCTAAAACTTTGTTCTTGCCTTCCTTCCTAAAACTGCACTTTTGACTTGAAAAATACTGCATTTCTTTATTTTTTTTTTTTTGTTAAAGATTTTATTTATTATTTATTTGACAGAGAGAGAGATCACAAGTGGGCAGAGAGGCAAGCAGAGAGACAGGGGGAAGCAAGCTCCCCGCTGAGGAGAGAGCCCTATGTGGGGCTCGATCCCGGGATCCTGGGATTATGACCCGAGCCAAAGGCAGAGTCCTAACCCTCTGAGCCACTGAGGTGCCCCAAATACTGCATTTCTTGACTCTCCTCTCATTTCTTGTTATGTAGGTGCTCATCTATTAACTTCCTCTTTTCTTGGTGCTAGGCTTGGTGCTTTCTCTCCTGTCTGTACCTTTTCTTTCTGAGACTGGATGTGATCATTGTGGTTTAAATATTAGCTCTGTATTTATCATGTCAAGAATGTTGAAAACTTATTGATTGTATTCTTTAAGTTCATCAACTTTAACTAAAGTTGATGCTTTGGAATTTTGTACAGTACATTGCACATTGTATGTCTCACTTTTAAGGATTTGTGCCCAAATCTCTGGAAAAGTTTTAAATAAGCACTCATTATTTTATCCTGTTTCACTCAGCTAATGCTAACCTAATATTTTATTAACATCAAAAGTTAACTCTAGCCTTTTTTTAAAAAAAGATTTTATTTATTTATTTGTCAGAGAGAGAGCAACAAGTGGGGAGCGGCAGGCAGAGCAGGCAGAGGGAGAAGCAGGCTCCCCACTGAGCCACGAGCACCATGTGGGGCTTGATCCCAGGACCCTGGGATCATGACCTGAGCCGAAGGCAGATGCTTAACCAACTGAGCAACCCAGGTGTCCCAACTCCAGCCTTTTCATCAATATAGTTCTTTTGACTATCGTGACAATGGGGTTTGGTGGTTGGGTAGTCTGATTCTTATCGCTCTGCTTCTTAATAGGAAAATCTGGACATGTGTTGAGAGAACATGCAGGAGTCAGGAGAGGGAAATGAACAGCATCAAACATTCATTTGAATGTTTTATGCTAATTTCTTTTGCACATTGTATAATGCCCATGTATTTAAAAGTTGGTATTGCAAAGTAAGTTTAATATTTTATTCTGAAATAAACTTTAGTGGGGAGTGGTCCAATATGGCAGTCAGTATTATAAGGTGGCATGCTGTACTTAATAGAGCTTAGGAAAGATTCAAGTTTTATCTGTGAAAAATCATTGGTTACACACACACACACTAGTAAATTCTGTATGTATATGAGTAATTGGATAGGTATAGATAGCCGTATGAAACAGTTAATTCACATTTCTTTTTTAAATGGAGTCAGTAGTAAGACATACACTAATACTTTTTTCCTAGAATAATAATGGTGATTTTTTTTTAATTGAAGTATAATCGACACACAATATTCCCATTCACTTTGTATTTACAACATAGGGTTTCAGCAACTCTCCATGTTATGCTCTGCTCATGACTATAGCTACCATCTGATGATAATAGTATTTTCAACCAAAATAAATCGCCATTCTCCAATGGACTGTCTCATTTGATGGAAACAAATTGCGATAGAGAAGAGGAAGGATTTCAGGGATGGAGGATGATTTAAATAATATATAACGGGAGTGAAAACACCTCATACTGACAGTGGGGGTGTGACTAGGGTTTTGAAAAACACAGAGTGGGTTCTGCTTGGGGGCTTTCTCGTCCAACTGCAGCCATTTGTTGCTGAGGGACAGATGGTGCTGCCCCCACAGGAGGTTACCAGTAATCACCACACCTCCCACTCTGAGAGCCTAGGAAGTGGGTTGGCAACTTGGAATGCCACCTTGGAAAGTTTGCTGATACATGAGTATAAAATAGCATTTATGTGATCAGGAGATAGAACTGAGAACATCAGTTGACTGGGATGCCAAATACAGCCTAGTTAGAATGAGAATGTACTGCAAGGTATAGGATATTGACGTGTGTTAGAGGTTAAACCCATCATCAGAACTTTTATTTGCCAAGACAAGAAATAGAAAGCTATTGCAATGTTTTTATTCTTAAATAAATTATTGTGTGTGTGTGTGTGTGTGTGTGTTTTAAGATTTTATTTATCTGACAGAGAGCAAGAGAAAGAGAAAGAGAGGATAAGCAGGAGGAGCAGTAGAGGCAGAGGGAGAAGCAGGCTTCCGCCAAGCAGGGAACCCACTATGGGGCTCAATCCCAGGACCATGAGATCATGACCTGAGCTGAAAGCAGACACTTAACTGACTGAGCCACCCAGGCACCCCTATTGCAGCATTTTTAGATGAAGAGTAAAAAAAATTTAGCATATACCTACATGATGGCGTAATTCTTACTTGATTATATATAATTTCTTTGCATAAAGAAAGTTTGAGTCTGTGGGGGAAAAAAGCAATGATTTTTCAAACAGTAGAGATTGAAATTCTATCAAAATATGCTATCCTTGGGGTGCCTGAGTGGCTCAGTCATTGAGTGTATGCCTTCGGCTCAGGTTATAATCCCAGGGTCCTGGGATCGAGCCTCGCATCGGGCTCCCTGCTCAATGGAGAGCTTGCCTCTCCCTCTCTCTCTGCTGCTCCACCTGCCTGTGCACACTTGCTCTCTCTGTCTCACTGTCTCTGTCAAATAAATAGATGAATAAATAAATAAGTAAATAAATAAAATATGCTATCCCTTTTTTGGATGGCAATGATGATTGAGTAGGGGAGTGAAGTCCCCTTGTCCTTTCATGTGTGATGCTTGGAATTGATCATCTGTGCTGAGCAGACAGCCACTGGCTATGCAGGCACTGCTGAGCGGGAAATGCTATTTCCAGCGGTAATTAGGTTTTTCTAAAGCCCACGATTCTTTCAGGTCTACCCTGAGTCATGAAGTTGACTGAATCACAGGCTGATTACAGTGCATTTTTGTTATAGTGAAAGTAAGGTTTCAAAATGACGTATAAATGGTAGATATTTATGTGTTGCAGGAGTGTGTTTCTTAAATGGTGAGTTTAACTTTATTTAATAGAGGCATTGATTTTAAATATAGATACTGTATTTTTTAAAACAACACTTCATTTTTAATTCCTTTAATATTTTCTGTTTATAACCTATTTTCATTTTGTAAAAATCAACAGAAGGACCTGGTGGGGTAGCCAAGAGAAAAACTAAGGCTAAAGGTATTTTCTCTTTTTCAAATTAGCCTTGAGTGAATCAAGTTTAATGCTTGAAACTGCATGATATTTTCTAGATATGTTAATGCAGCTACTAATGCTAAACATTGCTTTTTGATTTGGGTTGCACCTGTGGCCAATAGCGGTTTTATCAAGACGTCTTTAAAGAATTTCTTGCCTCAAGCCTGTAATTTTAAGTAACTTCCTTTTTATGGTATCAAAACTTTTGTAACAATCTTTACAAACATAATGATATCATGATATTGTTATACTACATCTAAACTTACGTCTAAACTTGCTGTTGTCTAACCTAAAACCTTTCTTAGTTTGAATTTTTTTTTAAAGATTTTATTTATTTATTTGACAGAGGGATAGAGATCATAAGTAGGCAGAGAGGCAGGCAGAGAGAGAGTGGGAAGCAGGCTCCCTGCCGAGCAGAGAGCCTGATGTGGGGCTCCATCCCAGGACCCTGAGATCATGACCTGAGCCGAAGGCAGAGGCTTTAACGCACTGAGCGACTCAGGCACCCCTAGTTTGAATTTTTTAATTACTATTAGAAAAAAAAGATAAATTCTTCACCGATTTCATTTCTTTAGAAGCTTTGGTGACCCTCTGTCTTAGAGCCTAATAAAAGCCAGTGTGAGCACAATTTTGGTTCTCAATGAAATGAAAACTTAGATTTATAATGTGGAGTACTGCATTTCATTGGTGTAGAATTTGCTGTGCTTTGATATTTTAATTTTTTTAAAATTACCGTACCTGTCAACCATCATATGTAGGCTAACAGCTTATTGTTACGGCCTTGTTTTTTATATCCCTGTGGTTTTTCTTGTTCACGTGTCAGTATTTATGTCCTTTAGAGACAGGGGCGTGGGAGAAGTGCATGTTTTTCTTTATCAACTTGTAATATTCTTTTGTGTTCAAGTGCTTGGCATATGGTTTTTAGTTTGTTTTTGATAAAACATTTTGACTGTGACTTGCAGGGCTTTGTGATTTGTATTTTAATCTTGAGACTAGGGAATTTTAATGTTTTAACTTTGTGTTCCATCTGAATAATTCCCAGGAAGGTAACAGTTTTTATGTTTTATTCTCATGTCACTAATTACAAGATAAATGCCCAAAGATTAAGTAGAATTTATACTTCTTGATCTGGAGAGGCAAATTAGACATTAAAGATTTAGTATTGTAAAAGCTGTGCAGATTGAGATCGTAGAGCATTGCGTAAGTCCTCTGGGAACGGCGTAATCTCTGTCTCTGCAAACAGCACTGAAGTCAGCGAGTTCGGACAGTTGCTTCTTTAGGACTGCCATTCCATGTTTTTAGAAGGTCTTCATAAGATTTTCAGGAAGAATTGAATAACATTTTGAGTTATGTGAATTTTACATGATTCTGACGGGCATAAACATCCTCCATATTTTATTAAAGAAATCTTTCGCTCTCTTTGTTTCTGCTTAAATGCTATGTAATGCAGTAAACACCTTGCTTCTTTTAGATTCCCTAATGAGAGAGAAAGAAGATGAAATTCAAAGCTTTTGCTAGCAGCTCTATTAAACTTTGTGTAAAACAGGTTGAAAGCAGGATTGGTCTCACACGAGATTGGGAATTAGATGTATGTTCCATTTAATTGCTCGCCTGCCTATGAGCATGGATGAACAACATGTTGGCTTTGAGTGCTGTGCATAAATTAACAGGAAAACATATTTAAAGGAATACTGATTTTATAATGTTGGATATAAGCAGACAAGAATGCCTACTTGTCCATTTTAAGTACTATGGATAATGAATTGAAAAATTCATGCTTGTGGATATAGGTTTTTTCCTTAGCTAAGAAAATTAAATGGTATTTACTTTTTCATCTGTGCATTATATTTGTTTTCAAGGCTTGTTAAGCACAAATCTTTTAAGGGCATAATGTTTTGTTAGAACTAAAAGTTGTAAAATTGTCTTTGTATGGATTCTTGTAAGTTATGGAAATTTTTTAAATGTCGTCAGTGTTCCTTTAATTATGTCATTATAATTGTGAAATGTGAGTTGTTAACAGTTTTTGTAACGCTTATGAATGGATTCATTTTAATAGTATTGCATGTCAGCTATATTTTAAGACAAATCATAACCTGTTTCAAGTTGGAAAAATATGATGGCGAGTTTCTGGCATTTCTTTGGTAGCTGATACTTTGTAGAGGTTTGCATCTGGTTTTAGCCAACTTAAAAGTAGGGGATGAAAGTCACTTTTTGAATGAACATTTCATGTGTGTGGAGAGAAAGACCATACTTTAGCACTAAGTTACTGTCCTGTGAACTAAGAGATGCTTTCAATAAACTTTTTTTCCTTTGGCTGGAAAACCTGAAAGTTAAAGAACTCACCAAAGAAGAACTGAAGAAGGAAAAAGAGAAACTCGAGTCAAGGAAGCAGAGTAAGAACGAAGAGAGAAAAAAGGGGAAGAAAGAAAAGGAGGATGACCGGAAGGATAAGAAAATTCCTGATGCAGATATATCCAGGAAAGAGTCTCTTAAGGGGAAAAAGGAGAGAGAGAAAGAGAAGGAGAACATGGGCCTAGACAAAAGTGCTAAAGCCAAGGAAAGTAAGAAAAAGTCCACAAATGTAAAGGATACTTCTGGTAAAATGGCGTCTGGAGACAAAGATGATGCAAAGGAAGGAAAAAGTTCTGGTAGACACGCACACTCAGCCAAGGGAAATAACCAGAGGAGGAAGAACTGAGAGCTGTAGTACCGTCATCACAGGAAATGGTAATGTTCTTCGTTGTGACTTGCTGCTAAATGGCGTAGAAAACTTAGTACTGCTCCAGTTGGGGACGATGCGTCAGCTAGCCCCTGGGTGTTTTATTGGTGCTCAGTACATAGTTTGTTTGAAATTCAGGTGCACTGTCTGATGCCTCTCAGTTTCAAAGATGACACTTGTAAAAACCATGTAATAAAAATGTGATGTAATAGCTTCTGTTTTTATTAATTTATTGATCATGTATCCAGATAAATGTATATCCACAATATGAATCGTAATGAACTCATCAATCGACTCAATACTTTCATCGGCGTTAAGTGTTAAGATTTTCCACAGTGTGTATATGCAGATTGCCTTTCAGGTGTGAGAGATGCTCAGGTAGGTGGGAGGTTTTCTTCTTTCTCCCTTTACCCTTTGTCTTCTTCCCTCCTTTCCTTCCCGCTTGCCCGCTTCCCTGTTTCTCCTTCCCCTTCACCTGCCCTTCTCCCTCTCCCCTTCCCCTCTCCTACACCTTCTCCCATTCCCCTCTCCTTCCCCACCCTCTCTCCCCCTCCTCAGGCTCCTGTGGCAGCCCCTGGGGTCCTCTGTCCCCCCATTCTCTCAGGGGTGGCCCCTTCCTCAGGCTCTTCCCTGGATTCTCCTTTTCCTTCTCCTCCCCTTTCTCTCCTTTTGAGTCTCTCCTCCCCAATCTTTTTTTGGCTCTGTTACCTCCTCCTCCACCCCTCTGTGCATCCTGGCCACTCACCCTTTTTGCTTCTCTTCCTGCCTCTCCTCCCCACCTGCTTTTGCCACCCAGTGCTTGCTGTGTGCGCTGTTCTGAGAACTCTGGATGCAGTCCTGAATAAAAGGAAGAATTTGATTGAGAAGAACAATTTTAGAATACTTTATTGATGATATCTTTACAGATTCAGAAGAAAAATAACAAGACTTTAAATATTTCAAATTAGGATATCCTTTTCCATGACATGGTTTTTCCGTTATTTCGTGGGGGTGGCATCTGTTTTTCGTATTTGATTGTATTATGGTTTACCATTTCTAAGGAGCTCCAAATCTGAGATCTAATGAGAGATCAGAACTTCGTCAGAAAGCCTTTAATAAAATGCAATTTCAATAACAACACATTTCTACAAATGGTTTGTGCCGTCCTGTGCATGAAATCTGAAATCTCTAATTGCGACTGCTGGTGAGATTCAGTTATGAATCAGAGAGGAGCAGCCTGAGTTGTTGTAACAGAATCTGAAGTCCTGCCATAAAGCTTTTATTTATTTATTTTTTTAATAATTCTTTTGGGGGCACCTGGGTGGCTCATGTGGTTCAGTGTCCAACTCTCAGTTTCAGTTCAGGTCATGATCCCAGGGTTGTAAGATCGAGCCCCGCATTGAGCTCCACGCTGAGTGGTGTCTGCTTGGGATTTTTTCTCCCCCTCTCTCTCTGCCCTTCCTCACTGTGCTCTCTCTCTTTCTCTCAAATAAAATAAATCTTAAAAAATAGTAATTCTTCACTTTGTTCTGTGAACAGCTTAAAAACAGAGAATTTGGCCTAATTGAAGAGATTTCAAATCAGAAAGGAATTAGCATTAAGTACCAATGTTCCTAAAAGTATTGTGCACCATTTTCTTATGGGCTAACAGCTTTCCTGCTTAAAATCAAGCCCTTAGTTGACAAAAATTCCAACTGACAGAATTATACAGCAAGGGGGAAATCCTAGAGAATACTACCCAATCTAGCTAACCCAATCCTATTATTTTCTTGTTCAAAACCTATGGCCCAAAGAAATTGTAACACATGTTCACTTGGGGTTTTGTGTGTCGATTGACCAGGGTTTTGTTGTTGTATAGACTACTGGAACATTGGAAGCCACACAGGGAATTTTATGGCTCATTTGATTGACAGATACAGGGGCAATGGCTTCTGGTGGATAGATCCCAAGTCCAGACCTGTCATCAGCTGGGTTTCTTCCTACTTCTCAAGTCTTGGCTCTGCTGATACTTTTCCTTGACTTTTTAGTCTGTCTGGAGTTGGTACCATTTGATGAAGAAGATGGCCCTCAATAAGCCCCAGACAGGTCTTTCTATTTAGTGCAAAGAGCCAGTTTTCTGGAATGGCTCTGGGACAAAAGTCTCTGGGAGAATTGCCCAGTAGGACTAGGTAGGCCTGGTGACCATTTGTGATCATTCCTATAGTTGGGGATGGGTTAGTCTTCCCAGCCTGGCTCCTATGTACAATGCTTTGGATGGGGATTGGAATGGGTCCCAATAAAACCATAGGAAATGTTTCTTGCAGGGAAGAGGGTTTCTGGGAGGAGAAGAAGGAGGCTCCAACTGAGCACTGACCAGAACAAGAAGCAAAACAGATACTCACCACACACATGAAAGTTACAACGTCTTAAAAATACATCCTGATGGTAGATCCTGCTGCTAAGATAAATGGATTGATTTTTTAATTTATGTATCAAATTCTAAGTGTTATTTTTTCTACAGATTTTTTTTTTTTCATGGAGAAGGGGTGATAATTATATTTGCATTTACTGAGGGCGTTCTAATAATTTCTACACTGGTTTTTAAGAGACAGAAGTGATGTGGATAAAGTATATAAATGCTAAATTTAAGAAAAGGAAGGGGAAAAGAAAAAAAAAATCTAAGAATAACCTAATCAGCATTAACACATTCACATCATCTATTGCTATTTGTTAAAGCACTTGGAAATATTTTACTTCTGTCATAGTTTTCCTTTGAATATCAGCTCAAGAATTAAATTGAAACATCTCTACTAAAGGTATTTAAATACATTTTAAGAGCTCTTATGAACTGGGAATGGATTTATTTTCTTTCGTCCTTTATTCTTCCCTTTTCTTCAGTAAATAAGGGCTTCGGCTGAATTTATTGAAGCTGAGGTCACACTTCATCTAATTGCATTGGCACTTACTATTCAACTAAAAACTTAGTGTGGGAGAGACTTTGCTCATGATTAGTGGGTTTAAAACTGTGCTTGTATTCAGACTTTTACTCACTTTTTAAGTTGGAGCTGAGTTATTTCCATATTCTGCTCCATATTGTTATCTAAGGATAATTAAAACCAGAAAGGTTATTACTTTTTCTAAAAAGTCATCTAAAAACAGGGACAAAAATTTCCTAATACAAAGTAGTTAGGAGTCAGAAGTAGTCCTGAAAAGCGAAGTGAAATACTAAGAAAGTAAGTTTGTCATATCACAAACAGAATTTTTCTTTTAATTACACTATGAGATGGCACATTAGGTTTTGAAAAATGACATTGCTGGCCTAATTTTCCTTAAATTTTGTAGGATAGTATTTCATATGAGTGGCAAGGTCACTGTAAAGATAAAGATAGTCAGTTTTACAAAAATATTTGCAACCCTGTCAATTTTTCCAAGAATCCTTTTTATCCTTTAATATTTAGGTGACTTCTTTTGAAGAACTGTATCATCTTTTTTCCTTCATTTGTTGTGATGCGCAATGTCTGTTTCATTCGTTAAGGGCTTTGTATGTGTATTTTAGGTTGTTGCCAACATCTTTAGTAATCACCTTTTTGAAATCTTATTACTACTTTTTTTTTTTTTTACAAGATTTTCAGTTTTACTTTGTGGGTGATTTGCATTGTGTATAGAAAGTCTCCTCAACGTTTCATGATAAGGGAGATATTGATAGACAAATTGACGTAAATCTGTCAGCATGAATGCCCGAGTTTACCCAGGAGGATTCATTCTATAAGTAAATTATTTTATAGTGTTACGACCTGCTTAGTCAACAACTCTGAACATTCAGAGGTTTTCATAATGATTATTTGGATAATAAGGACTCCCTATATATATTTCCATTAAAAAACAGATAAAAGTAATACACAAGTATGATTTTTTTAAATTTTAAATGTTTTAACTATAATGTCATTTTCTATGACATGGGTCTGGTGACTTAGGCTCCATCTCCTGGCTTTGGTTCCTTTCTCCCCTGTCCTCCACTATTCCTTCTCCTGGAATAGTTCTCCATTTGTAACTCCAGATTGATAACTTGGATTATTTCACTATGAAATGCATCTTGGAAATGCCAGTTTTCCTTATTTATAAAATGAAGACAATACCTTCATGTGGCTGTGGGAACTAGCTAGTATTGGGTCTTCATGAAGAGCTGACACATTGTTCATTTCCCCCTCTGTTCTAGCTAAAGAGAAGGTTTTCATTTTTGGGAAACTGAAGGGTGGGTGTTATGAAGCAAATCTGTACGTGTTATTCTCATGGAAATCTTGTTTGGGGTAATCTGAAAAGACCTCCAGTAACGGTCTTCAGCCTGTTGTGCTTCCTCCCCTGCTTGAAGGTAAAACCATGTGCTCTCAATGTTTATTACTGGTTTGGTTATCGTTTTTACATAGAAACCAGTTGTCACAAAAACTTCTATCTTGTAAGCCCTACAAAACAGAAAGTCCTCTATTTTCCTTTTCTTTCTTCTCATTTCATACCTCATTTGATTTCACTTCGTGTGTATTTATCACTCTACATTAGCATCTGTACATCATAGAGTTCTGTCCTTTATTTCTTCCTTGCGTCAAACATTACTTGTATCCTAGGAGATGAGAGGAAGACATACACTTAAATCTCAGGAAGACATACATTTAAAGCTTTGTTGTTATTTTCGATAAATACTCGTGTGCTGTATCATCATGCATTGATCCATTCAACAAATATTCTGAGTATCTGCAGCATACCAGCCTGTGCTAGACACTGGGGAATACAAGTGACAAGGTGACTGCCGTCTCTACAGTGAAATGTTAGGAAATAAACGAGGGGTGGAGGAAGAAAATAATGAACTGGAGCCAACTAATGCCAGCACTACCCACTCTTCCTCTCTGCCTAGAATGTGCCATGTCCCACCTCTGCTGCAGGATCCAGCTGACTCATCACATCTGCACTGACATCCTCTCCGATCCTCCCGGGTGGGGGGCTGGGGGGACGGGACCGCGTGTCTTCCCAGTTATCACACTCATCATTTTGCGTCATTCCTGGGTTTTGCTTTCTACCAGACTGTGATTTATGTCTAGTGCCTATCATGAGAGCTGAGACTAATAGGCATTCGCTAAATGTTTCTTGAGTGATGAACATATAAAACACAGATCATGTAAAAATACTTCAGATCTGTATATACTATTGAGTAATATTAAAAAGAAGAAAAAAGAATTTTTTAAGAAAGGTGTAGGCGTTTCTATGATTGCAGGATGCTCTAACCACCTGGGAGGTTGCCAATCGCTGTGTTCATGCTGTTGTATGCATGCAGGGAAGGTGGTAAATTCAGCTCTTTCAGAAGAAATGAAGCGAAAGATTTGTGGGGGGAAATGGGTATATATTTTCTGGGTTTGAATTCTCTCATTTAATTCTTGAAACCGTTCTAAGATGAGAGTTTTATCCCCTTCCCATACTTGTGGAAAGCCAAGCTGCATCAGTGGTGATGTGCTCAAGATGGGAGCCGTCTTGGTTTGTGAGCCCCTGTGCTCTGTCTCGTGTTGCAGATGTTCACATGAGCCCACTGCAATCCAGTCTTGGTGGAGACCCTTCAGCTGTCCTGAAACCCAGGCTCTTAGCAATGCTTTTGGCAGTTTTATTCTTCTGAGATTGAGGTCATCCTCTTCTGGCAGTCTAATGTTCGATCATGTGAAGATGCTTTGAATCTGGAGTGGCTCTTACTGTAGATCATGGGGCAGCTTTTTTAGTTTCTGACACTGCATTTTGACAGGGCTGCAGTTGGGACACCTGCTAAGATCTGTATTTGCTGATTAGACAAGCAAGGAGTCATGATGACGATTAGCGGGGTCAGTCAGTATGTGCGTCTTTCCGGTTTATGGATTTTCCAAAATATTTCTCAAGGTCATGTACCTATTAGGGTTATTCTTGAGGTATATTAATTTATACTGTTAGACTGCTTGCATTTGAAGCAGTAGCCCTCCTAAGCTCTTTCCCCTTAAATCACAGCAGCTGGAGTAACCTGGGTAAGTGAGATAAAAATTTTCTTCAATCTCTACACCACTGAATCTGTAAGCCAAAGACTGATAAACCAGTTTTTACAAATGTCTTAGCTTTTATAGCCTAAGTCTATGAAGTCCTCTTTGTAGTTCTCACTTTCCCAGATTTTGTCGAGGAAGTGCTTTGTATAGAACTCTTAGGAAAAACGAATCCTTTATTCTCAGTCTGAATGACTAGCTCCATGATCCATTGGCCTCAGGACCTTAGTGATTCTCACGCCCTTGCTCCTTTTCTCTAGCTGCACTGACCTCATGACTTCTCCTCGCTCCCAACACCCGCTCACCCCGGAACAGCTGAGGAATTTGTACTTGCTGCTGCAGAGCCTTACCTGGAACATTCTTCCATGCAAGTCACAGGGCCATATCCCTGGTTTCTTTCAGGAATCTGTTCACATTTTATCAATGATACCTTCCCTCATCAATTCTCTGTAGATAGTCTGACCTCTTTCCCTGCTGGCCTGGCACTCCCTGTCCCATATCTTCCCCATTCAATATACTCTAAATATTTCAGGTTTCTTATTTTTTAAATTGTTTCCTCCCTATGAGAGGTAGGGCTTTCCAGTGTTCATTTTCTGGAGAACAGTGCCTTGGACTAGTAGATGCTAAATAGTTATTGAGTGAATGAATGCCATATGCAATTTAGTAAGTTTTAAACTGCTATATACAGATGGGAAGAAAATACATTTATTTCCCATTTCTCCCAATGTAGGGTAGCAGTGAAAGAAGTAAGCTAATGCTGGACAAAAGTAACTGTGTTAGATAGTCAAGTTGGCTATGAATGGTTGACTTCCAGTGCTCACATCACTTACATTATAACTTCTTCCATTTTTAATTAAAATTGTAGGAAAAAATTATATACTTACTAAATGCAGACATGTTTCTTTTTAATTTCCTAATTTTTCTGATATGCCCAAAGACCTAAAAACAAGGTATGCTTTAAGGGAATGGATCAATTCTTCAGATCATGCAGGGGCTCTTGTGGTTGACATGCAACTTTCATTCAACCCTAGATGATTACTTTCAGGCATTATGGTTATCCTGTTCCTTTGCCAGCTTAGGAATGGAAGTGGGTTCTGGTTTTGACTGTTAAAGCTGAAAAGAAGACTTCTGGAAACTTCTGCTTCCAGCAAAGATTTCCTCAAGTCCTAAGAGAAGTGGGGCAAGAGGTGGTTCTTTGCTTCTGGTTGTCCTCTGGTCCCATAGAGGAACTTGCTGCTGGGGGAGCAGCGATGGCCAGCGCAAGGGTAACGCCAGCACTGAGAGCGAGCCTGCCCATCTCTGCACTCCTTGTGAGATTAGACAATAAATTTCCTTTTCACTGGAGCTAGTGCGAGTCGGTGTTTTGTTATATGCAGTCCCAGAAACATCAAAAGTGATGACATTCATTTCATAATGTAATTTTGAATATTTATTTCAGGGCTACCTCCTTACCATGTATACCTTGTCATAAATCCAGTTCGAAAACCTTTGATTACTAATTGACTATATATATATTTTTTGGTTGTTGTTTAATTTTTACTTTTGCCTTAAAATCTTATATGAACCTGGATTTACCACTGTTTCCTGAGGAACACTTATTCATGGGCTAAGGTAGATTTGGGTGGCAATATAATTTCTCAAAACTGTAGAATGAAAGCTTATTGGCCTAACTCTTCCATATGGCTTAGCAAACTAATACGAATTAGTCTAGAATGTGTGTTTTTCTTCTTTAATTTTAGACAGTTTAGAGGGGCCTAGGGAAGGAGATGTGTTAATGTGATCCTCAGTGTCTTTGAAGTTTATAATATTGTTTTTCTTTTATGCTGATTTCACCTCTGGGAAATAGTTGTGACCAAGTATCAATAAATTTACAATTCAGGTGCCACTTTGGACAGGAAAAAAATCCTGCTCAATATTTTCTCTTGTTATATGCTTTTGCTTTCCCCTGTGGTTCTACAATTTCAATTTTAGAGACAAATAACTCCAGCTGATATAAAGAAAGCTGACAACGAGGAGAACCATATGTCTAAATATTGGTATGCTAGTAGATTTCAAACACTTCTCACATCAAAAATTATTTTCCAATGAAACTTCCTAAAATCTAATAAGAATGAGATCTGCAGGCAGTTTAAATCTTTATTGTCTGGTGGGGAACTATTTCATTGCTTATTGAACCCACGGAGCACAATTTGAAAACCTGTTGCATTGAGGTTTAGTGAAGAATGACCCTGTGAGTTTTCATCCAAACGGAGATCTTTCTGGGGAAGAAATAAGGATTCCAGCACAAGGGACAGAACCTGGGCTGTAGGAGTGGCTGCCAGGCACAGATAGGAATCTCTTTGGTAATAGTAGGTAACTGGTCTGAGTCTCCTTTCCCACCTTTATAGCCTTTCAGCTCTAGTGCAGCTACGACAGAGCCCTGGTCCCACAGAGGATCTCTGTGGACATTGAAACCAGCAGAGCAGCTGCACCATTGTGGGTGTGCAGCCCTCGAGCAGGTGCTTACAGGGCACCTGTTATGTGCCAGGAGTTTCCCAAGGTTCTGAGACTACGAAGATCAATGACACAATTCGAAAGGTTTACCCTGTTCGCTCAGCAGAACGTAGCAATGAGTAGTTTCATACCTGTTCCATTGACAGTTGAGGGCAAGAAGGGACAGCAAGAAGTTGAAGACAGCAAGAAGGGGTTATTTAAATGGAAAAGAGCTTGGGAGTTTTCAGTGTAACGGGTTTTATTAATAAGGCCTTCATCTTTACCCATTTCCCCTGAAACTGAACTACATTCAGGATCTGTGGTTATTTGTGTATAATCCCTTTGGAATCTACATTATAGTTAGAAGTCCCTATATTGTTAGGAGTGGAACAAGCTGTATCCATTTGTGTTTGTTTTGATAGTATTGGATTTTTTATGTAAATTGTGTGAAAGATAAGTAACTAAAGCAAATACAAGTGATGAGGTAGAATCCTGCGTATTTTTGTCTTACTGTCTTTAGGACTGGGGAGAAATGTGGTTTTGCCAATAAGAAAAATGAAGGGAACAGTCCAGAAAAATACAAGGAATCAAAAAGAAGAAAAAGACATTGAGAGTTTTGCAGATTACAATAGCATATGTACATTCAGAGTGGTCTGAAGTGCTCGAGAGAAGAAAAATGCCTCTCAGTTCTGTACTGACCTTTTCACTGTAGGCCATTGACATGCACGACACACCTCCTCTGGTAACAGTTGTTGGTACAAGATTCTCACTGGGGTTAACGAAGAGCCAGGAGCTGGTGAATGGAATGACAGACTCTGGGACCCGGTTTAGCTTTCTAAAGAGTTGTATTGAATTGAGGGTAGATTTTAATGTTCTTCATAGAGAATAGCAAAGAAATAATTTACTCCAATAGATTTTAGACTGGTGTTGACTTTAAAAATCAGCTTTTGTGTTCATTTACCCTGATATTTTATTTTCCTTAAGATGTTAAAAAAAAAAAAAACATCTTTGTTTTCACGTCTTTTGGCTCTTTATAGAACAGTATATTATAAGTGGTACCTTGACACGATTGTAAATAGTTACGTATGATTTGTTCTCATTTTTAACTATAGTTTTCAAGAAAAACAGGTAATTATATATAAATCTAAATATGGCATGCAAACAGCAAATTCAAGTGTATCTTAGTTGTCTTACTGCTGGATTAGGAGTTCAAGCAGCAATTAATCACTTTTGAATACGAGGAGCTTGAACTCATGTTGAACTTTTTTTGGTAAGTAGACATGACTGTGTTAGAGATCCGTGAACGCTTAAGCAAGGATTTTTGCTTTATTATTTTTAAGTGAAAGGTTAACTTAGATAAAGAGATGTTCAAGGCCCGTGT
This sequence comes from Procyon lotor, assembly GCA_028646535.1. NCBI lineage: Eukaryota > Metazoa > Chordata > Mammalia > Carnivora > Procyonidae > Procyon > Procyon lotor. The sequence continues at coordinate 103,538,939 of CM053606.1, read as the reverse complement.
GAAGTTAAAGAGCATTCTGTTTTCCTACTTCAGTTTTTAAGCACCTCCACATTCTCATGGAGTACGAAGTCTTGGAAACCGAATTACTTGCACTATTGATGAAGTGTTTGAGAATATTGTTTTTCCTGGTTTAACATGTCAAAGAAAAAAAAAGGGAAAAGGAAAAAGTACTCAAGTTAACTTTGTGAATAAAAATGCAGGCTTTAAAGAAAGATCTGCCTCAGAGCCAACAGCCCCACCGGAAGACGCCGAGCCATACCCGTGGTTGGAGGAGCAGGTTCCTGAGGATTCAGGTAAGCTCTCCTCGACCTCCAACCGGATGGGCCTCGGCCTGCCAGCTCTTCAGCTGGCAGTTTCCAGAAGCCGGTTTGACCCATAAATTGTGTCACGATGTTTATGGAATAGGACGTATTTTTTTCTCCTTCACTTCTGAGATTTTGGAGTAAGCATCAGTGTTTTCTAGTAAAAACTTACACAGGACAATTTTAATTTGGGGGACCAAGATTCGAAGGTACAGAGGAGGTGGAGCCGTTAGGAACATCATGAACTAAATGCCAGGTGTCTGTGTTCCAGTCCCGGAACTTCTTACAGTGAAAGCACGGTCAGACATGTTGTGTACACAAGTGTCGTCATTGTCTTTTCCACGATCTTAACAGAGGAGGCCTACGAGGGTCCTCGTCCTTTTGATAGGAGGGTCTCCTTTCTCCATCAGAGACTTCCCAGACCCCCACTTGATGCTGTGGGAGGCCCCTTGTGCATCCACCTAAATTCGTAGATGGATTCAGATACCTCCTTAGTCACCCAAGGGCCTGTGACCCACAGAAGGAAAACTCCTAAAATCTGTGAATAAATTGGCAAATGAAATTCAAATCTATTGCTGTCATTTTCTGTTTGTGCTGTGATATTTATTACAAAGTGCTATTTAACTGCTGCATATTTTCCCTTTACCTAATCGTTCTGCAAAATTTGGTTTCATTTTGCCATCTATTGGAAGTGTTTGGCATAACACTCCATATTTACTGGCAACTCAAGTACTCTGGTTTTATTATCACTGTATGAATAATATTTGATTTTCTTTTCTCCCTTTTAAGATCAGTATGCTGCTCTGATTTTTTAAATTTGTTTGAAACATAATCCTGGAATTTGCTGTCTCCCTCCCAGTCCTTTAGAATATCATAACTCGAGCAAAAGAGCTACTTCAAAAAAAAAAAAAGTTTTATTAAATGCATATTTGGATTTAGCATCTCAAACATTACTTTGCACTAAATAAATTTATAATTTAAAAATCTTGTTTTTCAAAGCTAATACCTATTCTGAAATGTGCCATTTGCTTCAGCTCTCCTTTTTAAATTTTTAATATTACTCTACATTTAACTGATAAGTTGTCCTTCTAAATCCATCAGTTTATTATCAACTCATATCCTTTTGACTTCTCTGTAATGTTTGGCTCAGTATAAATGTTGCCTTTTCAACCTTTCTCTTATCTAGGTTTTTGGCTTCTTTCTCTTCTCTATCTATCCTACAAACCCAGGTACATATCTCTCATTGTAACACAGTAGAGTAAACCCCCTCTTGGTCCCTACGGAACTTTGTATCTGCCCTTCAGTCCCTGGCCATGTACTAGCCAGATTTTTGGAAAAAGAATCTACAGTTGCTTTCTTCGCCTTATTTCCACTCAGTTTTTAACTCATTGCAATCTGGTTTGTGCCTCTGCTAATCCTCCCCAGAGGAAAGGAGGAATATCACAGAATCATGGACGGATGAAGCAGCATGGTGGACTCACCAAGTTCAAAGCCAGGGCTGGGAGCAGGTGACTCTGGAGAGGCATGGGAGCAGGGCTTGATTGTGAAGGTCTTCTGTTCTGTTCTGAGGAGCTTAGATTTTCCTCTGTTCGGGCAGAGGAAGCCATTAGAGGGTTAAACAAGGAAAAGCAGAGTGCCATCCTCTTCAGTTACTAATATTAGATTCTCTGTGGATGGTGCTGTCAGCAGTCATGAAACTAGGAATTGGTTAGGAAGCTGTCATGGGCATTGTGAGAGCCGAGAAGGGAAGAACGGAGATTGGCAGGCTCTTCTGTAATTATATGCAAATACACACAAAAATGGCTTGTGACATACAACCATCTATAAAAATAGAAGGTACTTTCTGTGCTTCAGGAATGGTTTTGTAATGTGATGAGCCTAACAGGCTCTTAAACTTTTTTCCTACCTGAAGAAGTTCATATGAGCTTACTCTGTTTTTGTCATCCAGGATTAACTTGTCAGTGTAACTAACTGATGTCATTGGCATTGCTTCGTGGGACAGCATGCATGATACTGAGTCTAGCGCTACTTCAATTTGCTGAACGTGGATGTTTGTTAAACAGAAAATTTATCACAGTGTCAGTGTCATTATAGCTTCTTGTTTGTTGTGCGACGTTTCAACAAACCCGGTAACCCTATAAGCAGTACAGTGTTGTCGGAATGTCATTACCAATAGTGTTGACTTCTGTAATTTATATCTGTTTGAATCTATGGATCTGTCAGATGGGCTTCTCCGAAGCTGAAAGGATTGTCAGTTTTCATGTGGTGTCTTCTCCTCGATTCTGACCCTCTCAGCCCTCACATCAGCCAGGGGGCCCTTTCCCTGACTGTCAGGGAAGCCAGTGACTGGTCACGCCCTTTCGTGTATGTTGGCCTCATCTTCCACATTTTAATCTTTGTTTCCCAGCACCTCCCTTCCTGAAAGCTTTGCCCATCCCCTTTTCTTTATTCTGTCATGATTGTGAATTTTGTTAATTAGAGACAGAAGTAATTTTTGCTCTGTGAGGTGTTTGCTGATCATTTATATCTGCTGTCACAATAAAACCAATCTTAGATATTTACTGTGTTTGCCAACATATTAAAAAAAGTGGCAAATGGATATGAAAATGTAGCATGGTTGATGAACCAAACATATTCATTGGAATGTGTGTACCTGGATGTCATGTTTCATGGTCTTCATTAATATCTAGATACTTTTCTACTTAGTTATGTTTTGGAATCATTTTAGGACCTCGGAATATTGAAGATGAAGTAGAAGAACAAATTCAGCCCCTTCGCCATGAGGCAGTCTACGCAGAACATGGTATGAATTAAAATCCATTTTCTCATACATTGCTTGCTCACATAGTGGTTAATTACATGAAGTGACTTTGACATGATTTTTAAATTTAAATCATAATTGAGTGTTTTTTTTTAATTATTGGAGACATGTATTTCTGAGCGAGTGCTGAACTCGTTTTATCTTACCCCGCCTCACTGCTAAGGAACTTATTGGGTAGACTTAATAAAGAAATGGTAGGAATAAATAAGAAGAAACAAATTAAGGGACGCCTGGGTGGCTCAGTGGGTTAAAGCCTCTCCCTTCGGCTCAGGTCATGATCTCAGGGTCCTGGAATCGAGCCCCACACTGGGCTCTCTGTTCAGCAGGGAGCCTGCTTCCCCCTCTCTCTCTGCCTGCCTCTCTGCCTACTTGTGATCTCTCTCTCTGTCAAATAAATAAATAAAAATCTTTAAAAAAAAAAAAAGAAGAAACAAGTTAAGACCAATGATACATCAGGAACAGATGGCAAGAACAGGGAAGAGGAAAGTAGAACACAACCAAGCAAGCTGTAATAGGCTATCTGGCTGCTGTCGTCAGCCGAACCCTGCTGAGTGCCTGGGTGGTCGCCAGAGCAAAAAGAAAAACTTTTAATTATGTTGGTCATGTTACCAGAGAGGAAATGAACATGCTATCTACATAGAGAGTATAAAACATTTTCCCAGCTCTTAGATCTAAAGCATTTCTTAAGTGCAGTTCTGTACAGAGAATATTAAATGATATTTTAGAAACCCATGCTTTAAGATTTTATAAGACTGTTTCTTGAAACACCCCTTGATAAAAGCAGAGTGTATAACCCCAAGATGTAACTCACAAAGGGATTTCGAAGAAGGCAGAACACATGGTAGCCTGATACGCCCAATGGTTTGATGTCGGCTGAAGAGAGTCCTAAAAGAAAAAATTATGTTTCTTAAAAACAACTGGGACTCTCTATCATTGAAACTGCTTTAGCAGGCCTGCTAAACTGTCTTAGTCTTGAGTGTTTGGGGGTTACAAGTAAAGCATCCCCCCCAGCTCTGTCTGTCTCTGCTGGGGAGAACCGCGGTGGCTGAGCTGGAGGTTTTTGCCATTGGCTCTCCAGGGTCTAGGAGCCCGTGTCCATGCATTACTGGCTTTTTTGCTCAGCCAGGAGAGCCGCTGCCTCTGAGCAGGTGTCTGCCCCTCTCCGCAAGCCCAAGCTTTCCCTTCCTACCTCTTTGGTTCAACTCTAACCTAACACAGGGACGATGCAGTCTAAATAAGTCAGGGATTTCGGTATGATGAGGTCAGTGCCCTAACAGTGAACTGTCATGGCTCTGTGGGCCTTGCATAGATATTGGCATTAGCAAAGGCTTCTCTGAAGGTGTGACTTTCTGACTTAGTAGCTGAAGGATGGTGTTGTGCTTTGCCAGGTGGGTGCTGTTTGTAGAGGGTTCTAAGCAAAAGGTGTGGCACGTGGGCAAGCCCAGAAGAAAAGAGGCCCCACGAATAGTTCAGGGTGGCCGGCCAGTGGAGTACCTAGATAGAGACTTCTTGGGAAAGGGTGTTTGTACTTGATTCATGGAGGAATCAGAATCACTGGAGGGCTCAAGGGAGTGCTGTGCCATCTGTCTGCAGCGTGAGCACAGGCGGAGGGAGCCTGCTGGGGGAGAGGAGATGGGGGCCTCTACTGGTGATCTGAGTGGGTCAGGATGGTTGGTCGAACCACATTCAGCCAAGGTGGGGGGAGAGGAGTGTGGGAAGATATGGTAGACGTTTGGGTAGGTGGGTGTAGGAAGTCAGACAGAAGAGGGAGGAATCAAGTCTAGCATGCCTGGGTTTCTGGCCGCAAGCCTTCCTCTTGGACTTACTCTCTTGTTACTTAGCAATTCTCAGAGGCCATGGATTTAAATGTAATTTGTGTTGCTTCTGAGTATATATCTACAGCCCTGTCTCCTCTGAGCTCCTGGCTTATCCAGCTGCCTGTTGATCTCCATTTGCATGTTTTATGGGCATCTCAGACTCGAAATAGACTTAAACAGAATTCTTGATTCCTTTGCATTTCATAGCTCTCCCTGCACTCCCTAAAAGTTTGCTTTTATTCCACTCTTTTATGTTACGTCATGGTTTGCCCTCTACTTAGTAGCTTAAGCTAAAAACTGGGGAGTTTGCCTTACTTTTCTCTCTCCCCATGTCGCCTCCTACGGGACCCATGGGCAGGTTCTGCCAGCTTGGCCTCCAGCACGCGTCTGGACTGGTGCTGTGGTGTGGTGAGGCAGCATCACCGTCCCCTCCTGTGTGATGGCCCCAGCAGTGTCCATTTGGCTCTGTGTTTGATGTGCCTTATGGGGACCTGGTTTTTTTCTTTTTCTCCTTTCCTTGCAGTCACTTTCCTTCAGCACAAAAGCTCTCTTTTCCATTGTCAAGTCTGCCTGCCTCGGGGCCTTCACACTTGTTCTGTCTCTGGCGGGTGTGTGTGTGTGTTCCAGTCTTCAGGTCTTACCCACCAAAACATGGCCTCCCTGACCACCATCTCTGTCGTAGACTCTGTCCGCGCATTCTGTGCTTCATCACAGTGTTTCGGGGCCTATGGCTGCCAAGTACTAGCTGTGTGACTTTAGCCGTGTTCCTCAAGTTCCTCGTCCTCCGAAGGGAGATGATAGTACCTACTTCCCAGGGTGACTGTAATGGCGGAAGAGGGCTTGGCAGTGCCTCAGATGTAGTCGGCCTTCAAGGAACTGTTTACCGGGCTGTCACTGATGGAGCAGGGGAGACTCAGATAAAGGATGACATTTGGTTGCTTTCCCTACTGAAAACAGGGATTTTCCATTAAGTAGCGGTGGCCAAGAGCTAAGTCCTGCTCATGTGAAAACCATGAAATTGCCCTGGATAACGTAAGAGTAAGGAAAAAAGAATATGGAGGAGGGGGTGTGGTAAAATCAGGGACAGGAGTTAGAATTGGTGATTGGTTTGCCGATCAGCAGAAAACCTGAAACGAGGAGAAACAGTATAGCAGGCTGTGCTGGGAAGACAGAAGACAAATAAATAGTGTGGCCATAAATGGTCCCACACAGTTCAGTACCCGCGGAGGGCATCGCTATGCCATATTGAAGTTGAGGGAAGGAAGCCTTTCTGCAGTGTTTGAGGAGAGTTCAGTGGCAGCAGAAAGAGTAATATCCCAATGATGATGATGATGATGATGACAACAAGAATAACACAAGAACAATAACACCTAAGTGGTTTCTGTGGGCTGGGCAGTTTTCCAAGTGCTTTAATTCTCACAACAATGCTGTAAGTAGGTACTCCTACTATTTCCTTTTTACGGGAGAAAAACCTTTGGCACAAAGTAGTTATGTAACTTCTCCGGGGTCACACAGCTTGTGTGGAAAAACTGGATCTGGAGCCACACACTCGAGACCCCGCACTCCTAAGCACCTTACGGCCCTGTGAGCACAGCTAAGTGGCTTGTGTTCCTTGGCTGGAGAGTATGTATAGGACACAGTCTGCTCAAAGCCATGTCAGGTGACTGCTGAGAGAATTTCTTACACCATGATGACAGGCTAAACCATATTGCAGCAGGGTAAGTAGCTTATCCAACATCTACACAGAAGCAGAACAACTCAGAATATCATAAAAGTCTCAGAAGAGAAGGATGGGCATTTCTGCATAACTTACAGGCTCCACATAGCAACCTTTAGATGCAAAGTATAGTACAGGTGACCTCATGAAGATGCCCTGGCATACAGTGGAGAGACGTGCCTGGCTGTTCTTTGCAGTAGAGCATTTTATAGACTTATTTAAGATTGGTACATGGACGGGGCGCCTGGGTGGCTTAGTGGGTTAAGCCTCTGCCTTCGGCTCAAATCATGACTCAGGGTCCTGGGATTGAGCCCTGCATCGGGCTCTCTGCTTGGCAGTGAGCCTGCTTCCCTCTCTCTCTCTGCCTGCCTCTCTGCCTATTTGTGATCTCTCTCTGTCAAATAAATAAATAAATAAAAATCTAAAAAAAAAAAAAAAAAAAGATTGGTATGTGGAGTTTTAGGCCAGTTCTCAATGAGAGGTCCCAAAGTGATCTTCTCTCTAACCTGGTGATAATTGAAGAGGCAAATTCATTAGCAATTATGCATTCCTTTATTCATTCCTTACATACTGAGCATCTCTTATGGCTAAGCATGGCCCTGGGTGCTGGGCATGCATAGTAAGTAAATACATGAGGTCCTTGTGCTTGGCAAGTTCATGTTCTAGTGAGAGAAGGCCTCCCCCCCCCCCTCAGATGGACTAGCACTTGACCAGAGTGAGGACAGAGCCTCAGAGCAGGCAACAACATGTGCGATGGCCCAGACGAGGGGAAGGGAGTGCCCGGCAGCAGGAGCGGGTATGTGGCAGCCCTTTGGAAGGGGCTCATGCTTCCGTATCAGCTGCTGCCTGTGGGCCCTTGTTGTGGGCTTGTGTGACCTTGTTCATTGTGACTGTTCAAGGAGACGATGATTTGCAGCAAGAAGAGGCTGGAGAAGCTAGAGAAGAACCACGACTGGAAGATGATGATTTCCTCGTAGGAAGTGATGCAGATGATAGATTTGAGCCCCTGGAAACCAGAACATTTCATGAAGGTAGGGCACTTTTTTTGGTTTCAGAATAAAGCCCAGTAGGCCATTTGTAATTATGATTATTGAAGTCTTTCTTAAACACCTTTATAGCCAATTTTGAGTTTTTATCTGAAGTTTCTTTTTAAGTGGAAGCTGGAAAGTCCAATTAAAACTAATTTTTTCCCCTAAAATAAATAGAAATCTTGATTTGGATTCAAAGCACTTTTTTAAGGAAACTGTCAGACTATATAAAGTCCTTATAGAAATAGAAAGTAAGTGAAATGCTTTAGCACATTTCTTCTACTGTGCCTTTCCTCCTGGAGTGCCACACATTAGAAGAAATTCAGAAAATTGATGAAATATTTTATTTGGCAATCTGTCACAGGCTCTTGTTCTAATAGGAACTCCATAGTCACAGTTTATAGAACATAAGTCTTAGCTTCTGTACCAGGCATTGACAACCTTTTTCCTGGAAATAGCTAGAGGGTCAATATTTTAGGCTTTGCAAACTGTATGGCCTTTATTGAAATTACTCAGCTCTGCTGTCAATAGTGCAGAAGTAGCCTTAAATAATACCTATAAGTATATGTATGGCCATGTTCCAGGAAAACCTCACGTACAAAATCCTAGTTCGCTGATACCTGCTCTGTATCAGTATATTCCATTAAATGCTGGTTATTTAAATATCCATTGAGTAACTTACTTTGGATCATTTGCAGAAGGCAAGTTACAGCTACAGTTATTCACTGTAGAAGTAATTTCTACACAGAGAGAAAGTAATAGAAATAATTTCTCTGATGATGGAAAGTTTTTTTCATATACTTTGTGTTCTGCTATGTTTTAATGTGACACTACTGTGATTATTTGAAGCCTTGTTAAATGAGCACACATGTTTCGTTCTTATGGTATCTATTCTCCATTCTTTTTTAAGATGGCCCTTTAAGACTTTACTGAGTTCTTGAAAGATTTTTTTTTAACTTTTTAATTAATTTATTTTTAAAGTAAGCTCTCTCCCCAATGTGGGGCTTTAACTCATGACCCTGAGATCAAGAGTCACATGCTCTACCCACTGAGCCAGCTAGGTGCCCCGAAAGATTTTAATCCACAGGTTGTACTCTGATGGATTAATGATGTTTTATTTAGAATGCAGAAATATATAAATGATACAATTATATGTATATAATTTTATATATAAAATGAATACTACTGAAGTGTGGTTTGAGATGAATATTTCGTTTCTAAAGAGTAAAACTAAAGAAAAAGGTTGACAGCACCCACACAAGATCAACCATCTAGCCCATTATGTTTCACCATATAATAATCATCAGAGTCTGTGATTGAGCTACGTCAGGACCCACACAGCAACATAGCCCCACACGCCACAAAGGATCTAGATAAGAGGTGTCTGGCAGGGTTTAAGGGTTAGCTAAGCCTAAATCAAGTTCAGGCAGATAGACAGACCATGTGAGAAACAAGCAGTGAATGAAATCCACAGCACCAATAAAGGTAGGAAGGTCCAGAGTCATAAGCTCTTGGATTCAGAGAGAATTTCTTGTGAATGTGGTCTGTATAAAAGGTGCTTGATATCCCTACAAATAGTCTTCAATCTTGGATGCAATTAAGATTGCCTGGACGGTTTTTAAAATAATGCTTTCAGTGAACCAGAATGTTTGGGGGTGCAGTCTCTAGAATGGATCCTTGTGCCAGCTCCCCAGGTCCTATCACAGTGCAGCCGTGGGTAAGTGGCAATGTGGCCAGGCTGTCGATTTTGCACGTGCCTCCCCTCATGTTCTAGGCCACTGGGTGTGGGCAGGCTAAGGTGTACACCTGCGTGCTCATAGCCAGGGGGAGTCAGGTGGAGGCCTAGCTCTTGTACAGGCTAACCATTGAGTGGAGAGGTAGCCTGGGCACAGTAAAATTGGTAAATGGTTGCTAAGACCTTTTTTTAAAGCACAGAAGAGTAATGAAAAAGTAAAATGTATCTCCTTTTCACAATATTTAGTGTATTGGGAAACTAAAAGCAAGAAACTCTTGATTTATGAGTGAATATATTTCCAAAAACTTACATTCATGCTTATTATTGAAAGCAGGAAATAAATACACTTTTCCATACAAGTCATGTTATCAGCGATGGTTTGGTTTCCAAACCAACCTACAAAATTGTATATAATGTATAATTTTCTATGAGAAATGTACACTCAAAATGATTTTGAGCCTGTATATGAGTTCGACTGCATTGTGCATTGAAAATAGGCATTTCTAAACCAGCTTTAGAACTTTAGACCTTTGGGGTGCCTGGGTGATACAGGACTCTTGGATTTGGCTCAGGTCATTATCTCAGGGTTGTGACCTGAGGGTCATGAGATCAAGCCCCATGTTGGCTCCTTGCTCAGCGTAGAGTCTGCTCAAGACTCTCTCTCCCTCTCCCTCTGCCCCTTCCCACTCACCCTCTCCTCTCTCCCACTTTCTCCCTCTTTCTCCTCTCTCTCAAACAAGTAAATGAATCTTTAAAAAAAAAAAACAAAAAACTTTAGACCTTCAGTTATCATGTATGTTACAATCTCTGTATAAAAAAAAAAATGAGAGGGAAGGGAAGGGTGAATGGGGGGAAATCAGAGGGGGAGATGAACCATGAGAAACCATGGACTCTGAGCAACAAACTGAGGGTTTTGGAGGGAGGGGATGGGGGGTTGGGCAAGCCTGGTGGTGGGTATTGAAGAGGGCACGTATTGCATGGAGCACTGGGTGTGGTGCGTGAACAATGAATCTTGTAACACTGAAAAATTAAAATAAACATATTTGGGGAAAAAAATGTTTCTAATTTCTAAGTTAGGGATGCTGATTAAATGATTTCCACATTTTCCTGGTATCTCTTGCTCCCTGTTGTCTTTGGCCAAGCTGGCCCAGGGAGATTGACAGATACTCAGAAGTTTGGTATCTTAGATGCTGCTTATATAACACATTTCACTTAAGATGCTCAAATAACCTGAAACATAAGGAATTTGATATTTTTGAGGTTAGGAGTTATAGATTGGGGGTAGGAAGAAATACTCCTAAAAAGTTTATAAATTGAGAAAAAACTTACTTTTTGACCTAGTCTTTATTTGGGACTTAGATTCAGTGTGAACTTTAAAGTTGCTTATTGAAAGTCTTCAGAAATTAAAAATATTCTCAATTGATGTAGTTGTTAAATTAATAAGGGTCAGTGGAGTAGTGAGGATCTTGTGGCGGCAGCCTTTTGCTCTTGGGGGTCTGCAGGTTCAATTATGAACCAATTTACCATTCAGCTCTCCATCTTAGAAAGTCGCCTCTGTCTCTCCTTGTGTTCCCATCTGTAGACACTCTGCTTTTGTCCTAGACAACAGGACACCACAGTGGAATGTGAAGTAGACTAGGATAGCCCCTTTTGCGGGTCTAGCCTTGTCACTGTGTTCCTCTGTTCAAATCAGCCTCTCCTTAGTCCGGGCTATGGTGGCATTGAGTGGATCGAAGGGAATGTCTGAGGCATTTCTAAGTGTAGTTCTAGTAAAACATATAGTGTTTAGCAAACAGTTAATGGATATTTTTATGTTTTATTTAAATATTTATTTTCTTTCAAAATAAAATCAATGACAAGCGTAGATTCAGGATCTACATCTACAGCATATATGCATACCATTTTATGAAAGTGGTACTATTGATTTGATGTTATTCTTTTCAGAAACTGAAGATAGTTACCCTGTAGAAGAGACAGGTGAGATATAACCTTAATACTATTCTTTTTTTAATTAGAATGAGTCTTTTCTTGTAAAAAGAACATCATGAAAGAAAACATTATCTATGGTTATCTATTAATATAATTTATAATATATCACAAAATATACATAATATGTAGTTAATTGTTTCCTATAACATATATTTCTGTCATAATTTCATTTATATGTGTGTTTGTGAATATAGTTTTTGTGATTTTAAAGTCTGTTTCCTGAAGATAAATACCCAGTAGTGGGATGGTTAGGCCAAGAGATACAGTAGAAGTACGTGTTTTGTAGTCTTAAATCACAAAGTGAATGAAAGGTCAAATTATGTATTATCACTGGTCACACATCCCCAGAAGATGCGGCCACACTGGAGATGGACATGGCATCTTTCGGTCAGCCTGTGTTGGCCAATTTTTCTTCCGGTGCAGGAATAGGTCCCTTTCTCTGTGCTTGAGGACCACATGATATTCTTGGCTGGCATTTAGGACTTGTATCGCTTCAACAAATACTAGAATTGTCTTGCAGTTTGGGAGTACTCAGGTACCGAGTCCAAGGGTGAGGGGCTGGAAGTGCGTGTGCCCTTCCTCAGGCACACTCTGCGGCAGGTGCTTACTGAGCGGACAGGAGGAGGGCTCACCTGCCCTGCCATCTCTGTGGTCTCTCTCTGTCTCTGTCTCATTAGTCTTTGGCTGAATATAGTTGAATTTGTGTAATCTAAGTGAGAGTAGAGCTTCACCAGTTTGCAGCTCAATTATAAACATGTTGGTGATGAGGACTGTCCCATTCATCTCTGTTTGGCATTTTGCAAGGTTAGTACCTGGGTGTTCCATGAGTGACCATAAATGTGAGCATCATTATGATTTGACTTTACATTTCTGTCATTACTGGTTATTATGCTTTTCCTATTTTGAATATCAAGTGAAATCCTTCTTGAGATAGATTTGTAATTTCCTAATCATTTCTTAACTTATAGCTTCACAGGCTTATAATCAGGATATGGAAGAGATGATGTACGAGCAGGACAATCCAGGTCTGTGATATGTCTTTCTTGTTTAAGGCACTGGCCAAAGCCATTCTACCCCAGGGTTAATGATTCACTCTGATTCGACAGAGTCCTCTTTATAATACTAACAGTCATTTTTGGTTGCCCAGACATTTATAGAAATTCCTGAATATAGTTTAATATTACATGGAGGAATAAGGAAAAAAGGCGATGTATTTTTCAAACCACCACTTGGACTTTGCTCTTTGTAGGTAGGATACTGGGAAGGTGATTTAGAAATTGACAAGGCAGAATGGCGTAGTGGAATCTCACTGGTTCTGTTCCTTCCTGTCCTTGTGACTTAGAGAGCAAATTAGGGACCTTTATTCAGCTTAAATTTTATTGAATGATAATGATAATATCTATCTTGCCCAGTTGTGAAAATTGGAATTAATTTGTAAATACTTTAGAATGGCATCTAGTAATGTGTTTGACAGAGGTGTATATTTTTTCCCTTTTAGATTCCATGGAGCCTGTAGTAGGTGATGATGAAAGAAGGTACCATGAAGCAGGTACTGGATGAATATTTTCATTAGATTGTAAACATTACTCAAGCCTTTACGGTTGTAATACTATGTTAAAGTGATTTTTCTTTCAAAGGAGTTGAAGAAGTAATCTTTTTGCTTCATAACAAGATTAGATTAGATTATGAAAAGAATGTCAGGCTTTCGTATTTTAGCTCATCTACACTGGCACCATGACAACACAGGATATTAATCCTTAATGCTACTCTACTTTTACGTATCTCACTTTATGCCAGTTTGAATAATTTTTATGAAAATAATTTACTTGTCCTTTTGTCTAGTTTTTTTTGGGCAGAGGCACCTATCACTGACTGTAGATACTGCTATTTAAAGGAATCGAATCTGTATTTGAGATTATGTTGTGGTTTTTTTTTTTAGCTAAGCAGTTACATAAAATGACCCATTTAATACTGAGTTTTATTCTCTTTCTTGCAGATGACCTTACATACCAAGACTATGATGAACCAGGTTTGAAAATGCTTCTCAATCTTAAGCCACCTACTTCTTTTAAAATCTACTTGATTTTTAGAGTATAGAGGGTATTGTTTTAAGCTTCAAATACCAAAACTTAAAATCTCCAAATGAATGGGAATTTTCAAAGAATTTACTTGGGGAGATTGTTTACCTCTCCCATTGGTTTGGCCATTGACTAAATAATTTCTTAAACTCTTTGCAAGTTGTCTTCAGAAGCAGTTAAAAATTATTCACAAAAACTTATCTCATTACTTTATAGTCTTAGCTCTCTTTTGACTCACATATGTCTGATGCATAGAAAACTAGTCAGAGTTGAACTACTTTAGTTTCTTCTACAAAGTAATCCCACTCTTAAAGGAGATGGATCTACTAGTGTTAAGAAAGACATAAAATAATTTCACTGCAGGCCTAAAAGTGTCATAAAGGAAAGAGTTTGGACATGTGAAAGAAATAAGGTTCAGAGAATGTAAGTGATTTGCATAAGTAAATATGACTAAGAAATGATAAAGCCAGTGGTGTATCATTTTTATTCTGCCACCTTCACAGATGGCTCTGTAAAAGAAACAGAGTTAGTTGAGCATAACTTCATGTGTGAAGCAAGAAGGACAAAGAAATGTACAGTGCTTGAGTCAGATAAGAGGACTTTCTACATGCTGGATGGTTTGGGGGCTTGACATTCAAATAGGAGCAATATGGAGTCCCTACTGCTAAAAAATGTACGGTCTCATGACAGTTGGTGGTTCTCAATTGAAGAAAATTAGGACTGGCTGTGTATAAACTGATATGCTAATTTGTTAAGCATATGTATTTAAGATTTAAGGTCCTAAGAAGATGACCAGTCACAGTGGCTATTTCTAATGGGATATGAATGATGCCATTGGAAGCATCCTGGATTCTGTCTTTAAGAACTAATATTTTTATAAGAAATTAAATAACTTGGCCACTATGATTGCATCTAGATTTATTTTCAGTTTCAAATTTAAAGGAGAGAATAGAAATTTGAAATTAAAAGTTATGTGTAGAGATGAGACTTGAGATACTTTTCTCATTTCTGCCACTCTTTATAGCGTTTGTCTAAATATGCTAGGAAGAACGTGTTTGGAAGGCAGTTTGCAGACCAGATCCAGAGAACTTTAAAATCAAACTGGAAAGAAGTGCAAAATTAGATACCATGTTAAAAAAGATGTTATAAAAATAAATGTGTTTTCATAGGCAGAGTATCAGAATAAATACAATTTACCATGTTAAAAAAGAGTAATAAATAGCACCTAAGGGGTCATCAAGATTTGAGACACTTTGGATTACAAGATCTTGAGATACCCTAGATTACCTTGCTATGGAACCTGAACTTTTTCAAACAAAAGGGATTTAATAGAATTATTAATAGGGTTATTCACTATGTTCTAACAAGAGACATTTGTTGCATTCAGGAACCCACTAGGGAAACCAAGTGAACATATGTAAATGAAGTTGTAAGTAGGGTGAAAACAAAACCATTTTTCAGTAGGTGAACAGAATATATTCTGTAGTAAACTCCCTTCATCTAGAACCTGGAAAACATGTGGCTTCTTTTTTTTTTTTTTAAAGATTTTATTTATTTGACAGAAGGAAACATAGCGAGAGAGTACAGCGAGAGAGGGAACACAAGCAGAGGAAATAGTAGCGGGAGAAGCAGGCTTCCCGCAGAGCAGGGAGCCCGATGCGGGGCTCGATCCCAGGACTCCGGGATCATGACCCGAGCTGAAGGCAGGCACTCAATGACTGAGCCACCCAGGTGCCCCAAAACATGTGGCTTCTTAAAGCTACAGAGGGAACCAGCTTTCCACATTAAAAATCTAGAAAGCATCAAATCTACATTGGATATACCTAGGAAATGACAGTACCAGCTTACCATGTGACTGATTCATGTACTGCATACGTATTAACTATTTTGTGTCTAAAACAGGACTGGAGCAGTTCTATTCCCATGGACCTTATATTTTAGGGGTGGGGTGGGAGTGGATCACACAAATGACTTCAGTTTAGTGTTTACTCGTAGTTGTACTAAGTGCTGGTGAGAACAAGGACATTGTGTAACAAGAGCATATAGTGAAGAGACTTACCTAGTTTGTGGACCAGGGAAGGCTTCCCTGAAGTTGGAAGTGAAGATTGGAGCCATTGACAAGGCAAGGCAAAGGTGGGCGGAATGTTGTAGGAAGCCTCTGAGGTGGGAAGATGTGTCTGGAGGGCTGGCAATCTAATTTTGGCTGAGATTGCACTGTGTCTGGGTTCCAGAGGATGCCTAGAGGTAGTCAGGCATGTTCACCAACCCTCAGGGCATTGTTCATGGCACTACAAAATCAGATATGCATTTTGTAAAGATAGATCAGTCTGATGTGTAGCACATAGACTGGAGAGAGATGAGTGGATATGGGGAGACCAATTAGGTTAGTGCCGTTATCCCAATCTAATCTTGCCCTGGGTCCCATCTCTGGCAAAAGAGCACTCAGAGGAGATGAGTTTCAGGAAAGGGATGTTCAGCAGTGCCCCTTGCTGCTGAGGACCCACATTGGGTGAGCACTGAATCCATGCATTGCATCTAGTACAACACCGGCCACCCCCCCCCCCAGCCCCCCGGTGACCTTGGCCGGAGCCATTGTCAGGGGACACAGATGAAGGTGGACAGAGATAAAGTAGTTTAAACCAGGGTGGTGGCAGTGAAGGGAAACGGACAAGCTGAGAAGTGTAAGGAGATAAAATTGACAGGGCATGATATGTAGGTGTAGCTGGGAAAGAGCAAGACATCAGGAACCCCATCCACCCTTCCAGCTCATGCCCTTGATGGATGGTGGTCCCTTTTCCCTAAGACAGGCAGGACTGGAAAACGGGAATGGGCCAAGAGGCCCTGAGTCCAGTCTATACATGTCGACAGTGCCTGTCGTGACATCTGGGGGGATATGTATAAGATAGTTGGTGTTGCCGGAATCTCAGCAGAGACCTCTCATTTGTGGCTGTGAGTTTGGGAGTCATGAGTCTGTACAAGATAGCTGAAGCCAAAGGCTGAGATCACTTACAGAGGGAGGACCGTATGGGAAGCTCTGTGCCTGGCCATCGATGAAAGCCAACATTTCGTGCCTGGTAGGACTGGGACAGGTGATAGAGATCGAGAAGGAGAAAGGAAGAAATAAAAGAACACGATCACACTGAAGTGTTTGAGAAGGGGGAGCTGTTGAGAGCTCTAACTCGGTGAGGTGTAACTCGCCCATTAGATGGAACGAGGTAGTCTCAGAGGGGCCTTGGCAGGGGTGAGTCAGGGACACAGGACAGATGGCAGTGTTTGGGGAAGAAGTGAGGGGTGAGACAGCAAATGTGAATGACTCTTTGAAGAAATGAGATTGTGAAATGGAGGGGAGTGATGGGGCATAGGGCAAGGGGAGGGGAAGTAGGCTCAAGAAAGGGCTTGAGCATGTTTAAATACAACACAGTTCAAAGTGACAGAGTGAGCAAACACACGCTGCTCTTCTCTCTTACCAATACCACCAGAAGGACAGCAGATAATGGATTAAAAATTGTTCCTTACTCTACCCAGCACTGAGAATTAGTGTCTGAAATATAGTAGTTGCTCAAAAACTTTTCTTTATTAAATGATCATAAAGAATACATTGATAATTGTGGTAAGAAGTTGAGAAAGCAAAAAAAAAAAAAGTTGAGAAAGCTTGCTCAAAGTGAACCAGAAAATTTGAGGCATTTTAGAGAATGGAAAAAGCTGGGATTGGGTTGACCAAGAAAGCTGTGTGACCCAGCTGAGCCCGAGAGAAGAGACCAGGGCCTCCTTTGCAGCAGGGCAGAGAGCCCTGAGCCCCATGCAAGAAAGCAAGAGGAGAAATCATGGGCACTGGGCCTCGGGTAGGGCCCCCCAGCTGAACTTTTGCTCTGAGGGGCTGGCACCAGGAGTGTTTGCCCCCAGGTGAAGGATCTGAGAGTTATTCCTAAACAATCTGCCTGGTGAAAGCCCAGAATCCTACATTGCATACATGGAAGGTAGAAAAAAGAAATTCAGTACCACCAGGAAGTAAACAGATTTTGGATCCTGGTAACAAGTGTTTGGGGAAGAACCTTAATTTCCCCCATTTTACATGAAGAAAGCATTTGTAATTGCCCATCTCCTATGGCTAAAAGGTGGCTGACTTGGACTTTGAATCTGTGTGTGTTTGACTCCACACCAGACTCCTCCCACCCCACCACCCCGTAGCCTGCCCCAGGGATTCAAGGATGAATTAGACATTGTCTCTGTTCATGAAACCATACAAAGAATGTTGTGTCACAGTGAGAGCTATGTAGTCCTAAGTGATTATTTTTTCTGTGTGTTTTCTAGTATATGAACCATCGGAAAATGAAGGGCTAGAAAGTTCAGGTAAGCTTTTTCTCTAAACAGGTGTTTCCTGAAAGTCCGCCCCACCCCCTTGTATTTATTAAAACTCAGATAACTTGTGTGACAAAGATAGATGTAGTAAGAAATCCAAGATATTTTCAAGTCTCCAAAGAAGTAATTGCATATTGTCAATATACTTGTTCCCTTGTACTTACTTATGATAAAACGCAAGTTTTATGTCATCAGGGATGATGTCAGCTTATTTGATGTATTCTTTGAATATAATTTAGGAATTAAAGTTGATATGCTAATATAAAGACTTATGAGTCTCCATAAGAAGCCCCCAGTCTAAAAAGGGACAAATTTCATTACCTTAGTAGAGATAAGTTAATTTAGGAATCTAGTGTGAGTTAATGTAAAATGTGTTTTGTTTTGTTTTGTTTTTTAGATAATGCTATAGAAGATTCAAACATAATTTTAGAAGGTAAGTTAATTTTATAGAGATAGTTTTACTCTTTGTAGTAAAATTATGTTCATGTATTCAACAGGTAGGTATTAGACACTTTGCTGTCTGTAGGGTGCTCAGGGCTAGGAGGGAGAGAGCGAAGACGATGGCTAGGATTTCTGGTTTCCTTGGGGTTGGAATTCTTGGGGTCAAACATGCTAAAGTAACTACAGATTATGAAAAGTGGAAAACAGATAAAACCAGGATACTCCAGTAGCAAATCAGTGGTTACAGCAAGACTCTTTCTAACCAGAGGGTGGTTTTGTCAGACTAGGTTAGCCTTGGGCAGGGATGGGTTGAAAGTTGGGTTCTTCATATTGTTGTTCAGCTGGACAGACTATTTTTGAAAGTGAAAGGTAGGAGCACCTGGGTGGCTCAGTGGTTAAGCCTCTGCCTCCGGCTCAGGTCATGATCTCAGGGTCCTGGGATCAAGTCCCGCATCGGGCTCTCTGCTCTGCAGGGAGTGTGCTTCCCTCTCTCTCTCTGCCTGCCTCTTTGCCTACTTGTGATCTCTCTCTCTCTTTCTGTCAAATAAATAAATAAAATCTTTAAAAAAAAACAAAAAAAGAAAGTGAAGGGATTGTTCCTAAAAACTTGTTGCCTATATTACATGGCGGTGTTTGACAGCATGTAGAATTACAGAGATCCTAATGGTCTGCAAAGTTCTTTCATATACGTTATTTCAGTTGTTCCTCATAGTGGACACTGAAGAAGAGGTAGGACAATATTACTGTGCTTTTTTTTTTTTTTTTTTTTTTTTTTTTGCGGCTAAGCTGGTATTCAACCCAGACTTGGGGCCTGCAGTGGACTCTGGGGTCCACAGGCTTTAACGGCAGGAAGTTGCCACAGGGAACATGTAATATGACATTTGCTCATAAAATTACTGTTAGAATTCATTTATGATCCACTCATTGTCAGTTTTCAGGTTAAATAGTATTGCTTTTAAACTTGGTTAGGCAGAATATTTAATAGTACAGTTGACTGAAATGGGAGAAGATAGGGAAGAGTGGAGGGAAGGCAGGGATACCAGAATTGCCCTTATTGTTCACTTAGCTGCTGACAGAGACCCCTCCACGGCTGCTGCGGGACCACTGTGTACACGCAAATTCATCTCCATAGGCTGGATAGTGTTCAGATTTTCTCCTACCTCCTATTACTCAGTTCTTTTTGGAGAATATAGCAGAGTCTGCTTTTTATTCAGTTAGAATCATAAAAGGGAAACACTCTCCCCATCCCTAGGAAGAACTTTATCCAACCCATCCCACACATGTTGTTTTATATAAGAGACAAAACATTACAATATGCATCTTGGCCCTGCTTTTCCTGTGTCCGAAGTAGTTTTTCCAAAGACTTTTCAGGCATTTTGATAAGCCAGTAGAGGATATAGTGGAGACTGCTAAGGGAATTCCTTCTGGGGGGCAGCAGGGCTCTGGACTGTGCACCATTAGCCCCGTCTGTAGTTTCTGTGCTCCTGTGTTTGGAACCTGAGTGGTCAGTGACAAGGAACTCATCATCTTCACATGCCCTCTAGCCTTCTCTTTCCTGCTGTTCCTTGACTTGGCTCGATGCATCAATATATAATTGGATTCCCACACCAGCAATGCCAGTGTCATCATTAATACTCCCTCCATCTCTGCAGCTGATCCCAAGTTCTACTGAATGAGCTTCCAAAACATTTCTCAAATCCATTCTTTTCTCTGTGGCTCTAGTGATCTCATTTGGCCCTCATCACTTTCCTGGACAGCAGTGGTAGCCTTCTAGCCCATCTTCTCAACTAGATACTTATCCCCCTCAAATCCATCTGCCATGATGCCTATATTAGGGTGATCTATTCACAGGTAGAGGTTAGGCTGTTTCAACCCTGTGTCTAAACCTTCTTTATTTCTCCGTCTGTGTCAGGAAGGTTACTTTCTGTTACAGGCAACAGAAAAGTAAGCTTGAATTGGTTTAAGCATTAAAGATTCAGGTGACAGATCAGTTGTGAACTTGGAGGACCTGGTGAAGAATTTGGATTATATTCCAGGTGCAATGGGAATCTTGGAAAAATACTAATTGAGGTATGGCATAATCTGACTTATTTTAAAGAATTACTTTCACTCCCAGTTAGAAAATGGATTGGATGGGGGGCAAGAATGGAGTCAGGGACCACCCTGTAAGGAAATGATTGGATACCAATCCAGGAAGTGATCATGGTGGCCCAGAGTAATGTTGTGGCAGTGGAAATGGAGGAGAAAGTTTGGAATTTGAGATATATTTTTGAATTACAACTGATGGACCTTTCTGATGGTTGTGAAGGAAAGAGAAATAAAGGGAGATTTTGGTTTGGTTTGAAGAACTGTCAGATGATGGGGCCATTTACCAACTGTCAGATGGTGGGGAAAGTAGGATATAGATGAAACTGGTTTGGGGAGAGAGCCAAGGCTCCATATTAGATATTTTAAGTTTGGGAATGATGTGAGATTCCCAGGTGGAGGTATCAAGTAGGGGGTTGGGTGTGCCAATGATATGAGCTAGATGGGTGAGACCTGAGACTGATGTGTTTGGGAGCCATCACCATGAAGGTGGAAGTTGAAATCCATACTGAAGTGGGTTTAAATGTCCTGGAGTAAAGAAAATCAGGCTGTGCTGATATAATTAGTTTGCCGTTTCCTTTTAAAAATCTTCTCATTGTGTCATTGCCAAAATAAATTTCAGGTAAGTCTGTTAAATGTACACTTTTTCAGAATAAAATTAGTTGAAAATTTAATTTATCTTGCAATAATAATAAGATTTTCTTAGTATAACATCAGTGATGGAAATAATAAAGTGATTAATAATTTATGATGCACACAAATTTTTCAAACCTAAAATGACAAGTAAAAGAAATTCTGAGGAAAAATATTGGTAAAGGTGATAAAGTGCTAGTAGCTCTCTAACTTACTAAGAATGAAATCAGTAGGCAAACCTTAACAAGCCAGTTATAACAAAGAAAGCTAGTTGTTCACAGTACTGCTACTAAAACAACGAAATATGCCAGAGTATTAATTGTGATCACTGGGAATAGGTGAGATTTTTTTTTTCCTTTTTCTTTTTATGTAAAAAATATTTCCAAATCTCCCATTTGGGTATGTATTATTCTTAAAATTAGAAGCAAATTAATTTAAGAAGAAAAATGGTTAAATAGCTGCATAAATATATGAGATTTAGAAAATGCTATAGAAGTTCTTCCTTTTGACCAAAGTCTGCTCCAAGAATTTAGAAGCAAAAGGAAAGCTGATATAATCTTATCTCTAGATTAAAGTAATGTTCAGTGGGTTGTTAGATATGAAGATATAAAAAAGTAATGTAATTTTATAGACTGATTCACATCAATATATTGTTATACCATTATTTGATAAGGTCTACAGTCTCTTTAGTTGCAAATGGGTTGAAGTGGCCAGGGAAAAAGGCAAGATGTTTAAAAAATCATATCCATATTTTGGGCCAGTCTTAGAATATGTTATCTTGAATATTATTTTTCAGAAACTTTATTAAGGATAGTAATTTACTTTTGGGACCCTCAATTTCATTGTGTTATTTTGTTCATGTTGCAATTAGGTGTGTATTAAAAACTTCTGAACAAGATATTTTAAGCCTCTTTCCTCAGCTTTCTTATCAAGTCTCATGCAAAATTGTGGTGAAGACCTGGGTTTTAGTTCATATCTCCTTTGCCCAGGCAACGAGTTTTGGTTGCGGTTAGTCAGTTAGGCAGATGATGTAAAGCACATTGTATAGAACACTCGAGAAGTATATGACATTTTGCAAAGTTATAGCTAATTCTTTGTTGTAATAGTGTGAAAACCTAATGTTTTTGTGATCCTTGCAATTGCATCCCAAAAATGTCTATAAAAATAATCATTGTAACTTAAAGATGATCTGTATTTTAAACACTGGTCAGCAGTATGTAATGGATTGTAATTTTCTTACTTATTTTAGAAGTGCACGTGCCCCCTGCTGAAGAACAGGAAGTACCACCAGGTATGATATTTTGTTGGACAAATTGCCCTTTCCTTTTCTGTTTTAATTTAAAATGTACTGTTGACAGTCACAGTAGCTGTAGGAAGTCAGTCTATGAAGAATAAAAATCCTGAGAGAAGGATTAATTGTACCTCAGTTTAAAGAGAAAATTGTCTGTTTTGATCAGTTGAGCCAAAGTTAAGGAAAATACACATCAGATTCAGTCTAGTACACGTTTGTTGAGCTAGAATGTGAGGAGTATTAATGAGCACAGTACCATATGAGTTTGGCCATTATAAATGGTAGTAGTGGCAGTTAGGTGGAGGTTCCCCCCCCTTTTTTTAGCTGATAGGCTAATTGATGATGGAATCTGAATTGCCTTAAGATGAGAGTTTAGTATTGCATAGTTTTGTGACTTTACTCTTCTAATTCCCCGTTCCCATGAGGGCATCTTAGTGCCCTGGGCAATTCCTGGCTGGCTGCCTAGGCCTCATTAGTACCCGAAGTCTTTGTTTCCAGCCCACTGGGTTAATTCATTTCTGTTCCCTCCCCTCCGCCATATGTCCCTCTCATAGCACTGAATTTAGGGAATGGGAACATCATTTCAACCAAGGCCTATGCTTTCAAATGGCATTTTAGAGAGGACATTAACTCTACCTGCAATCAGAAATTAACGTACAAGCCTCCTGTTCTCGTTGTGGGAAAAACATATTTTACGAAGAGGGGAATTTCCGGTACCTCTATCCCAAGTTTATATCCTCTTGCTTCTGTGTTTTATTTCCATTTTCTTTCTTTCTGTGTCACTTAATGGTTGAATTTTTGCTCCTATTTTTTACATTACGCTTAATGCGAATTTTGTGGCAATGATGTGCATTACTCTTTTTGATTTTGGTAGAAATAATTATAACTGCCAAAACCTACTGAATAATAAATTTCAAGGAAAAAAAATAAGTTTTATAATCAAAGGATATTTTTAGTTGTATACCCCAGCTCATCTTTGCTTATTTCACATTGGGATGTTGTAGGTTTTGGCAGTTGTCTTGCATACCACGTACACTTATAGTCATCTCTACAAATACTTAAGAGAACTAGGTTGTTGGTAGTATAATGTGAATGAGAACAGAAATCCATGGAGAATTTGGGCTTTTACATGATGGATACTGTGCAAGTATGTGTATCTTGTGTTTAAGAAAGGTGCACCAAGCAGGGAGAGCTGATGGTTCTATCCTACCTTTGTAATTTCGTCTTTATTGTTGAGTGGTGCTTCACCGAGGGCCTTGTTTGGGCTTTGAGGAGACAGAGCACGTTACTGAATTAGCATTTCGATTACCGTCCAGTACTTTAAAGAAATTGTCTTCTAAGTATTTTTAAAAATAATGAGTTTTTACAGCATTGCCCCTTTTCTAGTCATAGTTCCTATTTTTTAATATTGACCTGACTTTAGCCAAGGCATGAAAAGTAATACTGTTTTCTGGCCAGAAATTTCTGTGCTTTTCTTTTCCATGTTTTATAAGCTGAGTGCAAGAATTTCCTTGCAACATAAATATAAAATACCCAGTGGTTGGGGTGCTGGAAGGAGGTGCATTTTTAGAGTAGGTATTTAACAACCGAAGCACATAAAAATGAAGATTTGATGAATATGTGCGCTCCCTGCCATATTAAGCTCCCAGTAAATAAATGGTGACCGTGGCTATTTATGTTTAGTAATTAATTAGCCTGATCTTCGAGGTGAATCAAAAGAAGTTAAACCCTGAAAGACCTGCTCAGGAAGTTGTAACCTGTAATTTGGTGTCATAAAAATTTGATTAACCCACTGCCCAGTTACAGTACGACCTTGCCAGAAGAGACCATGAGGCCAAGAGTTAGCAATAGTTATTTTTAATGATTGCGCTTGCTTTGCTTATTTCCCCTTCTTTTCAGTCTTTATATTACAGCCTCTTTTATTCTGTCTTACATAAGAATAATCGTTGAAACTCTCTATATTCATGATCTTCACGTACGATAAACTGACTGCTCTTGTAAGTGCTTAACGATCTGAGGGCCTGTCTCTCCCAACTTTGCAATGCTCCTTACCTTTGAGTCTTGAAAATCTGTTATTCAGGGAAGACTTTAATAGAGGACCTCTGCAACATACTAGCTGTTAGTTCACTTTTCTCTGGCCCTTGGGATCTTAACTGATGATTACTTTGCCTTCCCTGATCATTCCAACACTAGGTTATACTGTCTTAATATTGCTTATTAAAGTTCACAATAATAGATTTATTGGCATGCTCTAACCCCGCAGGGCGGAGACTGTCTTAATTCACTGTTGTATCGAGCCACACACTAGGGCCCAGTGAATGCGAACCTTTAGTAAGCAGTAAGCATTATGTAGGAGCTCTTCTAAGCACATTCCATGTATTAACTCATTTAAGATTTCCGGTTGCCTAAGTGGTAGACTTAGTGGTACCACATAGTGGTAGACTTATCTCCATGTCATGGATGAGAAAACTGAGACACAACAAAGTGAGTCTGAGAGCCGACAGGTGGCAGAAGGGAGGCTGCCCCTGCCTGTTGGTTCTAGAATTCATACTCTGGGCCTCTGTGCTCTAGAGGACTTTTCACGAGGGAAGGCTTAAGGGCTAATGAGTTCTGAGAACTGTTTTGATGTGATAAAGCTGGAGCTGTTGTCTTATTCAGCATCTTTCTCTTCATATACATTAGTGCTTCAGTTAGGACCCGGAAGTGTTGAAGATTAAGATTTATGATAGAAAGGTCACTTGTCCAGTAGCTTGAATTTTGTCATCTTTTGTTTATATTTGTAAATTTGTAAGTGCTTTGCTCTTGACAAGGATGTGTAAAAGTCAGTCATAGGAATCGATCATTCTGATATTAGAAGTCGATCATTTTGAATACCAGATTTAAAAAAAAAAAATGTTTTTGCAATCCATGCTCCTTTAGTGGGTTTTTACCTTTTTCCTCAAACCTAGATTTTTTTTTTAAAGATTTTATTTTTTTACTTGACAGTGAGAGAGAGACCACAAGTAGGCAGAGAGGGAGAGGGAGAAGCTGGCTTCCTGCTGAGCAGGGAGCCTGATGTGGGGCTTGATCCCAGGACCCTGGGACCGTGACCTGAACAAAAGGCAGAAGCTTAACTGACTGAGCCCCCCACGTGCCCCCAAAACCCAGATTTTTACTTGAAATCAGATAGCATGTGATTCTGGCAATATGCAGAATAAATACGCATAGCACAAAGTGATTCATTTATGAAGGAATCACTTATGAAATTCATCTGAGTAAAATTTCCTGCCAAACAGTATGTTAAGGCTATTTCACTAACTGGTTCCAGTAGTAATTTTTTTCTGTCATACCATGCCAGAAAAAAAGTTAATGTTATGTTTTATGGCGATAATCGTATCATTCGAGATGGAGATACATGAGCATCAGTGTTTCTGCTGCTCGCATCTCTCTGAAAATGGAGGTAACATTTGTAACTCACCCCACCATGGGCTAGTCTAGCAGTGGTGATGATTTTGCTCTGCTGCACCTGTGCGAACTTTCAATCATGCCTCCCCTTGTCACCCAGTGCTCCCTAACATGATCACTAAGGCACCCAGCCAGCCTTAGTCTGGCAGCACTAGAGATCTTTGCTTATGTGAATAAGCACCTAATATGAAGGTTACTGTTAGAGATTTCATCCTTTAGGCAAGAAGTATGAATGGAGCAAGTACGAAGGTACAGGTTTGCTCTGGGGAAAGAAGATACTCGAACAACGATATAGTGCCTGCCCCATAGCAGGTTGCCATCCTCTGGGCGTATATCTGGGTGTACTGTGATCTCCTTAACCCCCCAGAGGGGTAGATGGGCAGCACAGAGAAGGAGGGATAACTAATCCAACTTTGGGAACAGAGGTGTGGAGAGTCAGATAGGCCTCCCCATGTATTGTCCCTGCAGGAGCTGAGTTTTGAGGTGCTGTTAGAAGTGACAGGAGCTTGTGGGTGGGGGTCAGAGGAAGCAAGTGCTTGTGGAATGAGGACCAGGACAGTGGGCCCTATAAAGGTGTAGGAAAACAAGTGGAAAAACAGGTAGGAGTCACTTCCTGGAGTGTCCCGTATATGATGTTTAAAAATTTGAATCTGGGCCTAAAGGTGGCAGGAGGCCACTGAAAAACTCTAAGCAGAGGAGTCACATGATCAAATCCAGATTCTAAAAGAGCAAGCCAGTGAGGAGGTGGAGACGAGGAAGGGGGCAGATGTACTGAGCTAAGTTGGAGACCAGAGATGCTTCAGCTGTGGGGCGAGGACTGGCCAGATCACCTCATGGGGATTGGAATGGGAAGCAATTTGCAAGGAGAGAGGGCTGACTAAAGGGGAGAATCGAGGACGATTCCTGTGTTCCTGACCTGATTGAATGAATGATCAGCCCCTCATGGACCTGTTGGAGACAGGAGGAAATGGAGGGTAGCAGAGGAGGTGACTGGCCGGAGTTTAGACATACTGGGTTTGCAACTCAGTGAACCACTTCTGAGTAGAGTCATCTTTAAATGTGCAAAAGCATACATTTGGGTCCTTCAGAATTGTAACTGGGCTTTTAGGTTGTGTGCCCTTTGATCAGTGCTCATCATTATGCCTCAAACAGCTTCTCACCACCCCAGGTATGTTTGATGGCATAGGTTACAGAAATGCTCATGCCTCTCCCAGGCTAACTAAGAGAACCTAAAGTCAAAGGCATTTGTAAAAACATTTTCTGTTGAGGTGTGACTAACACACAGAGAAGGGCTCACTTGTTGAGCATCCAGTTTAAGGAATTGTGCCTGCAATTGGGCCATTCCTGTATCTACTAGTCAGAATGCTTCTAGCGCTCCAGAAGTCCTTCCTCCTCCCACTCAGCCACATCCTCCCCAACAGTAAGTGTGTTGATCTCTATCACCAGTGATTGGTTTGCTTGCTTTTGAATTTAATAAAACAAAACCAGAAGCAAACACGCACAAATGCAGATATAATTTTTAGGTGACTATTTTTTGTTGCGTAACATCGTGTCTTGAGTTTCATCTACTTTGTAATGTATAGCATTGGTTTTTATCCGTTGCCATAACTATATGTACATTAAAAAATCCATTCTACATTGATAGCTATTGTGAATATTTCCAGTTTCTGACTGTTAGAAAAAGCTTCTATGAATAATCTTGTGCATGTCCTTTGTATATAAATACTCATTTCTGTTGGATATATAAAAATATACGTATGATTTCTAGTTACCTCACATTAGCACCAAATCTGTTCATATAAAAATTTCTGGATATACATGTACACATACATATAGGTAGGTAGATAGATAGGAAGGGAAGAAAGAAGGATCATAATCAAGATTTAGAAATTATATCAAAATTTGGCTGGGCCTTTAAGTGCACCATCTTCTTTTCTACTCGCAATGTTAACAGATCCAATGCTGTGATGGTAAAATCAACCAGATACTAAAGTTTGGAATGAGAAAGTACTTGCAAAAATTTGGACAAGAATGACTTTGACTGTATACTTTTTTTTTTACCTGATCATTTATATTATCAGTAACATTAAAAACTGATGTATGATTATATTAATGTATTTTAACTGCAACTTACAATATCCAGTTGCTCCTTGAAAATCCTTCCTATGTTTGTTTTTCAAATACCATGCTAGATTTATTTTTTCTCTATTACATTCTTATTAATACAGTGAAAATACTGACAGGAGAAAGAGAGTTAACGCTTGTATGTCTCAAAAGATCGAAATTCTTAAATTTAGTTGTAATTCTCAGATGCTCTAAGAAGCTTAAATTTTCAACATCAGCTTTGCAAGTAATTCCCAGGGACTTCTCTGGGTAGTTAATCACCATTGAACGAGTTGCCCTTAAAAACAACAATAACGCATAAAAAGCATTTACGTCTGTCGGTGGGTTTTTTTTTCTTAAAGTAGAATGATAATGAAGCGGTTTCACAGTCTGTCTGGTTGGTCCTTTAATTTAGATTTCCCCTTATTTTTGCAGATACTTAACGCTGCAGAAAGACTGCCCCCACTACTACAGGAGGACCAGCCTAAGCATACGCTCCAAAAGATGACTGTGATAGATCTTGTGACGCAATTACTGAGCAGACCAAGATCTTTGGGAATGAACACTAAAGATGTTTCTAATCGATCGTAGTTCACTGGCATTTTAGAGTATTTTTTTTTTAGAAACAGAAATTACATGTAATGTTACACTCCTGCATGTCTGTTTTCAATAGCATTAGTGGATCCTTGGGGTTTTCTCCTCTTCCTTTTTGTCACACAGCTTCCGACCTTTCCTACATTTATTTGTCTTGTTCAGGTAACAGTTGATTATAGTGATGATGTAGTGACAATCATCTTGGCAGGGTTTCAATATATGTATATATGACTAGTGATTACCCCCGTGTCTGTCGGACTGACCTGTGTCAGCTGCGTAAGCGTGATCTCAAAGCCATGAAGAGTGCTCCAAACTTGCACTCTGAGGAACACTACTAACGGTCACCATTAGCTGTGAAGATTGGAGTTGTATATATCTGCACTGATACCCTCATAGGACATTTCTACCTTAGCTTTGAGTATTCAGGGCAAAACTCAAATTTGGAGGCTCCTGCAGCCGTTAGCTCATGGATTAGGAAAATTGAATATTTTGGTGAAAGTCTTAAGTTATCATGGTTAATTTATTTTTCAAATCGAAGGGGAACAACTAACATTCCTTGCTAGCATATGGGCAAAAGGACTGGCCTGCTCTGACATGCAGAAACACTGTTGGGCACCTCAGATCAATTATATAATAGCTTTGTCCCTTCAGTATTTGCTTAAACTTTAGAAAACCTGTGTAAAGTAGTGGTGAGCATCTTAAAGGTTGCTCTGCCTTTCGCCGATTAAGTTATGCCCTCCCAACACTGAAGACAGCACCGTGATCTTTCTAGAGAATGAGGCCTCCAACTGGGTCGATTTAGGACTTTGAGTGAAAAGTGCCCACACAGCCACATTGCCTGCTGCTGTTTGCAACATATGAACCTTTTCTTTCTACCTTGAAGAATTTCTTCTACTTTTAATGTGGTTTATTTTGGCTCGGAAATAGTTGCTGTGACGAAAATACTCATTTGTTAGAAAAGAAGGTAGTGATACCATTTTGAAAGGACCATGAGCTATTAAAAAAAAAAAAAGCCATAAGAAGTAATTTCATTTCCATGTCAGGGATAGCTCTTGATGATGTTAGCATTGTTTTAAGATAAGATGACTTCCCCCCACTCCCAGCTTTTAGGGTTACAATCAAAGAGATTTTATATTTTTATCATTATAGAACATAGTTACAATGTAGTGAGTTATGCATGCTGACCCAGTGTGTGGTGAAATCCAGAAGATTGAGTTACTAAGAAAAGCAATAATTTTCTAAAGCTGTGATATGGATAATATAGAATTGCTACTCAAATTCTAATAAAGCTCTTAACTCATACTATGAATTATAGAACACTACTTTTTATAAAGCCTTATTTTTTTAGGAAAACTTAGGAGTGACATAGAACTGATAAATGAGTAAAATTTTGCCGGATTTTTGTAGCTGATCATCTCTAGAACTCTGGAAACTGAGGATTCATTATGCTGTGGCAACTTCAAATACTTTCTAATTCCAAATATCTGAATTAATGAGCTTTGTCTTCAGATATGTGCCATGCTGGGCAATATCCGTGGATTTTCTAAGAATAATGTAAATGTCTTCTGTTTAATGTTATTTGAGTGCAATAAAATGCAGAATTCTCTATATTGTCATTATTTTGAATTATTTTGTTATGTAACAAAATCAGTTCATTTTATACTTACCTAATATATTAGAATATTACAGTACATTTGATGACTGGAACCATGAAGGTGTACCTTCAACCCTTTCTTAACCTATTTCTGATAGGTAATGTTTATTTTGCTTAACATTTACTCTGATGCTACATTGCCAGGGGCCGTATTAAAATGAAATAGCTCCTGCATCCATCCTTTGTAGATTTTTGTTTAGCACCTAGAAGTTCTGGTAATTCCCTAGTGAGGCAAGCCCCCCTCCCCTACAGCTTCCTGCTCCCGCATGGCCATCATACTACAAGTTTATGAACTCCATCGTAGCTGAGAAGACGGAACAGGCTGAGATGGTAGAAGGGCAGGAGAGGGTACAACAAGTTCTCTTTCGATCTTCACTCTTGGGGCAGAAAAGGAGAACTGGACAAGTTGGGAAGAAGCCTCTGGGTTCCAGAAAGTGTTGTTTTCTCCTCCAGCATGCCCAGAAGAAATAAGAAAAATAAAGACTTCAGACTCACTAACTCAGGAGAAACAGATTCACTTTTATCGACTGCATTTCCCCTACTAAGTGCTTTGTGAATGTTAGGAGGTTGCCTTTTCCCAGCAGATAGGGCTTCTCCCTGCCTGCAGATAAGGAAACTGGGGGGCAGAGGGGCAGAAACGCCTGCTAGCCATGGTCCTTCATGGTGAGCACGGTGGGCAACAGGTGGAAGGTGGAAACAGTTGGAGGGAGGCCAGAATGCAGGTGGTAGTGCAGGTTGGAGACTAAGGAGTAATAGTCCAGGTGATGGGGGCGGGGCTAACCTCAGGAGGTACTGGCAGAGGGACAGAGAAGGGGCCAGGAAAGCTGTGACTGGTAGAGGGGGCCAGCGCCAGGAAACAGAGCCCTAGGGAGTCACAGATGCCGGTGAGATGAGGCACTGGCGAGGAAATGGAAAATTAGCTTTGGGCGTGCATGAGGTCCAAGAAGAACTGGTCAATAAGCAGAGAAGCACAGTTGCTGGAACAGCATCAAGTTTAGGGTATTTGAATTCACAAAAGCGATTTTCTTTAATGGTGTATGATCATTTTTGAGTGATTTAAGATCCCAGTCTTTTTAGTAAGGTTTTCCTTATTCTGAAAGGGGAAAAAATTCGGTTAGTACAGTTAGAGATTGCATCACGTCTTCTCAGATAAGAGTGCTTAAACACTAAGCATGAGTTACAAGTGAACTTGGACGTGGGTAATTTTCAGAATCGGGCTGAGCATATAGCTCCCTTTAATTTAGAGACATCCCATCATTGGAACACACAGAGTGTAATTGAAGTATTATTATAGAGGATACTTTCTAAATAAGTCTTACCTGTTCTGTGGCCTTTGGCAAGATTCCTGAGCCTCTGGGGCGCCTGGGTGGCTCAGTCATTAAGCATCTGCCTTCCAGCTCAGGTCATGATCCTAGAGTCCTGGGATTGAGTCCCACAGGGGGCTCTCTGCTCAGCGGGAAGCCCCCCTTTCCCTCTTCCACTTCCCCTGCTTGTGTTCCCTCTCTCACTGTGCCTCTCTCTGTCAAATAATAAATAAAATCTTAAAAAAAAAAAAAAGATTCCTGAGCCTCTCTTAAGCCTTAGTTTCCTTATCTATATAATAAAACTACCTCCCAGGGTGGGACAGAGTTGATGGGATCATCTGTAGGGAGTGCTTAGAACAATGCCTGGCATATGGTAAGCATCCAGGAAGTCCTTTCCCTCTGGGGCACAGCAGGTCCACACGGGGTCCCCCAGGGAAGCGTGTGTGCAGAGAATAAAGGAGAGCAGAGTATTACTTGACTGTTAGCTCTGCAGAATACTCATGAGGCATGCTGGATCTCCATGAAAACACCTTTACCCACTGGAAATCAGAGGGGCCAACATGCATGCTCTGCTCATTTCCCCACATCCAAACACGAGTCACAGATGTCCACATGCTGAGGTGAGGTGAGGGACGAGAGAGAGAGAGAGAGAGAGAGAGAGAGAGAGAAAAGAGAGAGAGAGAGAAGAGAGAGAGAGCGCGCGCGCTTTTGCCCACAGCTGGGGAAGTTTGTTCATTGCCCTGTTATGACTACTGCTGTGGAGGAGGAAGATGGCGACCCTCCCACACCTATTTAAAAGGGGACAAACCACTCCTTCCTTATTTCTCCCCGTGGGGGCGGGAAGATGCGTGGAGAGCCCTAAACTCCTCTTCATGATTAACACACACCTGTCACACACCTGTTTAGTCAGGTTAGCAGCTTGAGCTTCCAAAGAAATCTGGCCCCATGCCCAGTGATCACTGGAGGCCGTGGTGGGTCACAGCCTTCCCGCAGGCACTGCCGGTAGCGCTGGAAGGACTCCTGGAGGACCAGGATTGTTTTGTCGATGTTTATCCTCGATCCTGTGTCCTTGACGCCTATGAGAGTGCATCCTATGAAATGTACTGCCTAACTTTTTGATAAAGGTGGTTATGGTTAATAAGATCAGAAATTCTGGGACATTCAACCGAGATCTAGAATGGCTTTGTTTTTGTTTGTTTTTAAATATTCTGTGTACCTCTGGCTGCGCTGGCAGGAAGGGTGTGGCAGTTTGATAAAACCCGCCCTTTGCAGGAGGTAAAGCCTGCATGTCCCTATCTCCCTGTTTCTCTTTCTGGCAAGGGCACTGGGGGAAGATTATCTGCTTTGGGGTGATGTAAACGGCTGACCTTGATATGTTGGGCAATCGACTTTCTCAACCTCAGCTTCCTCCTTTGCACAGAGGGAGGGCACTCTCTCTCTATAGGGTGGCAGGAGGCAGGCACCATGTGCTTCGACTGAGCCTGGCATACTGTAGCTTTCAGAGGTTGTTCCCTTCCTCTCCACTGGTGTCTTGAAAATGCTGGACCTATAAAAGTCCCTCCCTTGTATTGGAAGCGTACCTCAGATTTACCTGTCACTTCCCAGAAAGGAAATGGTTGGTACGAATGTATGGAAGAAACTGGGGAGTGAAAAAAACTGAGTGTTCTGTGGTTGTACCCGTAATCTGACCCCACAGCCTGGTCTACTATGAGGGAAGAACTGAGTCTGATTCTCCCCAACTCTGCCCTATCCTGACTCCCACACATATGCCTATACACGTGTTCCCAGAAATGCCCAAAGCTAGATAAGTACCTACGGGAACTATAACCAACTGGTCTATCTTGAAATTTAGCTAGACCCCCTACTTCTATGAAACAGTCAGCCAGATCTGAGACAGTGCAGAAATGAAGTTATAAAGCACATGGTCAGGTCACGTACCGTAGTTTTCCATGTAGGATGGATGTTATTTGGTCCAGGTTCTGGGTAGGTAGGTTTCACTGCACTCAGTCCCATTCATGGGAGAGATCCTATGACTGTCATTAACTTGGTGAGAGGCTGACACGGGTGGGCTGTCCGGCCCTTCTCGGCTCCTCAGCACTTAGGCTCAGTGCAGGCACCCTTAGTGGTCCACCTGTGTATGTGTGAAGTCCTTAGGGAAGCAAGACTGCTGTCACCCCAGTGAGGGGGACATGTAGCATTTCTTTAAAGCACATGGTGGCTGTTATAAAGTAGTCTTCTGGTTTTAGGACACAGTATGAATATTGAACAGGCTTTGATGAGGGCTTCTCTCCACTCCAGTTTGCCTTTATACCCCCAGCGGCACTTAGATCGGTGGAGGTGACCCACAGCCACTTTTTCCCTATAGATGAGGAATACTTAGCCTGGTGCCTCATACCTGGTTGCTGCCAGATGACTTTTTTATAAGTAATTCAAATGAGTCTAATCTTAATATTTTGTAATAAATTTCATGCGTAAAGATTTCAGGGTTTAGGAAAACGGAATTCTATGCCCAGAAATATTTTTCTTAAATTGTATTTATTTGAATTCATTTAAATACAGTCCTATATTTTGAGATAATGAATGGTGACTTTCACAATACTTATTTTGTTTTGTCTTTACTTTTCAGAAACAAGTAGAAAAACAGATGATCCAGAAATAAAAGAAAAAGGTGAGATCACCAAATAAACTGCCTTTCAAATATACATAGGAAGAAAATCATCATACTATTCTGAATAACATGATGATTTTATTTTATATCATCAGTTAAATTGCCTCTGGGTTTATTATTTCAATGGTTTCATCAACAAACATTTATCAATATTTACATAAACATTAAGAGCCAAAGAGATGCCCTGGCTTCTGACCCTGGTTTTTGCCATTCACTGTATGTGTGTCTGAGTATTCCTTGCCCTCTGTGCCTCAGTTTCCTCTCTGATATGAGAATAAAATAGTACCAAGTTCAGGAACCAGAAGACTCCTGTTTCTACAATACTAATTAATTGAAAATATGTGTAAAGTACTTAAAGCAATGTGAATAGCACAGGGAAAGCACTTAGGAAATGGTAAATATTATTGTTTATGTTAACATCTGTGCCAAGAATAGAGATCCAGAGATTACTAGAACTTGTTCTGTTTTACAAGAAACTCTGAATTGTTGGAAGGACTTGCAAACAAGGTTATATCCATATAGAAAGAATCATCTCTGCTTTCCCACCGTTGATTACAATCAGATTCTAATAAATTAAATAGCGCAGTAGATTTTAAATCAGCTCTTACAAAGGTTCCTTAGCTTACTCAAAGTGAGGAAATAAGTTAAAAAATTAAATAGATGATTATGGGATAATGCTTACTTTTTTTTCATATTCCACTTCTCTTTGTTCTTTCCAATCCTTGACATCTTATTTTTAAGTATTTAATTCAAGTTAGGCAATAAGAATCTCTAAATAGTAAGTAAGGCTGCTAATTTTACCCCTCACAAAATTTTTTACATCATTTAATTAATTTATTTATTTTCTCATCATAATAAGTGTTCTCTTTAATCTCCAGCCTCCTCCACCTCTCTCCCCTCTGCTAACCATCAGTTTATTCTCTATAGTTAACAATCTGTTTCTTGGTTTGTGTGTCTATTTTTTTCCCTTGCTTATTGGTTTTGTTTCTTAAATACCACACATGAGTGAGATCATATGGTATTTGTTTTCTCTGACTGACTTATTTCACTTAGCACCCATTATACTATCTAGTTCTATCCATGTTGTTGCAAGTGGAAAGAGTTCATTCTTTTTTATGGCCGAATAATATTGCATTGTGTATATACACCACATTTTCTTTATCCATCTGTCTATTGATGGACACCTGGGCTGTTTCCATGTCTTAGCTATTATAAATAATGCTGCTATAAACACAGGGTGCACGTATCCCTTTAAATTAGTGTTTTTGTATTTTGGGGGTAAATACCCAGTAGTGTGATTACTGGATCATAGGGTAGTTCTGTTAGCTTTTAATATCATTTGAATGATAAAATCTTTAATGATTAAACATTACAATTTCAGAAGTGCCTTTAATTTTGAGTGATGAAAGCAGTGTCTACATTTGAGAAGATATTACAGTACGTACCATGTTATAATATACATAATGTACATGGTCTTAGAGTTGCTGGCCTCTGGCTATAGTTCTGTAGCCCTTAGGCTGGGAACTAGGCATATAGCCATGCATTTTTTTCCTGACTAGTTGTATTTAATTTTTTATGAAAGTGATCCCACAATATAGTTTTAAAATACGACTTTTAATGAAAAACAGCAGTCTTCTGCATCCCTACTCCCTATGAGTTCCATCCCTGACTTTCCTTTAGGTGTTTCTTCTAGTACTTACCTGCACATTTCTAAATAGCTACTTGTGCAAGTTTCTTGTCAATGTTAGAAGTTGTTGGTTGAATTTTCTACATAGATGACTGGATGAGCTCAGTCATGACCCAAGTTCTCCATGCTGCCCCACCATCCTGATCTTCTGTGACCTCATGACGTACTCTGATCTTGATAAGTAAGTAGTCAACCTTCTCCCTAGTTTTGTTTCCTACATTTCAATGACCCACGGTGAGATGTGATCAGGAAGGAGACGATCCTGTTTCTGACAGAGTCAGAAGGTCAGTAGTAGCCTAATGCTTCACCACAATGTCTGTGTCCTTCCCCTCACTTCATCTCATCGCATAGGCATTTTCTTATCTCACATCATCCTAAAGAAGGGTGGGTACAGGACAGTAAGATATTTTGAGAGAGAGAGAGAAGCCACATTCGTACAACTTTTATGACAGTATATTGTTGTACCTGTTCTATTTTATTAATTATAATAATCTCTTACTGTGCCTAATTTATAAATTTAACTTTATCATAGGTATGTATGTATAGGAAATAACATACTATACATAGGGTTCGGTACTGTCTGTGGTTCCTGGCATCCTCCTGGGAGTTTTGGAATGGGTCTCTTGTAAATAAGGACAGACATCTGTATAAAGGAGAAAAAAACAAAGCAAGGAGGAGGATATCATCAGCTTTTGCTAGAACTGATCACTTTCTCAATTCCAGAATACTTCCTTCACTTGACTTGCTGGTTACCACATCCTCTTGGTTTTTCTCCTACTCTTTGCTGTGTGTGCTTTTCTCAGCCTCTTTGGATGGCTGTTCCTCATCTCCCTGACCATCTAGCACTCAAGTGCCCCGGGATTCAGTCCTCAGAGCATTTCTGTATCTGCACACACTCCCTCCGTGATCTTACCTAACCCCCTCCTTTAAATATCTGTCTGCCAAGGATGACCACACTCACCTGCCCCCGGGTCTCTTCCCTGGACTCTAGACTGGGGTGTCCAGCCATTGTCCGGTGTTTGCCAGAGAATCTTGTTTGGACATCTGATAATCACTTCTAACTTAGCTGGTGTGGACTGAACTCCTGCTCTCCCCCCTCGAAATCTGCTCCTCCTGTGAAGTGTCTCTTTCATGCCTCCTTAAATTTCCCTCAGCAAGTCCTGTCAGTCCTCTCCCCACAATATATCCAGAATTCCACCGCTTCCTGCCCCCGACACCCACCACCACCTAGCTCCAAGGTGGGAGCTACCGTCTATTGCCAGCCTTATTCCAGTTGCCTCCCAACTGGTCTTCCCACGTCCACCTTTGTCTCTATAATCTTTCTCAATACACGGGCCACAGTGACCCCTTTAAAACCTAAGCTGTGCCGTGTTGCCCACTGTCTCCAGCATCTTCATAGCTCCCTCAAAATCAAGTCCTTTGCAGTACAAGCCCTCATAAAATCCACTCTCCCTTCTCTGTCTTCTCTTGGTTTCCTCCCCATCATCACAACCTATAATACTCTCTCTCCTTTGATTACTCTACTCTAGCTACACAGGCTTCCCTGCCAAACATGTATGGGACCCAGGGCCTTTGCACTGACCGTTCCCTCCCAGCTAACTCTTCTCCCCCAGAACCCACATGGCCTGCCATAGTTTTTGCTCAACTGTGGCCTTATTAATGAACCTCCCTAACCTTCTTATTTCAGGTTAAAACCCCTTTATTTTCCATACCCTGTTCCCTTGCTTTGTTTTCTCTATAACACCATGTGATGATATTTAGTTTAATTCTTTGGTATTTATTGTTTGAACCTCCCACTGGAATCAAATTTCCATTTTTATCCTGCTCACTGCTGCATTTCCTATGCCTGGCACATAGTAGGCACTTAGTATTTGTTCATTGAATTTCTATTATGTTTTAATTTTGAAGGATTTGAAGAGACATTGCATTCTTTTTTTTTTTTAAGATTTTATTTATTTGAGAGAGAGAGAGAATGAGAGAGAGCATGAAAGGAGAGAAGGTCAGAGGGAAAGGCCGACTCCCTGTGGACCTGGGAGCCTGATACTGGACTCGATCCCGGGACTCTGGAATCATGACCTGAGACGAAGGCAGTGACTTAACGAACTAAGCCACCCAGGCACCCCATTACAGACATTCTTTAAGTAAGAACAGACCCAGATAGAACTCTTAGGATGGAAATCTATGGGAAACACAAAGCTTGAATCAGTGACACTAGGGTAAGAAGACAGCTGTTGTCATCCCTAAGGAAACCGGAGTGATTACATGGTTCCCCCATGACCTCATGTGACAGAGCTCAGTGGTTGCCTGGACTGCCATACCCATGCTGTTTAGAGCATAGAAATGACAAGTGTTCAAAGTGTTAAATACGCATTCACTTTCCGTTTCTTCGTCTGGACATAAGGATCATGATCCTTAATGCCTCACAGGGTATACTTCAAAACAGGAAGATAAAATGAAACTACTTGTAAATCATAAATTCAGTCTGCTACTACTATTACTATCCAAATATCTGCACTCCAGATTGCTTCGATTAGCAATTAAGTTTGTTGATTTGGGGGTGAATCATAGGTGTGCCAGTTTTAAGATTTAGTTAAAATGGTGCTTTTGAAAGATCCATATGTACTGTCATAATCCGTTCTAAAAGCAAAGGTATTTTTAGCCCCCAAAGTACAACACATATAATTAAAGAATAACGGGTGGGTTTTGTTTGTTTTTTTTTTTATTAGGTTGTATAAATTTAGCTGTACAAAAAACTCACTAAAATGATTCACATTATTCAATTGGCCTTGGACCAGTGACCACGTCTTGTTGTAGCTCCAAGGCGGAGACCACAGAGGTAGTACCAAGGCTGCTCTTGGGACCAGGTTAACTCATGTCTCCCTCAGTGATCCCAGAGACTAACCCCGAGTTAAAAGAGAAAGGAGATAAAACAAATCCTCTTTGTCCTTTATTCTGGTTTTCCTGTCCTGTATTGGTTAGGGAAATAAACACTCTTAAGGAAAATCCTGGTTTCTTAACAACCCCCTATTTTTACCCTTCTCTGTCTTCAGTGGTTGAGTTGGATTCGGACCTTCCTTACAAATCACGCATTCCCATTACAATTAAATACAGTTATATATAATTTTTAAAAACCTCAAGTTTTAGTGGCTTAAACAAGATAGGAGTTTATTTCTTATCCACATAAATAATCTATGACCAGTTTAATGGCTCATTAAGGATGCAGCTCCTCTCTTGCCATTCTGCTGTCCTTAGTCTATAACCTCATATTTCAAAAGGACCATTGAAGTGCCAGCCATTATCACCACATCCAGATAACACAAAAGAAGTGGAGAGAAGGAGTAAACTTCTTAGGAGAACTACATTTAACTGATAGAACATTGGTAAAGCTAAAATTCAGGGTTCTGCTTCTACAGAGGAAGAGAACATCAAGTATTGAGAGGAAGAAGCAATTAGCAGTCTTGAGGATGCAATATTTTATCCTTGTTACCAAGGTATACTCTACAACCATATTTTAGGGAAATGGCTACTGCTCTATGTTAAAAGTTTTAATAAATCATCAGAATGTTAAAATTTTTCATCATTCACAAAAACATACATGAATTTATTTATCCACTTAAACATTTGCATGCCTATTGCATGCCAGATACTGTTGTTGTAGGCAAGTAGATGCAGGTGAGAATAAGACAAAATTCCTTTCATGGAGCTCACCTTCCAGTCGGGAATCCAGCAGCATGCACAAAATCTGAAATAGTGATAGTGCTCTAAAGGATATTGACCAAGAGAGTGCGCTGGAGGGAGGTGGGGAGGGAAGTAAGGGGAGAACATCTCTGGGAGGTTAGGAGTACTATCAGGGCAACGGTATAAATGCTGAGCTAGGAGTACATGGAGCAGAGGAAGCACCTGTGCAAAGGTCCTGAGGCAGAACAGCCAAGCCTGAGAACCTGGAGCACCCTGACCAAGCTGAGAGTATATATCATGCAGTCAGAGAGAAATTTGGGGGCCAGGCTGTGGCAGGGAGTCTGACATTTTCCTTCATGCAGTTGGGATATCCTATCCAGGCTGTGAGAGTGTCTGCAAATCAGTGTTTCTCATTCACACATTGACTTGATTGCTCCTGGGACATCTACTTCAGTACTTCTGACAAAGGTAGAGACAGGGGGAGGGTGGACTCTGGGCATTGGTGCTCACAGAGAGTGAACACACGCAAGCCCTACCCCTACCTACTGCTGCTCACAGCGGCGCTGCTTCTTCAGAGGCTCCATTTTGTCCTCACGGAGCTTCGCCTCCTTCTGCACGGCCTGCCATATTCTGTATGACTTTGTCCTCCAGGCTTCTGATCCAAAGGGGACTTGTCCAGTGTGGTGGGTGCTGGTCTCTCTGGACTGTTTCTTCAGGGAATCTGTGGAGAGAATGAATCCATGGATCAGCTTTGCCTGCTTGGCTCATCACACTCCATCGTGGGAAACTGGAAGTTTGTAGTGGTACCAATCAACAGATGTTTGTCCCTGAAGTATTTTATTGGGCGGGAAATGCAGGAATGGTCTTAAAATTAAAAGATCTAATGCTCAGTGTTACCCCAGATTCATTGAAAATCCATTGACATTCATTGCCTGCCTTGGGAATTCCATCCTCTTTTTTTACTCAGTTTTGTAGGGTGCTGTTAACAATGGGGAAGATGAAAGAGGAAATATTCCATTTTGGAACATGTATTGAAAAAATGGAATGTGTTTTAATAGTCAGACTTCAGTTTCACAATAATGATAGAAGTGGAGTTTTTGTTTTGTTTTGTTTTTTAAATGGCCATTATGAATTTGTCTCAGACTGAATTATCAGGTTGCTGGGATTTTCTGCTTGTGTGATTTCCCCTCAAGCATATTGTTGAGGAACTGCTGGTGAGAGCAAAAGATTTTGCTTTTACTTCGAATTAATAATTCTATGTTCTTTTCTTTTAGGGAGTCATGGGTTTGAAATAGGGATTATTCCAAAACAGGCCCTATTTGCCAGATTCTTAAATTGAATCAGATTCTT
The DNA here is from genome assembly GCA_028646535.1 of Procyon lotor. Classification (NCBI taxonomy): domain Eukaryota; kingdom Metazoa; phylum Chordata; class Mammalia; order Carnivora; family Procyonidae; genus Procyon; species Procyon lotor. Next base: position 103,498,161 of record CM053606.1, on the reverse strand, counting down.
TCTGTTTGTTTTAGATAAGGTTGCTATATCTGTTTCTCCCCACTGGATGTCATCTTTTCCCACATATTCCATCTTCCACAACCACAAAATGGGTGAACTACAAAGTAGTGACTGCAAAAACTAGATGTCAACTCAAATAGTTACTTTTATTCGTCCACTTACTGAGTACATGGATGGGCACCTACTATGTGCCAGGCCCTGTTATAGGCACCGGGGCTAACACAGTCAATAAAAACAAAGTCCCCATTCTCCTGGTGCTTATCATTTAGTGTGTGTGTGTTTGGGGAGGAAGGTTAGATATGTAATTATTAAAAATTAGAATATCATGGTAATAAGTATGTAAAGGAATGTCAAACAGGAAAAAACTACAGAGAATGACAGTGGACAGGGGTTGCTCTGTGGAGAGGCCTCTGGGACAGTGACGTTCCAAGATGCAAGGGAATGAGCTATGGAAACATTCAGGAGAACGGAGTCTAGGGATGGAATAGCACATCCATAGTCCCGGAGGGACCCTGAGGATCAGCAAGGAGGCCAGTGTGTCAGGCCAGTGTGGCAGGCGGGGAGTTGGGGAGGGAGAGGGATAGGAGTGGATGAGATCAAAGGGCTCTCAGGGTCTGAATCGCACAGGGCTTTGAAGGCCGCCAACTTTATGGATTTTGCATATTAACTTGAGCTGGGAGATTCAGAGTTGGAAGGTTGGTACGATGAGCCTTATGTTTCAGAAAGCTCATTCTGGCTCTGGGGAGACAAGATCAGAAGCAAGGAGACCACGTAGGAGACTCCAGGAGGGAGTAATAAGGCTGGTATTAGGATGTGGCATAATGGAGGTGAGTGGTGGTTAGATTCTCCATGTATTTGCATGTGAAGTCACTAGCATTTGCTAATGGATAGGATATGAGGTATGAGAGAAAGACAGGAGTCAAAAATGACTGGGAGCTTCTTAAAAAGAGGTGCTTGAGCAATTCATTGAACATGAAAGCATGCAACACATGGCTGGTTTAACATAGATCAAGTGTCAGTTATTAGTTGAGGATTTGTGAGTCTTTAAAGGAATTTGAGAAGCAACAGAATACCTGTGCCTGCAAAAAGGAAATGTATTTTTGCTGTGTTTTATAATTGCATTTGAATCGAGGACTTTTCCTGAAATTTTTCTTTGATTCAGACTAATACTTAAATATCTCATTGTATTATTCATTACAATTAAGGATACGCTTCAACAATATACTTTGTGACTGTCTTTTAGGCATTTATTTTCTTTTCTTTTTTTTTTTTTTAAAGATTTTATTTATTTATTTATTGGAGATAGAGACAGTGAGAGAGAGCACGAGAGGGGAGAAGGTCAGAGGGGAGAAGGTCAGAGGGGAGAAGGTGAGAGGGGAGAAGCAGACTCCCCATGGAGCTAGGAGCCTGATGTGGGACTCGATCCCAGGACTCCAGGATCATGACCTGAGCCGAAGGCAGTTGCTTAACCAACTGAGCCACCCAGGCGCCAAGTCTTTTAGGCATTTAAAGATGTCCTGGTTACTGTTTGTATTCTTTTAAAAAGTGATAATCAGTGCCCTACCAGAACACCAGATGGCGCTAGAAAACAAGTCACATTTACACTAACAGAAATCCCATTTGTAATGCAGCTTCAAGGAAAGACCTAGAAGATTATAACATAGCCAGTAAATCAGCCTGATGCAACTAGCCTTGTATGGATACTTCTGGGTTTTCTGTGATCATAAGGAAAACAGAGATAGAACCAACATGAGCAACAATCAAATCTCAATCATCCTGGCGATCCCAGCGTCCTGGGATCGAGCCCCATATCAGGCTCTCTGCTCAGGAGGGAACCTGCTTTCCCCCCCCCTCTCTGCCTGCCTCTCTGCCTACTCGTGATCTCTCTCTCTCTGTGTGTCAAATAAATAAATAAATAAATAAATAAAATAAAAAAAATCTTTAAAAAAAAAAAGTCTCTCTTTCCCTCTCTCTACCCCTCACCCCATAAAAAAAATATATATATATATTTTATATATATATATATATATATATATATCAGTGAAGTTTTTCCTGGGATTCTTACAGCTGAATGGAACATATCTGAGCAAAGTTGTTCACCATCATCTTGAGGATAAAAACGAAACTTATTAGTACAGCACCTGAAGCTTATGGCTTTCCTCTGTTCACAGTGCTCTTTTTGGCCTCCCCTCTTCACATCCTCCTGGCAAAGTGCCGCTCCTTAGAAATGAGCTTAGAGGTTATCTCTCTAGACAGCCTCCCCTGATTACACCCTGTCTCTTACTCCAAACCAGAAGATGTACTTTACTTCTGTACTTCCAAGATACCCAGTGTTTGTAGATTTTTAGCATGTACTTTGAGGTTTTTCCTTTAATTTTTAGACAGAAGTCATCTAAAAGGTAGGAACTATGACACCCTCCCCCATTTTGTATTAGTCAAGGTTCTCTAGAGATACAGAATCAATATAATAGGGTGTATGTGTATGTGGAGACAGAAACAGAGACACAGATTTATTGTAAGAAATAGACTCACATGATTATAGAGGCTAGCCAGTCCAAAATCTGCAGGGTAGACAGGCACGCTGGAGACCCAAGGAAGAGTTGATGTTGCAGCTCAAGGCCAAAGGCAGTCTGGAGACAGAGTTTCCTCTTCCTTGGTGGTGGTTGTGGGGGTGGGGTTAGTCTTTTTCTTTAGGCCTTCAACTGATTGGATGAGGCCCACTTACATTATGGGGGATAATCTGCTTTAATTTGAGACTATAGATTTAAGTATTAATCTCATCTAAAAAATATCTTCATAACAATGTATAGACATGTTTGACCAAATATCTGGGTTATCATGGTTTTGCTAAGTTGACATATAAAATTAAACCATCACATCCCTCGAATAGCACCTAACCATAATATAAGAGTATAAGAGGAATTGAATAAATAGTTATGGTATGAAAAATTTGATTTAATCTGTGATTTTCATCTGATGGTGATATTATCCTTTCGTTTCCTTACCTCTTCATCTGATGTTGATATTATAAAATGCGAATGGCCCAGATGATGAGCAGGAAGAGTTTATAGACAGAAATATCACTGTGTGGATGAATCTTACCTGTCTAGAATGTACTGTATTTCATGTTATTTTCACAGAGGTTCTCATCTAATTCTTATCAGAAAATCTTGTGAGTTAAGTATTTTTCAGCCATATTTAGCCATGTTTCTTCAAACTTTTTTTTCTTTTCCTCTCCACTACTTGTAGTAGAACTACATGTTGGAGTGCATGATAATGTCCTACACATCTCTGAAACTTTGTTCTTTTTTGTTAATTTTTTCCCTCCTCTTAAATTGCATAATTTCTATTGCTCTATCTTCGAGTTCAGTGAATTTTTCTTCTGGTATTTCAAATCTTCTGTTGAGCCCATGGAGTAAAATTTTCATTCTAGCTACTCTGCTTTGCAAGTCTAGATTTCCAACTGTTTCCTTTTTATAGTTTCCATTTCATTGTTGAGATTCTGTATCTGGTCACTCATTAATACCATTAATGATATTTTTTTTCTTTTTTTCTTTAAATGTTTATACTTTAAATGTTTATACTTTAAATTAAAAGTAAATACTTTTCTTTAAATGTTTTTCTTTAAATGTTTATACTTATTTATAGTCGCCCATTTGAATAATGTTTTCTAATAAACCCAGCATCTAGGCACACTTGGAGACAGTTGCTACTGACTGCATTTTTCCCCTTGAGTATGGATCGGGAGAGTCCTGTTTCTTCACATTTCTAGGAATTTTAGGGTAAAAGCTGGATCGTGTATAGAATATGTTGTGGCAACTCTGGAAATTTTTTTTCCCTGACAATTATTGGTGACCCCTAGACAGTTAACTTGCCTGGATTCAAACTAAAAAATCCATCTCCCTGCAGTGTGAAGCAACTTCTTTCTTGGCTCAGGTTTATTGACTTCCAGCTGCTGTTTTTGTAAGTTCAGCTCTCTGGAGAGTGGGGCAGGAGGTGCTCTGAGCCTGTGTGGTTTAGTGGTCTGCTAAAGATTTGGTCAGAATTCATACTCAAATTTGGGGGCTTCTTTCTGAGCTTCACGGTTTGAATTTCCAGTTGCTTTGTCAGCCTGAAGTTCTGCTGTTTTATACTTCAAGCCATTAGAACTTTGAATTTCTTCTAGGCAAACTGGATGTGTATTGAGAAATGTGCTCAGGCAAAACACAACAAATTTGCACATTTCACCAGAGGATTTCTATCTTTTGAAAGTAGATTTCTGCAGTAGCTAGCCTCCGGGAAGGCCCCAGGGATTTTTGCCTCCTGGTATTTGGGCCTCTGTGTGGTCTTCTTTCCACTGAATAGGGCTGACCTATGTGACTAATAGGGCAATGCAGAATTGACAGAGTGTGAATCCCAAGGCTAGCATTGCATCTTCTGCCTTGTCTTTCGGATTGCTTGCCTGCTTTGGAGGAAACTGGCTGCCTTGTCATGAGAATATATAAGCAGCCTTTGGGCAGGTCTAGGTAGCAGGAAGCTGTATAAGATACTAAATGTTTATGGTGGTTGTAAGCTGCTGGTTTTGGGGGTACTTTGCTTTGCAGCCATATATAACTAGTCTATCCTCATCGAGGTTCTGCCTGCTTTTTCACCAGGCTCCCAGGGGCTACCCATGAAGATGGAAAGTTATCAGTCAGCCTGGGATTTGTGCCGAGTTTATTCTCCAGTTTTGGATCTTGGCCCTTCTGTGGCTGTCTTGCATCCAAGATTTCCCTTTTCAGTTTTCATCGGCTCTGTTCTCTTCATGCTGAGGTCTGCCCTCTTCAGTGGGGAAGGACTCAATTTTCTGCTGCCTGACTTGGGGTGGTTGGGAGCAAAAAAATCGCAAACTCACCATTCTTAGCCAATGTAGAGACTATCTTTCAAGAATAAATTCTTCTGGGGGTGCCTGGGTGGCTCAGTCGGTTAAGCATCTGCCTTTGGCTCAGGTCATGGTCCCAGGATTTTAGGATCAAGCCCCATGTCAGGCTCCCTGCTTTGTGGGGAACCTGTTTCTCTCTCTCCCTCTTCCTCTGCACCCTCCCCAGGTTATGCACATGTTCTCTCTCTCTTTCTGTCTCTCTCGTGCTCTCTTGTGCATGCATGTGCTCCCTCTCTCTCAAATAAATAAATAAAATCTAAAAAAGAAAGAATAAATTCTCCTGTTATAAGTTTCTACCTATCTTTGGTCATTTTCCAGGGCCTTCAAATAGTTGTTTTAATATTTCAGTGACATTTCATTGATTTAATTGATTTAAATTGGTGATAATTCATGGATTTAATGAAATATGAATATTAACATTCTCTGAATATTAGAGAAGCTGAACATCTGAAATGTGTAAGCCATTCTGGATTCCTTTGCTGCAAACTGCCTAGTCCTATCTTTTTTCTTTTTTTTCTCATTGGTTTTCAGGGTTTCATTAATATTAATATTAATTTCCTTGTTAGTTTTTATATCACAAAAATATTTTCCCAGTTGACTCTTTAGCTATAAACTTTGTGTACAAAGCTTAACAGATACATAAACATTGAAACAAGTAAGTGTGTGAATGAATGCATGGAGTGGCTTTCTCTCACGTGTTATAGTATTTTGTCCCAATAATATCTCCTTGCTCTCATATAATTCTCTATTGGACTAAAATATGCGGGAAAACCTTGGACAGCCTTGATTCAATGGCCTTGGCTTAGGGAGCATAGTTCTTCCGTCAAGTCATTCGTTCATTTATCTTACCAAGATAAGAACGTAGCACCTGTTCATGGAGACACTTGTCACCAAGTTTCAATGACTTGGGTTTCTGAGAACCGTTGAATTATTGAATTATTGAAGTCACTGAATTATTGTGTGGTCTATCTAGGTAGGTCTTCTGTCTTCACTGCTAAAGAGCAGTCCCTAACACACCATCTGTTCTTCATTCTTAGTACCAGCAGCTCACCTAGATGTAACTCACACAGCCTGGTGGTTCAGTTCAGGCCACACCCCGACACCGTTGTAAGTTTCCCAGAGTGTCGAAGCACAATGTAGCACTAGCACACTTAAACCAGTTCCGGGAAAAGCTTCGAGAAAAGTCTCCCTTCGCCCTACCCTACTTGCAGCTGTGAAAAGAGTTCGTAAGAGAACGGCTGTTAGAGATTTATTATAATCATTACATTCAACAGCTACTGTAGTTTTAGTGGTTCCTAAAATATACCCACAGTTATTGTCTGATTACTTCTACAGATAAGTTAATTATAGGAGATTTCTGACTCTTATACAAGTCTGATTTAGAGAGAAGTTTAATTACAGCAATTTTGGTGGTTTAAATAAGCTCAGCATATATTACCAGTCTCAGCAAGTGTAGTTGAGTTTTTAGCTGTGTTGAAATACACATTTGCTTTGTTTTTATTTTTCATTTCATGATCTTCACCATACTGTTGTGCCAGGGATAATTCAGGGCACCTGTTTCCACCAGAATGAATCTTCAGTCAAACACACCGCAGGACAATAATAGCAAATTCTTCGTTATCATTAAAATCCCATTCTAATGCTTCCTGTTGAGCACTCAACAGCTAGCTTACAGCGTTAATTTCTGCCATGATTGTGACTACATGAGCAGAGGAGTAAAATCAGTTTATTAAGGAAAAAACTCAGATTGACTGTTTGAAAATGATCAAGATCTAAATTTTCTTTTGATTGATGGGAAATATGACCCTGTCTTCAAGTCAGAGCAATACACTTCATTGTTTATTAACACATGGTCTATTTGTATACTGCAACAAATTAAAGATGAAGATATTAGCCAAAGATGCCCAAGCTGACTTAAAATTAAGCTTTCAAGAACTGTCATAAAAAGACAGGGCTGTCAGCAGTCAGATATATTCATTTGCTTAAATAAGACTTCAAATTGGAGAGTGCATTAGTTTGGAAAGTGCATTACTGAAAATTACCTCAGTCTTATTACAGAGCTCTTCTCCAGAGCATTTTTTATTCTTCTGATCTAATGGTACTGGCATTTACAGCAGTAATTCTTGCCGTATGTTTATATGTTTTTCACTTAAAAATCAAATCTATGTTGACAATAAAAAGTATTAGTAATAGTGAAAATAAATCAAATCCTCTCCGTTTCAGTCTGGGTGATTTTATTACATTCTGCCCAGGAAGCCAGACTACTTACTTATCCCTGACACCATGGAACGGCAGTCAGGCTTTTCTCTTTTGCTAGAATGCTCCTTCTTCTTCCTCACCATTGACTTAGGTCCTGCGAAGTCCTTTGCTGTTACTGAGCCTGGTTGGCAGTGGTATCGAGCAGGGTGGGAGTGGGTGGAGCCTGAGGTCAGACAGATGCTCAAGGATGGGACAGATAATTAGGTGTAAGCAGCAGGTGGTGTCCAGAAGGCGGGGCCATAAGGCCATGTTCAAATACATCTCAGAAATGGGAAGAAGCTATTATCACGAGGATTCGGGAACAGACAACAAGCAAAGCTGGGAGCAGGAAGATGTTTTCTGACAGAAGTATTTCCACATAGGGGAGTAGCTTTGGATCCCTCCAGAGGCACTGGCACACCCCAGAGTCCCATTGCTAGTCCTGCTCAGCTAAGGAGCTAGTCCAGGGGGACAGCGGCAGGGCCTGAGGTCCATGCAGGGATAAGAGCAACAACAGACCATTAGCTGGACCTATACTATGGAAAGGACCATTGTATGTTTATTAAACAACTGTCTTAACGATAAGTGTATGAGTCACAAATGACCAGAAAACCTCACTGCATGTGAATCTGAGAAGAACGGGCCTTTTCCTTATATTGGTAGCATACTGAGCTGGGCTCGGGAGCTGTCTGGATCTGGTCGTGGACCCTTTGGGCCCCATGTCTGTCTTATCTGAAGACTCCTCTCACCTCACATGAGTCCCTTCCTTTGCTAAACCTCGCGATTTTGAATCAAGATGGCAAGAAGATAATATTAGTAAATTCTCACTTGCCATCTACACATGCTCAAACTTTGAGTAGCAAAGAACATGTTGCTATCCTGTCTCTACCGCTGTCTCTCTCTACCTTCCTGTGGTAGCCAGGGGGCAGAAACTGTCTTCTTTGGGATTTTGGCTTCTTAACTGTTAGAGCCAACTCATGTAACCCGCATCTTGTGTACCCGATGTGTACACATGTGTACAGCTACAAAGTAGCTGGGGACCTAGGACAGATCATGTATTGAAGATACGTTCCTATATGCGATGAAGATACTTTGAGAAAAACAGAATCCTGATACTAAAAAGCAAGTGCCTTTTGCTTGATTGGTTCACTTTTTGCCCTCTCCCCATGGGGTCCGGCTGTGCCTTGCACACGGAAGGTGCTCAGCATTTAACCAGTCATTGCTGTAGACCCGTTCTTGAGTTGCTGGGGAGAACTTTTTAAAAACTCTTATCATGAAATAATAAGAAAATATCACTGATGTGGCTAAAGGCATCTTTTGCATACATCCTCCAAATTATTCACTACTACCAATAATAATCACCTAAGGCAACTATGTGGACTTATATTGCAAATTCTAAACCCATTTCAAGTCTTAAGTACATTTGTTTACTTAGTTATGGTAGAATGACTTTTGCCTTTGGGTTGATTTTTAAGAAGTCTGCATGCGTGGGCAAAGAGGGTAAGAGGAGGAATTGTGTTTACTTCTAATACATCTTCTTTTTTTGTTTGTTTAAGATTTCATTTATTTATTTGAGAGAGAGAGCAAGCAAGCAAGCACACAGAGGAAGAGGGATCAGCAGGCTTCCCACTGAGCAAGGAGCACCATATGGGGCTCAGTCCCAGAACCCTGATATCATGACCTGAGCCGAAGGCAGATGCTTAATCGACTGAGCCACCCAGGCACCCCTCTAGCACATCTTCTTCACAGGGGCTTCATTTGTGTTGGACGAAGGTGTATCCTCTTTCACCAGGTTCTGGGACTTGAGCTGCCCCTTGGGCATTGACCCTTCTTAAAGAATACCCATGGGGACTAAGAGACAATAGCTTCTAGCTAAGAGAATGATTTATTAATTTAACAAATACTTCCACTTCCTTTGTTTGCCACCTCTGTGGAGCGCCCTTAAAACAAAGCAAATAACTACAATATATGAAGGTAGAGGTTGTGGGCAAAATGCTGAGGGAGCTCAGAAGAGGGAATAACTCACTGCCAAGGGGCAGGGTTTAGGGTGCTGGAGTCTTCATGGAGGAAAGATATTTGAACTGGTCCTTAAGTAGCAAACAAGACTTGTATCAGTGGAATTCTCTTAGGATAGACCTGTAGAATAGAATTCAGATACTTCATTACTTTCTAATCACAGTGGAGGAATTGATGTGGAGAAGAGCTTATAGGTATTTCTGTGTACAACCTGCTCATTGTCACTCCAGGAGCAGTACTCCTGGGGTTCCAGGGGATGCTCTCTGTAAAACAGTCTAAATTCATTAGAGTCCTGTCTAGAAACTCACTTTTGGGGAAATCGTCATTATTTGTTTTTTCTAATATCCATTGGTTTTTACCCTTTCTCTCCCTTAATTTGTCTCCTATTGATTCCTTTCCCAGTCCATGTAAAGACTGGTTAGAACCTGCTCATAAGAATAGATATCTATATATGAAATTCACCTAGAATGTTCAGGGCTAGTTCACTACCATGATTATGATACCAACCCTATCCAGGTTGTATGAGTCACTCAAAACAAAATTTGAAGTAACAGTGGAAGAAATCTACACAGCATGATGCCTTTAATCGATATGTTTTACATAAAAAGGCAAGGTTTGATCAAGGTGTGTTTCAGGTAATAACCTAGATTTTTATGCCTCATTGAAATTAGACTTCTCTCCCCTAAGGATCACTGAGTTCTTTGTGCATCCATTCCACCATATTAGTGGTGTTATTAGTAATGTCATTCTGCTTGTCATAGGGTGGAAGTCGCATTAATTACACATTATAGCTTCAACATAAAACCAATGAACTTGGGCGAGCTCTTTATTCCTGTGCCTTGTCACTTTGATTCATACTGCATCTTGCTGCTTAACTGCTGCCGTGAACCCCATGGTGCATTTCTCTCGGTCTATTTTTTCCATGGCACTTTGCAGACAGTCCCTCACAGAGCAGGATAGGGCCCAGCAGGCCATGTGTTGTGCCATTAACTGCATACCTCTGTGTGTGCTGAGGAAGGAGGCCAGAGGCAGATTGTCTTTTACCCCCTGAGAAGTATGATAATAGCTCAGCCATGCACTTACTGGAGTATTTCCCCGTGACTATAAAACACGAGTGAAGAGACTCATTAGTAAGAAAGAAAAATGGAGGACAGGATTTAAGTTGGTCTGTAGGTTAATAGGGTCAGACATACTGAGTACCGGAGGGATGGAAATTCTCACATGGTGTCTCCACTCTTGTTAAGTCATTTTAGACTGAATTTTTGATTTGATGGTTTGTTTTTGCATTCAAGTGTGGGTCTGAATGTGGTATTTGAAGGTTGAGAACCATAACAATATTAGAGGAAATTTGCAGACGGAAGTATTATTCAGCCTCCATCAGCGTTTAAAGTCAATGTCATTTTTGTCTTTCTATCCATGAACATTTTCCTCGTAGGCATTCCAATTCCTCTTACCAGTGTAAAGTCACTTGATCAAAACCAGAAAATTCTCAGATAGTGAAAGGGTCCTCTACCAGGAGCTTTACCATCAGCCCTAACAATTCTTATTTGCTGTTTGATCTTGAATAAGTCTATTAGGCTCCTGGAGCTTTTCTTTTTCCATGTGTGAAATATAGAGGGGATTCAGCCTGCTGTTTCGGCGGGATTGTCCTGTCCTTTGGTGACTGTTTCACCTTGTGGCATCCTGCTATATGGTTAGGAGCAACCATTATCATTACTTTCCCTCCTTTTATTATTTCATAGAAGATGTAAGTGAGCCCCAAATCCAGAGGTTGTTTAATATTGTTTATTTGCATCTGTTCTGTTTCTAAGAGACTCTTGATGAATTTGAAACTTAATCCTCATGACATTCCAACATATTTAATGTTTTCAGTGTGAGAGAATACTGGTTCTTCAGGGAGGTTTTTCTAGAAAGTGTTTATATGTAGAAAATGAGTGTCTACAAGCTGAATAAGGTGTGAGGGTATCGGAGAGCTATTGGAACAATGCTTGTCGCGCATCTCATTAAAGAGTAAGTTATGCTTTCCTTCTACCTTGGGTGTTAAAGCTTTATTAACACTGGGTTTGAAAACACCTCACAAAAAAAAGCTAAATGCTTAAGGGATTTATTATAAAACTCCATCATGCCATTTATTTCTGTGGATGCTTGAAAGTGCGAGGGTAAAATAATGTATTCAGCAAGGAAGCAACTTCTTGCTTCCTCCCCTGAGTCTGCTTGATTGTGCTACTGGTATCTCCTTCTTTAATTAAACTTGTCCAAAGATAGGATCAGCTAAAGTGTTTACTGTATAAATAGTTTTCATTCCCAGTGTGCAAGTTTAAAACCCTGGTAAAAAGAGTTTGCCATCTGTTAAAAACCAAAACATGTGGTGTGCTGTTGCATAAAAATAAACTGCACATTATTCACAAAAAGAATCACAACATATATCATATCTTTGGGGCTGACAGTAATCCGTGCCATTTTAGAATGTTACCACCTTCTCTCTAAGTGACAGTATTATCAGCAGTGCATTGTGTTAAAAAAAAAAGAAGAAAATCTATAAGACGTAATGAAATTAACATATATATTCTTATTAACAGGAAAGGAGATTTATCTGAATCTAAGTTTTACTGATAAGAAATGGTAATCTTTTTTCTTTGATCGTTCCAAATTTAATTCTTTCTTAGTTTTAAGTTCACATGTTTTTTCCTTCTAAAATGTTACCATTTAATTTAGCTAGGTATTTGCCTCTCTCCCTGCATTGTCACTCCCTCAGCCCTGTGACAGTGTCTCCTCCCACTCCCGAGGTCACCACATATTTCTGGTTTTTGCCTTTCCACTTGTCTGTGCTCACGACGAGAAACTTCCTAAAATACAGGTTGTTTGCTTTAGTCATTAAAACCATCCGTAGGGGCACCTGGGTGGTTTAGTTAAACCTCCAACTCGGTTTTGAATCAGGTCATGATCTCAGGATCCTGTGATGGAACCCCGTGTGAGACTCTGCCCTCAGGAGTCAGTGAGAGGATTAGTGGGGGTGGAGTGGGCTGGGGTTGGGGCTATGTCCACTAAGAAATCTCTCTCTCCCTCTGACCCCCCCACATATGCTTGCTCTCTCTCTCTAAAAATAAATAAATCTTTTAAAATAAAATAAAATAAACGATCACTAATATCACATTGCCTGTGGAACAAAGTCTAAATCCCTCAGAATACTATGCAAGAAATTCCACAATCTGGCTCTCAGCCCCTTCCCTGGCCTTGGCCCACTATTCCTAACCCAGAACCCTGTGCAGTTCTACCTGACTTTTCAGGCCTGACCTTGCCTCTTTCACATTTCCATGTTTATATTTACCTCTTTCTTTGGAAGTTTTTGCCTTCCTCTTCCTCATCCCAAGTTAGAACTGTGCTTCAAAAATGCAGCTCAAACCCCCAATTTTTCCTTAATTCTTACCTTATTCTTCTAATTAGAGGTAATGTCTTGCTTCTCTGTGTTCCCAGTGTATTTTATGATTCCTATTTTGCTTGATTATTTTCAACCTTCTATTCTAGTCGTTAACCTACTGCCCCCTCCCCCAGGTCTAAATTATTATTTTTTTTCCGGGTCTAAATTATTTGAGGATAGAGATTTGTCTTAGTCCCTTTGAGCTGCTATAGCAAAAATGCCATAAGCTGGCTGGCTTAGCGGAAAGGTGTTTCTCATAGTTCTAGAGGTTGGGGAGTTCAAGATCAAAGCTCTGGCAGATTTGGTATCTGGTTCATGGATGGTGCCTTCTCACTGCGTCCTCACATCCATCTGGAAGGGACTAGGGAGCTCCCTGGGGTCTCTTTTATTAAGTACTAGTCCCATTCATGAAGGCTCTGCTCTCATGAATAATCACCACTGAAAGGCCTCACCTAACATTGCCTTGGGGGTTAGGATTTCAACCTACAGATTTGGGGGAAGTGACATAAACATTTGATCTATAGCAGGACTATGTTCTATGCATCTTTGTATCCTCTACACTGACCAGCATAATACTTTGTCACCTACCCCATAAATGTTTTTTCAAAATTATTTGAAAATTTATATATATATATATATATATATATATATTTCTCTGGAAAATCCATAATAGCCAAATTCATGCAGTGGAGAAATTTAGATTAACAGATCAGAATAGAATGTCAGATTCTAAGTTGGATTTTTTTTTTCTATAGAACTATTGGGCAATAGTTATGAATGTCCCAAAATATTCTTGGCACTCTTCTGTTCACTGTTTCTTATTAGGCAGTCAGTATCTCTTAAGATCTCATGGGAAGTTCTGACTCCCATTTGTTTGAGACAAAACCAATTGCAATCTTTGGATTGTGTTTGGATAGGGTACCTGGGTGACTCAGTGGGTTAAAGTGGTTGACTCTTGATTTCAGCTCAAGTCATAATTTCAGCGTTGTGCAATGGATCCCCACATTGGGCTCTGCTCTGAGCATAGAGCCTTCTTACAATTCTCTCTCTCCCTCTCTTTCTACCCCTTCCCCGCTCACACTCTTTCTCTCTCTCTAAAAAAATAAAGAGAAAAACCTTAAAGTATAAATAAATAAAACAATTCTTTTTTTAATAAGGATTTTATTTATTTATTTGACAGAGAAAAGAGAGAGAGCACAAGCTGGTGAAGGAGTAGGCAGAGGGAGAGGGAGAAGCAGGCTCCCCGCTGAGCAGGGAGCCCAATGCAGGGCTTGATCCCAGGATGCTGGGATTGTGACCTGATCCAAAGGCAGATGCTTAACCAACTGAGCCACTCAGGTGCCCCAGCTTTTAAAGAGATCTAAATAATAAGAAAGAAAATGTATAGTAAACCATGTAGTTGTCATTTCCAGTTCTTTCTTTTTTATGTGTACATTCTATATCCCATCTATTATCAATTTCCTTCTCTTTGAAGGATGTCATTTAACATATGTTATAGTGCAGGCCAGTTTGTAATGAATTCTTTCAGTTTTTGTATATCTGAAAAGCCTTTATTTCACCCTTGTTTTGAGAGATATTTTTGCTGGGTGTAGAATTCTCAGTTGACTTTTTTTTCTGTTAGTACAGTTAACCTTTGAACAATGCAGCAGTTAGAGGCACTGAGCTCCCTGCACAGTCAAAAATGCACTATAACTTTTGACTCCCCAAAAACTTAACTACTAACATCCTGATCAGAAGCCTTACTGATAACATAAGCATTTGATTAACACATATTTTGTATATTATATTCTTATAACAAACTACAGAAAAGAAAATGTCATTAAGAAAACCACAAAATACATTTATAGCACTGTATTCTAAAAAAATTCATGTATAAGTGGACCCACACAGTTCAAACCCACGTTGTTAAAGGGTGAACTGTATGTAAAAAAAAAAAAAAAAAAATTGCTCTATTCCCTTTTCCCTTCCATTTTTTCTAATAAGTCTGCTATCATCCTTATTTTTCATTCCCTATATGTAGCATGTCTATTCTCCCCTGTCTACATTTAGAGCTTTCTTTTTATCATTGGTTTTGAAAAATTTGATTCCTCTCTCTCAGGAATCACTACCCTTCATTGTCCAGTGTAAAGTAACTCAAAAACCATTATTTCGTATATGATATGGAAATTTTTAGAAATTTAGTTTTGTTTTTAATATATGCACTCAACCTTAATATTTGAAAACAAGATCCCCTTCTTTATTGTTATTTCTACCACATCTATTTCAGAAAGGCAATGGCTTTATTTTAAATATAATGAGTTATAGGTTTATGTCTCTGTTTCTCATCTATATTCACATTTGTCTGTAATGAAAATTCAATCAGTTAAACATGTATTTTTCTATTTGTTAACATATTAAAAGTAGTTAATCTGTCACTCTATCTGCTATTCTTCAATAAATTCAACTATTTCTCATTTTCTAGAGATCCAGATTTTTACAGTTGGATTGCTTGTTGAAAATTTGTGGTCATCTGATGTCAATGTGAACTTGTTTCAGGTTTTCCCAGTAGTACTGATGTACAGACAGGCTTAGAAATTTCTTGCTTTATTTAGCATTACTGGTAAATCAATATTTCATAGAAACATACTTTTTAAAAATTTTTTTCAGAGAGAAAGCACAAATGGGAGGAGCAGAGGGAGAGAGAGAATCTTTTTTTTTCTATTTTATTTACTTATTTGAGAGGTGGGGGGAGAGAGAGAACAAACAAGGGGGAAGGGTAGAGAGAGAGGGATACACAGACTCCACATTGAGCAGGGAGCCTGACATGAGGCTCCATCCCAGGACCCTGGGATCATAGCCCAGGTGGAAGGCAGACATTTAACTGACTGAGCCACCCAGGCACACAGGAGAGAGAGAATCTTAAGCAGGCTCCACACTCTGTCTTACAATCCTGAGATCATGAGCTGAATTAAAAGCACGACTCAGATGCTCAACCAACTGAGCCACCCAGGTGCCCCCATAGAAACAAACATATTTTTTTAAAGATTATATTTATTTACTTGACAGAGAGAGAGAGATGGTGAGAGCAGGAACACAAGTAGCAGGGGGTGGCAGAGGGAGAAGCAGGCTTCCCACCGAGCAGGGAACCTGATGCAGGGCTAGATCCAGGACCATGGGATCGTGACCTGAACTGAAGGCAGATGCTTAATGACTGAGCTACCAAGAGACACCTAGAAACATATTTTTTTAAAGGCCTTAAATATCTTTAAAAACTATTTAAACAAGATTTATGAATTTGGTAGATACTTCTCTAACATACTTTTTAAGCAACTGTACCTTCTAAAATCATATGCTGCAAATAATTTCACTTTCCTTGGTGATTGGAGACTATTATCCCATTTTAATGAATCAGTTACTGTTCAGTGATGACTTTTGGGGCTGTTGAAGTGCATAGCGCCCTTTACCTCTACACAGTCTGGCCAATATTGAAATAGGCTAATTTCTGTTTTTTGGGTTTTTTTTTTTTTTTTTTTTGCCTTTCTGACTCTAGTCTGTCAGATCTTTCTTTTCACTGCTGAGTGTACCTTTGACTCAAGCAACCCTCACTTTCTTTCTAATGTGTTGCTTAAAGTGAGTTAAGGGCTCAAGGACCAGAAGACCAAGATTGTTAGAACTATATTTAAAATAAAATTGGGGATTGGGGCACCTGTGTGGCTCAGTGGGTTAAAGCCTCTGCCTTTGACTCAGGTCATGATCTCAGGGTCCTGGGATTGAGCCCCACATCGGACTCTCTGCTCAGCAGGGAGCCTGCCTCCCCCCCTCTCTGCCTGCCTCTCTGCCTACTTGTGATCTCTCTGTCAAATAAATAAATAAAATCTTAAAATAAATAAAATAAAATAAAATAAAATAAAATAAAATAAAATAAAATTGAGGAGACATGGCTATCCTCTCGTGGAACAGTGCACACAGAGATGAAATTCATAGTGTCTAAAGCAGCTGTTTGTAAGCCTGTGCTTAGGAACACTGCCTTGGCACTGAAGGGGTTTCTTTTATGTATAGAAAACACATCACTTAGCATCTCTGAAATTTCTAATTTAACATATGGGGTCACATCTGTTAAAGGATTATTAGTCTAGGAAGGGAGTGATGTATAATTTATTAAAATAACTCTATGGGGAGATAGCGGACTCCATTTAATAAACTGGAATAGTTGCTGCCTCCACTGAATGCTCCCAGTGGAATCCCACATTATTTCAATAGAGGGGGCAGATAAAAACAATTGGCCTTTATATAATGTTTACTGTGTTGTATTACTTAGTGTCTCTCAGCTGAAAAATATTTATGTTAACTGTTCAGTGTAAGCTTTGAATATTGAACTCCTGCTGCTATATAGTTGATATTACTTCTGAGGAGAACAAGAGGCCCTTGTTCCTTAGCTGTAGGAGGCAAAGGAAGGGTGTGCCACTCTCCTTCCCCCTCCATGTGCAGGGAAGGGCCGGCAGGTAAGACAATCTGCCTAGAGTTGCCCATATTTACCTCTTCTACTATAGACCTACAAAGTAGATGGTATTAGAGGAGGTATGCTCAGAGGGGGTTCTTTTGGATCAAATGCATTAATTTTCCTTTCTTTGCAGTGATAATTCAAAGACTCCTGCCAGAAGCACTTCCATGGCTATCTGCTGATTGGTTTTCTCAGTAGCAAATAACATGAATCTGTCTTGATATGATAGCAGATTTCTTTCACACCCCACTGTGAAGCAAAGCAATAGAATACTGTAGGGGTGGAAGAGTTCCCTTTTAGGTTCTTTGTCTGGTCTAATAATTAAATTGGCATAAGACAGATTACCAGCCAAAAAAACCAAAAGTTTAATAACATGTGCCTTCTGTATATGTGGGAGAGACCTAGGAAAACTGAATAGCTCCCAAAAATGACCGAAGTCATCACCTTAAATACCATCTTCAGCTAAAAGTGAAAGATGGTGGGGCTGGGGAGCCAGTCGTAGGAGCTTAGCAGGAGAAACACAATAAACAAGTGTAAGGTTGTTATGCATACTTAAGTCTGGACTTTCTCCATTGATAAGAGTTTCTGCACATTGAGTGATCCCTCCTTCCTGGGAGGGAAAGACACCCTTAAGGACAGAGAGGGAGACACCTTTAAAAATGGATATTGCCCTTGTTCTGTGCTAAGCATGGAGCCTGCTTAAGATTGTCTCTCTCCTTCTCCTTCTGCCCCTACCCCTGCTCATGCATACATTCTCTCTCTCTCTTTCTCAAAAAAAAAAAGAAAAAAAAAGTTATTGCCCTTATAAATATAAATGTCTCTTATAAAAGAGTAACTTCTTCTCAGTTTTCAGAGCTTCTTTTTGTGTCTGCAATTTCTTAAAAATAACCAGCTTAAAATAATCAATATGCCGAAGAGTCATATCTTAGAGTGGCAAAATTTGCTCCTCTAAAATAACCTTGCACAATTCACACTTTTAAATGAAAGAGAAACAACTGAGTGCTCCCATCGTCTTCTCCTGCCTATGCCTTGAAGGAACACTGGTAAATGTGCAGATATGGGCTTGCTCTCCCTATACCTGGCAGAAAGGATTCCATCAAAATCTTAGTGCTGGATTCTTCAAGTCTTGAATGTTTTGTTCTGTTGTTTTCTTTTTTTTTTTTTATCATTTTCCTTAATTTATAGATTTACCTCAATGTCAGCCAAATTTAGAGATTTTTTTTCTTATATTCAAATTCAGCATTGGTTTTTAAAAAGAAAAGCAAAATAACTTCCAATTCTAATACAGGAAGATTAAAATATATAATGGGGTTTGTCTTAGGTTAACTGTTAATTAACATGAATAATATTGCAATAAAGCATTACGTGATTGTTTTAGCTTCAGGCTGCATTTCAGATAAAGAGCACATTTTTCTTCAATGTCTTATTTTGGTCCTACTCTTCCTTCCCTTAAAATTATTTTACTGTTTAGATGATTTCTCATCATATCACATCTTTGGATACTTATAACAAAAAGCAGTCTTTCATATTTCATTCTACTTGGAGACACATACATAGCAGGGTCTGGGGAGCAAGGAAAGTAAGTATAGTGTGGCCATGTGTATGAGTCCTTAGTCCTTTGTTGACTCCGAAAATACAAACCAGATACCAGTTATAGTGTGGCAATGTTATTAGTCGCCCAAAATCTCTGTCAGGGAAATGATTGACTACAGAGCAAATCTGGTATCTTAAAACTAACTAACTAACTAAACAAATAAATATAATTCCTCAAACCATTTGCTAATAAGGTATTGGGGGTGAGCAAATTTTCCTCTCTTCGGGGTTCTTCTAGCTGGACTTAGAATGAAATGGACATAAGACAGATAAACAGATAAACAGGAGAAAATCACATTTAGTGTTGTATAAGCACACAGACATGAAACTCCAAGGACTATCAGGCAACTTGAGGCTTATATGACATCCTGAGCTAAGGAGTTTAGACACCTGAGGTGTGTGTGTGTTGGGGGGGAGTCTGGGGATACAATGAGGAGGTAGAAGGTGAGAGGGGAGATTTGGAAAACAAAGGCTATCCTGTTATGCAAATAACTTTCTTAGGTAAAAAAGGAATCTCTTAATAGCTCTCTTCCCGGTACAAGCTTTCCTTTCTAATGTAAATTTAGGCAATTGAGAGAGAGGAGTAGAGACCTTTCCTGAATCTGCTGGGTTTTAATTGCTTTTAACTCAAAATCATCTTCATGCCAAAGTGGCCCATCTTGGGGTGGCCTGCCTTCAGCCCCTACAAAGATATATCATACACATCTCCCATTTAATTAAAGAACAGAATTTTAAAATATATGAAAATAAGGTGTTCTAGAGAGAAGTCATGATTAACATTTATATTGATGTTTTATGCTCCTTTATGGTTGGTATGTGAGGGTCAGATATTTTCCCACTTTTATGGAAGCAAAATTAAGCAAGTCACCTATGAAGGGCAAAATTTAGGCTTACACTGACCTCTAGACTCTACATCATCTCACTAAGCCAGATGTCTGCATAATGTAAAAACCCTGGATCTTTGAGACACAAAAGGAAAATTATTGTGGTTATTTAACTACCTTTATCCTTTGAGACAAGCAGTACAAAGTTCAACTTACTCCTTTACACAATGTAGGGGCCAAGAGCAAGCTGCCCCAAGATGGGCTACTTTGGCATAAAGATTATTTTGCACTGAAGATAATCTAGATCCTATAGGCTCAAGACAAACTTCTGCCCCTCTCTTAACCACATAGAAGAATCTAAATTGGGGAGTCTTTCTTGGAATAAGAGTTATTGCCAGAGATAAATTTTATCTGAGTGACCCAACCATATGGCAGAGCAAACATCTAATGACCAAATATTTGCTCTTCTTATTGCCCTGTGAATTGCATTCCTTCCTATGAGGTCTCAGACTCTTACCCCCATTTTCTTAGTTCAGGATGACATATATATCTCATTTTGCCTGTCTTTGGAATTTCCGCATCTGTGTGGATTCCTTGTACATATGAAATTAAATTTGATTTTCTCCTGTTAGTGTGTCTCATGTCAATTTCATTCTTAATCCAGCTAGAAAGCCTTTGAGGGAAACAGGATTCTTCATCTCTGACAACAGCATGATATTTATACCAATGCTTAGTTCTATTCTGTCATCGCTCTCAAAACCCTTAGAAACACCGTAGTTTCTTAACTGTTGGGTCAGGTGCTAGGGATAGATGTAGCAAAATGGCAAAAGCATAGACATTGCAGTCAAGATAACCCCAAGCTCCAGTCTTGGCTCCTCCTGTTTATAGTGTGCACAGCCTAGGTGAGTCACTCATTTCTAGCAGAGTAAGTGATCAGTAAATGTCAACTGTAATTATCAGCAAAGAATTTGATAAGGCATTAAGCAGTGACTCAGAATGTAAAAGCAAGATGCTTTGTGAACTTATGTTCTACTAAATTAGCTAAACTTTGCCGTCTAAGAACTTACTGGTTAGTTATGTTGGGGAGAAAGAATTTCCTTTGCCCTTCAAGATCCTTCTAATTGGACTAAGACTCAAATTTGACATGAAGCAGATTAACAGGAGAAAATCAAATTTAATTGTGTACAAACAGGGAATCCATACAGAGATAGAAACAGACAGTCAGTAGGTCATTTTGAACAAAGGAGAAGGGGGTAGGGTCTGGGACTTCCAAGGGAGGGAATGCAATGCACAGGAAAATGAAAAGAGTAAATGTTTGGTAAATGAATGTTTGTAGGACCACTCAGTAACAATGGGACATCGAGAACTTTGATCAAACAGACCTTGCTAGGTTCCTTCCTATCCACCTACCTAGTTCATATCATAATGTAGTTATCTATGGTGAGAGCTCTCATCCCAGAACTAGTCCTCTAACTAAATTCTTTTAGGCAGCTGTTGGGGAGGTGAAGAGCTTTTCCTGTATCTGCTGGGTTTTGATAGCTTTTAACTCAAAATAATCTTCATGCTAAAGTGGCCCATCTTGGGGCACCCTGCCCTTGGCCCCTGCAGTTGTATTCTGCCATTTGTGTTCTAAATTGCTGGATATGCTGAAAATTTTAAATGGAATGAGCCATAGGAATTAAATATCAGCGTTCTCTATATTTTCAGTGAGGATTGACTTACATATACCTTGTTTCTTTCCCTCTTTTTCCTCTGTCCCCTCCACTGTTGTCCACTGACACTTTTTGGATTAGAACTTCTTTTTTATAAAGCAAGCTGCTGGCAGTTCATTCTCTTCTTGGTTGCCTATAATTTCCTGGTTTTTTTAAAATAGCTGATAGACCCAAGTTAAAATTGTCCCATTCCCTTCCAGAATGTCTTGATTCATTCATGTTTACATATTTTTTGAAACATTTGTTGAGGACTTTCCCTGTATGGCCAGCCATGTGCTAAATGCTGGGAATAAGTTACAAGGAAGGCACAGTTCTTTTCTCCCACAAACTAACAACCAAGCAAGGGTTGGGGAGGGATGGTAGGAAGAGAGAGAGGGTGAGCATGCATAAGCTAATTATACAACCAACTTAAACACAGCCTGAAGTTTACTATTTCCAGAAACAAAATGCTATGTGAAGGCAGAAGAGGAGGGGTTGGTTTTTTTTTTTTTTTTTTTTTTTTGCATGATTAAATCTTAGATGACTAAATAGAGGAAATGGCATTTAAAGTAGGTCTTGAAAGTTGAAGCAGAGTATCCTTTGGTATAAATAGAGGGAAGTATTTTCCAAAGAAAACATCATGAAAAGATTCACAGAGGTGTCAAAGTTTATGCCACATTTGAGAGACCGTGTAAAGGCAATGTTAAGTGCTTTATAGGTACAGAACAAGAGAGGAAAACAGAGACTAGGGGCTGGTTTGTGAAAGACCGTAAACCTGGTTGAGGGAAGCACATAGTGAAATAGATCGAGATGGACATTATCTCCCCTGAATAAAGAAAGCATTTTGGTGGTTTTGAGTTAATAGGAGAAATTCTCTTTCTCTCTTTCTCTCAGAGGGCAGTTAATTTAAGATCCTTAATTAGCACACAAAACTGTGTCAAAAACAAAATGGTAGCCCAGGGTAGGCACAGATGCCATAACCTTCAGCATGGCACCCCTTGGCATCTGGAATCCCCCTCATCTGAGTTGGAATGGGGAGCTATAGTTATACACTTTGTGTCTTGCATATTTTCAGAAGCCCAAATCTTGCTATGCCACTGTATAGTTGGGGGGTACATCCTCTCTCAACTCCCTAAAAACTCCCTAAACATGCACTTCAGGCCTCTGCTGGCTCTTGAAGGAGGCTCAGTGTCACTCAGCATCTAAGGCCACATCCTCAGATGTAAGGAGAGACAAGTCAGTCCCAGAGTCCTTGAAAATTATTTCCACCTTCAGCTTTTCAAAATTCTGGAAAGCCTTGACCCCCACAAAAAGAGCATTCACATAGATGGTACCAAGCACTAGCATCCAAGCAGAAGGAGATATTTGGCCTCTCACTTACAAGAAAAATAACTAATGATGAAAGTACAAGTCCCCAGTTATGACTAAATTACAAAATAGCTACTCTTCCTTCTGCCCAGAATAATGCTACCATCACTGGGTATGCTTGAGTTCTAAGTTTCCCCAGGAAACTTTCCCTTCTGCCTCCCAAATGGATTAGCACCATTCCTGGTCCATCCTTAAATTCATTCCTCTCAAGGTTAGTTATCCATTTACATCTTTCTTCTCAACAAGACTACAGCCTCCTTGAGGAAGGACTGTTGAATTCCCAGCACAGTCCTTGGAACACAGTGGCATGTTAGCAAATAATTGAAGGAATGAATGAGTCAGTGAAGTACTTTTTGGTTGCTGTGAACAGTGCATCAATGAATGTGCATATACAAGTCTTTGTGTGGACGTATGATTTCATTCCTCTTGGTGGGTCAACAGGATCAGGACTGCTGGTATGGCTTTCTTTCTTTTTTTCTTTCTTTTTTTTTTTAAGATTTTATTTACTTATTTGACAGAGAGAGATCACAAGTAGGCAGAGAGGGAGGTGGTGGGGGGGGCGGGGGGAAGCAGGCTTCCCACCAAGCAGAGAGTCCAATGCAGGGCTCGATCCCAGGACCCTGAGATCATGACCTGAGCCGAAGGCAGAGGCTTTAGCCCACTGAGCCACCCAGGTGCCCCTGGCATGGCTTTCTAAGGAATTTCATTTTTATTTTGTATGTTCGGGGATCCATGGGTGTATATAAAGAGTGGGAGACATGGATATAAAGATCCTCAGGACAGTGTAGACCATGGGGACAGACTGGAAGCAGGAAGAATGGTTAGGAAATTGTTGCTTTTCTATCTACCATGTGGCAGATGTTGCCATCTTCCTTACTTTCTTTAATGTGATGGGTTCTCTATGTTAAAGAACATAGAGTAATGCAGAGATCCTGTGTCTGTTTTTCTTGGTGGTCAAATCCTATCCATGTACCATAATATAAAATCATCTTCATTTGTGAACCAAGTGGAAATGAAAGGGAATCAGTACTCATTTTTATATAATCTAAGTATGCTTTGCTAGAGCTTTTCTCATACTGTTAATTATTCTTTTATTGTCTTTCTTTTTTCTTATTCCCTCTTAATGTTTCAACCATGGTATGGCAAGGGAATGGAGAATTTGAAGTGCAACTGAAATGCACTTTCGTGGTTTTGGGAAAAAAATAAAATACTTGCAATGATAGTGATTATTTTTATACAAAGTTTAATATAGCATGAATAACTTCCTTCTAAACCATTTTTTTAAAAAAATCCACATTCAACAACATTAACAGTTCATTCCAGTGCCTTCTGCATCTACTTTGAAAGATTATTAACGTGATTTCCATCAACTGAAAATTAAAAGCATGGGATTTCTAAGTTCAAAGAGACCTTAACACAGCCAGCCCACGTTACTCATTTGTAGATGAGAAAATTAAGGCTCAGACCACCTGGGAGTCTGGTTCCATCGCTAACCATGAGAACTCATGGTTTCTGTGGCTTGGCCATGTGCCTCTCCATAACAAGAAGAGCTCTGTGTTTTTTAGAATTTGGAAAATTGCCTTAGGTTTTTTATACATTTAAAAATAAAAATAGTCATGATAGGGACCGAACTTGAATTTCAAAGGGAAGTGGAAACTACTAAACTGAAGATATGTGAAGAGAGATACAGAAGATTTTTAATATTTTTTCTATCTTTTTGTGATGATATTGAAATATTTTGACATTAAGATACTTACAATGTATAACTGTTTAACAAGCCTATTATTTTACTGCTGACTATGTTGAACTGCCAATAATTTATTTTTCCTCTTATAGATAAATCTCATGTTAGCTTTATAAAACAGGTGACAGATTTGGGAAAACCAGTGATGCTAGCAGTAATGTCCTGTAGTCAGATACACACCAGGCTTTTTTGGTCCCGCTGGTGTTTTGCTGACAGACACTTCTGCAAAACTGAAATGAGTAATTGAGAGACATAAGTCAGTGCTGAGATGACAAGACACTAACTCACCACCATGCAGTCACATCTCAGTCAAACATCAATTTGTTTTCCATAGCCTCAGCATATATGCTAATGTATAATGGCATGCAGCTGAAAACACCCATTATTCACTATTTTGTCCGGCTCTGCTTTAGCCATTTATATTTTTTAACAATAGGGATTCCGAGGGCTCAGGGAGAGAGGAAGAGAAAGGTAGAATAAACAAATAAAAGAGCACAACCATTTTTAAAAATGCACAAGGAGTGAAATAAAGGAAAGGTGATTAGAGTGTCAGCTCTCTTGCTGATGACAGTGGAATTAAAGGATAAGGCATAGATGAGTAGGAATAATGGGTTGATTAATAATGAACCCCAGAATTAAACATAACTGCCCATTCTAGGCAGTGTGGAATAGCCCTAGTTCCCCCTTGTGAGGGCCTCCCTATAAGACTGCCATCAGCTCAGCATACTACATGTGCTTTTGGGAGGAAAAGAAAGGGTGGGACAGAGCCTCACAAGCTTGTCATATCCCCCAACCCAGTGAGCAGGTAAGTCACACCACCACCCCTGAGGGGAGAGGCAAGAGGCCAGGAGTTTTTAGGGAATGTCCCTCCCTTTGGAAACCATTTGAGTGGGAAATAAGTGTGTCTCATCATGTGTGGATGAGAGAGGGGAGGTATCAACGGACTGACCCTTTTGGAACCCCATGCCATGCCTGTGAAGTTAAATTCACTATGTCTGGGAGGTTGAGACCATAAATGGGGGTATAGGTAAAGCACCCAGCATGGGGACTGGGGCAGAACAAATGCTTAAAAAAAAAAAAATAGTCATGATTCTGTCCAGTCTGTTTGGACAAATCCACATGCTCCTTTGCCCTGTTCTTAGTTAGCCATCTCTAAACAGTTTTGTGATTTGGACAGCCAGATGGCTCTGATGTCATCCTCTGGAAGAGGACAGATATGGGAATGAGTAGAGTGGTGAGCGGTAGTGCATTTGATTTCCTATCTACTGAGTGTGTGGCATCTGTGTCATAAATCATAGGCCCATGGATTTATGATTTTTGTAATGCAAAAGAACATTAACCTGTTCATTTGTAGCTGCATTTGGAAATTAAACTGTTAAAGAAAGCCCTGTACAGGGCTGAAGACTGACCCTGGGGAACAGGAGCCACAGAAGACCCATGGAGGAAATGAAGAGGCCAGAGAATAAGGAGGAAAACTAGGAAAGTGGGCAACACAGTAGTCAAGGAGAGCGTTCATTTCAGGAAGGAGGGAGGAATCAACTCTGCCAGGTGGCAAAGAGGAGTTGGGTAGGACAGGGAGGAAAAGAAATAAATGGGCCTGCAGAGAAGGCAAGAGGCATCATTCGTCATCAGTTAGAGAAAGAACGTATAGAGCATTATTAGGTAATGTATGGAGCACTGTGCTCTACGGTTGTGCACAATAGTGACTAACCTTGCAAAAATGCTACCTCCCTTTTTACAGATGAGGGAAGTAGGAGTCAGGAAAGTTTAGTAGCAGCTTGGCTTAGGTCACAAAGCTTAGAAGTCACAGAGCTGGGACTCAGACCCCTGTCATCTGACTCTTCACCACTCAGCTCCCCTCCCTTCCAGAAGACTTGCTTTTGCCCATGTTGGGTGAGGAAGCCAGAGCACCATGAGTTAAGAGGGAGCCAGGAGTGAGGGGAGGGTAAGAGAGGATGGCAGGCAGAGGAGGGTAGGCTGAGGTTTGTCTTGCTTTTGGATGGCAAAGACCTCAGCATTATTAAATGAAAATAGATGCCCAGAATAGAGCCAGGGAGTGAGGAGGTGAGGAGACACTCAGGAGGGATAGAAGGCAGAGGACAGGAGTGTGTGTGTGTAGGGGTGGGACCTTAGGAAGGAGAGCCCGTCCTCCTGTGTAACAGGAGACAGCAGAAGCAATTGGATGGATAGGTTCAGTGTCAGAACATTGATATAAAGAACATCTCTTCTGATTGTTCTCGTTCTCTCTCTGTCTCCCCAACTCTGTCCCCTGTCCCACCACCAATCCCCTCCTCTATCTGGAACATCCCACTCACCCTTCCATGTCCCACTCTTGTCACTCTCCTGAGCCCTCAAACAGAATGGCTTGCTGTAGGCTTCCAGGGAGCATGTGGCATCCGTCTACCCCACAGGCACTGCCAGGTGGGCCCCAGCAGGACCCCCCCCCCACCGCAGGATGTGACTTGATGCTAAGTGAGCATAAACTAATTCAGCTTGCGCCTACAACATGGCACCCCTCTGTAGGAACTTAGGGATTGGAAAAGGACTAAGTTGCACAAATGATTATAATACAAGTCCTGTGGGAGAAGGACCATGAAAGAGAAATATATGCAGAGTGCTGTGGACTTCAGTCCAGAGGGGGAATGCAGTGAAGGAGGCAGAAGGGTTTTGAGCTAGACATAGACATTTTACTTAGAGAAAGTAGCGTCAGAAATGACACAGAGCTTATTTGAAGAACACAGGATGGTCGTGCTTGGCTGAAGGATGGAATATAGCTAGAGTGGTAAGTCCATGATGCAATGGGAGGACCTTGAGCGCTAGACTGTGAAATTCTCTTCTTTTCAACCGTCTTGTGGACTTAGCCAAGAAGTCGATCCTAAGAGTTTATAAATTACACCTACCATTTTCCTCCCAGAAGCTATGCCAGTATCCCTGTGAGTTTCAGGATACCAGTACCCACCCAGGCTTCCAGGAACACCCTTGAGCATATAAGTAAGAGCTGTGTTATCTCGCTTGGCCGGGTGTCTTCCCAGGGATGGGGGTGGGAAGAGGCAAGCTGGGAGTGTGCTTGCTCCCACACTGAGAGTTTTCTCATTACTTGTACATCACTGTTCTTAAGAGCTATTTCTAGGCAAAGAAATATAAAATAAAAACCTCTTTTTTCTTTCAGTTAAGAAAAAGAAGCCTAAACTATTAAATAAATTTGATAAGACTATTAAAGCTGAACTTGATGCTGCAGAAAAACTTCGTAAAAGGGTATGTGGATATTTTCGTTTGGCACAGAAATGTGCAATGGGTCAGTTGTTGAATAAGTTCAGGCATTACTCTTGAATTGTTACAAAATAATAAGAGAAGCTGTCCTTGAAGAGAGTGGATTTTTTTCCCCAAGCACATCAGCATTCCACGTGAAATGAACCAAGTGAAAGGGAAAAATTGCCCTGGATGGCCAAATAGAACTAGAACTAAGGGTTAGGTTAGGCTGGCTGAGTTGTGGTCAGCCCACCGCCATCCCCTGCCTTCCCTCGCCTGATGTATGGCTTTGGATAAAACACTTGGCCATTCTGAGCCTCAGTTTCCTTATTTAAAAAATGGGAATAGTAAGTGCTCTTCCTGCTTGGTTTTTGTGAAGATCAGATGAGATTTTTTTTTTTTTTAAGCATCAACTATGTCAAATGCCACATAGGTGAATGTTTTTAGTTGCATAGCACCTCAACACAAAAAGAAAAAATTAGTCCAGGACTCTTAGGGTAGTTACTGTTAGGCAAAATGACATTGGGTTTAGTATTCTTCTCACTAGGTGTTAACCTCATGTACCCGCAGTTTTCAGGCTATTGTATGGTTTGTGTTTTCAGTTAATTCTAAATATGACTTGCGTGTGTTTCTAGACATTGCAGTTAAAAAAAATAACTTGACACTAGATTGAA
The DNA here is from genome assembly GCA_028646535.1 of Procyon lotor. NCBI lineage: Eukaryota > Metazoa > Chordata > Mammalia > Carnivora > Procyonidae > Procyon > Procyon lotor. The sequence continues at coordinate 103,469,966 of CM053606.1, read as the reverse complement.
GTTCTTGTTCTCTGACTCAGTCATATTCATCATCTAATTATCAGGTCCACCATTTATAATAATGCATTTAATAACACCTTCACTTAATCACCTGCTTGTTTGTCATGGAAATTTCTCTTTCTCTACTCTTATACATGAATTAGACTTGATGCCATGATCATTAGTTTTCCTGTAATATGCTATTTTATCCAGGAGACTGTGGCTGCAAAGAAGGGACAGGGGTATTGTAAGTAAATAAGCAACAACAAAAAGACACAAGTTAGGAACTGAAGTGGGACAAGAATATGCTTCCTATGTATTTATCGGAAACGTACCAGGAAGCACAGAGACTTCTGCAACTAGTGTTAGGCAAGGTTCCCAGGCCACGGTTGGCTTACCCTCTTCAACAGCCAATAAAATTGGAGTAACTCCAAAGACTATTGCAGCGAAGTTGTTCACTGTCCCTAAATTTAATCACTGGAAGGATTTCTGAGTCTATTTTGTTTAACTTTACAAAATGAAGCAATCTACTATTTGTGGGAAATTTGCATTTCTTAATGGAAATGAAGTAGGAGCCTTCTTTTTCTATCCCCTTGTTTGGCATCCTCCACCTCCTCTTTACTAAATGCCACATATGAAAGTGTGGGATGCCTATTTCACAGGTGACTTTGGGGATAAAGGACAAGTGAACAGCTTTAGAGAAGGACTGTTATGTAATTTTAATGAATGGTAAAGAAGGGCTCAGTTGCCAAGGGGCAAATGAGTCAATGGGACATAAAAGCGCTGGAACATTCCATGGGGTAGTCTCTGGTTCTTGCTTATCTGGAGAAATGAGGAGGCATTCCTCTAGGACCACCCGAATCTCTAACAGAGTCAATAAAGGAGGAGGAAGTAGCTACAATTCTTGCTTCTGAAATAGCAGGGAGCCATATTTATTACTGACTGAATTATTAGCATTAAGGAAGTTTTTTTAAGGTTATTTTTATGGGTAATATTTTCAAATGATGCAACTGGTCACCTTGGAGGAGCTAAGGCCCATGCTGAGGTATGCCCCAGACAGAGGGGGTCCAGTTTTACTTCACACCTAGGTTTAAGGACTATGCTCCATGAAAGTACAAGATCACTTTATTTTTCCACCAATATATCTCAGAACCTAATTCAATCATGTGTTTTTCAAAAGTCACATGAATTGCTTAACATTCTTCCTTACCCCTAGAAAAAAGTATTGGGGGTAAGCTACTGAAATATTCATTTATATGCTAGAGTCATTTATTATTATTGCATTTTAAGTGAAAAAAGGAGAGGGAGAAGGGAACACCTAATAAAGCCAGAGTGAGGCTTTCAAACACATGAAAGTTTGCATCACAGGCTCTGAAAGGAGCTTGGGATGAACGGATACGCTGAAAGCAGGACACAAAGGGAGTGGCATCACACTCTAAGATGAATGACATTCATCGGAGGAGCTGCTCTCCACCAAGTCCAGAGAGAAACACTCTTCTGTGGACCTTCATAAAAGGTACACTGATGGATGGCCCAGCTCCCTCCCTCATATCACACCAGTGGATTCTGCAATACAGCTGTGGGGGTGTGTCTTAATGTCCTTCAGCACAGCCCATTGGCCTCATGCCAAAACAGTGGGGCCCAAGTAAGTGTCTCTCCAATGAGCTGTCTAGGTCCTTGGATAAAATGTAAGCTCTATTAAAAGAGATGATTTTTAGGCAAGTCTTCACAAGCATTGTATCTTATTTTTAAGTTTTTCAATAAGAATTGCATCATAGCGCTAAGAGCTGTATTCTCTAGTAAGATTCTAGGGAGGGGAAATTCTTCCAGACCAAAAGCACACACATTTACTTTGCAGCCTCCTGAGGTAAGAACAGGGTCCCTTAGCACAGTCCCTTAGCAAGGGGAAACACGGCTTCTGTCTGAAGGCAATCGGAGGGATGCCATGGTCAAGCCAAAGTAGTTCATTATTTTGGTGGCCAGCTAAGGGAGTATCCAGAAGGAACAAAATGCTTTAGCAGATTTGTTACGAATGTTGTTATTCCTGTGTTTTAAATTGTAATGGTGCATTTAGCATGATTTTTCACAAAAATAGCCTCAACATTTGCAATTTAAGTTACAGAAGGCATGTGGTAAACTAAAAATGGCCTCCCCCAAAATATCCAAGTCCTAATCTTTGGAACCTGTAAGCATTACCATATTTAGAGAAAGGGTCTTTGCAGATAGGATAACTTATAGATAGTGAAATGGGGAGATTATTCTGTTTTATCCAGTTGGGCCCTAAATGCAATCACATGTTTCTTTATAAGAGAGAGGCAGAGGGAAATTGGAGACAAAATAGGAGAAAGCACACGGAGGGGAGAAGGAAATGTGAAGACTGAAGTAGAGATTGGAGTAATGCGTCCATGGTCAAGAAATGCTGTCAGGAGGCGAAGAACAGATTCACCCCTAGAACCTCTGGAGGAAGCATCGCTCTGCCAACAGCTCGATGTCAGCCCAATGAAACTAATTTTGGACTTCTGTTCTCTGGAATTAATTTCTGTTGTTTGAGCCATTGGATTTCTGGTAATTTCCGACAGCTGCTATAGAAAACTAATCCAGATTTTGGTGCTGGGCAGTGGGGTGCTACTATAGCCAATACTTAAAAATATGGAAATGGCTTTGGAATTGGGTAAGATGGAAAGGCTGAAAGAATTTCAAGATGCATGAGAGTGAAAGCCTGCATTGTCTTAAGCAGACTATTGGTAGAAATATGGATGTGAAAGCTGATCCTGGAGAGGGCTCAGAGGAAGTGAGGAGCACCATAGAGAAAGCTTTATTGATAATCTTCAAGAATATACATATTATTACAAGCAGAATGTTGATAGGCACTTCTGGCAAGAGCCGGGAAGGAAATGAGGAACAGGTCATTATAACTGGAGGAAAGTGGGCAGTCCTTGTTACAGGGTGGCAGGAAACTAAAATGAATTGTATCTTATGGGCCTGGGCAAAGCAAAACTTGGAAGCAATGAACTTGGAAGCCTAGCTGAGGAGATTTCCAAGCCATGTGTTGAGGATACGGCCTGGTTTCTTTTTTGCTGCTTCTAATAAAATATGAGGGGAAAGTGATCATTAAGGAAGGACCTGTTAAAGAAAAAAAGAGCCAGAACATGGTAATTTGGGGAGCTTTCTTGGTCTATCTAGATTGTATAAGATGCTACAATTAGGAAGTTCATTGTTAGAAAAGTGCACTCCGAAGAGAAGGCCAAGGGCGTGCTGGACATCCTTTTCCTGAAGAGAGTAGATGTGTGATTCTTGGATCTACCCAACCATTCAGCAGAAGAAGCCAGGAGTAGAGATGGGATTATCCTGGAAAGGTCTGTGCAGATGCCTCTTGTCAAATGATGTGAATCTCCATGATGGACGCAAGAGACCCACAAGGCTTTTGAGAATATTATACCAGGAGAAGCATTGCCACCTGAGAGAGGACAAACTGAAAGAAATGCCGGATTCCTAAAACTCTACAGGCAGGAAACAGGCAGATAAAACGAACCACGCTTTCAATAGAAAGAAAAGATAACCCCAAGGGCAGAGTCTTGGACCCAGAGGCCAGAGACAAGGACTCCATGGCCAGAGACAAGAACTCAGTAGCTAGAGCCAAGGACCCAGAGGGCAGAGCCTCAAGCCACACACTTTGAAACCTAAGAATTCACCTGCCTACATTTTGAAATTGCTTGGAATCAGTGATTCCTTCTTTTTCTTCTAATAAGAAGGAAAAAGGCAATTAGAAGAAAGTCACACAGAAAAAGGTATTTCACATTGAAGTCTTCATCCCTTAAAAGTGGGAGGGGGGGATGAATATGTAAAAGCACAGAAGATTTTTTAGGGCTGTGAAACCAGTCTGCTTGACACTGTAATGGTAGATATAGTCAGTATGCATTTGTCCAAACCCATAAAATATACAACAGTAAGAGTGAACAAACCCTAAGGTGAACTATGGACTTGGGGTAATTTTACATGTCTGTGTACATTTGTCATTTGTAACAAATGTACCACCATAGTGCAGGGTGGTAATCATGGTGGAGGCTGTGTGTGTTGGGGACAGGGTGGGTAGATGAAAAGTCTACACTTTGTCTCATTTTCACCACGTACCTAAAACTGCTTGCTCTTACAAAATAAAATCTTTAAAGAAACTAATATTGTGAGAGGACAGTATATTTTAAATAGAGATACAATCATTTCTGACAACACATGTCCTGTAGAGCATGTGTTCCTGGCTTGGTTTATCTGTTAACCTTCCTGTCGATCAGGTAAAAGGCTCCCATGGGAGGGGCCCCATTATCTTGTGCTGCACACACGTTCCCCACACACCATATGCTCAGTGCAGTACCAGCACTTTATCTGCATTACCAGATTTAAGCGTAATGGCAGCCCCTCAAGGTAGTTAAGTACCCTCATCCCCATTTTACAGATGAGGCACCTGAGGCAGAGGCATCAGTAACTCATCATAAATCATTTACCTCTCAAGCGGCGGAGACCAGCCTCTAACCAGTCAGTCTGGCTCTGGAGCCTGCGCTCGTAGCCACGACGCTATGCCTATGTTTTCTACCAGCCCCTCAGCACCACTTACGGGCAAGTGAGAGGAAAAGAAAACCTTCTTCGATACCATCTACCTAAAGAAATGATTTTAAGTAACTTATTAATAGGGCTGTTGCCTGACCTTTTACTGTTGAGTCGGGTCTTCCAGAAGTGGGTGTCAGTAACAGCCGGGTAATCCTATATAGTTTGCTTTGCCAAGCCACCCCAGTGAGGTAAACTTTTGTCGCGTGAAAACTCACTCGGTGAACGTCAAAACATAGAAACCACAGCGAGCTTCCATTCGTATGAGCAATGAATGGATTTACTGGTTTAGGAGCCAGAGTGTCCTTGGAAGTTGATCTCAGAAAATCTGGCTCTATCCCATGGTTCCCAATGTCCTTGACTTGCGGCCATCCATTGGAAACCAAGAGACATTTGTTTCACCCAGTGGAATGGCCATGGATGGAGTGTCATGGGGACAGGGTTCCTCACCCCCTGCCAAGATGCTCACCAAGCTGACCTGTTCCATATTCTCTGTTTCTTTTCATGTCATGGTGGTCAGGGACCTAGCAGAGGCACTTGGACTATCTTCTTAAGGGTCCACTTGAGCTTTGGGGCGGGGGTCACATGACAAAGAGTCATGAGTTTCCCCAGTCAGCCAAACAAGCCAAATCAATTCTAGTGTTCAGTGGGTGACAGGTACCACGAGCCAATGGCCTTATGACTCCTGCGAGTTTATCCCCCCCGACAGGTGCTTCAGACTTCTCATGGCAGACCCCAAGACATCCCAGCTGCGAGCAGTATTTTTTCCCCAACTAAACACTCTAAATATTTTCTTCAAGAAGATAGTCAGTAATATTGTAATAGCGTTGTGCGGTGACCGTTGGTAGCTACACTTATGATGGGGATAGCATAATGTATAGAGTTGTCTAATCACTACGTTGTACATCTGAAACTAATGTAACATTGTGTGTCAACTGTACTTCAATGAAAAAGAAAATTAAAATATAATGCATGTAGGAACTGTATAAAGTGGGAAAATGCAGTTTCTTTAACAGAGACTGAGAGCACATCATTTGTCAGGTTTCTGTTATTAAAAAAAAATTATTTTCATTTTTACTCTTCTGTTTTCCAAACTTAATTTTTTTAAATCTTAGATGAAACTGTCTTTAGACTCAGAATGGAGTCTAGGAAATTTTGACAACATTACTTGGTGAATATTAAAAAACCATATTGGATAACATTATGCACCTGAACTTACTGCATTTATGTAACTGCCTCTTCCTAACAGGGAAAAATTGAAGAAGCATTGAGCGCATTCCAAGAACTAGTTCGCAAATACCCTCAGAGTCCACGGGCGAGATACGGAAAAGCACAGGTATTCGAAACCCCTCCTATGTCCTTGTGTTCTGTGTAATTGCATTTTTCATTGCCCACTATTTGTATTTCTCTTTGTCCTTCTAACTTATATACAGAGTCAATTTCTCATGCATTGTGTACACTCAAGCAAGAAACACCGTTTTATTTTTTTATTTTTATTTTTTTTAAAGATTTTATTTATTTATTTGACAGAGAGAGAGAGAGGGATCACAAGTAGGCAGAGAGACAGGCAGAGAGAGAGGGGGAAGCAGGCTCCCCGCTGGGCAGAGAGCCCGATGCGGGGCTCGATCCCAGGACCCTGAGATCATGACCTGAGCCGAAGGCAGAGGCTTTAACCCACTGAGCCACCCAGGTGCCCCAGCAATTATTTCATTTTTGTAAGTGAATTTGGTCATTAATCCTCCAAAATTGCTAAGTTGTATGGCTCTTAAACAAGAGAGAATGTGTTTGTTACCAAAAGATCATGCCTGTTCAAATAAGTGATGAGCTTCATTACTAGTATTGGCAGTCATTTGATTAAGAAAACATATTAACTAGAAAGAGTAAAGATTGATGCAAATGTTAATTTAATCATGGCAAAAATTCTTTGTGGTTTAGAATTTTTCTTTATATGTGATAGTAATTTTGGGGGCCAAAGTCCAAATAAATGTGGTACTTTTGCCCATGGTGATTGCTGGATTTATATCCTTATTTTACTGTAGGAATTTGAGAGCTAGGCCTCAGGCAATATTTTTTTATCTCTAAACTATCACGCTACAAAGTGTTATTGATATTAATGTTAATGTGGCATAAAGCAAAATTTAGGCATGGTAAATTAAATTTTAATAGAATAATTTAAAAGAAATTGTAAATCAGAGTTCAAAAGAAGCTAGATTTTATAGGGAGGAAGAAATGAAGACTTTTTCATCCTTTGTTTGCAAATCACACAATTACACTGGATATCCCAACAAATTTTTTTAATACTCCTACAAATTTGTAAAATGTAGCAACATTAAGTTAAATACGAGCTATAGTTCTAAAGCTTCACTGATACTGTCTGATTCCTTGGATCACCGTGAAAATCAATTCTGACCAAGTTCCCTGAACATCAGATACAACATCTTAAATTATAAACTCAATTCACTTTATTATCTTACACAAACCATTAATGCCTCTGAGGCAGAAAATGACACATTTCCTAGGAAGTCTGGACGGTTGAATTAGTTCAAATCAACTAAATCAAATCAACTAAAGGCTTTGTGGTGTTAACATCCTGGAACAAATGTTCAGGTTTTGCCCAAATCATTTTATGTATAGGTGCTAAACTGATAAATCTATACAATTTTGATTTTCAAAGCCAAGTCTATTACTTTCATTCAAAAGAATTTAAGATGCAGATATCATTTTATTTTTTTTGTCTTTTTAAAATTTTTAGTATTTTATTTTTTTAACTTAATATATAATATATTATTTGCCCCAGGGGTACAGGTCTGTGAATCATCAGGCTTACACATTTCACAGCACTCACCATAGCATGTGCCCTCCCCAATGTCCATAACCCAGCCACCCTATCCCTACCCCCCTACCCTCCAGCAACCCTCAGTTTGTTTCATGAGATTGAGGGTCTCTTATGGTTTGTCTCCCAATCCCATCTTGTTTCATTTTTCCCTCCCTATCCCCCATGACCCCCCCGCCCTGCCTCTCAAATTCTTCATATCAGAGAGATCATATGATAATTATGTTTTGGAGATGTCATTTTAATACCAAGATTTTCTAAATTCTGGAAGTTGTAAGTTTTTTACTTCATTAAAATGAAGGAATTTGAGATGGGTGGAGGGGAGGAAACAAGGTATGTAAATTGTATCATCTTCCTGTTTTCAGATTGGATTTAGTTTGATATTTATTCCAATTTCTGTAAGGAAGGATTACCTTGGTAGACATTTGTCCTTGCAGTAACCTTGAAGTGACCCTCCAGGTTCAGGATCTATTTGGACCTGGTAGCTTGAAGAGGCTGAACTACACGGTCTCAAAAGGAATGTCTCAGTTCCAGGACTCCATCACTCTCGGAAGTCATCTATGAATGATTATGTTTTAGGGAGCTAACTCACCATAGCCAAACTCACAAGAAACTGATGCCTAAAAGAAAAGCCGGCATATGAATATATTGATGGCCAGAGGGGCGGGATGACCAGTGTGGGTCATTGACATTGAACTCTCTCTCCTGGCAGATAAGTCTATAATGGAGACAGCCCGTTTACAGATATGAACAGATAACGGTATATTCTGAAGCTTTTTTCTATCAAGCAAGGGTTAACTGCCCTTTTTTAATCCAGAGATTTTTGTCTTTTCACTTTTCCTTTATCATAAGTCTGTCCACTTCTCTCTTTCACTCCACTTCATCTCCTAGCCCTCATCACCTTGGGAAACTTACCTGATCAGTCCACATAACAAGTTATTTCTTTGAGCTGTTATTTTTTTTTTTAAAGATTTTATTTATTTGACAGAGAGAAACACAGCAAGAGAGGGAACACAAGCAGAGGGAATGGTAGCGGGAGAAGCAGGCTTCCTGCCGAGCA